>CP125976.1:118847584-119447584 GCA_030063025.1 Avena longiglumis
CCCTCCCAAAAGATTGAGCGAAAAAGTCTTGGAAAAACAAGATCTTGAATGGCGAGGTGGCGGAGATAGAGGCTCTCTATCGTCGGGTGGAGGATCTCGATTGATTCGAGACGGGGAAGTGAGCGATGTGGATATCATCTGCACTTTTTCGGCGTCGGTGCAGCCACTCGTGCTAGGCGCGCTTTCGATGTTCCTTTATGCTGGCGTGATCCGGCGAGGTTTCGGCGAGAAATTCTCGAGGAGATCTCGACAGGGCCCTTCGTTCGCTGCTGAAGTTCAAGGCTGGAGACGATATCCCGGGGAAGTCGCTGACTCCTCCGTTTTCTTCTTTGCTTCCTGTTCCACAGGTGTAGATCCGTGCGCGTAGCGCTATTTTTCGACTGCATTGTTTTGTGTTTGTTTGCTAACAAATTGTTCTTCTCTTGTGCAGAGCTTCAAAGTGTCGGGTATGTCGCCTCCATTACCCGAAGTATGTCCGGATGCTCCAGATAATGATGTGGTGGATTCCATGTCGAGCTGCCATCAGCACGATCTCGGCGAAGATGCCAGCGAGTCGGCGAGGACCACACTCACAAGCGATCGCGGAGCTCAATGAGTCTTGGATCGTCGACTCCTCCAGGCTCCTAGGAACCCTCATGTCTTGGCGTCACGGTGATGGGCATGGAGGCTCTTCCTCTCCTATTCCTGCTCTTCCCGTGCGGGCTGTGGCGAAGGCACCCGCCAATGGCGGAAGAAGGAAAAAGAAGGAAGAGAAGAAAGAGGAGAAGAGGGTCAGAAGGACCCTCCCATCTTCAACTTTGGCGAGCTTGACTCGTAAATTTCTTCGCACTTTGTTTTCTTTCTTTATTTACTTTGTTCTTGTACTAATTTGTCGTGTGCACTGGGCACTTTCGTCCAAAGACTCCTCTAGCTATGGTGCTCGGGAGATGATGGGGGAGTCGAAAGTTGCGTCTCCTCCTCCTCAGACGGTGGCTACCTCTGAGGGCGCTGCTCCGAACCCTCCTCCGCAGGAGGTTCAGGTGGTTGCGCCTCAGAATTTTGCTAGCGGACCTTCGGCGTCGCCATCGGATCATGTAAGTAGTCATCTCCTGCCACGGGAGCTCCCAAGCATCTGTAAAGAGTTTTCTTGTTTTGTTCTTTTCTTGAGTCTCGGGAGCCGTTTTTGTGTGTGTATTTTGCTTCTGTTCTTTTCTGTTGGGCGTAGCCCCCGAGTCCTTTTCCTGACTAGTAGGTCTTCTTCCTGCAGCCTTTTGTGCAAGATGCCAAACGACTGGTGCAGGAGTACCTGGTGCTGGGGGCCATCCTCAAACAGCTTCAAGGTACTCGATGTTTGCTTCTTCGTGTATTCATGTCCTGTTATCTGACGCTTGTATGTTTTGAATGCAGAGGAGCACAACACCTCCCTTCGTGAGATTGATGCTCTCAAAAAGAGCCTCGATCAGGCGAAGGGGAAGGCCGAGTCGCGTTGTGGTGCGAAGGGCGCCTCGAGCTGGGCGCTCTGCGGTAAGGCTGGCGCTGCGGAGGCCACGGACCGCGAGGAGCCTTGCTGCTTTGTGTTGCCGCGTGAAAGAGAGGTGGCTGACAAGCTCATGGCAGCTGCCAAGGCTATTTCGAGTGAGTATCTTCACTTGCATTTTCTTGTCTTTCTTATACCGTGATTTGTTCATTGCTTCTCTTTATTGTCTCAGATGCCGCGGGCATCGAGTTTGACTGCGGTGCTCTGGAGCACGGGAGTGCTCTAGATGATGCTACTGCAGCGGTCAAAGATCGCTGCAGCACCGTCGTCAACTCACTTGCCAAGGCCAAGGAGGTCCTTGGCCGCTTCTACAGGGAGCTTGTCCCCAAGGGCGTGTCCCTTGATGATGTTGACGCCTTGGCGGAGGCACTGTCAGCCGAAGTGCCTGCGGCATATAAGCGCAAGCAGAAGGGCATCAGCGCATCTGTCGGGCTGGCGATGGCTTTGGCGGTGGAGCGGTGAACCTTCCCGGATCACCTCCGGATGCGGCTGCGGATGGATCCGGTAGCCTTCTACCTATTCGCTTTAGCATGGCGATATGGGCCAAAGGCGATTGATCTGGCTGGCCGAGTCGCACTGGCGGGGAAAGGCGAGGTAATCCGGCTCGAGGCTACTCAGGTGCCGCATCTTAGGTGTTGTAGCCAGGATAGTTAGTTTTCTTTTGTTGTAATTATGTTGATGAACAAATACTTGTGCCATGTAGTGGCCTTTTATGCACTTAATGAATTTGTTGAGATGTGTTCTCCTCCATCCGAGTGTTCATGTCTTTTGCCTTTCTGGCTCTAGGGTCCTTTGGGTCGATCCGTTGACACCCTCGCCGCTTGGCTGAGCCATCCTTGGATGATTATTTCGTAACAGATTTTCTTCGAGACCGTGTTCGTAGTCTCGAGAAGGAGTTTCTTGGGGTGCGTGGCCATGCCGACGTTTGGAAGTCCAAGGCGGATCGCGGTTCAGCCAGAGAGGAGTACTTGATGGCGGAATTGCTTATTTGTCTGGCAGCTGATTGTAAGTTTTTTTTTGCTGCTCATTTCTTGGATCTTTCTGGCCTTGCATCTTACTTTTGTGCGAGTATCACAGGTGCTAACCTTGCTCCAAGGGAGGAGAAAGAGCGTGTTGCTGTTCGGGTCAATTGTTTGACTCAACAGGACATGGAAGCCGGCGGGTTCTTCTGGATGGATTGCGACCGTGCCATGGCTCTGGCAACGGTGCAGGATCGCGTTCACCAAGTGTCGCGGGTGCTTCGTCAAGTGCAGACTTCACTCTCGTCGGTTCCACATGTGATGTTTCCCCTGGATGCTGCACCAACAACCCTGTCTGGTCTTTTGTCTAAATTTCGGAGCGTGACTCGTGTCCAGGAATTGGTGAGGCAGCAGCTCGTCACAGGGGTGAAGGTTGCGCTGTCCCTTGTTAGGCTGCATCACCAAGATGTAGATTTGTCTGTTGTAGCGGCTGGGCCACCTCTTTGGCCGGATGGTGGCGAGTGGGATATGCGTCCGCATTATGCGGCTGTAAGTGTAACACCCTCAGAATCGGACCTATGCAAGTTTTAGCGATTCCCGCCAAACCCGCATAGAAACGATTCAAAGGTGCCCACCAGGCACTTTCGTGCGGGTGGAAAACGAAGTAATAACATTACACAACAGTCCTCGATGGGACCCACAGAACATATATATATATATAACAGCGACTCGAAGAGTCAAGAATACAGATATAATATACAAAGATCCAAATCACCTTGAAAAGATGGAGCGTCCGACTACGGACAAGATGCAAATGGGGCTAAGAGCCCTGAAGAATAACCAATGGCGTCCATAACCCTGCCCAGGCCAAGCCGGAAGGGTAACCCTGCTAACGGCGTCGATCTCAAAACCTGCTTAAACAAAAGGGGTGCCGACAAAGGGCAAAGTAAAAGAGGAGGCGTCGACGAGGCCATGCAGCGAGGCTAGAATTCGGCGGTCCTCGCCTACATAGGTATGGTGGACTGAGCGGCAGCGGCAGCATGCACTAAACATCCTATAGAGACTCGATACAACTGGCGGTTATCAGAGAGGGGTGAGAAAGACCTATTCGGAACCAGACTGATACTAACACCAAACAAACCCATCCTGGTGTTTCCCCCTCGAAACCAAACGAGGAAGTCAACCGAGGAACTCACCGCAGTTGGCAGTTTTATTTATTCATTATCGTTGCGGTAATTACTAGTCGGTATGACAATCATCACGATAAAATAAGCGATGGGCACTTTTAGTTAACCATTCCGTTATAGTTGCGACACTTACTAGTCAAATACAATTAGCATGAGATTACCCAAAAACCCAGTTGTTGGTACTTTTATTCAGCCATTCCGTTGTAGTTGCAATACTTACTAGCGGTACGATGGTGTTGGCGACGACCCAAACAAGCAATTGTTGGCGTATTATTTAGCCATTCCATTATAGTGAAGCTGATTACTAGTCATTATAGAGTCACATTTATAGTACTACTTTAGTTATGCTTGTCTATGATCGAGAATCTTTGCTCCAAGTCGTCCATATCCGCGGACACGACTTCGAGAATTTTACCCGGCGGGGTGCACCAATAACAACACACGCTCGATCAACCTCGGAAAAACCAAATCAAAACCAGCGAGGCTTTCACGACAAAGCAATCACAGATTCAGAAATATTTCAGGGCCACCCTTGAAGTCTTACCCTTGAAGTAAGCTAGCTCGAGACGGACCCAAGGTTTGGGTAGGCGGTCGTGAACATTTGGGAACCCAAAAGCTGGGCTTGTCGACACCGGAATCGTGTCCCGATCCTAAGCAGTACAGGTGCTATCTGTCGCACAATTGTAAATAATCTGAGTAGCATGGCATAAGTACAGGATAGTAAATAAAACCTCAAACTAGTTTGTGGCCCCAAGAAATAAGATGAATCAAGCTCGCTCGGGGTCCCATATACCTCCCGGATGTGGATAGCGCGATAAATCAAGAGCGGGTATCAAGTACTCGGGGTCCTCACGGACACAAGTGGGCGTTGAAACCAAATATTATCTATCACCCACCGATGCCTGCTTACTTCAATTTTAGTTGTTAAGCAGGAATTAAAGTGAACGATAAGTAAAGCAGGGATCATCTCCAACATCAAACATGCGGCATTACTCCAACAAGCTGGCACTTGACGACCGCTAAAAGCACTTGAGCAGCGATCTGACCAAGTCCAACTATCGACCAAACAACAGGTAATAGGGTGTGGCCAAGGCAATATAAGGCTGCAAGGGATATCACGGTATGAAAACTAGAGCATCGCAACACAGATAGCAATAGATCAACAGGAGGGAATAAATACTATAAAAGTAAGATAGGTAGAAAGGGGAGATGCTGCTTTGAAAACATTGCGAAGGTTCATCCGAAGATCGGGGCGAAGCTCACATCAACTCAACGGCCTTATCCGCGAAGAAGCAAAACACTAGAAGGAACACCGGTTGCACTATTTAATATTACGGCAGAAGATCGGCATGATGCATGTATGATGTATGACATGGCAAAGTGCGATGCAATTAGGTCATATTAAGTGGAACCGGGGTCCCGACAAATAATTAAATGGTTCATGTTATTTATCTACCCCGCAAATCAAATGTTGTTTGGACATGGCAAAAGATGGTACCGGTTCGCTACACAAATTTAAATGAGGCCAATATGAGACTAGATTTGCCCGCATATGGGCCCCATATTTAATTATATGGTGAATCGGCATAAGGCCCCCAAACCACACAAGATGAATGCGAGTATGACAATTTAATATGCAACAAGTTGGATTATATTATAAAATAGGGTTTCGTAAAAAGGGGTTCACACATTAGGGTTCTGCAGATCTTGGGTTCCGGGGTTCGGGGTCGGGTCTCGGGGTCCGGATCTGGGGTTGATCTCGCGGGATCGTGCTCCGGAGTAGCGGGGTAGATCTTGTCGTGCTTGAGGAGTGCAGTTCTCGTGAGAGTCGGTTCCTGTCGGAGGTCTTGGCGCTTGGATCGGTCTTGGTTCGGGCCTCGGGGTCTTGGGGTTCGCGTCAGTGTGGCGGTCTTGTTGTTCCGTCGCAGGCGTTCTCGGTCGATGGCGAACTTGTCCGTGCGGGGTTGGTCCGGAAGGAGCACTGGCGTGGCGCTGATGCGGAATCGGTCTTCGGGTATGGCGACGCATGTCGGAGACCTTGTCGGTGTTGGGAATCAGAGTCCTTGTCGATCCTCCTGGGATTGCCTCGGGTTCATCTTCAACCTCGATGGTCTTCGAGTGGCGCCCTAGTCGATTCACGGAAGATCTTGCGGTCTTGTTGTCTCCACACCCAACCACTTAGCACCAACTCGGTACCACACAGGAAAACTGCACGGTTGGAGGCAGATGGCAAGGCGACACGGGTGGGTCCCTGAGGGAGGTGGGTCAGGCGGACGCTGCCTTGTGAAAGGAGGCGAGGGGCTCGGGAGCGGGCTCATGGCGAGGCAGGCAGGATAGCCAGACGAGGTTGGCGGGCGGCGACGAGGTGGCGTGGCGGTGGCGGCGCTGGCAGTGATGGCTGAGCTGCGAGCGCGAGTGGCGTGGCGGAGCTCGGGCGGCCTTGGGGAAGGAAGGAGGGCCGGCGGAGGCGGTGTAGAGGCAGGGGTCGTCAGGCGCGGCTGGTGGCGGTGGCGGCGGTGGCGAGGAGAGGCGCTCGCGTCGGAAGCGGCAGCGGGGCCAGGGAGCGAGGCGCTAAGGGCGGCGGCCGGAGGCCAGAGGGAGGCCTTCGGGTCAGCGAGTCGGAGAGCAGGCGGGCGCTCGGCGGAAGAGGAGGAGCTCAGGCTCAGTGTGCTGAGCGAGGAGGAGGGCTGTGGCCTTGGGCGGCCGAGTCGGTCGAGGCGGGTGGGGGCGGGGGGAGGGAGGAAGAGATAGGGAGTGGGTGAGGCGGCAGGGGTGGACCGGGGTTGGAGGGAGGGTGGGAGGCTGGGTGAGAAAAGGAGAGGGAAAAGGTATGGATCGATGAGGTGGCGGTGGGTAGGGAATAGGTCCAGGGTGAGGTGGTTGTGAGGGGTGGGATAGATTCGGGTGAGAATAGGATTTAGGTGGGGCTGTTTTAAAAGTTGTGCTTGTTTTGTCTTGTCTATTTTAAAACTAGGCCATTTGCAACAGTCTTTAGACAAATAAAATCTCCGATGCGATCGGGTTTTGTGTTTGAACATAAGAGGGTATTTGTATAAATCAAAACTAGGCTTTTCAAAATAATGCAGGCAAACAATGCATGATGATGAAGATGCAATGCACAAAAACAACGCGATTTTCTAGTAATCTTGGTTTTGCGGGATGCCATGCGTGGTATGCGAACAGGTAAATGAATTTGTTTGAGCGTGCTCAAGTTATTCTTCATAATAGGTAGTACCTGTAAAGAGATAGATGTAAAATTTGTATATTCATTTGGGCATGTTGTGCCCTTTGTTATGGACTTGGGTTTTGGAGAAGATGGGGATCTTTGGAGATCGCGGAGCAGTTAACAAACAAGCAACACGGGACACGAGGTTTACCAGGTTCGAGCCCCTAGAGGAAAACCCTACTCCTGCTTGCGCTCTTGATTACGGTGGAACCGGTGATTCTGGTCTTGATGCAATCTGGCATGGAGGTGTGTATCTGAAAGTATGAGTCGAGAGATCTAGGTCGTGCCCTCTGGCCTTTATAGACTTAGGCGGTCTCGGGCATAGACCTAGTCGGTTACAAGTTTTAGGGTTTTACCACTTTGAATTTCCTATCTACTCTAGTCTTGCTCTCCAAGGATCCGGCGTCATGGGCTGGGCCACCAAAGTCTTCATGGGCGGCATATATTTGCCGTGGGCCTTCCTTGGGCTAGACCGGTATCTTTGAGATCATGTACCCTGGTATAACCATGTCACTAGAGGAAAACTCAATTGGTGTGTGCGGAAGGAGGCTTGAAGGATGGATGTGGGCGGGCATTTAGTGTCTTTGCAAGCTCGATTTTGCATTATTGTTACCCGCTCTTGTATGATCTTGCAGCAGGATCACTTGAGGCGAGCGGATACTCGATGTTGGCGCTAATAAATCGTATTATCGCCAGGGTCCTGTAACACCCCATTTCATTTTGGCCCCGGAGGTTTCACTCCTGGCAGCTTAATAGTATCTCTATACTATCCCCACATACCAACACTAGTCTTTTCTATGCATTTTGTCCTCACTCGTGCGCATCCGGTACCCACTTCTTGGTCGGTCACCCATCCTAAATTGCTCTAGGCCAAGCACACTTAACCTCAGAGTTCTTTTTAGATGAGTTTCCAGAAAATTGCAAATTGTTGGTATGAGTATGCTATCAATCCTATTAAGCCATGTGCATGGATCTCACATACACCCACCCTTTAGAAGATCGATGCCCTCATCGATCAAGCACACTCCATAAACGTTCCCTCTTGGCACACGTCTGTGTGCCTAGTGCCGACACATATGCCATGTTGTGTCCACTCGGGGCCACATGCGTAATGCTCTACATGTCCCGCCAGTGACCCACACACTGATACGTCGAAACGTATCTATAATTTTTTATGCTCTATGCTTGTTTAGTATCAACTTTGCTATGTTTTGTCTACACTTTGAGGTATTTTTATACACTTTCTGGGACTAACCTATTAACAAAATTCCACAGTGTCAGTTGCCTGTTTTCTTTTGTTTTTGGTTCCAGAAAAGGCAGAAAATCAATATTCTCGGATTTCGTTGGGACAAAAGCCAAAGTCATTATTTTACCCGACACGACACGGAACCACGAATCAGAGATGGAGGAGAACACCAGGGTGGACGCACCCCCCAGGCGTGGGCCAGCCCTAGTGGCGCCCACAGGGGGTGTGGGCCCCCTGGCCCTCCACCGACCTTGCCTCCTTCGCCTATAAGAAGCCCCTGACTCAGAAACCCTAAAGAATCGACCAGAAAGCCACGAAAAGTTCCGCAGCGCCACCGCCACCGAAGAGGAGATTGGGGAGAAGTCTGTTAGGCACCCTGGACGAGGAGTGCCCCGGAGCCATCTCCATTGATCTCCATCACCATCTCCATCACTTTGTTGATTCCTATGATGAGGAGGGAGTGGTTCTTCCTCGAGGCTAAGGGCTCTACCGGTAGCTATGTGTTCATCTCTCTCTATGCATGATCTTGTTGTGGTCATGAGCTTTGTAATCAAGTAGATATACCTTGCTACTCAAGTGCTTTAATAGATCTCCGACTCTCCCCACGTGTATGAAAGTGACAGCATGCATACCGTGGTGGCACTTAGGCTAGAGTCTACATAAATACTCACCGTGCTTTAATAGATCTATGCTTTTCCCCATGTGTGAAGCGGCAGTGATACACACCATGTGTGGCACTTAGGCTAGATTACATATATATTTATCATGAGTTATATTTGGAGTTGGATGTCTTTATGAAATTGTGGTATTTGTTGGAACCACCTAGCGCTCAAGGTGACAGTGTGGGGTTATCTAGATTGGGAAAGGCAAACTTTGAGGTGTGCTGTTATAGCCCTACAATGGATTAGAGTGTCCAACCGGACAGTAGTTAAGAGTAGTATCATGAAGAGAATATATTTATATGAGAGAGTGTTCACTAGTGAAAGTATGATCCCTAGGCCTCGTTTCTATGCATTGAAACACCGTTTGCATCTAGATCTGTTGCATGTTTGCTTGCTTCCATCTTTATTTAAGTTTGCCTTTAGTCTCTCCCACGTCAACAACAAGTCAGAAGCTCTTTTTTGGCACCGTTACCACTTGTATTTCACTATCTCTTTGCCGAACTAGTGCACATATGCACATGACAAGTGTATTGGGTGTGTTGGGGACACAAGAGACTTCTTGTATCTTGATTGCAGGGTTGCTTGAGAGGTATACCTTTGACCACTTCCTCCCTGAGTTCTATAAACCTTGGTTAATCCACTTAAGGGAAACTTGTTGTTCTACAAACCTTTCCACTTGGAGGCCCAACAACTGTCTACAAGAATAGAAGTGCGTAGACAACACACACCTGTGTAACCGCGAGGGTCGGCTCTAATACCACTTTTAGCACCCCGTTGCCTCTTGGACCAGGGGGTGTCACTCCTGGCAGCTTAATAGGATATCGAAACTGGCCCTAGAGACCAACACTCTAGGCTGGCCCCAGAGACCAACACTAGTCTTTTCTTCTCACTTTGTCCTTACTCATATGCACCCGGTGCCCACTTCCTGGTTGGTCACCCATCCTCCAATTTCTCTGTACCAAGCACGCTTAACCTCATAGTTCTTTTTGGATGAGCTTTGGGAAAAGAAGTTGCAACTTGTTGGTATGATTATCCTATCAATCATATTAAGCCATGCTTTGGATCTCACAGGTCCCCTTGCAAATATTGATCACTAGGTGACAACTACGTTTGTTTCTTCCCTAGCCAGCGTCAAGAATTCAAGACACAAATTCTCATCACCAACTCGCGAGGATCTACACGAAGCGAGAAGATGCACATCACCGACCTTCCTTCCGGTACCATGAGGCGGATCTCAAGGGCGAGATCCATTGTTAGTGGTGTCGAATTGTGGCATCCCGCAAAACCACTACTAGAAAATCGCGTTGTTTTTGTGCATTGCATCATCATGACCGCATGCTCATGTCATCATGCCATATTGCATTTGAGCATCGTCATCATCTTGCAGTTGCTTGCATAAAACTATTTGCTGGAAAACCTGTTCTTGTTTTCTAAACGCCCCGTCTATGTTCCAAAAGCAAAATCCGGGTCTCCGGATTTTTTTTGTCTGCCGAATTATAGCCTCGCCGTGTACTGGCCTCAGTACTGACCGCTCTCCCTTTTTCCTTTGCCCTTTGTCGGCACCCCTTTTGTTTAAGCAGGTTTTGAGATCGACGTCGTTAGCAGGGTTACCCTTGAAACGCTTGGCTCAAGGGGTTATGGGCATATTGGTTATTCTTCAGGGCTCTTAGCCCCATTTGCATCTTGTCCGTAGTCGGACACTCCATCTTTTCAAGGTGATTTGGATCTTTGAACCGTATATCTGTATTCTTGACTCATGGAGTCGTGTTGTATATATATCTGTTCTGTGGGTCCCATCGAGGACATTTGTGTAATGTTATTACTTCGTTTTCCACCCGCACGAAAGTGCCTGTTGGGCACCTCTGAATCGTTTCTATGCAAGTTTGGCGGGTTTCGTAAAACTTGCATAGGGTCGATTCGAGGTGTTCTGATGGTATCGAGCTCGGTTGCGATACCCCACAAGTACAGCCTGTAGGATAACCTAGCTAACGGCCGAAGTAGAGTGTCAAAACTATTTTGAAAAATCGGTTGGATAGTTCTGATTAGGTCTGATTTTACTCCTTACCCCTCTGCTGCTCTCCTCTCACCTCTGCGTGTTTTGAATCCACTCTCTTACCTTTCTTCAAGTCCAGGATTTCTCGTGGTTTGGTTCCGTCGTACCTTAAGGGTTTCGCTTCCTCCTTTCTTAACGGTGTTCTACCATCCGGTGTTCGTGCTGTCTGAGGAATCCGTCTACTGTGAAACCATTCTTTGTTCTTTTTTTGTGCCTTCCGGTGTTTTCCGACATGACGACATCATCTATGCCAGATCCGATGCAGAGTCTGCATCACTCCTTTGCTTCTGAACCTCGTTTCGAGATCTTCAGTCTGAATTCCGAGAGTTGGTTGCACAATCCGCCTATTCATGTGCAGAATAATGGTTTGAGTGCGGGATGGAGTAGCTACCATACCACTACTCTTATCATTCGCTCTTGTACATCGAATCAGTGGATCCAGCAATTTTACTCCGTCCGCGGAACCTAGAGGTGGCTTTATTTGTTGATACCTCTACCTTCGACCTTTTGTTCCCGGAGTGTTCTCTCGACGGTCACGGACAACGACCTCTTGTTAGTGGTGTCGCGAGGATCTACACGAAGCGAGAAGATGCAGATCACCGACCTTCCTTCCGGTACCATGAGGCGGATCTCGAGGGCGAGATCCATTGTTAGTGGTGTCGAATTGTGGCATCCCGCAAAACCACTACTAGAAAATCGCGTTGTTTTTGTGCATTGCATCATCATGACCGCATGCTCATGTCATCATGGCACATTGCATTTGAGCATCGTCATCATCTTGCAGTTGCTTGCATAAAACTATTTGCTGGAAAACCTATTCTTGTTTTCTAAACGCCCCATCTATGTTCCAAACGCAAAACCCGGGTCTCCGGATTATTTTGTTTTGTCTGCTATCGGTTTGCAAAAGCCCTGTTTTAAACAAATAAAATATTTAATTATTTTAGTGGGGGCAGCCGAACCGGGCCGATCCGACCTAGTCGGCCACCCCCAGATAAAACCAGCCCACCCGAATTCCTAAAACTACCTAGTCCTAATCTACCCACCAATCACAGCTCGCCACCTCACCCCTGGACCCAATCCCCACCCACCTTGCCACCTCATCAATCCACCCTGCAGCACCCCACTCCTTCTCTCACCCCATCCGACCCTACCCGCCTGGCCCTCTCTCCCTTACACCTCGGTCCCATGCCCCACCTGGCCCCACCCGCAGCAGCACACAACACAACACACCCACACACACACACTGCCACCCCAACCCCTGCCACCCGGGCCCCACACAACACCCCCCACACCACGCACACCACGGCCACCCACAGGCCCGTCCACCTCCCCACCTCCCGCTCCTCTCTCCCTCCTTTCCTCTCCCTCCCTCACTCGCCTCCCGAACCTCCTCCCCTGCCCGCCCAGCCCCTCCTCCTCCTTCCCCCGCTCGAGCCTCCCTGGGAGCTCCTCCTCGCTCCCGCCCTCGGCGCGTCGCCAGAGCCGCCCGCCTCCCGTCAGGCTCCTTCCTCCCTCGGTGGCGCGAGCCGCCTGTAAGCCACCTCCCGTCGCCGGGCTCCACCCCGGCCGCCTCGCCCTCCTCTGCGTCCCGCCGCTCGGCCTCGGCTCCCGGCCGGCCGCCCAGTGTCCGCCCGCCTCCGCTCCTCCAGGCGCCTTCCCCTCTACCTTCCCGCAGCCACCTGCCGCCCGCCCGACGCCGACCTCGGCGCCATCCCTAAATCTGCGGCCCCTCCTCCTTCTGCCGGCGCGCCGCAACCGTCCTCCTCGCCACCGTGGCCTCTCCTCCTAGCTCCCCTTCATTCCTCCTCTCAGCAGGCCGCCGTCATTGTTGCAGGCTCCACCATGCAGTCGCGTCCTCTGTGGGCTGCCGTAGCGCCTTGGTGCCCTGCGAGCTCGGCCGTCTGCCATCGGCCTTGGCAGCGGCGTGTCTGTCTGCATGGCAAGTGTGTGCTCAGTAAGGTGACAAGATACATCGAGTTTTCCCCGTTGACCCGGTACTTCAGAACAATGAACAAGGAATCCAAGAACATACCGAACTAGATGTGTTGAAGAATCATCGACAAGAACTTCCTCGAACGACCCCGGCCAAACAAGATTGTCCACTGACAAGACTTACTACGCGGGACCCAAAGATCGAACCCGGCGCATTCTCCTTCCAACCCGAAGACCGATCCCGGTGTTTGAGACCGAACCCCAAGATCTGCCTCACGGGGCCAAACCCCGGAAACCCCGATGCTTTCGACACGGATGCCATGATCTTCGTCACGGACGCCGAGTCCCACGGACCCGAAGACCACATGGGCGACAAGTACTCCTTCCCGGATGCGATGCTCGAGAACACGGACGGTAAGGACACCGACGCAGAACGCCAAGTTCTTCACCTCGAACGCCAAGACCGACCCGACACAAGAACACGACAAGATCTTCGCGACCACAAGATCGACACCGACCAGAACGAATCCGATGCGCCCCGACACCGACCCAAGTCCTTCTTCCCGAAACGCCAAGCTCTCCCTCTTGTATCCGGCCTTCGAAGACCGATCCCGTCGAACCCTGAACCCCGAGACCGACCCCGAACCCCTCGGAGCCCAAGTTCGCCGAACCCCTAATGTGTGACCCTGATCCGAGCCCCTATTTTATAAATTGCCAACTATATAAATTGTTGCATATTAAATTGTCATGCATGCATACTTGTCATGTGGTTTGGGGGCCTTATGACGATTCACCTTATAATTAAATATGGGGCCCATATGCGGGCAAATCCAGTCTTATATTGGCCTCATTTAAATTTGTGTAGCGAACCGGTGATACATTTTGCCTTGTTAAAACAACATTTAAATTGCGGGGGTTCTAAACAACTTGAACCGTTTAATTAATTGCCGGGACCCCGGTTCCGCTTAATCTTGCCTAATTGCATCACTCCTTTGCCATGTCATACATCATACATGCATCATGCCCGATCTTTTGCCGTAGTATTAAATAGTGCATCCGGTGTTTCTTCTAGTGTTTTGCTTCTTCGCGGATAAGGCCGTTGAGTTGATGTGAGTTTCGCCCCGATCTTCGGGTGAACCTTCGACAATGTTTTCAGGCGAGCATCTTCCCCCTTTCTACCTATCTTACTTTTATAGTATTTATTTCCCTCCTGTTGATCTATTGCTATCTGTGTTGCGTTGCTCTAGTTTTCGTACCCGTGATATCCCTTGCAGCCTTATACTACCTTGGACACATCCTATTACCTGTTGTTTGGTAGATAGTTGGACCGCGCGCCGTAGTCGCTTGCTCAAGTGCTGTTGCGCGTGGCCAAGTACCACAGTTGTTGGAGTGTTGCCGCCTGATTATTATTGGAGCTGATCATAACTTTAATTACTGTTTAACAACTAAAATTGAAGTAAGTAAGCAGAGGCACAAGTGGGCAATAGATGTTATTTGGTTGTTAACCGTCCACTTGTGTCCCGTAGGACCCCGAGTACTTGATACCTGTTCCTTGAATTTTCGTGCTATCCACATCCGGGAGGATTATGGGACCCCCCTGAGCCAGAGCTTGATTTAGTCTTATTTCTTGGGGCCACAAACTAGTTTGAGGTTTTATTTACTATCCTGTACCTATGCCATGCTTTACTGCTTTATTTACAATTGTGCGATGGATAGCACCTGTACTGTTTAGGTAAGCGGAGTGTTTTCGCGGTATCGACAAGCCCAGTTTTGGGTTCCCGATCGTTCTGACCATTGTCAAACCTTGAGTCCGTCTCGAGTCAGCTAACCGTTCTTGGTCTACTCAATGGGGTGGCCCCCAGAAATATTTCTGAATCCTGTGATTGCTTTGTCGTGAAGGCCTCGTTGGGTTTTGATTTGGTTTTTCCGAGGTTGATCGAGTGTGTGTTGCTATTTGTGCACCCCTGCAGGGTAAAACTTTCTGGCCGTGTTCATGTTATGGACGACTTGGAGCACAGTATCTCGATCATAGACAACTATAACTAAAGTAGTGCTATAAATTTGACTCTATAATGACTAGTAATCAGCTTCACTATAATGGAATGGCTAAATAAAACTGCCAACAATTTCTTGTTTGGGTTGTCGCTTGCGACCATTGTATCTGACTAGTAAGTATTGCAACTACAACGGAATGGCTAAATAAAAGTACCAACAACTGCTGGGTTTTGGGTTATCTCATGCTAATTGTATCTGACTAGTAAGCATTGCAACTACAACGGAATGGTTAAATAAAAGTGCCCACTGCTTATTTTATCAGGATGACTATCTATATTTGACTAGTAATTGCTGCAACGATAACCGATTAAATAAAACTGCCAACTGTGTGAGTTCCTCGGTGGACTTCCTCGTTTGGTCTCAAGGGGGAAACACCAGGACGGGTTTTTTTGATGGTAGTATCAGGTTGGTTCCGAATAGGTCTATCTTACCCCTCTCTGATAGCCGCCAGTTGTATCGAGTCTCTATAGGTTGTTTAGTGCATCTGCCTGCGCTTGATCCGCCATACCTATGTGGCGAGGACCGCCAATTCTAGCCTCGCTGTCTTGGCCTCGATCGACCGCTCTCCTTTTCCTTTGCCCTTTGTCGGCACCCCTTTTGTTTAAGCAGGTTTTGAGATCGACGTCGTTAGCAGGGTTACCCTTCCGGCTTGGCCTGGGCAGGGTTATGGACGCCATTGGTTATTCTTCAGGGCTCTTAGCCCCATTTGCATCTTGTCCGTAGTCGGACGCTCCATCTTTTCAAGGTGATTTGGATCTTTGTACCGTATATCTGTATTCTTGACTCATGGAGTCGTGTTGTATATATCTGTTCTGTGGGTCCCATCGAGGACTGTTGTGTAATGTTATTACTTCGTTTTCCACCCGCACGAAAGTGCCTGGTGGGCACATTTGAATCGTTTCTATGCAAGTTTGGCGGGTTTCGCTAAAACTTGCATAGGGTCGATTCTGAGGGTGTTACAAAGGGCCACCTAGTTTATTTATTTGTTTGAAGTGTGATTTGAATCTTGTTAAATTATTTGTTTGCTTTGTTTAAATTGTTTAAATTATTATGTTGAATTTATGTTTAATTTGATTCATTTGGTTTGAAATTTTATTATTTTCAAAAAAGTGTATGGGGGTGCGGCTAGGCGCCGGCGCCTCCCCATAACTATATCCACGTCACCCCCCTCCCCCATACGAGCCAAAAAGGGCAAAGCCGTACGCTGTATGGGATGAGCGAGTGAAGATGCTCTAAGGAGGTACAGGCAGAGAATGGGTAGTCACCTAAAAAAGAGATGTTGGTATTTAACGCACATGTATATATCATGTTAGAAACTCATAACAACTCCTTATGGATGTCCTCATATATTGAATTGTTGATCCGTAGCAACACATAGGCACTTAGCTAGTATAACATGATTCAAGAATATGACCGTAGTATCATAAAGCAAGAAACAAGTTGATTATCCTTTGATATCTGTTTTTTCCTTACATTGAAAGATAATTTTAAAAGTAAAATGCTTATGCAAGAAAAAAATCACCAAATCTACTAAACCACGTTTTAGAAAAGGGCATGGAGTGGAATATAGATACCATCACTAATGAACAACCTGATAGAGCTACTAACAGATTGATTATAAAACTGTAACAAGACGTTCATACTATATAATGCATAAGCATCAAACACACTTTAAGAAACATAAACTTGATGCTCCCACCGCTCCCAAGAAATGTAGCTTCATTTGGTACTGATAACATGTGAGGTCAGACCATCATCAAGGAGGATGTCAATCACTTCACCATCTGATTTCAACATGTTATATGCAACCTACACTCTCTTGGTCGTAATACTCAGATAGAAGATGTGCCGATCATAAGAAGAATCATCGGCCAAAAACACGAAATCATGTCAGCAACTCCAAATAGATTCAAAGTCTTATAAACCCATCCGTTTTTCTCAATCGGGTGCGCAAGATGACCAAATACCACATATAGAAAAATATAAGCATCTAGCCATCAGGTGCTCGCATTACTAATATATTCATTTTGACAATCAATACCACAATATATTCATAGTAGCATATAGTACATGGTAGAGATACATAAGCAATCTCGAACAATTGAAAATAAAGTATAAAGGAAACTAGTAAAATAGCAAGGTCTTTAAACTCTTTCTTCTTGTGCTCGCATTACTAACATATATTTTGTCAAGCCATGAACTTAAATTCAAGTCCATCGTGTCGATGAAATAGAACCCATAATCATACCCTCGTGAGAGTACGTCGACCTGATCACCAATACCAAGGTAGGTCTCTTTTCTCCTCGGGAGCTATCTTTTTGTGTTTTGCAGTCTACGTGGCCCGGTTTGTTGGAAACAGGACAAAATAATTTTAATATAGTTTATATTGAACTTTTATGCCTATTTTTTGCTTGGCATATTCTTAATGAGTGTACTCTCTATTTTTATTTGACCAACTATAAAAATATGCTAAATGTCAATTAGTCATAGCATTCTGAACTAATATAGTCATATTGCATATTTGGAAAGTACATTTGCACTGTGCTAGGTTTAAACTATATTCTGTAGCATACATTTCTTTTTCAACTAATTTTTTTGATAACTGCATAAACTATTAAATGTATTTTATGGTAGAGATATCTAAACTATATGATCTAATCTAACAAATATCTTAACGGGAGGTTTTAGTGTACAATTAGGTAAGCATGTTTATGGGAAGTTCTAGACTAAATTAAACATTGGGGCATTAATCTCGACCCCTATTTATGTCATTATGTGGTCAAATGTGTGTTACAGGTTATAGTAGGAATTTCCAGACTAAGTTAAACATTGGCATATGAAGTTTCAAAAAAAAAGATATTTTCTGCTGCTTGTCTAAAAATGACAATTTTTGGTGCTCCAAAATAGTTTTTTATAAGATTTTTCTTTTCCTTTTTAGCAGGACACAAAAAATATTTTTTTCAACAAAACTTTGTGTGAGGAAAAATAATGTCAAGATGTATGTCCGATTTTATTTGATTTTTCAATGGTTATATCTAGACATATGAGCCAAAACACCACGTCCCAATTCTACTCGCTATATCTCTACCGCTGCTTCTTCTTCCTTCATTCTTCAGTCAATCTAACGGGACGTCCGGACCTCAGGTAGTCAATCACACCTACGACCATGGGGCATCTTCTTCATCCGCTAAGAAGGCGAACGACGCTGCGGCCAGCGCCATGGCCCATCAAGAGTATTAATTTAATCCATGTTCAATACACCACACTTATTCAACGTATCCTTCTTGTGTCGCTGTAAACATCAAGAGTATTATTTAATCAAGCTATCAATTTTACATCGAGAGATCAAACAAGTAGACAACTGAAGAAGGCAAAGCGAGGTCACCCGACCATGAGCATGAGCATGGAAGTGTTGTACTAACACGATGTTAGACAGACCATGAGCATTTCTTGTGAGCAAACTTAGCAAAGAGTGAGTAGCATATACACAAATCAGAGTAAAAATTACCTTATGCTATCTTTCCTTGGATTTTGAAGATTCCTTGCGGGTTCCTATATTAGATCTATGCCCATGGATTTCCTGCTCCTGGCTTAGCACGCCCCCAAGCTGCCACGGGACCTTCCCCCGAAGCCGAAGGAGGAGGAGCTGCCATGGCGGAGCTAGCCGGCGGGGCTTGAGCGTCTCCTATATCCGCGTCCTAACGACGAGGAAGAGAAGAAGATAGCAATGAAGTCTGGGCACTCATTAAGTCATTGGGGTCGATGTGGACTTTCCATAGATACCTACATTTTTTTATCTAGTTTACCCGCGAATGTCCCACGTAGCCTCTTATGTGGGCTTGGGTAGTGGGCTCCGTGAGCAGCCAACTCCCACCTGCACACTGAGCCATGAGAGACCTGGAATTACTGTTAAGAAGCATATCACGATCAACTTTCATTTTAAAAGACAAATATATATCCAGGATATGAGCCAATCTGTATTTCTTTTAAGAAAAGTGGTGGGAAAACCCCTACGATGAGTTTGATTTTTGAAATAATAAAAACCCAGTTTTGAATCCGCTAGGATTTGAAGCTGGATGCCTGGGTTGTGATCTGTATTTCCTTTTGAAAGACAATTAATGTGGCCATATATATATTTTGTATAAAAATATACATGTTAAGGCTATAAGGGTTCGTAGCATGGAAAACAAAAAAAAATTACCGCATGAACACAAACAAGCCAAGATCTATCTACTAGATTGTAGCAACGAGTCGATTAGAGTACTCACCCTCGAAGATTCCAAAGCGGTTAACGGAAATAGATTCTCGTGGGTGATGTAGTCGTACACTTGCCGATCTCAAGATCGCGTAGACGATCCTTCCGGCGCTGCGTTCCGGCAGCGCTTTCGCAGTCGGTCACACGTTCGGTACTCGATGAAGACATTTCTCTCCCTTGTTCCAGTAGGCAGCGGAGGTTGTAGTTCTCTCCTCGCGATTCCGGAAACACGACGACCTGGTGCCGGAAGTAGAGGATAGATCCCGTATGGGCTTCGCCTAAGCCGGGGCGGGTTATGGTGGAGTATTAGGATTTCCCTGGCAAACTAGGGTTTAGAAGCCGGAGAGGAGGAGGTAGTCGGCGGAGACTAGGGCGGCGGCGACTTGGTGCGGCGGAGGCGGCGGCGTGGGGAGGGGCTGGTGTTGTGTGTCCTTGGGGCACCCCCTCCCCTCTATTTATGAGAGGGAGGGCAGCTTGAGAGAGCGGAGTTTGAATCCTTCCCCAACTTCTTCTCCTACTTGGCTTGTGGTGGAGGGAGAGAAGGATTCTTTCCTTCCTGATACATTGTCCCAGTTTGACATTTCGCACTTGCCTTTTGACTTTCAATTTCGAGCTTTATATCTTTCTTACAAATGCCCAACCATGTGACTTAGAACATGACGCAATCGTTCCACTTAGTCATGACACATTCATGCACCCTTCCCCTTCCGGTCCGACGAACCTTCTAAACCCTTCTAGATCATTCCGGTAAAAACACCGGAATCATTCCCGAACTCCGGAATTGGACTTTCCTTATATGAATCTTATTCTCCGGACCATTCCGGATCTCCTCGTGATATACCGAATCCCATCTGAGACTCCGAACAGCATTTGGTCTCCCTACTTACATTCCATATCTAGTAAATAACATCGAATCCTTAAGTGTGTCTTCCTATGGTTCATGAATTTTGCAGACATGACCGAGACTCTTCTCCGATCAATAGACAACAGAGGAATCTGGAAATTCATATGGCTCCCGCATATTTCTATGATTACTTCGTGATCAAATGAACCACTTACATACGATACCAATTTCCCTTTGTCTCGCGATAGTTTACTTATCCGAGGTCTGATCGTCGATATCTCTGTGTACCTAGTTTAACCTCGTTACCAATAAGTACTTTTTTCTCGTTCCCGTGATATGTGATCGTTTGTGAGCCAGTCACATGCTTGCAAGCTAATTGGATGATATTCCACCAAGAGGGCCCAGAGTATATCTATCTGTTATATGGATAGACAAATCCTACTCTTGATCCATGTGCCTCAACACATACTTTCCGAATACTCAATGCCACGTTTATAACCATCTAGTTACGGTGTGGTGTTTGATATCATCAAAGTATCTATCCGGTGATGGTGATTAGCATGATCTCTGTTAGATGTATATATTTGTATATTATATTTCCCCTATATGCTAGGGGGCTTCCTGCATATTTTCCCTATACCTGTACTATATATTGTGGCCTTTGGCCTCCAGAGGAATACAAGTTGCATATTCCTGACATGGTATCAGAGCTAGGTTAGCCTCCTCCTACTTGCAACTTCGTCGCTCTAGCCGCCACCGTCCTTGTCGCCGACAGCCTTGCCGTCGTCGCCGCCGCCGGTTGCCGCCTGTCCACGTCCAGTTTCTGGCCTCGTCATATGTTCCAGATCCGATCCAGATTCGTTCTTGGTCTACAGATCGATTGGGTCTACAGATTCGTTCTTGTTCGATCTCGATTGGGTCGTTCTCCTGCTACCGTGCAAGGTCCACGCGCGGTGTCTCTCTCCTGCTCCTGTGGCTCATATGACCACTGTGCGTACTCTTCTTGCTGTTGCTTCTGTTCGTCACTGGTCTGTGTTCCAGCTTGATGTTCAGAATGCCTTTCTCAATGGTGAGTTGAGTGAGGAGGTTTATATGCAGCCTCCTCCTGGGTATTCTGTACCCGAGGGGATGGTTTGTTGTCTTCGACGTTCTCTTTATGGCCTCAAACAGGCTCCTCGTGCCTGGTTTGAGCGTTTTGCTTCTGTAGTGACTGCTGCTGGTTTCTCCCCTAGTGCTCATGATCCAGCGCTGTTTGTTCACACTTCTCCTCGTGGCCGCACTCTTCTTCTTCTCTATGTTGATGATATAATCATTACTGGTGATGATTCTGAGTATATCGCCTTTGTTAAGTCTCGTCTTCGTGATCAGTTTCTTATGAATGATCTTGGTCCTCTTCGATACTTTCTTGGGATTGAGGTTTCCTCCACTTCAGATGGCTTTTACATCTCTCAGGAAAAGTATATTCAGGATCTTCTTGCTCGTGCTGCTCTAGGGGATGAGCGCACTGTTGAGACCCCTATGGAGCTTAATGTTAAGCTTCAGTCTACTGATGGTGATATTCTTTCTGATCCGACGCGTTATCGTCATCTTGTTGGGAGTCTTGTTTATCTTGCCGTCACTCGTCCTGACATTTCTTATCCTGTTCATATTCTGAGTCAGTTTGTTTCTGCTCCTACCACTGTTCACTATAGTCATCTTCTCCGTGTTCTTCGTTATCTTCGTGGTACGATCACTCGTCGCCTTTTCTTTCCTCGTTCCATCTCCCTCCAGCTCCAGTGTTATTCGGACGCATTGGTAGTGATCCTTCGGATCGCCGCTCACTTTCTCGCTTCGTGTGTTTCTTGGTGGTTCGCTCATTGCTTGGAAGACAAGAAAGCGTACAGTTTCCGCTTCGCTCGAGTGTTGAGGCTGAGTTGCGTGCTATGGCCTTGTTGACTGCTGAGGTGACCTGGTTACGGTGGTTACTTGGATTTTGGGGTCTCCATTACCACACGTCTGGTTTTGTCCGGAAGCAGGTGCTATTAGTGTTGCACGTGATCCGGTCAAGCATGATCTTACCAAGCATATTGGTGTTGATGCTTTCTATACACGTGCTCAGGTGCAGGCTCAGGTTGTTGCGCTTCAGTATGTACCTTCAAATTTACAGTTGGCGGATTTCTTCACGAAGGCACAGACCAGAGCGCAGCATGATTTCTTACTCTCCAAACTCAGTGTTGTGGATCCACCATGAGTTTGAGGGGGGGGGGTGTGTGTTAGATGTATATATTTGTATATTATATTTCCCCTATATGCTAGGGGGCTTCCTGCATATTTTCCCTATACCTGTACTATATATTGTGGCCTTTGGCCCCCAGAGGAATACAAGTTGCATATTCCTGACAATCTCATGGTCGAAGGAATTAGATTACTATGTATGAGAAAGCTTATAGCAAACGAACTATTGAAATGACTTGATCTTTATGCTACGCTTATCTATAGGAGTATGTTCATCACACCATTCTCCTAATGATATGATCTTGTTGTTAATAACATCTCAATGTTCACGATCAGAAAACCATGATCATCTATCAACCAACAAGCTAGTATTATAAAGAGGCTTTAGTAGGGACTCTAATTTAGTTTACAAATCACGCAAGTATTAATGTTTCCGGTTAATATTGTTATAGCATGAATGTAAAAATTTATCATAAACACAAAGATATAATAATAACTACTTTTATTATTGCTCTCCATAAATAAGTATTTAAGTAATTAAACATAACCATAGAAGTTCGAATTATTGTTAGGTAAACATGCACCCTTAAGATGGTGAAATACATTTGCATCATGTCCTACCTAACTACTCCCACCACTCCGCCGGTAGCAACATGTCAGGAATCATAAGTATAGTCTACGCAAACTACGTACCTAGGAAAATATCTGCATGGACTGTAGCCGCGTGCGCAAGTCCACCTCGAGCAACAAGAAGGGAAACGAGTAGATGCGGAAATGCGACCCTAGAGTGCGGAACTCCTTGGTCTCCAAGTCAAGAGTGCGGAACTCCTTGGTCTCCAAGTCAAAGACAAGGAGGAGATGTGGCAGGCCATGGTAATATGCTCGCATTAGCACAACGTTGCTTCTCTCCCAATAGCGCTCGGGGTCGAGGGTAATGAGGCCAGGAGGGCCGTGGGGTAGCAACGACCGCAGCTTCTCCTCCGCGTCTATTGCTGCTGCCTCCAGCACCCAAACATCCGAGAGGTGAAGCCACACGGATATGATAAGCTCGTCGACGACGAGAAACCGCAGCTTCCCGTCCGACGATGTCCCCAGGATCGTCTGGCTTCCTTGGTTGGTGGGTGGGAGCTCCACGGTGCCCAGCCTCTCCGTGCGGACGTCGTAGGTGAGAACTTTCTCATTGTTCGAGAGTAGCCAGTGGACGACGCCTCCACGGAGGACGACGGCAGGGTGACGCTGCGTTTTGATCGGCCAGAAAGGGAGGAGGCGGCTCGCGGGCCCCCAGTTGGCTTCGCGACCATTGTTCAATGATGGTGCGGCGGTCTGAACCCGGATACTGCGTCCCGTGCTCTTGCTGTAGTAGGTCATCTCGGCGACCAGCAGCAGGAAGGAGCAGCCGATGCCGTCGGCGGCGGTGAGCAGAACACAGGTGAGGTCACGCCAGTTCGTGGATAGTGTCGGTGGATTGGAGAGGTAGGTGCAATCGCCGGTGATGAGGTTGTACACACAAAGGTCATAGCCGCGCTCGGAGGGATGGCGTCGGAGGGCGACAAGGCCGCCACGCGACGTTATCGGATCATACCGGCGAAGTAGATTGGTGACGCGACACAGTAGGTACGGGGGCAGCTTGTCGTGGAGGAAGCGCGAGGCCGCGGGTGTGTCCGGATGGACCAAAGTGAGTGGAGACAGGTCGGTGGCGTCGCGGTCGCGAGGGGAGCTAGCAGATGTGGAGGTAGGCAAGGAGGCGAGAGGGCAGGGTGCCTCCCTCTCTGGTGACGTAGCGGACGAAGGAGGGATGGAGGATGTCACGCCGTAGAAGCTTGCATGTGGCGGCGCATCGGACGAGGGTGGCCAGGTCCGAGCGTGCGACGATATCCAGTACTAGGTCCGTCGGCAGCGTCCAGTCGTTCGTGATCGTTGGCGCCGGATTTGTGTCCCGGCGTCTGACGACCTCAGCCATCCCAACATGCACGTAGACTCATTCACCATATATAAGCAGGAGAATCAGGCCGAATTGGACTGGGAAGCGAAACGCACCTATAGTCGTGTCGGATGCGATCGGGATTCGGGAGGCTTATGCCAAATCAGTACCGGCCAGAAACCAGCTGGTGAGAACCCACCCACACCCACGTACGTAGCCAGGTCTTCGCCGTGTCAAGTCCAAACTCGCTCGATGGATACATTTTCTTTAACTACTACTACATCTATTATCGACTTCAACAACAATATGTTCACGTCAGCTTGGCTAATTCTAAGTCCAAGAATTGTCTTTCTCAAAAGTACAAGTTTTAAAGGCCCCTAGAGACAGGGCGGGGCAATTAGACACGAGCATAAAGATATTTACAGCGCACGCTAAAATACGTCCTACGAACATCTCCAGCAGAAACGCTAGAACAGCACACGCTAAAATATGTTTACAGCGCCGTTTTTTGGTTTGCAGCGTGCGGGGGCATACGGCACTCTACCGAGCTATATTTTGCCACACGGCAAAAACGGCGCTCCACCAGACGCTGCAAAACACAACGTGCGTGGTATAAACACAAATCACACATCCATCTCCAAAATAGAAGATCAAACACACACAAATAAAATCATCAATAAATAGTTCAGTTATTATTACAACACAAATAACATAAACAATGAATAGTTCAAATGAATAACATAAACAATGAATAGCTCTTCTATAATGAAAAATCCTAATTTTAATTGGCCTCTAAATCACCTATATACAATAAAAAACCGATTTAGCAAAGTATGCAGCGGCGGCCCGGTTCGTCGCCAGTCGATTTAGCAGTGTTGGCGCATGGCCCTAGTGGGGCGGTGCTGGGGGCGCATAGGACGGCGCGGGTCCAGCACCGAGGCAACACGGGCAAAAGTTGCAGGACGAGGAAAAGGAGTAAGGGAAAAAAAGAAGTGTTGGAAATATGTCCTAGAGGCAATCATATATGATATAATTCACATTGTATTCATAAAGTTATTAAGTTGTGCTTGCATAAACATCTGATGTATATCATTGAATATGTGATTTAATTGTGGGACTATATAATCATGTTGTTCATACTAAATATCCTTGGTCATTGAGGTTGCGCTGGACACACAACTTATACTAATATGAAAGTCGGCTAATGACTCGGTTTCACTTGTCATTGGCATGGTGATACTATTCTGACTTAGACAGATTCGTCTAAATAGTTTACCGAGTTGGATTAACCCAAATTGAGGTACAGCGAGCAAGTCGTTATTTGTATATCTCAATCAATGTAATCCTTAGACCCGAGGTTGTCGCATAATCCGAGTTGAGCATCACCAAACTTAGGTTCTGTCAAACGATGTTCCGTAACAGGACAGTTATAAATACAGAGTTCAGGTCGACTAAGAATCAAGCTACATGATGTGGATAATCAAGATGGGATTTTGCCCCTCCGTCTGGAGAGATATTCTCTAGGGCCCTCTCGGATGATATGATTCGGAAAGCATGGCTATGCATGACTCGTTTAAGTGTTAACCAAGGCGATCAACTAATATTTAGTCAGATGAATCACTTATCTCGGATCGAGAAGAGAGTCGAAGAATTTAAGGGATGACGATTATTCATCTATAGTTCGACAAGGAATATCGTGAGACAAAGGAGACTTGGATGCAAGTCAGCATTGGAAAGGCATGTCGTCATGACTCCTTGTTACTTGGGAGTCGGCACGTCCGGCTAGGAGCTGCTACCGATTGATCGATTGAGTGTCGGACTCCAATCGTTTCCAAGTCTCCATGAACCCGCGGGGTCTCACACTTAGGAACGAGAGAAAGTTCGGATTAGATCTGAACCAGAAAGCTGTTAAGGTTGGACCCGAACAGGATATGGATTGAGTCAATGAGTTGGACTCACAGTGACTAATATGGGCTTTAGTGAATGGGCCAGAAGTGAGTAGATCCCACTTTCACTCCCAATATATACTAGAGCACACATACCTAGAGAGATGTTGTGATTAGGTCATTACCATGTGTTGGAAACCCTAGCTCCAGTTCAGTCCAGCCGCCTTAACGAACCTAAAAGTTCACCGTCGGAGCTCCTCCTCGTACGTGTGGATACCAGTAGAGGTGTTGTACGATCAGCACTACAACGATTGTGATTGGATCGGATCGTGTGGACTACACTACATCAGCTGACGCGCTACATCAGTAATCCGCAACTGCGCGTCTATTGGTAATTCTCGTGGATTATTACCTCAGCTAGATATTGGGTTAACTACGTAGGGGAAAAGGTTTTGTTTTATCTATACGTGGCCCAACAGTGGTATCAGAGCGATAGCTTCTGGTTTTAGGCTCGAGATCTCGCATCTGTGATATGCGGTTGGCTATAGATTGGATCTATTTGCTATTTTGGTGGTCGATCTATGAGATAGATTTGTTTTGTATGATGTTGATTGGATCAACTATACTTGGAGAATGGAAGATCTGATTTCCGTGATCATACTGCTGAGGTCGTGAAACGACATACCCCTACTGGTCAGTTTCCTCCATCGGGGTAAACTGTGACACATAAATCAGAAGCGGTGATCGGGGTAAACGACATACCCCTATCCGTCTAGCGGGACCGCCGGCTTCGCCTTGTCATAGCGTCTTAGATGTCGTTGCGAGATTCACAACGCCGGTGGATACTGTATATATGCATAACTTGTTTTTGTAGGAAGTTGTGAATGGTATGGCTTATGTGCATGTGATGTGTGTAATCTATACGTGATTTGCAAATCACGGTTTTGTCAGCCGTCTAGAGCCTAGGTGATGTCGTTTTACTGTATATAACAACCCATGTGTCGGATTCTCTATGTAATTTTACTTTACAAACTAGTGTAGCTTTTTGGAGAACCCGGATGGCATGCAAGTCGATGTACAAGTCGACAACATGAAGTAAGACGACAAATGACAGGAGTTGGCATGAGTCAGATTACAGGCTTTGTGGAGATAGAGATCGTCATTAAGAGAGCCATATCATTTCATATTATAATTGCTTCATCTTGTGTTATTGATATGTCTCTAGTTTTACCTCTATTACATAGTCGGTAAAATTTAATACCTCAAATAAGGTCTAGTCATTTTCCCGCCAGTGTTTGCACCATCACAAGTCGGACATTCTTGGTAGTGGGCTCATAAAATTGAGATGCTGCCAATTCTTTTCGACTAGGTGGGTTCGAGTCAGACTCTTACAGTAGAAACACTCGGTAATCTAGACGGGTCTATCACAACGGTTATAGAACTCGAGGAAAATTCGGACGGGGGTCGGGGCATGTGATGCCACCCGACCAATAGGAGTCGTATGATATACGATTGACAATAAGTTGTCTACCTAGATCACTTGGCGTCTACTAGTGATGCTAAATCTCACTAGCCGACTTGCTTATTTAGGATCCTGAATCACTAAGTAACCATCAGAGGAGTGTTGGTTCTAGTGGGAGCATAAGTATTAAAATGTTTAATATGCTTTCTCTTTTATGAATACATGTCTTAAGTGTTTTGCATATTTCTGTTGTAGATCATGGCACCTAGTACCAGTCATCCTCGGATATCCGGTTTTGCATTGAGAAACATTCTTGAGAAAGATAAATTGAATGGCACTAATTTCACCAACTGGTATCAAAATCTAAGAATTGTTCTCAAAAAATAAAAGAAGGATCATGTCCTAGACAACCCACTTCCAGATGAGCCGAATGAGAATACGACTATCGCAGCCAATGCCTACCATCGGATTCAGATGAGTCCATAGAAGTTAGCTGTCTTATGATTGCTCACATGGAACCGGACTTGCAGCAGCAGTTCGAGAATGTTCATGCCTATGGTATGATCGAATGCCTCAAAAGTATGTTCCAGGCTCAGGAAAAGACCGAGAGGTATCAAGTCTCTCAAGCTTTGCTGAGTTGCAAGCTTAAGGATGGTGTTCCACTAATTCCGCATGTGATCAAGATGGTTGGTTACATGCAGTCTCTGGAGACTGGGCTACCCCATTAGCGAAGAGTTCACGATGGATATAATTTTTAACTCTCTTCCTAGTTCAAATGGTTAGTTCATATCGGACTACCACATGTATGGTATGGATAAGAAGCTCACTGGATTACATGGGATGCTCAAGCAGGCAGAGGCGGATCTCAAGAAAGGCACCAGTCAAGTGTTGATGGTGAAGAATGAGGCAAAGCTTAATAAAAGTTCTTGGACTAAAAAGAAGGCAAATTCAGGAGACAAGGCTCAGGACCCGATCCCAAGCGCTTCCTTAGGGACTAAGCCATATCCTTTAGCCGGACCCACTTTCTTCTACTGCAAGGCAGATGGCCACTAGAAGAGGAATTGCATCAAGTATTTGGCTAATAAAGCCAAGAGCGGAGGTGTGACTTCTGGCTCAGGTATGCTTGTTTGCAATGTTATAGACATTTATCTTGCTGATGCACCTAATAGTTCTTGGGTATATGATACCGGATCAGTTATTCACATCTGCAACTCGTTGCAGGGACTGGTAAGAACTAGGAACATAGCAAGAGGCGAGGTTGATATTCGAGTCGGAAACAAAGCGAGAGTCGGTGCATTGGAAGTCGGCATGATGCAACTTCATTTACCTTCCGGATTCTAATGTAACTGAATAATTGTTATTATGTTCTAGTGCTAAGTCAAAACATTATTTCTGCCTCATGTTTGATGAGATAAGGCTATGAGTCGAATATTAAGAATAATGGTTGTTCTTTATATTTGAATGATATGTTTCACGGCTTTGCACCCGTCCAAGACGGGTTATTTATTTTAAATATTGATGGTGAGTCGGTTTATAACATAAATGTTAAAAGGTTGAAACCAAATGATCTGAATATGACTTACTTTTGGCATTGTCGGCTTGGTCATATAAGTTGGAAACGCATGAATAAGATCCATGATGATGGACTCCTAACATTGTTCTACTTGGATTCGTTCGAGATATGTGAATCTTGCCTTCTCGGCAAAATGACCAAGACATCTTTTGTAAAGAGTTGTGAAAGGGCATCCAACTTGTTGGGACTAGTACATAGTGATATATATGGACCAATGAGCACAACAGCTAGGGGTGGTTATGATGTTGGAGATATGCCCTAGAGGCAATAATAAAAGTGGTTATTATTATATCTTTGTGTTTATGATAAATGTTTACATTCATGCTATAATTTTATTAACCGGAAACATTAATACTTGTGTGTTTGTAAACTAAATTAGAGTCCCTAGTAAAGTGTCTTTATAATACTAGCTTGTTAGTTAATAGATGATCATGGTTTCTGGGTCATGAACATTGAGATGTTGTTAACAACAAGATCATATCATTAGTAGAATGGTATGATGGACATACTCCTATAGATAAGCGTAGAATAAAGATCAAGTCATTTCAATAGTTCGTTTGCTATAAGCTTTCTGATACATAGTAACCTAATTCCTTCGACCATGATATCATGCTAATCACCATCACCGGATGGATACTTTGATGACATCAAACACCACATCGTAACTGGGTGGTTATAAAGGTGGCATTGAGTATTCGGAAAGTATGTGTTGAGGTACATGGATCAAGAGTGGGATTTGTCCATCCATATGACGAATAGATATACTCTGGGCACTCTCGGTGGAATGTCATCCAATTAGCTTGCAAGCATGTGACTGGCATACAAGGGATCACATATTATGGGAACGAGAAAAGAGTACTTATTAGTAATAAGGTTGAACTAGGTATACCGAGATACCGATGATCAGACCTCGGATAAGTAAAATATCGCGAGACAAAGGGAAATTGGTATCGTATGTAAGTGGTTCATTCGATCGCAAAGTAATCATAGAAATATGTGGGAACCATATGAATTTCCAGATTCCTCTATTGGTTATTGATCGGAGATGAGTCTCGGCCATGTCTGCATAATTCACGAACCATAGGGAGACACACTTAAGGATTCGATGTTGTTTAGTAGATATGGAATGTAGTAGGGAGAACGAATGTTGTTCAGAGTCTTGGATGGGATCCGGGATGTCATGAGGAGATCCGGAATGGTCCGGAGAATAATATTCATATAAGGAAAGTCCAAGTTCGGGAATGATTCCGGTGTTTTCACCGGAATGATCTAGAAGGGTCTAGAAGGTTCACCGGACCAGAAGGGGAAGGGTACATGAATGTTTCATGACTAAGTGGAATGATTGCGTCATGTCCTAAGTCACATGGTTGGGCGTTTGTAAGAAAGAAATAAATCTCCAAAATGGAATCAAAAGGCAAGTTTGAAATGTCAAACTGGGACAATGTATCCTGATGGAGGAAGGAAAGAATCCTTCTCTCCCTCCACCACAAGCCAAGTAGGAGAAGGAGTTGGGGAAGGATTCAAACTCCCCTCTCCCAAGCTGCCCTCCCTCTCATAAATAGAGGGGAGGGGTGCCTCAAGACACACAACACCAGCCCCTACCCACACCGTCGTCGTGCGGCCGCCGCCAGCCACCGCTGGTTCGTAACCGCTGCCCTAGCCGTCGCTGACTCCACCTCCTCCTCTCTTGCTTCTAAACCGTAGATTTCCAGGGAAACCCTAATACTCCACCATAACCCGCTCCGGCTTAGGCGAAGCCCTGCGGGATCTTCCCTCTACTTCGGACACCACTCCGTCGTGCTGCCGGAATCGCAAGGAGAGAACTACAACCTCCGTTGTCTGCTGGAACAAGGGAGAGGAAGGTTTTCATTGAGTACCGAATGTGTGACCGGCTACAAAAGCGCTGCCAGAACGCAATGCTGGAAGGATCGTCTACGCGATCTTGGGATCGGCAAGTGTACGACTACATCACCCACAAGAATCTGCTCTCGTTAACCGCTTTGGAATCTTCGAGCGTGAGTACTCTAATCGACTCGTTGCTACAATATAGTAGATAGATCTTGGCTTGTTTGTGTTCAGGCGGTAGAATTTTTTTGTTTTCCATGCTACGAACCCCTACAGTGGTATCAGAGCTATGTCTATATGTAGATCTGTTGCACAAGTAGAACACAATGGTCATTGTGGGCGGTGGTGCTTTTATTATCAATTGCTTTTTGTGTACTTTGCATCTTGCGGTATGGTGGGATGAAGCTGCCCGGGCTAACTTCATATGACATCGTTCATGATACTTTCTCCACGCTCAACATGCAACTTGTATTGCATAAGTGGCTTTGCGGGTGTCTGTCTCTCCCATCATAGTATAGATTCAATTTACAACGGGCACTTGATAGTTCAAGCATCAACGTTGTGGTTCTTGTTCGTAAGTTAGAACGACACTTATTGAAAGCCCCAAACCATGTAAAACATGCAAAGAAAATTAGAGGCGTCTAACTTTGTTTTGCAGGGGTGTGATGTGATGTGATATGGCCATGATTGTGATTATATATGATGTATGCAATGTTCCTTATTGTAAGTTGGCAACCGGCAGGAGCCTTATCGTTGTCTTTTAATTTCATTAAGACATGCGTGTCTATTATTCAAAGTAGTTGTAATAGTTGATGCTGGTGGACGACAACCATGGAGCGGTGCCATTGACCTTGACTCCACGCCGATGATGATAGAGATCATGTTCGTGCTTGAATATGGAGATCGAAGGCACAAGAAGAAAGACCATATCATATCACATATTTTGAATTGCATGTGATGTTAATCCTTTTATGCATCTTTTATTGCTTAGTTCGTGATGATAGCATTATAAGATGATCCCTCTCACAAAATATCAAGTTATAAAGTGTTCATCCTTAGTAGGCACCATTGCTAAAGCTCGTTGTTTAGAAGCACCACGTGATGATCGGGTGTGTTAGATTCTGCGAGTGTATACAATGGGAGCAAGCCAGATTTTCTCATGCAGAAGCTAAGGTTTGATCTTGACGAGCCTAGCATGTACAGAAATGGTCTCAGAACACAGATCACCGAAAGGTAAAGCATGAGTCATATAGTAGATATGATGTGATTGTTCGCCTTTGAAGCTACATCATATCTCGTGATGATCAGTTTTGATGTGGTGGATTTGGTTTGTGTGTTCACTAAAACAATGTGAGGGATATTGTTTTGAGTGGGAGTTCACCTAGAAAAATTTAACTATTAATTAGAACTCAAATTGTCATAAACTTAGTCTAAACTATTGCAAATATGTTGTAGATCAATGGTGGCCCCTACCATCAATTTTAATGTGTTCCTGGAGAAAGAAAGGTTGAAAAACAATGGAAGCAACTTTGGGGATTGGTTCCGTAACTTGAGAATTGTCCTCAATGCTGGTAATTTGACCTATATGCTGGATGCACCGCTGGGTGACCCACCTGCATCTGATGCTACCAATGAGGTGAAGAATATTTTCCTCACTCAGAAGAATCAGTACTCCACAGTTCAGTGTGCTATATTGTATGGTTTGAAATCGGAGCTTCAGAAAAGGATTGAGAACTTTGACCCACATGATATTGTCTGTGAACTCAAAATGATATTTGAGGCTCACGCGGAAGTTGAGAGTTATGAGGCTTCTGAAAAATTCTTTAACTACAAGATGGAAGAGGGCAGCTCCATCAGTGAGCATGTGATTAAGATGTCTAGGCACGCAAGTTAGATCCAAAGCTTGGGTATAGTGATTCCTAATGCTTTGGGGATTCATCGTGTCCTCCAATCACTCCCACCAAGTTACAAGAACTTTGTGATGAAATACAGTATGCAAAACATGGATAAGTCCTTGCCTGAACTCTTCTCCATGTTAAAGTCTGCGGAAGTGGAGATCAATAAAGAGCACCAAGTGTTGATGGTCAATAAGACCACCAAATTCAAAAGGCAAGGAACTCTAAGAAAAAGGGAAACTTCAAGAAGGGTGGTAAGAAAGTTATCGCTCCGGTGAAGAAGACCAAGGCTAGGCCTAAGCTTGATACTGAGTTCTTTTACTGCAAGGGAGAAGGTCACTGGAAGCGTAATTGCCCTAATTACTTGGAGGATTTGAAGAACGGCAACATCAAGAAGAAAGTTATATCTGATATACATGTTATTGATGTATATCTCACTAGTAGTCGTAATAGTGCCTGGGTATTTGATACTGGTTTCGTTGCTCATATTTGTAACTCGAAACAGGTGCTGCAGAATAGACGGAAACTAGCGAAGAACAAGGTGACGATGCGCATTGGAAATAGATCAAAGGTTGATGTGATCGCAGTCGGCATGCTACCTCTTCATCTACCATCGGGATTAGTTTTATACTTAAATAATTGTTATTTGGTGCCTGCGTTGAGCATGAACATTATATCCGGATCATGTTTATTGCGAGACGGTTACTTGTTTAAGTCCGATAATAATGGTTGTTTGATTTATATGAGTAATATGTTTTATGCACATGCACCTTTGATAGATGGTCTATTCTTGTTGAATATCGATTGTAGTAATACACATATTAATAACATTGAAGCTAAATGTTTGAAATTGAGCGATAACTCGACCTATATGTGGCACTGTCGTCTTGGTCACATTGGAGTGGAACGTATGAAGAAACTCCATTCGATGGACTTCTTGAATCACTTGAAAGATGTGAAGCATGTCTGATGGGTAAAATGACTAAGACTCCATTTTCTGGTATGATGGAGCGAGCTACGGACTTATTGGAAATCATACATACCGATGTGTGTGGTCCAATGAGTGTAGCATCGCACGGTGGTTATCGTTATGTTCTTACTTTCACGGATGACTTGAGTAGATATGGGTATATTTATTTCATGAAACATAAGTCCGAAACTTTCGAAAAGTTTAAGGAATTTCAAAGTGAAGTAGAGAATCAACGTAACAAAAAGATTAAGTTTCTACGATCTGATCGTGGAGGTGAATATCTAAGTTACGAGTTTGGCGAGCATTTAAAGAAATACAAAATACTTTCACAATTGACACTGCCTGGAACACCACAACATAATGGTGTGTATAAACGTCATAATCAAACTCTCTTAGATATGGTTCGTTCTATGATGTCACTTACAGATTTACCGCTATCGTTTTGGGGTTATGCATTAGAAACAATCGCATTCACTTTAAATAGCGCACCATCTAAATCCATTGAAACGACACCGTATGAATTATGGTTTGGAAAGAAACCTAAATTGTTATTCCTTAAAGTTTGGGGTTGCGATGCTTATGTAAAGAAGTTACAACCCAACAAGCTTGAACCCAAAGCCGAAAAATGCACCTTCATAGGATACCCGAAGGAAACTATTGGGTATACCTTCTATCATATATCCGAGTGCAAAATCTTCGTTGCTAAGAATGGATCCTTTCTAGAGAAGGAATTTCTCTCGAAAGAAGTGACTGGAAGGAAAGTAGAACTCAACGAGGTTGTCAAATCTTCTCTCGGATTTGAGAGTAGCGCAGCACCGGAAGAAGTTCCTGTGGCGCCTACACCAAAAAGAGAGGAAGCTAATGATGTTGATCATGAAACTTCGGTTGAAGTCACTATGAAACCTCACAGGTCAACGAGAACTCGTACCACTCCCAATTGGTATGATCCCGTTATGAGTGTCATGTTGGGACAACACCGACGACCCTACAACATATGGGGAAGAGATGATGAGCCCAGATTCTAATAAATGGCAAGAAGCCATGAAATCCGAGATTGGATCCATGTACGAAAACCAAGTATGGACTTTGGTGGACTTACCGGATGGCCGGAAGGATGTCGAGAACAAATGGATTTTCAAGTAGAAAATAGATGTTGATGGTAATGTTACTGTCTATAAAGCTCGACTTGTCGCAAAAGGGTCTCGACAAATTCAAGGAGTTGACTATGATGAGACTTTCTCACCGGTATCAAAGCTAAAGTATGTGAGGATTTTGTTAGCAATCGCTGCATATTATGATTATGAGATATGGCAGATGGATGTCAAAACGACGTTCCTCAGTGGAGACATTGATGAAGAGTTGTATATGGTACAACCCAAAGGTTTTTTCGATCCTAAAGATGCTAACAAGGTATGCAAACTTCAACAGTCCATTTATGGGTTGAAGCAAGCATCCCGAAGTTGGAATCAACCCTTTGATAAGGTAATCAAAAGTTTTGGTTTTATACAAACTTATGGAGAAGCTTGTATTTACAAGAAAGTGAGTGGGAGCTCTGTAGCATTCCTAGTACTATATGTGGACGACATATTGTTGATTGGGAATGATGTAGACCTTCTTAATATTGTCAAGGATTATTTGAATAATAGTTTTTCGATGAAAGATCTTGGCGAAGCAGCTTACATATTAGGCATAAATATTTATAGACATAGATCGAGACACCTAATATCGTTGTCACAGAGTACATATTTGGAAAAAGTTCTAAAGAGGTTTGGAATGGAAGATAGCAAGAAAGGATTCTTGCCCATGTTGCCCAATACGACCTTGAGTAAAACTCAAAGTCCTGCTACGATGAAAGATAGAGAAAGGATGAGTAAGACTCCCTATGCCTCAGCCATAGGATCTATCATGTATGCTATGCTATGTACTAGACCCGACATTGCATATGCTGTTAGTTTAACTAGCAGATATCAAAGTGATCCAGGAGTGGATCATTGGATAGCGGTCAAAAACATCCTTAAGTACTTGAGAAGAACTAAGGATATGGTTCTTTCTTATGGAGGTGATGAACAACTTGTTGTTAATGGTTACACCGATGCTAGGTGGAACACTGATCCGGATGATTCTAAATCTTAGTCTGGATACGTATTTACTTTGAACGATGCAGCAGTAAGCTGGAGGAGTGCAAAGCAAAGCGTTGTGGCGAGATCTTCAACTGAATCGGAATACATAGTTGCTTCGGAGGCTTCACAAGAGGTGATATGGATGGAGTTCATTACAGAGCTCGGTGTGGTTCCCAGTGTGTTGGACCCAATGTCTATCTACTGTGATAACATGGGAGCCATAGCCAATGCACAAGAACCAAGGTCACACAAGAAGCTGAAGCATATCAAGCTGCGTTTTCACGCTATTCGAGATCATGTCCAAGATGGTGACATAAAGATTTGCAAAGTACACATAGATCTGAATGTGGTGAATACGTTGACTAAACCTCTCCCGAGGGCAAGACATGACCAGCACTAAACCGCCATGGGTGTTCGGTATATTACCATGTAATCTAGATTAGTTGACTCTAGTGCAAGTGGGAGACTGTTGGAGATATGCCCTAGAGGCAGTAATAAAAGTGGTTATTATTATATCTTTGTATTTATGATAAATGTTTACATTCATGCTATAATGGTATTAAACGGAAAATTAATACTTGTGTGTTTTGTGAACTAAATTAGAGTCCCTAGTAAAGCCTCTTTATAATACTAGCTTGTTGGTTAATATATGATCATGGTTTCTGGGTCATGAACATTGAGATGTTGTTAACAACAAGACCATATCATTAGGAGAATGTTATGATGGACATACTCCTATAGATAAGCATAGCATAAATATCAAGTCATTTCAATAGTTCGTTTGCTATAAGCTTTCTGATACATAGTAGCCTAATTCCTTTGACCATGAGATCATGCTAATCACCATCACCGGATGGATACTTTGATGACATCAAACACCACACCGTATGTCGGGAATATAACCCCAGGTACCCCAGAGTTGAGGTATAAAGAGACCTTAACAGACTAATAAACATCTGTGTGAAAGAATATAGAGATATAAAGAGGATACATCAAAATATATAAGGCATAAAGAGAGAAATCTTACCGGAAAAAGGGAAAAAGACACACAGGCCAAATTAAATAAAAGTCGGCTTGGTCAAATACTTCCTAGGCCGAATTAGGCCTTACCAGGCGTGGTTCGGGGCTTCCCTGGCCGAATTACTCCTAAACCCGGCTGGGACGAGCTACTCCCAGCCAGCCCACCTCGACGTCAAACTCCTCCCGCCTCGTCACCTCGTCACCAGCTCCCGCCAAGCTCCGCCTCGACGGTCAACACGCCTCCACATCGTCAGGCTCCCCGACGCTAGCTCCTACTTCGCTGGCTCCCTCTCCCCGGGTGGGATGACCGCGACGACTCCAGCCCACGCTGAGAGCAGGCCGAGCTGCCACTACTCCCCTAGCGCCACTCGCGTCCCCCGGGTGGGCCAACTCAGGCAAGGTCCAACCCACCGCGGGAATCGACACACTGCCTCTCCGTTACCCCGGCTGGGCCTCTCTTCTTGCTTCCCCGCTTGGGCCGAGTAAGAGGGAGCTTGGCTAGGCTTCTTTCATCCTGGATGGGCCAATATCCCAGGCCGAGTCAGACAAGGATCCGGCTGGATCTATTTGGCTGTTAAATTCATCTAGGCCGAATCAGGAGGTCCACAGTCCGAATCAGCACGTCTTCTGGGGCGCCTGGGCTGAGCTATTTCACCCCGAACGCCCTGTTATTTATCTCCAAAAGCATCCCCGACCTCCACAAGAGCACACCGTCGAATTAAGACAAGCTCCACCAGTATCGTGCCAGTCTTGGGAGCCCACAGGCTCAGACTGGCACATGGCGTATGGAATATGCCCGTGGCATCTAACAAGATGCTAAGGATATGCTCTTGGCATCAAATAAGATGCTAGGGAATATGCCTGGCATCTCCAAAGATGCCAAGGCATATGCTGAGCATATCTAGGAGATACCCAGAATATGCCATCTAGATGCCAAGCGTGTAGAACAAGTCTTGTCCCCTAGGCTCCCCTTTATAAGGAGAACCAGGGGGATTATTACAGGAGAGGCCCTGAAGGGCTCTTCCCCTCTCTGCTCAATAGGAGCTCTTCTTCCTCTTCCTCCTCCAACCTCACAGAGAGATCTAGATAGAGGCATAGGAGAAACAACTCAAGGAGCATTATTGTAGCCACAAGTATGGCAAGATTATAAGAGATTAGATGTAGAGAAGAGGTGTTATCTCTACATGAGAGCCTCAATCCTAGATACCTTGTATTTCTCTTTGTTCATACGAGTGCGGTCTTCATTGCATCATCCCTCCCCGGATTCCTCCACGTCCATCGGCCCCAACTTTAGCCTACCCATGGCATATGCCGTGATACCACCACGATATTTGGCGCTCACCGTGGGGCCTCTTAGTGGCATTGGTTGGGTTTCCATCCGGACGGGAGCATCTTCATCAACCTCATCTTCAGAGAGCACCTTCAGATCCTCCAAGCGAACAGAGAACAGAGAGGTAAGCGTAGGGGTCTCCAAGTCTGACTCAGCAAGACAGGTAAGACTCAGCAAGAATGACTCAAACTCTTCTCCAAGCTTACTATAAGTAACAAATAACTCAGCCACCAACATTTGATCCTTCACCCTGGGGAGAAAATAACTCAACCCGGGGACTAGCCAGCGTATCCATAGAATCACCTTTAGATGGAGAAAAACTCATATAGGTTTGGGTATGTATTTGACTAGCTTATTGTTGATTCGGATAGAATTAGAGTCAGTTTATTTACGCTTTGGACTGACCTTTAACTCAGCTCACCAGCCAGCTTATTGATGATTCGGATAGAATTAGAGTCAGTTTATTTACGCTTTGGACTGACCTTTAACTCAGCTCACCAGCCAGCTTATTGATGATTCGGATAAAATTAGAGTCAGTTTATGTACGCTTTGGACTGACCTTTAACTCAGCTCACCAGCCAGCTTATTGATGATTCGGATAGAATTTGAGTCAGTTTATTTACGCTTTGGACTGACCTTTAACTCAGCTCATAAGCCATCTTATTGATGATTCGGATAGAATTTGAGTCAGTATATTTATGCTTTGGATTAACCTTTAACTCGCCAAGATTACAAAGTGTTCGTGATGTATTACTGTTAGACAGTGATGAGGGAGCAAATTATTCGGAAGCGATGCTGGGATCTAATTCTGAGTCATGGCTTGGAGCCATGAGATCCGAGTTAAAGTCCATGGATGAAAATCAAGTTTGGAACTTGGTTGATCTGCCAGACGTTGCAAGACCCGTAGAGTGCAAATGGGTCTTTAAGAAGGAAACTGATATGGACAGAAATTTTTCTGTCTATAAAGCACGTCTTGTCGCGAAGGGTTCCGACAAGTTTAAGGAGTTTACTATGATGATACTTTGTCACCCATAGCGATGCTTAAATTAGTTCAGGTCATGTTAGCTATAGCAGCCTATTTCGACTATGAGATATGGCAGATGGATGTCAAGATGGATTTCCTTAATGGAAATTTAACCGATGACGTGTATATGATATAGCCCGTGGGTTTTGTCGATCTGGATAATGCTGGAAAGGTATGCAAACTTCAGAAATCCATTTATGTGTTGAAGCAGGCATCTCAGAGTTGGAATATTCACTTTGATGAGGTGGTCAAATCGTTTGGCTTTATCAAAAGTGATCATGATTCTTGTTTATACAAGAAGTTTAGTGGGAGCAGAGTAAAGTTTCTGATATATATGTGGATGACATATTACTGATTGGAAATGATGAACAGATGTTGCAAGAAACCAAGGAATCATTGGAAAGGAGTTTTCAATGAAAGACTTGGGTGAGGCAACTTACATTCTAGGAATCTGGATATATATAGAGATAGATCAAGACAGCTCATTGGATTGAGTCAGAGTACATACTTGGACAAAGTGTTGAAAAAGTTCAACATGGAATCGTCTGAGACGGGGTTCTTACCGATGTCACATGTTATAAAACTTAGCAAGACTCAGTGTTCTTCGACAACTGATGAGTAAAGTCAGATGAGTGTGATTCTGTATGCTTCGGCAGGCGGATCCATCATGTATGACATGATTTGTACTAGTCCGGATGGTTCCTATGCTCTAAGTGTTGTGAGCAGATACCAGGCTAATCCTGGAGAAATCCACTAGGAAGTGGCTAAAAATATCCTTAAGTACTTGAGAAGGACTAAGGATATGTTTTTGGTTTATGGAGGTGAAGATGAACTCAGTGTAAAGGGTTACACGGATGCGATTTATCTTACCGACTCTGATGATTCTTGTTCGCAATCCGGATACGTGTTTGTAATAAACGGATGGGCCGTGAGCTAGAAGAGTTCCAAGCAAGAGACTATGTCTGCGTCTACAACAGAGGAAGAGTATATTATCGCCTCGGAGGCAACAAAGAAAGCTGTTTGGATGAGGAATTTCCTCATAGATCTTGGTGTGGTTCAGAGCTCGTCCAATCCGTTAGATGTGTATTGTGACAACAATGGTGCTATTGCATAAGCCAAGGAATCTAGACAACACCAGAATAACAAATACATACTCATGCGATACCACCCGATTCGTCAGTCCGTGGATCAGGGTGATATCAAGTTATGCAAGGTACACACGGATGCAAATACTATGAATCCGTTGACAAAGCATTACCACAGTCAAAGCATGAGGCGCACCTGAGAGCATGTCTAGACATGTGATGTCGGAAGATTGACTCTACTGCAAGTGGGAGACTGCTGGGAATATGCCCTAGAGACAATCATGTATGATGTAATCCCCATTGTATTCATAAAGTTATTAAGTTGTCCTTGCATGAACATCTGATGTATATCATTGAATATGTGATTAAATTGTGGAACTATATAATCATGTCATTCGTACTAAATATTCTTGGTCATTGAGGTTGTACTGGACACACAACTTATACTAATGTGAAAGTCGGCTGAACACTCGGTTCTACTTGTCTTGGGAATGGTAATGCTATTCCGACTTACATAGATCCGGCTAAAGAGTTTAGCGAGTAGGATTGATTCAAATTGAGGTACAACAAATAAGTCGTCATTTGTATATCTCAATCAATATAATTCTTAGACCTGAGATTATCGCACAATATGAGTTGAGGATCACCGACTTAGGTTCTGTCAAACGATGTTCCATAATAGGGTAGTTTAAAGGAAGAGTTCGGGTCGACTGAGAATCAAGCTGCGTGATGTGGATAATCAAGATGGGATTTTTCCTCTCCATATGGAGATATATTTTTGGGGTCCTCTCGGATGATATGATTTGGAAAGAATGGCCATGCATGATTTGGTTAAGTGTTAACCGAGACGATCAACTAAGAGTTAGTCGGATAAATCAATTATTTCGGATCGAAAAGAGGGTTGAAGTATTTAAGGGATGACGATTATTCGGTTATAGTTCGATAAGGTATATCGTGAGACAAAAGGGACTCGGATGCAAGTCGTATTGGAAAGGTATGTCGCCATGACTCTTTGATACTTGGGAGTCGACACGTTCTGCTAGGAGCCGCTACTAATTGATTGATTGAGAGTCAGACTTCAATCGTGTCCAAGTTGCCATGAGCCTGCGGGGTGACACGGGTTGGCATCCCCAATCTTGAGATTTTTTCCATTCTTCATCTCATTACATCATTCTCTCTCTACACCTGAAAATTTTCCTTCATACTAAACTTCACACAATCTTCATTATAAACATTAGTGTATTCAAAAGATAATAGACCTTTGGGTTTAGCTTTAGAATAGCAAAACTTTCACTAAAAACACAAGCTACTGTAGCAATTACCTCAAAAAGCTCAATTTCCTAAAAAAAATAATCCAAAAAGGAATCAATAAGAAGCAAATGCACATAATGGCAGAAATCTGTCAAAATAGACCAGCAGGTAGAAACCAATTTTTTCTAAGACCTTATGTTGCTCAAATAAAAAATTGTTGAACTAACTAAAGTTAGCTAGGATACTGGGGGATGTATTCTTAAATTTTCAACTCAATCCGACTTACAAAGACTCCTCATGAATTTTTATGGTGGAGGACAAAAATCTGTTTCGGGATAGCAACTCCCCAAATCTTACTTCCCTCTTATTAGAGGTCATTCTTAGCATAAAAAGCAAACAGAAAGGATAAGGAGAGGTTATTACAAAAGTAATAACTTCCAAGACTCAAGAAAACTCTTGGGTTATCTCCCAACAAGTACTTTTCTTTAACGCCTTTAAGTTAGGCTTGATAGTTTGAAAAGATGCTCACATAAGAAATATGAATTGAAGTAAAAGAAAGCATCAAGAAGCAAATTCAAAACAAATTTAAGTCTAACCCAGTTCCTATCCATAGGAATCTTGTAAAGAAACAAGTCATGAAAGCACAAAGCAACAAGCATAGGAAAGCAAAACAAGTGCAACTTCAAGACTTTCAACATAAAGAGGGGAAACTTAATACTGTTGAGATGCATAAAACCATGTTTCCCTCTCTCATAATAACTTTCAATAGCATCATGAATAAAATTAACAATATAACTATCACATAAAACATTCTTATCATGAGCCACATGCATAAAATAATTATTACTCTCCACATAAGCATAGTCACTCTTATTAATTATAGTGGGGGCAAATTCAACAAAATAGCTATCATTACTATTATCATCACCATAATCATCAAATACAGGAGGCATATTGTAATCATAATTAATTTCCTCCTCAATATTAGGTGGAATGAAAATATCATATTCATCATATATTGGAGTTTTGGTATCATCATAAGCAATAGAATATATATCTTCCAAAGCTGGGGAACTAAAAAGATTATTTCATCAAAACTAGCTTCCCCAAGCTTAGACTTTTCCATAGCATTAGCAATAAATGTGTCCAAAGAATTCATACTAATAACATTGCTATTAGCATGCAAATAAAGTTCCATAGGTTTTTTAATTTTATCTTCAAACACTTCATGTCCTAACTCAAGATAAATGCTATAAAGCTCTCTAATTTTGTTGTTGTTTTCCATTCAGCCTAACTAGTGAAAACAAGAAACAAAAGGACAAAATTGCAGAATTTAAAGGAAATAACTTCGAGCACTCACACCGAAGGATGTGAGTACCTTTTACCTTACCTCCCCGGTAACGGTGCCAGAAAATAGCTTGATGTCTACGCACTTCTATTCTTGTAGATAGTTGTTGGGCCTCCAAGTACAGAGGTTTGTAGAACGGCAGCAAGTTTCCCTTAAGTGGATCACCCAAGGTTTATCGAACTCAGGGAGGAACTGGTCAAAGGTATCCCCTCTCAAGCAACCCTGCAATCAAGATACAAGAAGTCTCTTGTGTCCCCAACACACTTAATACACTTGTCAGGTGTATAGGTGCACTAGTTCGGCGAAGAGATAGTGAAATACAAGTGGTAGCGGTGCCAGAAAATAGCTTCTGACTTGTTGTTGACGTGGGGTAACGTGTGTGAAACTGAAATAAAGTTGGAAGCAAGCAAACATGCAACAGATCTAGATGCAAACGGTGTTTCAATGTTTAGAAACAAGGCCTAGGGATCATACTTTCACTAGTGAACACTCTATCATATAAATATCCTCTCTTCATGATACTACTCTTAACTACTCTCCGGTTGGACACTCTAATCCATGGTAGGGCTATAACAGCACACCTCAAAGTCCGCCTTCCCCAATCTAGATAACCCCACACTATCACCTTGAGGGCTAGATGGTTCCAACAAACACCACAATTTTATAAAGACATCCAACTCCAAATATAACTCATGAATATATATGTAACCTAGCTTAAGTGCCACACACGGCGTGTACGCTGTCACTTTCACACACGTGGGGAAAAGCATAGATCTATTAAAGCACAATGAGTATTTATGTATACTCAAGCCTAAGTGCCACCATGGCGTGCACGCTGTCACTTTCACACACATGGGGAGAGCAGAGATCTATTGAAGCACTTGAGTAGCAAGGTAGATCTACTTGATTACAAAGCTCATGACCACAACAAGATCATGCATAGAGAGAGAGATGAACATATAGCTACCGTTAGAGCCCTTAGCCTCGAGGAAGAACTACTCCCTCCTCATCATGGGAATCAGCAATGGTGATGAAGATGGTGGTGGAGATCGATGGAGATGGCTCCGGGGGCACTTCCCCGTCCCGGAAGGGTGCCAGAACATAGACTTTCTGTCCCCCGAATCTCCCCTTCGGTGGCGGCGGCGCTGCGAAACTTTTTCTGGAAGTATGATGGATTATTTAGGGTTTTCTCCCCGGGGGCTTCTTATAGGCACACGAGGCAAGGTCAATGGAGGGCCAGGGGTCCCACACCCCTGTAGGCGCCACCAGGGCTTGCCCGTGCCTAGGGAGGGTGCGGCCACCCTTGTGTCCTCCTCCACCTCTGCTTCGTGGTTCCGTGTTACTGCAGAAAAAAATAATGACTTTGGCTTTTGTCCCGTCCAATTCCGAGAATATTGATTTCTGCCTTTCTGGAACCAAAAAACAGAAGAAAACTGACAATTGGCACTATGGCATATTGTTAATAGGTTAGTACCAGAAAGTGTATAAAAATACCTCAAAGTGTAGACAAAACATAAGATAAATTATATAAAACAAGCATGAAGCATCAAAAATTATAGATATGTTTCTGACGTATCAGTAAGCATGTTTATGGGAAGTTCTAGACTAAATTAAACATTGGGGCATTAATCTCGACCCCTTTTTATGTCATTATGTGGTCAAATGTGTGTTACAGGTTATAATAGGAATTTCCAGATTAAGTTAAATATTGGTATATGAAGTTTCACAAAAAATATATTTTCTGCTACTTGTCTAAAAATGACAATTTTTGGTGCTCCAAAATAGTTTTTTATGAGATTTTTCTTTTCCTTTTTAGCAGGACACAAAAAATAGTTTTCCAACAAAACTTTTTGTGAGGAAAAATAATGTCAAGACTCAAGACGTATGTCCGAATTTTATTTGATTTTTCAATGGTTGTATCTAGACATATGAGCCAAAACACCATGTCCCAATTCTACTCGCTATCTCTCTACCGCTGCTTCTTCTTCCTTCTTTCTTCAGTCAATCTAACGGGACATCTGCACCTCAGGTAGGTAATCACACCTATCACCATGGGGCGTGACACGGCGTCTTCTTCATCTGCTAAGAAGTCAAACGACGCTCACTAGTACACGGTACACCTTTAGGGGCACTTTGGCTAGGGGCACTTCTGAAAGTGCCTCTAAATGTGTCAATTTGGGGCATTTTTGCCAAATGCCCCTAAATGTACTATCTTTAGAGGCATTTTCTTCAAAGTGTCCCTAAAGATACTACCTTTAGAGGCATTTTGGAAGTGCCCCTAAAGATAGTACCTTTAGAGGCATTTTCATCAAAGTGCCCCTAAAGATACTAGCTTTAGAGGCATTTTGCCAAGTGCCCCTAAAGATACTACCTTTAGGGGCATTTTGCCAAGTGCCCATAAAGATATTGAGGCATTTTGCCAAATGCCCCTAAAATACTATATTTAGAGGCATTTTCATCGAAGTTCCCCTAAAGATACTAGCTTTAGAGGCATTTTGCCAAGTGCCCCTAAAGATACTGAGGCATTTTGCTAAATGCCTCTAAAGATAGTACCTTTAGGGGCATTTTCATCAAAGTGCCCCTAAAGATACTACCTTCAGAGGCATTTTGCAAAGTTGCCCTAAACTATCACAATAATACTTGACAGCAAACATTGCAGGTAGGTCACATCCACATTAGCAATAACATCCACATCAGCATCCACATCCACATCAGCAATAACATCCATAATACTTGGCAGTTCACATATACATCCATAATACTTAGCAGTTCACATCTACATCCATAATACTTAGCAGTTCATAATAACACTTAGAAGTTCATAATACTGACCAGTCCTACACATACTTAGTGCATCCACATCCATAACAACCTCCAGTAGATCCACATCCAAAAGAACTTAGTAGTCCATAACAACCTTCAGTCTAAACATCATTCTAATGCATCCACATCCATGCATAATTACCAACCATACTTACCAGAAGATGTTATCATCCAGCATAACTAGCTTCATGCTAAGAAGTAACATCCTGATGGTGGCAGCTCTGCGATGAGAACACTCATCTTTCCTTCTTTATTGATCCCAAAGCTGAAAAGGAAAATGTCTCTCGCATGAATCTTGTACAGCATCATTGCATCGAACCATCCACTTGTGATGATTTCTCTGTTTGACATACCCATCTTCATCCTAACATAGGTCTTGATGTTGCTTTCCATGTGTTCAACTTCCAGAGCAATAGGTTTAGCAACATACTTCTTCAAGTACCTACGAGTGAACTCAACTCCAAATTCCTATAGAAAATACAAAAATTTCAACAAATAATATACTTGTAATTAAGATTCTACATATGTTTAAGTAAATATCATATCACCATTTTGCATATGTTATCATTGGTAGATGAACTTGTCATCTTGTAGACATAGTACTTTTTTTTGGCCTTTTGTAGATGCACCAGTCAACAAGAAAGGACACATGTTCTTCTGTCAGATCCATTTCATTTCCAAACATGCACTGTCTGTCAAATTCATATTCACCCATGATGCTAGGACCTGATACAACACATTTTCAAACACACATGACTAAAAAGAAATACTAATACTTTGGGATTTCTTCTATGAATGCGGTAGGTAGGTAATTAAAATACAGCAGGTTGGTAGTTTAAATAGTCCTGAACATTTTACAAACAGACATTGCATCTGAAAATATTAAGATTACTTGATGATATACTAATACAGAAATACAGAAAAATAAAAGCAACTGATGAGAACAAGTGAGACTACGTGATAAATAAAATTCCATCCAGTAAATTTATGGTAAATAAAATGCTTGTATATGTGTCTGATGCTATAAGTTAACTTACATCAAACAATTTTGTGATTAAGAAGACAGGTTCCATGCATATGTCTGAGGCTACTAATAAATCAAATTACATATTACAGGTAAAAAAAATTAAAATAGCTTTTAACATGCCTGAAATAGCACAACACACACAAAAAACTGACATTTTATTAAGAAATGGTAGATTTATAAGCCAATAAGTAACAACCAGCCATCATTTATACTTCTCTTCTGAAGAATCTCCTCAGGCTCACTCTCAGAGCTGTTATAGCTCTCAGAGTTGTCAGAGCTGAAGGAGCTGCTAGAGTCGTCACTAAGGATAATGCGAGCATCGTTACTGGAAGTCCCCATCTGTTGCATACATGAAGAAATGTTCTGTCAAAATCTTATAAAGATCTGTTATAAATAACAAACACAGAAGAAAGTACCAAATAGTATGTGCACTACCAAATTTTAGTAAGCATAGTTGAGCTTCAGATAGCAGATAACACAACTATTGAACTTTGCTCAATTTGAGCTCCAGCTGAGCTTTGTTGAATTAAAGTCAACCAAAAAACTCACCTAGAACCCAAACAGAGCAAAGTTAATTAACATTGCATTTGGTTTATCACTGTAACATTAGAGTATTGCATTTCAGAACCTTTGTTTATAGCATGTAGTTCATTAGGAATGAAAATAACAATGTATACAGTCATTATGAGTTCCAAGATATTACAGTCACTAAAAACACAGTTGTATTATACTTTAGCAATATCTTAAAGAAGATAATATAACATCAGGAACCACTTGATACTAGACATTATGAATCGACAATATATAGTTCATTAACAACCATCAAATCTTCATGAAAAAATATATAGATTAACGAAGATTTAAATAAAGCAATAATAGAAGAAAACCTATATCTACAGTTACCAAAATCAAGTTACAGTGACTGTAACTAGATATTATAGGGGTTCGTAGCATGGAAAACAAAAATTTTCTATCGCATACAAACAAACAAGCCAAGATCTATCTACTAGATTGTAGCAATGAGTCGATGGAATAACTTACCCTCGAAGATTCCAAAGTGTTTAACGAGAGCGGATTCTCGTGGGTGATGTAGTCGTACTCTTTACGATCTCAAGATCGTGTAGACGATCCTTCTGGCGCTGCGTTAAGCGCTTCTCGGTCAAGACCTTCCTCTCCCTTGTTCCAGCAGGCGGAGGTTGTAGCACTCTCCTCGCGATTCAAAGACGTGGTACCGGAAGTAGAGGGAGATCTCGCAGGCTTCGCCTGAGCGAGTATGGTGGAGTATGAGAGAGCTATTAGTGGTCTAGAGATTAGACACACCAATTAGAAGGCTCTAAACCAAGGCTAGGGCAATTAGAAGCTCTAAACCAAAACGGCTCTAAACCGGAGATTAGAGGATAGGAACTTGTGTGTCTGAGGAGAGGAGGCCCCCCCTCCTTTTATAGGTGGAGGGCTGGCGTGCGAGGAAGGAGGAGTCCCTCCCAACTCGGCCTAGGCTGGCCCGGCTTGGAGGAGGACTCCTCCTCCAAGTTGGTTCTAACACCTCTTGCTTGTTTTCCAGTTTCTGTTTCCCACAGTTTCTGTTTTCCACAGTTTCTGTTTTAGCGTTTGACTTTCAAACTGGCGGTTTGACTTTTCAGTTTTGGAACAGCAAAACACTTAGTACATGATGCAATCATTCAATGACACATTCATGTACCTCCCCGGTGCCGGACAATCCGGAACCTTCTAGAACATTCCCGATGAAACAGGAATCATTCCCGAACTCAAACGGGACTTTCCTTATATGAATCTTATTCTCCGGACCATTCCGGATCACCTCGTGATATCCCGGATCCCATCCGAGACTCGAACAACATTCGGTCTCTTTCTCATAATACCATAGCTACTCAAAACAACGTCGAATCCTTAAGTGTGTCTCCCTACGGTTCGTGAATTATGCGGACATGATTGAGACACTTCTGAACAATAACCAATAGAGGAATCTGGAAATTCATATGGCTCCCACATATTTCTACGATTACTGCGATCGAATGAACCACTTACATACGATACCAATTTCCTTTTGTCTCACGATAGTTTACTTATCCGAGGTTATGATCATGGTATCTCGCATACCTAGTTCAACCTCGTTACTGATAAGTACTCTTTTCTCGTTCCCGTGATATGTGATCCCTTGTGACCTAGTCACATGCTTGCAAGCTAATTGGATGACATTCCACCGAGAGGGCCTAGAGTATATCTATCCGTCATATGGATGGACCAATCCCACTCTTGATCCATGTGTTTCAACCAATGCGTTCCGAACACTCAATGCCACCTTTATAGCCACCCGATTCACGGTGTGGTGTTTGATGTCATCAAAGCATCCATCCGGTAAAGGTGATATGCATGATCTCATGGTCGAAGGAATTAGGTTACTATGTATCGAAGCATATAGCAATTGAACTATTGAAATGACTTGATCGTTATGCTACGCTTATCTATAGGAGTATGTCCACCATATCATTCTCCTAACGATATGATCTTGTTGTTGATAACATCTCAATGTTCATGATAGGGAAACCACAATCATTAATCAACCAACAAGCTAGTGAAGTATAGAGGCTATACTAGGGACTTCAAATTAAGTTTACAAATCACACAAGTATTAATGTTTCCTTGTTAATACTATTATAGCATGAATGTAAACATTTATCATAAACACAAAGATATAATAATAACTATATTTATTATTGCCTCTAGGGCATATCTCCAACAGATATATAGAAGGAAACCTAAAGTTGACAGCAAACATTGCGAAAGTAGATCTACATAATAAAAGCTAGATCTACAAAAATGACTGTAACTATTGAACCTAAAGTAGATCTATAGAATGAAAGCTAGATCAATATCTTGACATCTGCTAGATGAAGATGAACCTTGCGAAAAATCAATGCAGTTACTGTAATTATATCTATAGAAGGAAACCTAGATCAAGATCTTGACCACTACTAGATCAAGATCTACATGAACATTGCAAAAAAATAGATCTACATAAGGGCAAAAAAAAATGAGGATAGGCGAGGAGGAGAAAATCTAGACCCTTGCAGCCAGAACCTTGCGGCGAAGAGGGAAGGAAGAAACCCTAAGCGAGTTTAGGCGACAGCGGCGGCGGCGCTGCTGCGGTCAGAGCGAGTGTGGGAGAGAGGGAAGGAAGAAACCCTAAGCGAGTGGGAGCGATGTGGGAGCTAGTGGGAGCCGGGGCTGTATATATTGTTCATGTTTTGCAAAAAAGCACTCTTATTTCACCTGTGTTAACTTACAGTCCTTCCACCTCGGATCTGTAGTTCAATTCGGTTGCATACACACCCCTCTAGTTAAGTTTTTTCAATGACAGTCCTTCCACCTGGGCTTCACTTCGAAACGGATTGCGGGCATTCCTATTTAACACTGTTCCTCCGCCCACGCTAGGGTTTCTCCTCCTCATTTTCCCCTCTCCTCTTCGCGGCCGTCGCTAGGGTTTCGCCATGGAAGCTCTGCACCGCTGCATCCTGCAGATGCGTGAGCGCCAACAGCGTGAGCGCCAGTCATCGAAGAGTCCGCCCCGCGCCAGCCACCATAGTGTTTTGGCCGCCGGAGCAAGTCAGTCACCGGTGCTTCCGCTGGCGGGAGCACGACAGTCGCATGTGCTCCTCCCGCCAGAGCACGGTAGTCGCCGGTGCTTCCGCTGGCGGGAGCACGACAGTCGCTTGTGCATGCCCTCGCCGGAGCACGCCACTCACCGGAGCTTCCTTAGGCCGGAGCACGCAAGTCGCTTGTGCTTGCCCCCGCCGGAGCACGCCACTCACCGGAGCTTCCTCATGCCGGAGCACGCAAGTCGCCTCTGCTTCCCCCCGCCGGAGCACTCCACTCACCTGATCTCCCCCCACGCCGGAGCACGCAACTCACCGGATCTACCCCACGCCTGAGCACTCAACTCACCAGATCTCCCCCATGCCAAAGCACGCAACTCACCGGATCTCCCCCTTGCCGGAGCAGGCATCAAAGGATCTTCCCTCAAGCGTCAGCGGTTGGCGCTTCCCTCTAGCCCCCGTCACCGGCCGTTCTCCCTCGCCTCAGCCAGCGGTTCTTCCCTCTCTCCCCCGCCACCTGCCGATCTGCATCCGCCACTACAATCATCTGAACCATTAAGGTAATTGTTCATGCAATTTTCCCTATAATTGTTCATGTGTTTGTTCATGTAATTGTTGACTGTAATGTGACTATTCATGTTATTGTTTATGCATTTGTGTTCCTGTGATTGTTCATGTCATTGTTGACTGTAATTTCTTATCTAATTAATTCTGAATCTCTTCTGTCTGAATTATGTTATCTGAAAATTCAGTTTAGAACATGAAAAATCAGTTCATTTTGGATAGAACTCAGTTAAAATGAGACGATCAGGAGCTCATTCTACCATTTTGGATAGAATTATGTTCAGTTCATTAATTATGCTACCATTTTGGATGAAAATTCAGTTACACAAAGTCATTTCAACTTGATTGAACTTTTTTTTCACCTGATGTTATAGTACTTACCTCTTACGTGTTAATTACAATTACAGTTACAATGGTAGCCACATTTTGGATGAAGACTACTTCAGTGGGGAAGATGAATACTTTACTGAAGAAGATGATTACTTTAGTGATCAGGATGATGTAGGTGATGAGATGGATATGATCACTATTAGAGGTTAGTTTTTGCAACTTCATTTTGTGATTTCTGCAACTGCACTACCATTTTGTCTTGCAACTAACATTGGTTTTCATTTGTTAGGTCCTGGACATTCAGGATTTGAATCTTTTGATACAAACTGCATATTTGGAAATGAGGTGGAGATGACTTTCAATCAAGTACTTCCGCTGAGGTCTTATGTGGAGGAATTACCAAGACCAGTAGTGAAGCATTACGTTTGCAAAATCACATCACTTAATGTGATTCCTCATGAGGGAAAAATGGTATGTTCATATGCCTTCAACAACTTCTTTGTCCATGATTTAATGGTTTGTTTATTTTAATATGGTTCCTAATCTCTCATATCTTTCATTTTCAGGAATTTAGCAATTATTTTACCACCAATTACCTCATGTACTTCTTAGTGGACTCAGTAGATGTTCCTAATGTTCCAGCAATTCCTCAAATGCTCAGTTTGGCTGTTAAAGAAAGAGAGGGAATTGTCATCAAGTACTGCAGGCTGGTGCTTCAAGATAATGGGAAGGCCAAGATACAGGCAGGCTAGCAAATAGCTGTGGATCAATTCAATATAAATGAAGGTGACATATGCATGTTCAGCTTTACTGATGAAAGGCGTCTACCAGTTCGACGTAGGGATCCATTTGCATGGCTAAAGCTGGAGATACTAAAGCTGGAGGAGCATGGAGATGCTTCTTAAGCTGGAGATTTTATGTTTTGTACTGAACTATGTATCTGTCGATGTTATGTAACAGCTAAGTGGTACCTGGTACAATGACTAAGTGCTGTCCTGTTTATGGATGCTAAATTATATGTTCTAAGTGGTACCTGGTACAATGACTAAGTGTTTTCCTGTTTATGGATGTTGTATTGTCTTTTTGTTTACATATTATTTTATGGATATGTTTTGATAATAATGCAAGAAATCCATATGTGTTGTGCTGTTCATCACAACAGTTTGGATAATTTCTTGCAACATTTTGTATTTCTGTTTCTTTATGTATTTATTTCTTGCAACATTTTGGACAAAACTACTAGCATTTTTCTGTATTTCATGAAAATAAAAGGGTGAATACTTATTTAAAATGGACCACGTTGATCTTAGTACTAGAACGTGGAAGTTTGTGGGAACATCTGTATTTATTTCTTGCAACTTCTTTATTTATTTTAAATGGGAGAAGTTTGTGGGAACGTGGATTGGACAAGATCGTGGGTGGGAGAAGTTTGTGGGTTGGGAAGTTCGTGGGTTTTTGCTATTTATATGGATGGTAACCGAATTGGAAAACCATTCTCATTCTTCCACTGTGAGTTTACTCTCTTCCTTTCCATTCCATTATCCTCTCATCCTCCTCACAGTCGACAACAAGGCCCAAGTAAGTTCAATCTCTCTTAATTCCTCTGCAAATATCTCCTGTGTTAATTCATCTGCTAAAATTCCTCTGTTTTGATGTTTCAATATGTCTATCTCTGCAAATTCCTGTGTTAATGCCTGCAAATAACTCGTCTGTTAATTACTCTGCAAATAACTCCTAAATTACTCAGCAAATAATTTCTATCTGTTAATTCCTCTGCAAATAATTTATTTCTGTTAATTCCTCTGCAGATAATTTATCTCTGTTAATTCCTCTGCAGATAATTTATCTCTGTTAATTCCTCTGCAAATAACTTCTCCCTGTTAATTCCTCTGCAAATAATTTATCTATGTTAATTCCTCTGCAAATATCTCTTGTGTTAATTCATCTGCAGATAATTTATCTCTGTTTTGATGTTTCAATCTGTCTATCTCTGCAAAGTCCTGTTTTAATGTCTGCAAATAACTCCTCTATTAATTCCTCTGCAAATAACTCCTTTGTTATTTCCTCCGCAAATAACTCCTTTGTTAATTTTTTGCAAGGAGATGGACGAAGTGAATTGTGCTATTTGTGAGCAATCTCTGGAGAGATGTGGTAGGCACTCTGACAGGCGTGCTAATTCCTTTGAGTCTATCATGGTGCAAGGTTTTCAGCATGGATTAGTAAGTTATACTTTTCACTTTCTAAAGTAACATACTTTTCAACATGGAGACTAATCTATGAAATACATGTTGTGCCATGAAAATTCAAGGAGCAACTTAACAAGTTTGCAAATTCCAAGAACTGGATGGTGGCTAGATGCAGTAACATGCATTACTATGACTTCTATCCGGAGAAATAAACAGAAATAACTACTATTTGTGGACCTTACTGGTCATCCCTAGTTAGGAAGTATGATGTCCAGGAGGGTGACATTGTCAATTTCAGGTATGTGGAGCATTACAACAGGTTTGACATCACAGTTTCTGAACTGCTAAACAATGTGAAGGTAGAAAAGACTATTGTTGCAGATGGAGGTGTGTTGAATATCCATCAGATATATCTTATTCTTAAATCCAGTATTAGCTAAATTGCTTTTTTATGTTGACCTTTCTTCTTTGTTCCCATCTATGAATAGTTGTTTATGGTGTGATGACTGAAATTAGAGCTATAGTTCACAAGACCATTTTCTCAAATATGAGAGTCATTACTGAGGAGGACATGGATACCATAAATTATGGTATCTATAAGGTTTTGGCCCTTAAACCTTTAGTAGAACTGGATGAAGATGACTTCTATGAGAGTGTCAATGATATGTACTTTTTTGTCCACAAGTACAATCAGGAGAATATGCAAATGGATGCTCTGGTAAGTTTTACATATCAATTGTTCATGATGAACCAAATATTTCTGCCACTAAATATATTAACTGTGTAAATATGCCTCTGGTCAATAACAGTACATTTCTTCAAAACCTTTCACTGAAGTTGGGTGCCCATGGCAAGGTTATTCAAATCTGTGGATCAATTAAAGAACTGATCTTCCTGTTGAAGGATGGTACCACTTGAAAAATGAAGACCAGCGCATTGCATTCACCATAGGATGGCAACAATTCAGAGAAGAGGCTAACATTGTGGAGGGATCACTTTTGTTGATGATAGGAGAGCCTAGGCATGGTCATATCGCTCTGGACTTTGTGGAAATTGAAAACCCTTGAAGCTACTGGCTATGCTGAAGTGTCTAGACTTTAGGTTCCACAAGTGCTATCTTAGGTCTCTAGTGTCTGCAATCAACTATGTTGCTTTCTGCTGTATTTTTTAACTATTTTCAGTTTTTGTTGTTGTAATGAACTATGTTCAGTTTCTGTTGTCGTAATGAACTATGTTCAGTTTCTGTTGTTGTAATGATCCATCTTAGGTCAATTTCTGAGCAGTAAGAAGATATTGTAGGGGTTCGTAGCATGGAAAACAAAAATTTTCTATCGCATACAAACAAACAAGCCAAGATCTATCTACTAGATTGTAGCAATGAGTCGATGGAATAACTTACCCTCGAAGATTCCAAAGTGTTTAACGAGAGCGGATTCTCGTGGGTGATGTAGTCGTACTCTTTACGATCTCAAGATCGTGTAGACGATCCTTCTGGCGCTGCGTTAAAGCGCTTCCATGATCGGTCACACGTTCGATTTTCGAAGACCTTCCTCTCCCTTGTTCCGTGAGGCGGAGGTTGTAGCACTCTCCTCGCGATTCCGGCTGGCGTGGTACGGAAGTAGAGGGAGATCTCATGAGCCTTAAGCCGGAGCGAGTATGGTGGAGTATGAGAGAGAGCTATTAGTGGTCTAGAGATTAGACACACCAATTAGAAGGCTCTAAACCGAAGGCTAGGGCAATTAGAAGCTCTAAACCAAAACGGCTCTAAACCGGAGATTAGAGGATAGGAACTTGTGTGTCTAGAGGAGGAGGCCCTGCCCCTCCTTTTATAGGTGGGAGTGGCGGACAAGGGGAGGGGAGTCCCTCCCCAAGTCGGCCTTGGTTGGCGCGCCGGCTTGGAGGGACTCCTCCCCCAAGTCGGTTCCAACCACCTCTTGCTTGTTTCCCACAGTTTCTTGTTTCCCACAATTTCCTGTTTTAGCCGTTTGACTTTCAAACTGGCAGTTTGACTTTTCAGTTTTGGAACAGCAAGAACACTTAGTACATGATGCAATCATTCAATATGTAATGACACATTCATGTACCCTCCCCGAGTCTTGGGACAATTCGGAACCTTCTAGAACATTCCGATGAAAACACGGAATCATTCCCGAACTCAAAGCAGGACTTTCCTTATATGAATCTTATTCTCCGGACCATTCCGGATCACCTCGTGATATCCGGATCCCATCCGAGACTCGAATAACATTCGGTCTCTTTCTCATAATACCATAACTACTTAAACAACGTCGAATCCTTAAGTGTGTCTCCCTACGGTTCGTGAATTATGCGGACATGATCGAGACACTTCTCGAACAATAACCAATAGAGGAATCTGGAAATTCATATGGCTCCCACATATTTCTCGATTACTTTGCGATCGAATGAACCACTTACATACGATACCAATTTCCCTTTGTCTCACGATAGTTTACTTATCCGAGGTTATGATCGTCGGTATCTACGCATACCTAGTTCAACCTCGTTCCGATAAGTACTCTTTTCTCGTTCCGTGATATGTGATCCCTTGTGAGCCAGTCACATGCTTGCAAGCTAATTTGATGACATTCCAAGAGGGCCCATAGTATATCTATCGTCATATGGATGGACAAATCCCTCTTGATCCATGTGTTTCAACCAATACTTTCCGAACACTCAATGCCACCTTTATAGCCACCCGATTCACGGTGTGGTGTTTGATGTCATCAAAGCATCCATCCGGTAAAGGTGATATGCATGATCTCATGGTGAAGGAATTAGGTTACTATGTATCAGAAAGCATATAGCAATTGAACTATTGAAATGACTTGATCTTTATGCTATGCTTATCTATAGGAGTATGTCCACCATATAATTCTCCTAACGATATGATCTTGTTGTTGATAACATCTCAATGTTCATGATAGGAAACCACAATCATTAATCAACCAACAAGCTAGTGAAGTATAGAGGCTATACTAGGGACTTCAAATTAAGTTTACAAATCACACAAGTATTAATGTTTACTTGTTAATACTATTATAGCATGAATGTAAACATTTATCATAAACACAAAGATATAATAATAACTATATTTATTATTGCCTCTAGGGCGTATCTCCAGATCTCCCACTTGCACTAGAGTCATCTAATCTAGATTACATGGTAATATACCGAACACCCATGGCAGTTTGGTGTTGGTCATGTTTTGCCCTCGGGAGAGGTTTAGTCAACGGATCCGCCACATTCAGATCGTGTGTACTTTGCAAATCTTTATATCCCCATCACGGATATGTTCTCGAATAAGCGTGAAAGCGACTTGATATGCTTGACTTCTTGTGTGACCTTGGTTCTTGCGCATTGGCTATGGCGCCCATGTTATCACTGATGATAGACATTGGGTCCAGTACTAGGAACCACACCCAGCTCTGTAATGAACTCTTTCATCCATATCGCTTCTTGTGAAGCCTCCAAAGCGACCATGTATTCGATTGGTTAAAGATCTCCACAATGCTTTGCTTTGCACTCCTCGACTAGCTGCACCATTCAAAATAAATCGTATCCAGTTGTGATTTAGAATCATCGGATCGGTGTTCCAACTAGCATCGATGTAACCATTAACAACGAGTTGTTCATCACCTCCATAAGAAAGAACCATATCCTTAGTTCTTCTCAAGTACTTAAGGATGTTTTTGACATTGTCCAATGATCCACTCACGGATCACTTTGATATCTGCTAGTTAAACTAACGACATATGCAATGTCGGGTCTAGTACATAGCATGGCATACATTAGAGATCCTATGGCTGAGGCATGAGTCTTACTCATCCTTTCTCTATCTTACGCGATGTCGGACTTTGAGTTTTACTCAAGGTCGTATTAGGAAACATGGGCAAGAACCCTTTCTTGCTTTCTTCCATTCCAAACCTCTTTAGAACTTTGTCCAAATATGTACTCTGTGACAATGATATTTGGCGTTCGATCTATCTCTATAAATCTTTATGCCTAATATATAAGCTGCTTCGCCAAGATCCTTCATTGAAAAACTATTATTCAAATATTCCTTGACACTATTAAGAAGGTCTACATCATTCCCAATCAACAATATGTCATCCACATATAGTATTAAGAATGATCTGAGCTCCCACTCACTTTCTTGTAAATACAAGCTTCTCCATAAGTTTGTATAAAACCAAAACTTTTGATCACCTTATCAAAGCGTTGATTCCAACCGGGATGCTTGCTTCAATCCATAGATGGACCGTTGAAGTTTGCATACCTTGTTAGCATCTTTAGGATCGACAAAACCTTTGGGTTGCATCATATACAACTCTTCATCAATATCTCCATTGAGGAATGTTGTTTTGACATCCATCTGCCATATCTCATAATCATAATATGCAGCGATTGCTAACATAATCCTCACAGACTTTAGCTTTGCTACTGGTGAGAAAGTCTCATCGTAGTCAACTCCTTGAATTTGTCGAAACCCTTTTGCGACAAGTCGAGCTTTATAAACGATAACATTACCATCGACATCTGTTTTCTTCTTGAAAATCCATTTGTTCTCGTGACCTTAGGCCATCCGGTAAGTCCACTAAAGTCCATACTTGGTTTTCGTACATGGATCCAATCTCGTATTTCATGGCTTCTTGCCATTTATTGGAATCTGGGCTCATCATCGCTTCCTCATATGTCTCGGGGTCATCGATGTTGTCCACCAACATGACACTCATAACGGGATCATACCAATCTGGAGTGTTACGAGTTATCGTTGACCTCCGAGGCTCTGTAGCTACTTCAACGGAAGTTTCATGATCACCATCATTAGCTTCCTCTCTTATTGGTGCAAGCACCACAGGAACTTCTTCCAGTGCTGCGCTACTCGCAATTTCGAGAGAAGGTTCGACAACCTCGTCGAGTTCTACTTTCCTTCCAGTCACTTCTTTCGAGAGAAATTCCTTCTCTAGAAAGGATCCATTCTTGGCAACGAAGATTTTGCCTTCGGATCTATGATAGAAGGTATACCCAATAGTTTCCTTCGGGTATCCTATGAAGACGCATTTTTCCGCTTTGGGTTCAAGCTTGTCATTGTAACTTCTTTACATAGGATTCGCATCCCCAAACTTTAAGGAGCGACAATTTAGGTTTCTTCCCAAACCATAATACATACGGTGTCGTTTCAGCGGATTTAGCGGTGCCCTATTTAAAGTGAATCGGCTGTTTCTAATGCATAACCCCAAAATGGTAGCGGTAAATCTGTAAGTGACATCATAGAGCGAACCATATCTAAGAGAGTTCGATTACGACGTTCGGACACACCATTACTGTTGTGGTGTTCCGGTGTCAATTGTGAAAGTATTCGCATTTCTTCAAATGCTCGCCAAACTCGTAACTTAGATATTCACCTCCACGATCGAGCGTAGAAATTTAATCTTCTTGTTACGTTGATTCTCTACCTCACTTTGAAACTCCTTAAACTTCTCGAAATTTTCGGACTTATGTTTCATGAAATAGATATACCCATATCTACTCAAGTCATCCGTGAAGGTAAGAACATAACGATAACCACTGCGCGATGCTACACTCATTGGACCACACACATCGGTATGTATGATTTCCAATAAGTCTGTCGCTCGCTCCATCATACCAGAAAATGGAGTCTTAGTCATTTTTCTCATCGGACATGCTTCGCATCTTTCAAGTGATTCAAAATCAAGTGATTCAAGAAGTCCATCGAATGGAGTTTCTTCATACGCTTCACTCCAATGTGACCAAGGCAGCGATTGCCACATATAGGTCGAATTATCGCTTGATTTCAAACGTTTAGCCTCAATGTTGTTGATATGTGTATTTCCACTATCGAGATTCAATAAGAATAGACCATCTATCAAAGGTGCATGTGCATAAAACATATTACTCATATAAATCGAACAACCATTATTCTATGATTTAAACAAGTAACCGACTCGCAATAAACAAGATCCCGATATAATGTTCATGCTCAACACAGCCACTAAATAACAATTATTTAAGTATAAAACTAATCCCGATGGTAGATGAAGGGGTAGCGTGCCGACCGTGATCACATCAACCTTTGATCCGTTTCCCACGCGCATCGTCACCTCGTTCTTCGCTAGCTTCCGTTTATTCTGCGACTTTTGTTTGAGTTACAAATATGAGCAACCAAACGATATCAAATACCGAGCACTACTACAGTACTAGTGAGATACACATCAATAACATGTATATCAGATATACCTTTCTTCTTGATGTTGCCGTTCTTCAGATCCGCCAAGTACTTTGGGCAATTCCGCTTCCAGTGACCTTCTCCCTTGCAGTAAAAGCACTCAGTATCATGCTTGGGTCCAGCCTTGGTCTTCTTCGCCGGCGTGGTAACTTTCTTACCACCCTTCTTGAAGTGTCCCTTCTGCTTAGACTTGCCTTTCTTGAATTTGGTGGCCTTATTGACCAATAACACTTGGTGCTCTTTCTTGATCTCCACTTCTGCAGACTTTAACATAGCAAACAGTTCTGGCAACTCTTTGTTCATGTTCTGCATGTTGTAGTTCATCACAAAGTTCTTGTAACTTGGTGGTAGTGATTGGAGGACACGGTAAATCCCCAAAGCATTAGGAATCACTATACCCAAGCTTTGAAGTTTGTTTGCGTGCCCAGACATCTTAAGCACATGCTCCTTGTGGACTGCCCTCTTCCATCTTGCAGTTAAAGAACTTTTGAAGCCTCATAGCTTTCAATTGCGCATGAGTCTCAAAAATCAATTTGAGATCCTCGACAATATCATATGGGTCGACTCTTCAAACCTTTTGAAGCTCGATTCTAAACCATACAAGATAGAACCTGAACTATGGAGTCTTGATTCTTAGAAGCGAGGTAAACATTCTTTACTTCATCGGTAGCATCGGTGCAGTGGGTCACCAGCGGTGCATCCAGCACATAGGTCAAATTACCGGTTGAGGACAATCCTCAAATTGCGGAACCAATCCGCGAAGTTGCTTCCATTGTTTTTCAACTTTTCTTTCTCTAGGAACGCATTGAAATTGATGGTAGGGGCTGCCATTGATCTACAACATATTTGCAATAGTTTAGACTAAGCTTATGACAAATTGAGTTCAAATTAATTAAGTAATTAAACTAGGTGAACTCCCACTCAAAACAACATCCCTCACATTGTTTTAGTGATCACACGAACCAAATCCACTACATCAACACCGATCATCACGAGAGTTGATATAGTTTCAATGGCGAACAATCATCATGTTCATCATATCTACTATATGATTCATGCTTTACCTTCGGTGATCCGTGTTAGAGACCATGTGCGTACATGCTAGGCTCGTCAAGATCAAACCTTAGTTTCCATGAGCAAATCTGGCTTGCTCACGTTGTATACACTTGCGAGAATCTAACACACCCGATCATCACGTGGTGCTTGAAACAACAAGCTTTAGCGGTGCTAACTAAGGCGAACACTTTATGACTTGAAATTGATGTGCATGAGGATCATCTTATAATGCTACCGTCGTCTACCAAGCAATACAAGATGCATAAAGGATTAACATCACATGCAATTCAATAATATGTGATATGATATGGCCTTTCTTCTTTGTGCTTCCGATCTCCATTTTCAAGCACGAACATGATCTCCATCATCACCGGCATTGCATCAAGGTCAATGGCGCTTCTCCATGGTTGTCGTCCACGGCTTCAACTATTACAACTACTTTGAATGAACGCGGGTCTTAACATAAATTAAAGACAACCATATGGCTCCTGCGGTTGCCAACTTACAATAAGGAACATTGCATACATCAAATATAATCACAATCATGGCCATATCACATCCTTTGCACACCCCGCAAAACAAAGTTAGGCGCCTCTACTTTCTTTGCATATTTTACGTGGTTTGGGGCTTTCAATAAGTGTCGTTCTAACTTACGAACAAGAACCACAACATTGATACTAGCATTGTTGATCACCCGTTGTAAATTGGATCTTAACTATGCTAGGAGAAGCAGGCACCATAAAGCCACTTATGCAATACAAGTTGCATGTCAGCGTGGAGCAAGTCTCATGAGCGATGTCATGTAAGGTTAGCCGGCTTCATCCCAACATACCGCAAGATGCAAAGTACACAAGAAGCAATCGACAATAAAAGCATCAACGCCCACAATGACCATTGTGTTCTACTCGTCAGCAGATCTACATATAGACACGGCTCGATACCCTTTGTAGGGTTCGTAGCATGGAAAACAAAAATTTCTATCGCATACAAACAAACAAGCCAAGATCTATCTACTAGATTGTAGCAATGAGTCGATGGAATAACTTACCTCGAAGATTCCAAAGTGTTTAACGAGGCGGATTCTCGTGGGTGATGTAGTCGTACTCTTCCGATCTCAAGATCATGTGAGCGATCCTTCCTTTGCGTTCGGCGGCGCTTCCTTGATCGGCCACACGTTCGGTACTGGCGAAGACCTTCCTCTCCCTTGTTCCGGCAGCGGAGGTTGTAGCACTCTCCTCGCGATTCCGGCGGCTGGCGTGGTGCGAAAGTAGAGGGAGATCTCGAGGCTTCGCCTTAAGCGGGCGAGTATGGTGGAGTATGAGAGAGAGCTATTAGTGGTGTAGAGATTAGACACACCAATTAGAAGGCTCTAAACCGAAGGCTAGGGCAATTAGAAGCTCTAAACCAAAGGCTCTAAGCCGGAGATTAGAGGATAGGAACTTGTGTGTCTAGAGGAGGCCCTGCCCTCCTTTTATAGGTGGGAGGGCGGCCAAGGGAGGAGTCCCTCCCAAGTCGGCTTGGTTGGCGTCCGGCTTGGAGGACTCCTCCCCAAGTCGGTTCAACCACCTCTTGCTTGTTTCCCACAGTTTCTGTTTCCCACAGTTTCCTGTTTTCCACAGTTCTGTTTTAGCGTTTGACTTTCAATGGTAGTTTGACTTTTCAGTTTTGGAACAGTAAGAACACTTAGTACATGATGCAATCATTCAATATGTAATTACACATTCATGTACCCTCCCCGGTCTTGGGACAATCAGGAACCTTCTAGAACATTCGATGAAAACACCGGAATCATTCCCGAACTCCGAAACGGGACTTTCCTTATATGAATCTTATTCTCCGGACCATTCCGGATCACCTCGTGATATCCCGGATCCCATCCGAGACTCCTAATAACATTCGGTCTCTTTGTGGCATCCCGCAAAACCACTACTAGAAAATCGCGTTGAATTTGTGCATTGCATCGTCATCATCATGTGTTGTTTGTCTAAAACTATTTCAGAAAAACCCGTTTTGTTTTCCAAAACGCCCCCTCTTGATTCAAACATCAAAAATCCGGGTCGCCGGAATATTTTGTTTTGCCCGATATCGGTTTGCAAAAGCTTTGTTTGAAATAAATAAAATTATTTATTATTTTAGCGGGGGCAGTCGAACAGGCGTTCAGGCCGAGCGACCACCCGAGGATTTTACAAAGCGGTCCACCCTAATTCCTAAACCTACCGGGTAACCTACCCAACCCTTCCACCTCACCCCATCCTATCACGGTGCCACGTCACCTGCCTCTCCCTCTACCAATCCCACCATGCCACATCACCCCAACCCCTCTCTCTCCTGACCCCCTCTTTTCACAGGACCCACCGTCACCCACCAGGCACACGCACTCCCACGCTGCAGTACCCACAGCCCCTGGCTGGCCCCGCCTGGCCCACCACCACCATCCTACCTCCTCCACCTTTCTCCCCAGCTCCTTGCAGCGCCTTGCATGAGCTCCCTCCGCCGCCCTCGCCTCCAGCCCGCCCGCCCGGAGCCGCCCGCCTCCCGCCCGCGGCGCCCTCCGCCCCTGCTCCTCTCCCGCGCCCCAGCCAGCCCGGCCCGCGCCGCCCCGCGCCGCACGCCCCAACCTCGCCTCGCCGCCTCCGCCACCTCCGGCCTCCGTCGCGGCAGCCTCCTCCGCGCGCAGCATGGCCTCCTCTCCGGCGCCCGCCTCTGCGACCTCCGCGGCGTCCCAGCTGCAGTCCTCGCCCTTGTCTGAGCCCCGCCCCGGTAGCGCCGGCGCCCATGCTCCCGGCCTCGGGCCACCCACCTCGTCGTCCTCCGCCTGCCATGGCCCGCCCGCCGCCAGCGCCTCCCAGCGCCCCTCGAGCTCCGTCGCCAACCGCCGGGCTCCGCGCGCCTCGCAGCAACCGCCCTCCGCGCCTTGGCCGCGCCCGCCGGCGATCCTCGGCCTCGTCCCCGCCCCCTCTGGTCCTCCTCGCCACCGGCTCCGTCGCCGGCGACCACCTCGCCTCGGCCCCTCTCCGCCACCAGCCCGCTCGCCAACCTCCTCGCCGGCCCTCTCCCGCCAGCTCCATGGCGCCGCTTCGCCGTCCGCCGTGACCCCGCGGACCCGTGTCCGCCTGCTCCCAGCCGCGGCGACCTCGAACGCCTCCACCCTCGCCGCCCGGCTTCGTCCGCCATCGTCGCGGTCGCCCGTCCTGCTCGGCCCGGCCCGCGTCGGCCTCGCGCCGGCCCGTTGGCTCCTGCACCATCTCGCCCGGGCCGCCCTCGTCGGCTCCGCCGCCAGCGGGCTCCCGCCATCGCGTCGAGCTCGCCCGTTCAGCCCCGTGGTGCTCCTGCGTGTAAGCGTTGGTGCTTGTGTGTGTTGTACCTAGACCCGTCCCCGAAGGCCTCCGACAGGGACCCACAAGATCTGCATCGCGGACGCGCCACGGATTCGATGGAACCCTCAAACGCCAAGTCCGACACCCCGAACCCCGGAGACCAAGCCTCGACACCCGAACCGGCGCCAAGATCTCCATCCGGGACCCCAAGGACTCCCTCACGGACATCAAGAGGCAGATCGTCTCACGGATCCGAAGCGAGGCAAACAAGATCTCGTAACGACAAGCTCGCCTACCGGAACACCGAGTGCCGGCATGGATCCGGAACCGAAGGGAGGGCGCAAAGATCGCCACGAGACCGACAAGCACTTCACCCCGAAGACAAGATCGACCCGACTTGAGAACCCGACAAGACCGTCGCTACGACAAGAACGGCATCGGCCTGGAAGAATTCGACACGCCCCGACACCGAACCAAGACCTGCTTCCCGGACGCGACAAGAACCCCCGATCCGAGACCCTAACCCCGGAGTTCGAGAACGACCCCGTCAGAACCCTGGACCCCGAGACCAACCCCGAACCCCCGGATCCCCAAGACCGTCGAGACCCTAATGTGTGAACCCTTCCCGAAACCCTATTTTATAACACAATATAACAACTTGTTGCATATTAAATTGTCATCTCGCATGCATATCATGTGGTTTGGGGCCTTATGCCGATTCACCTTATAATTAAATATGGGGCCCATATGCGGGCAAATCTAGTCTCATATTGGCCTCATTTAAATTGGTGTAGCGAACCCGTGATATATTCTTGCCTTGTTAAAACAACATTTAAATTGCGGGTAGATAAATAACATGAACCATCTAATTAATTGTGGGACCCGGTTCAACTTAATATGACCTAATTGCATCGCATCTTTGCCATGCCATACATCATGCATCATTCCCGATCTTCTGCTGTTGTGTTAAATAGTACATCCGGTGTTTCTTCTAGTGTTTTGCTTCTTCGCGGATAAGGCCGTTGAGTGGATGCGAGTGTCGACCCGATCTTCGGATGAACCCTTCGACAATGTTTTCGGTGAGCATCTCCCCTTTCTACCTATCTTACTTTTATAGTATTTATTCCCTCCTGTTGATCTATTGCTATACGTGTTGCGATGCTCTAGTGTTTCGTACCGTGATATCCCTTGACCTTATATTGCCTTGGACACATCCTATTACATTGTTTGGTAGATAGTTGGACTTGCTGGCGTCGTGATCGCTTGCTCAAGTGTTGTTCGTGTTGTCAAGTGCCACGATTCTTTGATGTATTGCCGCAAGTTGATGATGGAGATGATTCTAGTTTTACTTATTGTTCACTTTAATTCCTGTTTAACAACTAAAATTGAAATAAGCGAGGCATCGGTGGGTGATAGATAATATTTGGTTTCGAGCCCACTTGTGTCCGTAAGACCCAGTACTTGGTACTGTTCCTTGTTTTATCGCTATCCACATCAAGGTATATGGGACCCCCAGGCGAGCTTGATTGATCTTATTTCTTGGGGCCACAACCTAGTTTGAGGTTTTATTTACGATCTGTACTTATGCCATGCTACTTTACGTATTTAAATTGTGCGAGCACCTGTATCTGTTAGGTAAGCGGAGTGTTTCAGCGGTATCGACAAGCCCAGCCACACTTTGGGTTCCCGATCGTTTCTGACCAGCGCAAACCTTGAGTCCGTCTCGAGTCAGCTAGCTCCGTTGGGTCTACTCAATGGGGTGGCCCCAAATAATTCTGAATCCTGTGATTGTTGTCGTGAAAGCCTCGTTGGGTTTTGTTTTGGTTTTCGAGGTTGATCGGCGTGTGTTGCTATTGGTGCACCCGGCGGGTAAAACTTTACGAAAGCCGTGTCAGCGGATATGGACGATGGGAGCCTGATATCTCGATCATAGACAAGCATAACTAAAGTTTACTCCTATAAATTTGACTTTATAATGACTAGTAATCAGCTTCACTATAATGGAATGGCTAATTAATTCTGCCCACAATTGCTTGTTTGGAGTGTCGCTTGCGACCATTGACCTGACTAGTAAGTGTTGCAACTTCTAGCGGAATGGCTGAATAAAAGTACAAACAACTGCTGGGTTTTGGGTTTATCTCATGCTATCTGTACCTGATTAGTAATTGTTACAACTATAACGGAATGATTAACTAAAAGTGCCCACTGCTTATTTTATCAGGACGATTATCTAAACCTGACTAGTAAAGTGCATAACTATAATTGACTACATAAAGCGCCAGCGGTGTGAGTTCCTCGGTTGACTTCCTCGTTTGGTCTCGAGAAACGCCGAGATGGGTTTGTTTGATGATAGTATCATGTTGGATCCGAATAGGTTTTCTCACCCTCTCGATAACGCTTGATTGTATCAAGTCTCTATAGGTTGTTTAGTGCATCTTTGCCGCTTGATCCACCATACCTATGTGGCGAGGACCGCGAACTCTAGCCTCGCCGTGTCTTGGCCTCGACTAACGCTCCTTCTTTTCCTTTGCTCTTTGTCGGCACCCTTTTTGTTTAAGCAGGTTTTGAGATCGGCGTCGTTAGAAGGTTACCCTTCCGCTTTGGGCAGGGTTATGGGCGCCATTGGTTATTCTTGAGGGCTCTTAGCCCCATTTGCATCTTGTCCGTAGTCGGACGCTCTATCATTTCAAGGTGATTTGGATCTTTGTATATGATATCTATATTCTTGACTCTTTGAGTCGCTGTTATATATATATCTGTTCTGTGGGTCCCATCGAGGACTGTTGTGTAATGTTATTACTTCGTTTTCCACCATACGAAAGTGCTGGTGAGCACCTTTGAATCGTTTCTGCGGGTTTGGCGAATTTTGCTCAAACTTGCATAGGTCGATCTGAGGGTGTTCTGAGTGGTATCGAGCTCGGCGGTTGCGATACCCCACAAGTCCACTGTAGGATAACCTAGCTTGGCAAGTAGAGTGTCAAAACTATTTTTGAAAATCGGTTGGATAGTTCTGATTAGGTCTGATTTTACTCCTTACCCCTCTGCTGTTCTCCTCTTACCTCTACGTGTTTTGAATCCGCTCTCGTCTCTTTCTTCGAGTCCAGGAATTCTCGTGGTTGGGTTCCGTCGTACCTTTAGGGTTTCGCTTCCCCTTTGATAACGGTGTTGCTACAACCGGTCTTCATGCTATCCGAGGAATCCGTCTACCGTGGTACCATCCTTTTGTTCCTTCTTGTGCCTTCCGGTGTTTCCGACGACATCCTCTACGCCGATCCGATCTGATGCATCACTCCTTTGTTCGAACCTCGCTTGCCGAGATCTTGATCTGAATCCGAGAATGGTTGCACTCTTTTCTCACGATTGTGCGAGTAATAGTTTGGGTGCATGATGGATTGGCCCCCATGACTACCCTTCTATTCGCTTTTGTACATTGAAGTGGATGAGAATGCATCGGTTCCCTCTTTCCGAAGTTAGGGGTGGCTTTATTTGTTGATGCCTCTACCTTGACCTTTTTGTTCGGAGTGTTCTCTCGGCGATCACGGACAACGACCTCTTGTTAGTGGTGTCGCGAGGATCTACAGCGCGAAGGATCGGGCCGGCCTTCTTCCGGTACCATGAGGCGGATCTCGAGGCGAGATCCCTTGTTAGTGGTGTCGGTGTGGCATCCATAAAACCACTACTAGAAAATCGCGTTGAATTTGTGCATTGCATCGTCATCATCATGTGTTGTTTGTCTAAAACTATTTGAGAAAAACCCGTTTGTTTTCCAAGCGCCCCTCTTGATTCAAACATCAAAAATCCGGTCGCGGAATATTTTGTTTTGCGATATCGGTTTGCAAAGCTTTGTTTGAAATAAATAAAATTATTTATTATTTTAGCGGGGCGATCGAGCAGGCCGACCACGACCACCCAGATTTTACAAGCGGTCCACCTAATTCCTAAACCTAGTAACCTACCCAACCCTTCCTCCACCTCACCCCATCCTATCACAGCTGCCACGTCACCTGCCTCTCCCTCTACCAATCCCACCATGCCACATCACCCAACCCTCCCTCTCTCTCCTGGACCCCCTCTTTTCCCTGGACCCACCGTCACCCACCAGGCACACGCACTCCCACGCACAAGACCCCTGGCCAGCCCCCACTGTGGCCCACCACCACCATCCTACCCTCCTCCACCTTTCTCCCATTCCTTGCAGCGCACACGCGCATGAGCTCCCTCACGCCCACCGCCGCCCTCTCCCAGCCCCACCGCCGCCCACCGCCCGCCCACGCCTCCCCGCGGCGCCCGCCCTGCTCCCTCTCCCCGCCCCAGCCACCAGCCCGGCCGCCCGCCCGCCCCGCGCCCTCACGCCCCGCCTCGCCTTGCCGCCTCGCCACCTCCGGCCTCCGTCGCCAGCCTCCTCCGCCCGCAGCCTCTCCCGGCCGGCGGGCCTCCTCTCCCCGGCGCCCGCCTCTGCGACCTCCGCGGCGTCCCCTGCCCGTCCTCGCCAGCAGCGTCTGAGCCCTGCCCCAGGCCGCCCGCCTCGCCCGGCTCGGGCCACCCACCTTGCCGTCGTCCCTCGCCGCTTGGCCCGCCCGCCCGCCCGCCTCCGCGCGCCCTCCGCTCCGTCGCCAACCGCCCGGAGCTCGCGCGCCCTCCGCAGCAACCGCCCTCCGGCTTAGCCTTGCGCCGCCGGCGGTCCTCGTCCCGCCCCCTCTGGTCCTCCTCGCCAAGCTCCGTCGCCGCGACCACCTCGCCTCCGGCCCCTCTCGACCACCGCGCCCGCTTCGACCTCCTCGCGCCCGGCCCTCTCCGCCGCCACTCCCAGCGCCCGCTCGCCGTCCGCCGTGACCCGCGGACCCAGCGTCCGCCTGCTCCCGGCCGCGGCGACCTCAAACCGCCTCCACCCTCCCGCGGCCCGGCTTCGTCATCGCCGTCGCGGCCGTCCCTTTCGGCCCGCCCGCGTCGGCCTCGCCGTGCGCCGTTTGGCTCCTGCACCATCTCGCCGGGCCGCCCCTCGTCAGCTCCCGCCGCCGCCAACGGGCTCCCCGCCGTCGACGTCTGAGCTCGCCCCGTTCAGCCCCTGCGTGGTGCTCCTGCGTGTAAGCGTTGGTGCTTGTGTGTGTTGTACCTAGACCCGTCCCCGAAGGCCTCCGACAGGGACCCACAAGATCTGCATCGCGGACGCGCCACGGATTCGATGGAACCCTCAAACGCCAAGCCTCGACACCCCGAACCCCGGAGACCAAGCCTCGACACCCCGAACCCGAGCGCCAAGATCTCCATCCGGGACTCCAAGGACTCCCTCACGGACATCAAGAGGCCAGATCGTCTCACGGGATCCGAAACGCGAACCGACAAGATCTCCGTAACGACAAGCTCGCCTACCCGGAACAGGTGCCGGCATGGATCCGAACCCGAACGGGAGGACGCAAAGATCGCCACGAGACCGACAAGCACTTCACCCGAGACAAGATCGACCCTTGAGAACCCGACAAGACCGTCGCTACGACAAGAACGGCATCGGCCTGGAAGAATTCGACACGCCCCGACACCGAACCAAGACCTGCTTCCCGGACGCGACAAGAACCCCCGATCCGAGACCCTAACCCCGGAGTTCGAGAACGACCCCGTCAGAACCCTGGACCCCGAGACCAACCCCGAACCCCCGGATCCCCAAGACCGTCGAGACCCTAATGTGTGAACCCTTCCCGAAACCCTATTTTATAACACAATATAACAACTTGTTGCATATTAAATTGTCATCTCGCATGCATATCATGTGGTTTGGGGCCTTATGCCGATTCACCTTATAATTAAATATGGGGCCCATATGCGGGCAAATCTAGTCTCATATTGGCCTCATTTAAATTGGTGTAGCGAACCCGGTGATATATTCTTGCCTTGTTAAAACAACATTTAAATTGCGGGGTAGATAAATAACATGAACCATCTAATTAATTGTCGGGACCCCGGTTCAACTTAATATGACCTAATTGCATCGCATCTTTGCCATGCCATACATCATGCATGCATCATGCCCGATCTTCTGCTGTTGTGTTAAATAGTACATCCGGTGTTTCTTCTAGTGTTTTGCTTCTTCGCGGATAAGGCCGTTGAGTGGATGCGAGTGTCGACCCGATCTTCGGATGAACCCTTCGACAATGTTTTCAGGCGAGCATCTCCCCCTTTCTACCTATCTTACTTTTATAGTATTTATTCCCTCCTGTTGATCTATTGCTATCTGTGTTGCGATGCTCTAGTGTTTCGTACCCGTGATATCCCTTGCAGCCTTATATTGCCTTGGACACATCCTATTACCTGTTGTTTGGTAGATAGTTGGACTTGCGTCGTGATCGCTTGCTCAAGTCTTTGCGTGTTGTCAAGTGCCACGATTCTTGATGTATTGCCGCATGTTGATGATGGAGATGATTCTAGTTTTACTTATTGTTCACTTTAATTCTGTTTAACAAGTAAAATTGAAATAAGCGAGAGGCATCGGTGGGTGATAGATAATATTTGGTTTCGACGCCCACTTGTGTCCGTAAGACCCGAGTACTTGGTACTGTTCCTTGTTTTATCGCTATCCACATCCGGGAGGTATATGGGACCCCCCTGAGCCAGAGCTTGATTCAGTCTTATTTCTTGGGGCCACAAACTAGTTTGAGGTTTTATTTACGATCCTATACTTATGCCATGCTACTTTCTGTATTTAAATTGTGCGAGAGCACCTTTGTCTTTGTTAGGTAAGAGTGTTTTCGCTGTCGACAAGCCCAGCCACACTTTGGGTTCCCGATCGTTTACCAGCGCCAAACCTTGAGTCCGTCTCGAGTCTAGCTCCGTTCTTGGTCTACTCAATGGGGTGGCCCCAAATAATTATGAATCCTGTGATTGTTCATCGTGAAAGCCTCGTTGGGTTTTGTTTTGGTTTTCGAGGTTGATCGGCGTGTGTTGCTATTGGTGCACCCGGCCGGGTAAAACTTTACGAAGCCGTGTCATGGATATGGGACTGGAGCACAGTATCTCGATCATAGACAAGCATAACTAAAGTTTACTCCTATAAATTTGACTTTATAATGACTAGTAATCAGCTTCACTATAATGGAATGGCTAATTAATTCTGCCCACAATTGCTTGTTTGGAGTGTCGCTTGCGACCATTGACCTGACTAGTAAGTGTTGCAACTACAACGGAATGGCTGAATAAAAGTACAAACAACTGCTGGGTTTTGGGTTTATCTCATGCTATCTGTACCTGATTAGTAATTGTTACAACTATAACGGAATGATTAACTAAAAGTGCCCACTGCTTATTTTATCAGGACGATTATCTAAACCTGACTAGTAAAGTGCCGCAACTATAATTGACTACATAAAACTGCCAACGGTGTGAGTTCCTCGGTTGACTTCCTCGTTTGGTCTCGAGGGGGAAACGCCAGGATGGGTTTGTTTGATGATAGTATCATGTTGGATCCGAATAGGTTTTTCTCACCCCTCTCTGATAACCGCCAGTTGTATCGAGTCTCTATAGGTTGTTTAGTGCATGCTGCCGCTGCCGCTTCAGTCCACCATACCTATGTAGGCGAGGACCGCCGAATTCTAGCCTCGCCGTGTACTGGCCTCAGTACTGACGCTCCTTCTTTTTCCTTTGCCCTTTGTCGGCACCCCTTTTGTTTAAGCAGGTTTTGAGATCGACGTCGTTAGCAGGGTTACCCTTCCGGCTTGGCCTGGGCAGGGTTATGGACGCCATTGGTTATTCTTCAGGGCTCTTAGCCCCATTTGCATCTTGTCCGTAGTCGGACGCTCTGTCATTTCAAGGTGATTTGGATCTTTGTATATTATATCTGTATTCTTGACTCTTTGAGTCGCTGTTATATATATATATATATATATATCTGTTCTGTGGGTCCCATCGAGGACTGTTGTGTAATGTTATTACTTCGTTTTCCACCCGCACGAAAGTGCCTGGTGGGCACCTTTGAATCGTTTCTATGCGGGTTTGGCGAATTTTGCTCAAACTTGCATAGGTCCGATTCTTAGGGTGTTACACTCTTTCTCATAATACCATAACTACTCAAACAACGTTGAATCCTTAAGTGTGTCTCCCTACGGTTCGTGAATTATGCGGACATGATCGAGACACTTCTCCGAACAATAACCAATAGAGGAATCTGGAAATTCATATGGCTCTACATATTTCTCGATTACTGCGATCGAATGAACCACTTACATACGATACCAATTTCCCTTTGTCTCACGATAGTTTACTTATCCGAGGTTATGATCGTCGGTATCTCGCATACCTAGTTCAACCTCGTTACCGATAAGTACTCTTTTCTCGTTCGTGATATGTGATCCCTTGTGAGCCAGTCACATGCTTGCAAGCTAATTGGATGACATTCCACCGAGAGGGCCCAGTATATCTATCCGTCATATGGATGGACAAATCCCTCTTGATCCATGTGTTTCAACCAATACTTTCCGAACACTCAATGCCACCTTTATAGCCACCCGATTCACGGTGTGGTGTTTGATGTCATCAAAGCATCCATTCGGTAAAGGTGATATGCATGATCTCATGGTCGAAGGAATTAGGTTACTATGTATCAGAAAGCATATAGCAATTGAACTATTGAAATGACTTGATCTTTATGCTATGCTTATCTATAGGAGTATGTCCACCATATCATTCTCCTAACGATATGATCTTGTTGTTGATAACATCTCAATGTTCATGATAGGGAAACCACAATCATTAATCAACCAACAAGCTAGTGAAGTATAGAGGCTATACTAGGGACTTCAAATTAAGTTTACAAATCACACAAGTATTAATGTTTCCTTGTTAATACTATTATAGCATGAATGTAAACATTTATCATAAACACAAAGATATAATAATAACTATATTTATTATTGCCTCTAGGGCATATCTCCAACAGATATTATGTACTTATATCTCATTTTGCTTGTTTTAATTTCTTACTGTTAAATGCAATTAAGTTTTTTTTTACTATTTGGCCACCTTAAGCAAGAAATCCAAATGATGTTGTGTTATTCATCACAACATGCAAGATAAGTTCTTGCAACAATTTATTAGCTACTTCCTCCGATCCATATTACTTATCGTTGAAACGGATGTTTCTAGCAGGCAAATTTTAATACATTGCTCTGAAATGACTCCATAATTGACTGAATTGCAAAGGTACATCCATTTTTGTGACAAGCAATATGAATCAGAGGTAGTAATATTTTGAATGACAAGCAATATGAATCAGAGGTAGAAAATGGATTTCTATATGAATTAGAGAGAGTAATATTAGACTCTTACTTTAGTTATCACAAAATGAATGTTTTTATTGATAATGTGTTTCATTTTTTATTTCTAAATAAATGCAGACAAACTGGTAAAGTTTAATTTTTTTTTTGAACTTGGGCCAGGGCCAGCAATCGATTGGGGAAGTGAAGAGTAGAGCATCGTGGGAAGTGGGCCGCCAGCTAAATGGGGTGGGTGGGTGGTGGGAGTAGAGCCATCGTGGGAAGTGGCAATTTAATGGTGGGATCGGGGAAGTGGGAGTGGGACCATCATCGGGAAGTGGCAATTTATAAAGAGAAGGATACCGAAGAGACACACTTCAATTCTCTTCGCCCCTCTCCTAGAGCAGTTCTCGAGAGCAGGTTGGTTCCCGAGAGCAAAGAAGTTCGTCCAGATTGAGATTTCTAATCCCCTATCCCTTCCAATTTCTTGTTGGTTTCAGTTCTAATCCTTATTTGCTTCTTCATTTGCAGAAGCTTTGCTCTTTGTTTCTCTAGATTCCATCTGCATTTCTACAGCTCGACGATGAGTTTTGCATCTCCCTTCCATTCTCTTTCTTGGTTTCCCTCTACTCCTTGTTTCTTGGTTTCCCTTCCATGTGATTCCATGCTCTTTGTTTCTCTAGATTTATTTTGATTATGGATCGATTCAAATCGATTAGAGTTATCCTGGTTGTTTATTAGGTTTTACTGTTCATGGATTACAGTTATGTATTACTGGTTATGGATTATCCTGGTTGTTTATTAGGATTTACTGGTTATGGATTTACTGGTTCTTTATTAACCTGTAAATGAATTGTTTATGACTTGATTAGGTTTATGCCTGATTGTGCATGCTTGATAACTGAATGCAGTCACTGAATGTAAATGAATTGTTTACGACTGGATTAGGTTTATGCCTGATTGTGCATGCTTGATAACTGAATGCTTGATAATTGAATGCATTTTACGACTGGATCTGGTTTTTTCAGATTATGCATGCTTGATAACTGCATGCATTGTGCTGTAGTTGCTGCATATACTGTCCTCTAGTGTACTGGATTAGTGTACTGTTTGTCACTTTCTAGATTAGGGTTCTACTTAGTTTAATGCATGTACTGTCATCTAGTTTTAGTGAACATTCCTACTTTTTCAGGTGTTCCTTCCTTTCATGAACATTCCTTCCTTTTCAGGTGTTTCTTGGAATGGATTGTGTTGTGTGTGGGCAACCTGCCCACAATTGTGGTAGGACATAGAGGAGAGCAACCAGCTTCCAAGTTAACGTTGTTAATGGTTTTCCCATCGATGGTGTGGTAAGTTTCCACATCTTTTCTTTTTATTTACTGTTTCTTGTCCTGTGTTGCTTTCCCCATGAACTGAACTATGTTGTTTACCTACAGGTAGTGCCTTGCTTATTTCGGTAAAGGCTGAATGATTTCACTCCAAATAATTGGATGGTTGCAAACAGTGAAGCATTAAGTAACTTTGATTTGTTCCTAAACAAGTCTAATGTTAGGACAATCATCTGCGGTCCATACTGGACATCCTTGATGAGGGTTTATGATATAGGACAAAGAGATGTAGTGCACTTTGAATATGATGAAGACCCCCTTCCTCATGTTGGTTTGAACTTGACCAACTTATTCCATGTCACTGTTGTTGGAGATATGCCCTAGAGGCAATAATAAATGTAGTTATTATTATATCTTTGTGTTTATGATAAATGTTTGCATTCATGCTATAATAGTATTAACAAGGAAACATTGATACTTGTGTGATTTGTAAACTTAATTTGAAGTCCCTAGTATAGCCTCTATACTTCACTAGCTTGTTGGTTGATTAATGATTGTGGTTTCCTTATCATGAACATTGAGATGTTATCAACAACAAGATCATATCGTTAGGAGAATGATATGGTGGACATACTCCTATAGATAAGCGTAGCATAAAGATCAAGTCATTTCATTAGTTCAATTGCTATATGCTTTCTGATACATAGTAACCTAATTCCTTCGACCATGAGATCATGCATATCACCTTTACCGGATGGATGCTTTGATGACATCAAACACCACACCGTAACAGGGTGGTTATAAAAGTGGCATTGAGTGTTCGGAAAGTATTGGTTGAGACACATGGATCAAGAGTGTGATTTGTCCATCCACATGACGGATAGATATACTCTGGGCCTCTCGGTGGAATGTCATCCAATTAGCTTGCAAGCATGTGACTTGGTCACAAGGGATCACAGATCACGGGAACGAGAAAAGAGTACTTATCAGTAACAAGGTTGAACTAGGTATGCAGAGATACCGACGATCATAACCTTGGGTAAGTAACATATCGTGAGACAAAGGGAAATTGGTATCGTATGTAAGTGGTTCATTCGATCGCAAAGTAATCGTAGAAATATGTGGGAGCCATATGAATTTCCAGATTCCTCTATTGGTTATTGTTCGGAGAAGTGTCTCGATCATGTCCGCATAATTCACGAACCGTAGGGAGACACACTTAAGGATTCGACGTTGTTTGAGTAGTTATGGTATTATGAGAAAGAGACCGAATGTTGTTCGGAGTCTCGGATGGGATCCGGATATCACGAGGTGATCCGGAATGGTCCGGAGAATAAGATTCATATAAGGAAAGTCCCGCTTTGAGTTCGGGAATGATTCCTGTTTTCATCGGGAATGTTCTAGAAGGTTCCGATTGTCCCAAGCACCGGGGAAGGGTACATGAATGTGTCATTGATCATTGGATGATTGCATCATGTACTAAGTGTTATTGCTGTCCCAAATAAAGGATTAAATTGAATCCTAAAGCAGAAAAGTCAAATGTCCGGTTTGAAAGTCAAACCCAAAACAAGAAACTGGGAAACAAGCAAGAGGAGTTGGAACCAACCCGAGGAGGAGTAGGACTCCAGCCGGCGCCCAGCCCAGGCCGACTTGGGAGGGACTCCTCCCTCCCTGGCGCGCCTAGGAACCCCTCCTCATAAAAGGAGGGCAGGGCTCCTCCATAGACGCTTTACTTTCTACTCTAGATCTCCGGTTTAGAGCTGTTTTGGTTTAGAGCTTCTAATTGCTTTAGCCAGCTTTAGAGCCTTCTAATTGGTTTAGAGCCCTCTAATTGGTGTGTCTAATTACTAGGCCACTAATCCTCTCTCATAAGCTCCACCATACTGCACCGCTTAAGGCGAAGCCTCGGATCTCCCTCTACTTAGGTACCACGCCGTTGTCTGCCGAATTGCGAGGAGAGTGCTACAACCTCCGCTGCCTGCTGGAACAAGGGAGAGGAAGGTCTTCGTCGAGTACCGAACGTGTGACCGACTGCGGAAGCGCTGCCGGAACGCAACGCTGGAAGGATCGTCTACACGATCTTGAGATCGGGAATAGTACGACTACATCACCCACGAGAATCCGCTCTCGTTAAACACTTTGGAATCTTCGAGGGTGAGTTATTCTATCGACTCGTTGCTACAATCTAGTAGATAGATCTTGGCTTGTTTGTTTGTATGCGGTAGAAAATTTTTGTTTTCCATGCTACGAACCCCTACAAAGGGTATCGAGCCGTGTCTATATGTAGATCTGTTGCAGAGTAGAACACAATGGTCATTGTGGGCGTTGATGCTTTTATTGTAGATTGCTTTTGTGTACTTTGCATCTTGCGGTATGTTGGGATGAAGCGGCCGGGCTAACCTTACATGACATCGTTCATGAGACTTGCTCCACGCTTGACATGTAACTTGTATTGCATAAGTGGCTTTATGGGTGCATGTTTCTCCTAGCATAGTTAAGATCCAATTTACAACGGGTGATCAACAATGCTAGTATCAATGTTGTGGTTCTTGTTCGTAGTTAGTACGACACTTATTGAAAGCCCCAAACCACGTAAAATATGCAAAGAAAGTAGAAGCGTCTAACTTTGTTTTGCAGGGTGTCTGTGATGTGATATGGCCATGATTGTGATTATATTCGATGTATGCAATGTTCCTTATTGTAAGTCGACAACGGCAGGAGCCATATGGTTGTCTTTAATTTATGTTAAGACCTGCGTGTCTATTCAAAGTAGTTGTAATAGTTGAAGCCGTGGGCGACAACCATGGAGAAGCATCATTGACCTTGATGCAATGCCGTGATGATGGAGATCATGTTCGTGCTTGAAGATGGAGATCGAAGGCACGAAGAAGAAAGGCCATATCATATCACATACATATTGAATTGCATGTGATGTTAATCCTTTATGCATCTTGTATTGCTTAGTAGACGACGGTAGCATTATAAGATGATCCTCATGCACAACAATTTCAAATCATAAAGTGTTCACCCTTAGTTAGCACGTTGCTAAAGCTTGTTGTTTCAAGCACCACGTGATGATCGGGTGTTCTAGATTCGCAAGTGTATACAACGTGAGCAAGTTTATTGCTCATGCGTAAACTAAGGTTTGATCTTGACGAGCCTAGCATGTACATGGTCTCGAACACGGATTACCGAAAGGTAAAGCATGAATCATAGTAGATATGATGAACATGATGATTGTTCGCCATTGAAACTATATCAACTCTCGTGATGATCGGTGTTGATGTGGTGGATTTGGTTCGTGTGATCACTAAAACAATGTGAGGGATATTGTTTTGAGTGGGAGTTCACCTAGTTTAATTTCATTAATTAATTTGAACTCAATTTGTCATAAACTTAGTCTAAACTATTGCAAATATGTTGTAGATCAATGGCAGCCCCTACCATCAATTTTAATGCTCCTAGAGAAAGAAAAGTTGAAAAACAATGGAAGCAACTTCATGGATTGGTTCCGCAATTTGAGGATTGTCCTCACACCGGTAATTTGACCTATGTCTGGATGCACATTTGGTGACCCACTGCGTACTGCTTCCGATGAAGTAAAGAATGTTTACCTCGCCTAAGAATCAAGACTCCATAGTTCAGTGTGCTATCTTGTATGGTTTAGAATCGAGCTTGTAAAAGGTTTGAAGAGTCGACCCACATGATATTGTCGAGGATCTCAAATTAATTTTTGAGACTCATGCGGCAATTGAAAGCTATGAGGCTTCAAAAGTTCTTTAAGCGCAAGATGGAAGAAGGCAGCTCACAAGTGAGCATGTGCTTAAGATGTCCGGCACGCAAATAAACTTCAAAGCTTGGGTATAGTGATTCCTAATGCTTTGGGGATTTACCGTGTCCTACAATCACTACCACCAAGTTACAAGAACTTTGTGATGAACTACAACATGCAGAACATGAACAAGACGTTGCCAGAACTCTTTGCCATGTTAAAATCTGCAGAAGTGGAGATCAAGAAAGAGCACCAAGTGTTGTTGGTCAATAAGACCACCAAATTCAAGAAAGGCAAGTCTAAGCAAAAGGGACACTTCAAGAAGGGTGGTAAGAAAGCTGCCACGCCGACAAAGAAGACCAAGGCTGGACCTAAGCACAGGCGAGTGCTTTTACCGCAAGGGAGAAGGTCACCGAAGCGGAATTGCCCAAAGTACTTGGCGGATCAAGAACGGCAACATCAAGAAGAAAGGTATATCCGATATACATGTTATTGATGTGTATCTCACTAGTACTCGTAGTAGTGCACGGTATTTGATCTTGGTTCGGTTGCTCATATTTGTAACTCAAACAAGTGTCGTATCAAACGGAAGCTAGCGAGGAACGAGGTGACGATGCGCGTGGGAAACGGATCAAAGGTTGATGTGATCGCGGTCGGCACACTACCTCTTCATCTACCATCGGGATTAGTTTTATACTTAAATAATTGTTATTTAGTGCCTGCGTTGAGCATGAACATTATCTCAGGATCTTGTTTATTGCTAGACGGTTTGTTTAAGTCGAGAATAATGGTTGTTCGATTTATATGAGTAATATGTTTTATACATGCACCTTTGATAGATGGTCTATTCTTATTGAATCTCGATAGTGGAAATACACATATCAACAACATTGAGGCTAAACGTTTGAAATCAAGCGATAATTCGACCTATATGTGGCAATTGTCGTCTTGGTCACATCGGAGTGAAACGATGAAGAAACTCCATTCGATGGACTTCTTGAATCACTTGATTTTGAATCACTTGAAAGATGCGAAGCATGTCCGATGGGAAAATGACTAAGACTCCATTTTACGGTATGATGGAGCGAGCTACGGACTTATTGGAAATCATACATACCGATGTGTGGTCCAATGAGTGTAGCATCGTGGTGGTTATCGTTATGTTCTTACCTTCACGGATGACTTGAGTAGATATGGGTATATCTATTTCATGAAACATAAGTCCAAACTTTCGAGAAGTTTAAGGAGTTTCAAAGTGAGGTAGAGAATCAACGTAACAAGAAGATTAAATTTCTACGTTACGATCGTGGAGGTGAATATCTAAGTTACGAGTTTGGCGAGCATTTAAAGAAGTGCGGAATACTTTCAATTGACACCGCCGGAACACCACAACGTAATGGTGTATCCGAACGTCGTAATCGAACTCTCTTAGATATGGTTCGTTCTATGATGTCACTTACATTTACCGCTATCATTTTGGGGTTATGCATTAGAAACACCGCATTCACTTTAAATAGGGCACCGTCTAAATCCGTTGAAACGACACCGTATGAATTATGGTTTGGGAAGAAACCCAAATTGTCGTTCCTTAAAGTTTGGGGATGCGCCTATGTAAAGAAGTTACAGGACAAGCTTGAACCCAAAGGAAAAATCGTCTTCATAGGATACCCAAAGGAAACTATTGGGTATACCTTCTATCATAGATCCAAGGCAAAACATTCGCTGTTAAGAATGGATCCTTTCTAGAGAAGGAATTTCTCTAAAGAAGTGACTGAAGGAAAGTAGAACTCGACGAGGTTGTTGAACCTTCTCTCGAATTGTGAGTAGCGCAGCACCGAAGAAGTTCTGTGGTGCCCGCACCAATAAGGGAGGAAGCTAATGATGATGATCATGAAACTTCGTTGAAGTTGCTACAGCCGGAGATCAACGAACTCGTACCACTCCATTGGTATGATTCCGTTATGAATGTCATGGTGGTGGACAACACCGATGACCCCGAGACATATGAGGAAGCGATGATGAGCCCAGATTCCAATAAATGGCAAGAAGCCATGAAATCCGAGATTGGATCCATGTACGAAAACCAAGTATGGACTTTGGTGGACTTACCGGATGGCCGGAAGGTCCGAGAACAAATGGATTTTCAAGAAGAAAACAGATCTCGATGGTAATGTTATGTCTATAAAGCTCGACTTGTTGCAAAAGGGTTTCGACAAATTCAAGGAGTTGACTATGATGAGACTTTCTCACCAGTAGCGAAGCTAAAGTCTGTGAGGATTATGTTAGCAATCGCTGCATATTATGATTATGAGATATGGCAGATGGATGTCCAAAACGCATTACTCAATGGCGCCATTGATGAAGAGTTGTATATGATGCAACCCAAAGGTTTTGTCGATCCTATAGATGCTAACAAGGTATGCAAACTTCAACGGTCCATCTATGGATTGAAGCAAGCATCCCGAAGTTGGAATCAACGTTTTGATAAGGTAATCAAAAGTTTTGGTTTTATACAAACTTATGGAGAAGCTTGTATTTACAAGAAAGTGAGTGGGAGCTCTGTAGCATTCTTAATACTATGTGGATGACATATTGTTGATTGGGAATGATGTAGACCTTCTTAATAGTGTCAAGGAATATTTGAATAATAGTTTTTCAATGAAGGATCTTGGCTACATATATTAGGCATAAAGATTTATAGAGATAGATCAAACGCCAAATATCATTGTCACAGAGTACATATTTGGACAAAGTTCTAAAGAGATTTGGAATGGAGGAAAGCAAGAAAGGGTTCTTGCCCATGTTGCCCAATACGACCTTGAGTAAAACTCAAAGTCCGACATCGGCGTAAGATAGAGAAAGGATGAGTAAGACTCCTATGCCTCACCATAGGATCTCTAATGTATGCCATGCTATGTACTAGACCCGACATTGCATATGTCGTTAGTTTAACTAGCAGATATCAAAGTGATCCAGAGTGGATCATTGGACAGGTCAAAAACATCCTTAAGTACTTGAGAAGAACTAAGGATATGGTTCTTTCTTATGGAGGTAATGAACAGCTCGTTGTTAATGGTTACACCGATGCTAGTTGGAACACCGATCCGATGATTCTAAATCACAACCGGATACGTATTTATTTTGAATGGTGCAGCAGATTAGTGGAGGAGTGCAAAGCAAAGCGTTGTGGCGAGATCTTCAACCGAATCGAATACATGGTCGCCGGAGGCTTCACAAGAAGCGATATGGATGAAAGAGTTCATTACAGCTGGGTGTGGTTCCAAGTGCGCTGGACCCAATGTCTATCTCTTTGTGATAACATGGGCGCCATAGCCAATGCGCAAGAACCAAGGTCACACAAGAAGTCAAGCATATCAAGCTGCGTTTTCACGCTATTCGAGAACATATCCAGGATGGGGATATAAAGATTTGCAAAGTACACACAGATCTGAATGTGGCGGATCCGTTGACTAAACCTCTCCCGAGGGCAAAACATGACCAACACCAAACTGCCATGGGTGTTCGGTATATTACCATGTAATCTAGATTAGATGACTCTAGTGCAAGTGGGAGATCTGGAGATATGCCCTAGAGGCAATAATAAATGTAGTTATTATTATATCTTTGTGTTTATGATAAATGTTTGCATTCATGCTATAATAGTATTAACAAGGAAACATTGATACTTGTGTGATTTGTAAACTTAATTTGAAGTCCCTAGTATAGCCTCTATACTTCACTAGCTTGTTGGTTGATTAATGATTGTGGTTTCCTTATCATGAACATTGAGATGTTATCAACAACAAGATCATATCGTTAGGAGAATGATATGGTGGACATACTCCTATAGATAAGCGTAGCATAAAGATCAAGTCATTTCATTAGTTCAATTGCTATATGCTTTCTGATACATAGTAACCTAATTCCTTCGACCATGAGATCATGCATATCACCTTTACCGGATGGATGCTTTGATGACATCAAACACCACACCGTAATGGTGGTTATAAAAGTGGCATTGAGTGTTCGGAAAGTATTGGTTGAGACACATGGATCAAGAGTGGATTTGTCCATCCACATGACGGATAGATATACTCTGGGCCCTCTCGGTGGAATGTCATCCAATTAGCTTGCAAGCATGTGACTTGGTCACAAGGGATCACATATCACGAACGAAAAGAGTACTTATCGGTAACAAGGTTGAACTAGGTATGCGGAGATACCGACGATCATAACCTTGGGTAAGTAACATATCGTGAGACAAAGGGAAATTGGTATCGTATGTAAGTGGTTCATTCGATCGCAAGTAATCGTAGAAATATGTGGGAGCCATATGAATTTCCAGATTCCTCTATTGGTTATTGTTGAGAAGTGTCTCGATCATGTACGCATAATTCACGAACCGTAGGGAGACACACTTAAGGATTCGACGTTGTTTGAGTAGTTATGGTATTATGAGAAAGAGACCGAATGTTGTTGAGTCTCGGATGGGATCCGGGATATCACGAGGTGATCCGGAATGGTCCGGAGAATAAGATTCATATAAGGAAAGTCCCGTTTGAGTTCGGGAATGATTAGTGTTTTCATCGGGAATGTTCTAGAAGGTTCGGATTGTCAAGCACTCGGGGAAGGGTACATGAATGTGTCATTGATCATTGGATGATTGCATCATGTACTAAGTGTTATTGCTGTCCCAAATAAAGGATTAAATTGAATCCTAAAACAGAAAAGTCAAATGTCCGGTTTGAAAGTCAAGCGCCAAAACAAGAAACTGTGGGAAACAAGCAAGAGGAGTTGGAACCAACTGGAGGAGGTAGGACTCCTCCCGGGCGCCAGCCAAGGCCGACTTGGGAGGGACTCCTCCCTCCTGGGCGCCTAGGAACCCCTCCTCATAAAAGGAGGCAGGGCTCCTCCCATAGGCGCTTTACTTTCTACTCTAGATCTCCGGTTTAGAGCTGTTTTGGTTTAGAGCTTCTAATTGCTTTAGCCAACAGTTTAGAGCCTTCTAATTGGTTTAGAGCCTCTAATTGGTGTGTCTAATTACTAGGCCACTAATCCTCTCTCTCATAAGCTCCACCATACTGCACCGGCTTAAGGAAGCCTGGGATCTCCCTCTACTTAGGTACCACGCCAGTTGTGCTGGAATTGCGAGAGTGCTACAACCTCCATTTTCTGGAACAAGGAGAGGAAGGTCTTCGTCAGTACCGAACGTGTGACCGATGCGGGAGCGCTAACGCGTGGCTGGAAGGATCGTCTACACGATCTTGAGATCGGGAAGAGTACGACTACATCACCCACGAGAATCCGCTCTCGTTAACCACTTTGGAATCTTCGAGGGTGAGTTCCTCTATCGACTCGTTGCTACAATCTAGTAGATAGATCTTGGCTTGTTTGTTTGTATGCGATAGAAAATTTTTGTTTTCCATGCTACGAACCCCTACAACTGTTTACTCTAAAGGTGAAGAGAAACAGGTTCATGAAGCACCTGGTATTTCCTACTACTAAATCCTACTACTTACAGTTTCTCCTTATTGTTTAATATTTAACATGTATTTTCCCTCATTGATCAGAGGTTGGAGATGTGCCTAGTTCCATCAGAAGCATTCTGCATAGGACCATCTTCTCAGACATAAATGCAGTCACTGAGCAGGACATGACTTATATCTTATTTGCCATTTACAAAGATGTTTATGTCACTGAACATGAGTTTTTTAAAAGTAAAGATGAAAAGCATTTCTGGGTACACAAGATGAATATGGAAAAATATGAACATAATGCACTGGTTAATTTCCACATGTTTCATTGTATGTTTTTTTAGTTTCCACATAGAATTGAACGCACTTGTTAGTTTAGAATGCTTGTTTGAATACTAAATTTAAACTTAATTGCAGTTCATGCCAATTGAGACTGTAGATGGCTTCAGGTACCCAACTCAGGGCATAGCATATTTGTACAGACAGGGACATGATCTTCAAGGATACGAAGATAATTTCACTGAAGGAGAAAAAGACAATTTCATTCCATGTGCTTATACTGTTCAGAGGGACCATGGACATGTCAGCTTCACCACAGGGTGGAATGACTTCACATTTGCTGCTGATGTTGGATGGGCATCTCTACTTTTGATGAAAGTAGAGCATATGCAGGAGTACCTTGGTCTCAACTTTGTTGATATTAGAATGTAGTGTTTCACCTTGGAAGAAGCTTGTACATAAGAACCTTGGAAGGACCTTGGAAGGAGAAGAAGCTTGTTGATTCCAATCTAGTCATCTTTTGTTGTTCAGGTGCTGAAGTCTAATGTAGTTGTGTTGTTTAGTAAGTTGAACATCTTTTATTTAGTGTAATGTGTTACTAAATGTATTTAGTATGTTTAGGATGTTGTGTCTATTATAATGTATTACTACATGTATCTTGGATCATCTTACTGTGTTATGTATCTTGGATCTTTGATCTTCTTACTGTGATGTTTATCTTACTGTGATGTTGAACATGTTGAATGTATTTGCATCTTGGATCAGCTTACTGTGTTGTGTATCTTGGATCATCTTACTGTGTTGTGTATCTTGGATCTTTGATCATCTTACTGTGATGTGTATCTTCCTGTGATATTGCTGTGCCATATTATAATCATGTCCTAAATTTTAAAATATTTTAAGTACATAAAAAAATATTGGCAAACATCTTACTGTGATTTTTTTTGGCTTCTAAATTCCTCTTAATTGTTTTTTGACTTATTTTCACTTGTTTTCAATGTTGTTTTCTATTTAATTCTAAATTTTCTATTTTGAAACAAGTCTCTGTTTTCTATTTTTAAACAAGCCTCTGTTTTCAAAGCACAAACTGTGAAGGAAATGAAAGCTCAACTATTTTGGGGGCGGGGGGTGGGGGTTGCATATTTCCTCCTAGATCGACCAATCCACGTCTCGCCCTCCACCGCTCGCCATCCGCATCGAGCTCCACCGCCGCATCGCCCTCCTACTACACCACACCATCATCCGCATCGAGCTCCACCTCTGGATTGATCTCCACCTCCGCATCGCCTCCTATTACGCCACACCATAATCCGCATCGAGCTCCACCTCCGGATCGCCATCATCCTCCTCCGCCACGCATCGATCTGTAGCGCTGCATCTCCGTGCTCCACCTCCGGATCGCCATCGTCCTCCTCCGCCATACATCGATCTACAACGCTACATCTCCGTGCTCCACCTTCGGATCGCCATCGTCCTCCTCCGCCATGCATCGATCTAGAGCGCTGCATCTCCGTGCTCTACCTCCAGATCGTCATCATCCTTCTCTGCCACGCATCGATCTACAGTGTTGCATCTCCGTGCTCCACCACCACGTCGCCCTCCTCCTCCTCCATCAGGCATCGTTCTACAGTGCTGCATCTCCGTGTTCCACTGCTGTGTCGCCATCCTCCTTCCCCGCCAGGCATCGTTCTATAGCGTGCATATGATCCCCGACGCTTGTTCCTGACACGTTGATATGTCCAAAACGTACCTACTTTCTCGAACACTTTGCTATTGTTTTTCCTCTATACTTGTGTGATTTGGATACAACTAACACAAACTGACGCTATTTTCAGCAGAATTACCTTGGTGTCTTGTTTTTGTGCAGAAAATGAACTATCAGGAAAAATCCCAGAAAATATGCCAAAAATTATATTTCACCAGAAGATCCACGAGCGAAGGGAGACAGAGGAGGCCTGGGCGCAGACCCACCCCAGGCGTGTGCCCACCAGGTGCACTGGGAGGTGCCACCCCTGCAGCCTCCGTCTCCCTCCACGCCTATAAGTTGCCTTCTGACCTAAAAACTCAGGGGGGGTTCGATAGTTTTCTAGAAAGAGTTCCGATTTGCCGCCGCCACGAGAAACCAAGATTCGAATCCAGAGACTCCGTTCTGGCACCCTGCCGGGACGGGGAATTTGGAGAGGATCATCGCCATAGTCATCACCAACGCATCTCCATCAACCACCGATGTTTCCCTCATCCATGAGTGAGTAATCCCCCGATGTAGGCTTGGGGATGGTAGGGATTGGATGAGTTCTATCATGTAATCGAATAAGATCTGTTAGGGGCATAGTGCCTAGTATCTCTGTTAGTGCTATTTGACTTTGTTGCAACTTGTTCTGCTTAATGCTTGTCACTAGGGCCCGAGTGCCATGATCTCAGATCTGAACTTATTATTGAATCATTATGATAGTATTGTTTATGATCTTATCTGCAAGTTGTGTACACATATCATTGTCCGGATCCAAAGGACCCAAAGTGACAATAATTGGGACAACCGGAGGGGATGTATGTGGTGTGAGGATCACATGTGTTCATGGAGTGTTAATGCTTTGCTTCGGTGCTCTATTAAAAGGATCACCTTAATTGCCAGTAGTTCCCTAGAGGCCCATGCCACGGGCTGGATGTAAGATGTTGTGCAAGTTCTCATTGCAAGCACGTATGACTATATTTGGAGCACATGCCTAGGATTGTTCAGTACTTGGATGATTGTTATTATTTATCTACAATGCCCTAGAACTTTAAGTTACATGTTTAGACTCGTCCATGCAACGCGTCCATCCATCCCTATGCCTACCACACTCGAATCCCATCACATCACATTATTGCTCTGTTTCACCGTTGTCATTGCTGTTGTTGCTACTACCAACTATTGCTACTGATAATCTTCTGTGAGCAAGAACTATTCCCAAGTGTATCTGAACTGACAACTCAGTTGTTAAGGCTTGCAAGTATTCTTTGGCTCCCTTGTGTCGAATCAATAAATTGGGTAATACTACCCTCGAAGATCATGCGATCCCCACTTGTGGGTCATCAAGACTATTTTAAAGCGCCGCTGTCAGCATAGCTTTATTTGTAAGTTCACTTGGATTTATTATTGTTCACTGTTACTCCTTTCATCATGGGGAAGTCCCGTGATGGAAAGTTCCCTATTTTACCATCCACTACAAGAAGAGGTACAACCCTAAACACCTCTGTTGCTCTTGATTCACCGTCTGTTATAAGTAAGCTTGTCACACCACCACCACATGCTCATGCTACACACACTGCTACTACTGCTGAATCTGAAACTAATTTTGATACTCATGATGTTACTTCTACTGTGATTGATGCGAGTGGTTCATTAGGTCCTTTTCTAGATGCTACTATGGCTAGTCTAGGAAATACCGAAACTCCTAGTGAATACACTGTTACCCTGTTAGCTCACCTGAATCTAGTGAGAGTTTTGATATTAATGATGGTTATATAGAGCTCACCGATAAATTTGTTGAAGAGTTCCGAAACACACATGGTGCTAGTGCTATTAAGAGTCTCCGTGCTAGACGTACTATTATGCCCAAGAAGTCCTATGATCCTAAGTTTTCCACCTCTCCCATAGATATTAAATATAAAGATTATGATTTCTCTCTTGATTTATCTTATTTGGATATTGTTGAGAAAGAACTGTTTTGTGGTACTGAAAATGAGAGTGTTGTGGCTCATATGAATGAGCTTTCTACTATGAGTGTTTTGTTCTCTGATGATTTTAAAATGCGCAAGTACTTTGTTGCTAAGATCTTTCCTTTTTCACTAAAAGAAGAAGCTATGGCTTGGTTTAATAGATTACCTCCTGGTTCCATTGATAGCCCTGATTGCTTGATTGCTTCTTTCTTCCATAAATATTTTCCTCCCAGTGCTAACATGCTGCTTTGCAGAAACTTTTTGATCTTAAACAGGAAGAAGAAGAGAAATTGTCGGAGTCATGGAAAAGATTACGTTCCTTGATTCATGCATATCCTAGATGTTCATTACCTCTGAATGATCTTCTTGATATTTATTATAATGGACTAACTGATGATTCTAGGACCTACCTAGATAGCTTTGCTGATTGTGTTTTCAGGAAAAGGACTCCTACAGATGCTAAAGAATTAATGGACAAGATAAGCAAGAATTATGATGATTGGACTTCAACTGAGCTGAATACACCTGAGCCTATTACTCCTGAACCAGTTGTTCCTGAACCAGTTCCAACACCAACAACAAAGAAGAGGGGAGTTATTGCATTAAATGATGAAGTGATGAAGTGATGAAGGAAACTAAGAAATGTCTAAAGGAGAAAGGTATTAGATCTGAAGATGTGAAGAAACTACCTCCTATAGAAGAATTATGTAAGCCAAATGCCCACTCATCTACTATTGAGGTACACTCTCTACAATTTAATGAAGGTGATATTCCTTATGGTAAGGCTCCTGACCAATGCTTAGAGGAACTTGACACGTTTATTGTTAAACAAGGTAATTTTAATAAACAAGTTCAGAATCATTTATTGGAAAACTCTAGAGCTATCCATGAGTTGAAAGATATTGTGGAAAGAACTTATAATGGTATTAAAATGCTTTGTAAACACTTTCAAATGGTTCAAACCCAACTTGATCAACTTGCTAAGGTGCAAAAGGATATGCTAGATAATGCTTCAGGAAATAAACATGCTTATGGAATTAGAACTAGGAGTGGTGCAGCTACTCAAGATCCTTTGTATCCTGAAGGAGACCCTAAAAGAATAGAGCAGGATTCCCAACAATGTGAGGATAGTGGTAGTCCTCGTAAGAGGAAGAAAAAGAAACATAAGAAAGTTGAGGAACCACTTGAACCTGTTGTAGATCCTAATAGTATATTTGTCTCTGATGCTAAAACTGAGAGTGGTAATATTGATGAGTCTTCTAATAAGGAGGAAGGTGAGGAAGAACTTGAGAAACACACTAAGAACACTAGGTACACAAAGGAAGATTTTATTGCTAATAAACATGGTAAAGAGAGAGAACCTTGGGTGCAGAAACCTATGCCTTTTCCAGGTAAGAAACACAATTCAAAGGAGGAGGAACACTACAATAAGTTTTGTGAGTGGATGAAACCTTTATTCTTGCAAATTCCTTTGAATGATGCTATTAAGTTGCCTCCTTATTCAAAGTATATGAAGGATATTGTCTCTAATAAAAGGAAGATTCCTAATGAGGAGATTTCTACTTTGCTTGCTAAATACTCCTTCAATGGTAAGGTTCCAAAGAAACTTGGTGATCCAGGTATACCAACTATTCCTTCCTCCATTAAGAATAATTATGTTAGAACTGCTTTATGTGATTTGGGAGCTGGAGTTAGTGTTATGCCTTTTTATCTCTATAAGAGACTCTAGCTAGAAAAGTTGATACCAACTGATATATCTTTGCAAATGGCTGATAAGTCAAGTACTATCCCTGTTGGTATATGTGAGGATGTTCCTGTTCAAGGTGCTCATAATGCATGGTCTTAACTGATTTTGTTGTGCTTGAAATGCCTGAAGATGATAATATGTCTATTATTCTTGGGAGACCTTTTCTTAATACTGCAGGTGCTGTCATCAATTGTAATCAAGGAAAAGTAACATTCAATATTAATGACAAAGAGCACATTGTCTATTTCCCCAAGAAGATTGTAAGAGCTATTGCCTGAATTCCATTGAAAATATTGAAGGCATCAAGGTTGGAGAAATATATTGTCCCATTCCACAAGAAAATTTTGAAACTATTATGATTGGGACTATTGCTATCAAGTATAAGGTAACATGATTTCTTTGATATGGAACAAGTATTTAATAAATTTAAGCCATTTTATAGAGTTGTACTTATTAATACTTGTTTAATTGTTGTTAATTTCTTAAATTGTTGTTGATGCAGGAGCTATCATGAATGAAAACCAAGATAGAATATTTAAGCATCTAAATAATAAGTTGAGACAACTTGACCTGCCAGAAAGAGAGTCCAGCACCAAAGATATTGCTTCAACTGAATATCACAAGAACGAACTACTCAAGCAAGCAAAATCTAGAGGAATTTACTCTAACTTTCTGGAAGTAAGTTAGCTATAACTACTTCTCCATGGATTATTCTTGTTCAGTTATGCCTTATCTATGTTGTGCAGTTAAATTGGAGTTAATATTTGGATAAATTACATTCCTAGTCTGCAAGGATTCATGAAACTGAAGATTATGTAGATCAGGGATATGATAGTGATGAAGAAAATGATGAAGAAACAGGTGATCAAGCATATGAAGAAGCAGGATATGAAGAAGCATGACATGAAGAAGCATTGGATCAGTTACAAGATCAGCAAGTACACACTGTCCAAAGTAATAGAGTACTAGTAATCTTCTAGTTGCAAGTTCTTTTCATTACATGCTTGAACTGTCATACTGAAAATATAATTATATTCATTCTATTCAGGGAAGAAAAAATCTGGGAGAGGACCAACAGAGATGAGAAAGTTCTGGCAAAAGCATGGACCCCATAACAAAGTGAAACTACAATTCAACTTGCTGGGACAGCCCTGTGGTGTAAAAACTGTGAAGTTAAATAATTTCATTAATACATCAGTCAAAGGTAAAGATTTATCTCTGGCTCACTCAAATTGGAGAAAATTCCCACATTCTGAAAAAGAAAGGTTATGGAAAACAGTGAAGGTAAGACAAAAGTTCATGTAGTTTGCCGATATTTCAGCAAACTGATGACATATATCAATGTCCTAACAAAAGCTTATGGTGATTTAAATAGGATTTCTTCACAGTAATTGAAGCACATAAGGACTGGGTAATGACTTCAGCTGCCAAAAAGTTTATATCTTTCAAATATTACCTAAAGAACAAGTACTGGAAACCAGAGTTGACATTAAGACATAATGTAGAAAACGGTTGTGATAATAGAATCTCTGAACAACAATGGAAATCCCTGAATGAGACTTGTAATATTGAGAGATCAAAGATAAATGTATGAATAACTATTTGGAAATCCCTGAATGAGACTTTTCATGCTGAATATTTTTTCCTGACGTCGAACAAGTCATCTCTGTAGGGATTGGCAATGAGAAATAAAACTGCTAGAGCAAATCGGGTGAATTGTCTACATACCGCTGGCACAAGAAGTTATGTTGTAGTACATGATCAAGAGGTAATAATTAATATAGATTGCTGCATATTTGTAATATAGACTGTAAACTACTACAAATTTGTAATGTAGACTATAAGCTATGTGAACTGAAAAATAACATGTGCAAACTACATGAACTGAGACGACGAGCACAAGTCTCTAGGTCAGAACTATACAGAATTGTGCATACAACCAAAAAAGGATTACCATTCTACAGAAAAAATTGTATGTCAAAACAACTTCTTACTTTCTAATCTAGATGTACATGATACAATGCCATAATTGTTTTTTTGCAAATTTATGTAGGCTGAAATAACAGGACATTTCAACAATAATCCAAAACTTGTAAGTGAGGAGTCCAATGGTAGTGATCTTTACTCTCAAATATTCAACAAACCAAGTAATACAAGAGTACATGGATTAGGGTTGATGGTAGGTAGTAAATCATCAGTGCTTCTAGATGAAGCAATATCAGCACTGCAGGAGTCTAGAGAGGAAAATTTCCAGTTGAGAAGTATGGTCAAGTCCCTAGTAGAAAGGAGTTAGGAAATGGAAGGAAAGATTGATTATCTCATGGCATCGCAATACCATCATCGTAGCCAAGAAGAAGAAATGACAAATAAAGGGCATATTGATGAAGAACAAGAAAAGGCAGTAACAGAACTAGAAGCATTATCAGCAGAAGCAAGATATGGAAGCAAGAGAGTACAACCAGAAGCAGCAACAAAGAAAGGAGTATAGCCAGAATTAGTAGCAAAGAAAGGAGTAGCCGTAAAGAGTAAAGAAAGGAGTACATCCGTAAAGAACAAAGAAAGGAGTACAGAATCACAAAGAATCGGGTGTAAGACAAGAACAACAACATCAGTTAATCAAGGAAAAAGAGCAGTGAAGCCACAAGAAGCAGAAACAGGAAACAAAACATCAACAGTGAAGCAAATAGTACAGCGAGTAGAATCAAATACAACAACAGTAGAGTCAAATTCAATACAAACGTCAACAAAGTCAAGAGTGCAGCCAGAAGCAGCAGCAGGAAGCAAAAAAACAACAACCACAACATCATCAGTGAATCAAGGAAAAAAAGCAGTGAAGGAATCAACATCAGCACAACCAGAAGCAGCAGCAGCAGGAACCAAGACAACAACCACAACATCATCAGTGAATAAAGGAAAAAAACAGTGAAAGAAGCAACAACAGATGTGAAGGAATCAACATCAGCACAACTAGAAGCAGCAGCGGCAGGAACCAAGACAACAACCACAACATCATCAGTGAATCAATGAAAAAACACTGAAAGAAGCAACAAAAGATGTGATGTTTCCACCAAAATCAGCAGTCAATAACAAAATACTGCCACAAGAAGCATCAGCAGCAAGCAACTCAACATCAAACTTAACAGAAGGCAATCAAGAGGAACAAAAAAACCATAGCAAAACTACAAGGAGGTCAAGCAATCAGACCAAGAAAAGGCAGGTCATCCAAAGAATCTCACACTGCTAATTCACAAGTACCAGAAGATTCAGAAATGCAGGAATCTGTTATAGAAGGAAGTCAAGCAACAATTAAACAGAAGAAGAAGAAGAAGAGAAAACTTGATGAAATAGTTCAAGATGTGGAAATCATTTCTGTTACTCAAGTAGAGAAACCGAAGTGCTCCTATAGAGACTTGCTAGATGCAAATGTTTAGTTTGTCAAGGTTAAACAGGAAAAGTTAGAGGAAAACAATGCAAATAACAACAATAGTGATTGGAAAACACCAGGGAGATTCAGTTCTGAGTCAAACGATTCGTCAAGACGAAGAAAACCAATGAAGGTACTCCTAGATTTAACTTTTCTGACTTTTTTAGAGTCTCTCCCCCTTCCTCTGTCTCTGTGTAAATATGGAACCTTAATGATTCTGACCCATTATTAATGAAAATGAGGCAGTAGGAGTCTTTCCTACTGTTATTATCCTCAAAAAAAAAATTAGGCAGGATCTTCTAAAAAAAATTAAACTAACATTGCGTCTTTATCCTGTAGGTAACTAATATAAAGGCAGGAATGGAAGTTGGTTTATCTTCACCAAATAGTGAACAGATGGTGGCAATGGGAACAGTTCAGGACAATGAAGATGGTGAATTTGTCAAAATTCTGGTGAATGTTGTATATAAGAGAACAACTGCACTTCCAAAACCAAGAGCAAGAATGACACTTACAGGACATGCAGAAGAACACTGTATTGAATGGCCCAAAAAATATGTAAGTTATCAAATCATTTCCCTTCAAATTTTATTGATGTTCACAATTTTAATACATTGGTTGATTGCTTGATTGCTGTTCACAGCTTGATTGGCTTCATCTGCAAATAACTTATTTACTTGTTCATAACTCGCTATGGCTTCATCTGCAGATCACAACTTGACTGGCTTCATCTACAAATAACTTTGTTACTTGTTGTTCACAACTTGATTGGCTTCATCTGCAAATAACTTAGTTACTTGCTATTCACAACTTGATTGGCTTCTTTGAATACATTGGTTGATTGTTGTTCACTCCTCTTCTTAGATTGATGTTCACAATTTGATTGGCTTCATTTCCATATCATAGATATAGCCCTTGAGAAGACGAGTGCTGAGATTGCATGCACCCTTGAGAAGCAATTGAAGTCACGGCAGCAATGTAAGAAGATGAGACAAACTAGGGAGTCACAGCAGCAATCTCTTCCAGAAAGTGTGAGTTTAGTTTTGATTATTCTAGAAAGTGTGAGCTATTTAAGATTGTGCCAGAAAGTGTGAGCTATTTAAGATTGTGCCAGAAAGTGTGAGTACCTTGAAATCAGCATACATGTGATGGATATTCAGCATACCTGTGATGGATATCCAGCAACAATAGTTTAGCAGTTCAGAAACTATGGTGTCAAACCTGATTGTTACTACTGATTGTTCAAGATTGTGCTTAACATTACTACTGATTGTTCAAGATTGTGCTATTTAACATTACTACTGATTGTTCAAGATTTTGCTTCTGGTTGTTCACATGTAGCATTGTTCACATGTAGTGACTCTAAAATTATTTAGGGGCATTTCTTTTATTGCCACTACAGAGCTTAAGGGGTACTATGGAAAATGCCTCTAAATACATTTGGGGGCATTTCTCTTAGTGTCACTAAAGTTCTTTAGAGGCACTATGAGAAATGCCCCTAAATAGATTTAGGGGCACTATGGAAAATGCCTCTAAAGGGTTTTAGGGGCATTTCTCATAGTGCCACTAAAGAGATTTAGGGGCATTTCTCATAGTGCCACTAAAGGGGTTTTGGGGCATTTCTCATAGTGTCACTAATGGGGATTAGGGGCATTTCTCTTAGTGCCACTAAAGGGGATTAGGGGCATTTCTCTTAATGCCACTAAAGAGATTTAGGGGCATTTCTCATAGTGTCACTAATGGGGATTAGGGGCATTTCTCATAGTGTCACTAATGGGGATTAGGGGCATTTCTCATAGTGCCACTAATGGGGATTAGGGGCATTTCTCTTAGTGCCACTAAAGCTATTAGGGGCATTTCTCTTAGTGCCGCTAAAGCTTTTAGGGGCATTTCACTTAAAGTGCCCCTAAAACCTTTAGGGACATGAGTATTAGTGTCATATTTCAAAGTGCCTCTAAAACCCTTTAGGGGCATTTTGATCACATTTAGGGGCACTTCAAATGACTACCGTGATGTAGTGGTTGCGGCCAGCGCCATGGCCCATCAAGAGTATTATTTAATCCATGTTCAATACACCACACTTATTCAACGTATCCTTCTTGTGTCGCTGTAAAAATCAAGAGTATTATTTAATCAAGCTATCAATTCTACATCGAGAGATCAAACAAGTAGACAACTGAAGAAGGCAAAGCGAGGTCACCGGACCATGAGCATGAGCATGGAAGTGTTGTACTAACACGATGTTAGACAGACCATGAGCATTTATTGTGAGCAAACTTAGCAAAGAGTGAGTAACATATACACAAATCAGAGTAAAAATTACCTTATGCTTTCTTTCCTTGTATCTTGAAGATTCCTTGCGGGTTCCTATATTAGATCTATGTCCATGGATTTCCCTGCCAACCATGTGATCCTGGCTTAGCACGCCCCCAAGCTGACATGGGACCTTCCCCCGGAGCCGAAGGAGGAGGATCGATCTGCCATGACGGAGCTAGCCGGCGGGGCTCCAGCGTCTCCTCTATCCGCGTCCTAACGATGAGGAAGAGGAGAAGCTAGCAATGAAGTCTGTGCAATCATTGATTCGTTGGGGTCGATGTGGGCTTCCCACATATACCTACATTTTTTGTCTAGTTTACCCGCAGGTGTCCCACATAGCCTCTTATGTGGGCTTGGGTAGTGGGCTCCGTGGGCAGCCCACTCCCACCTGCAACCTGATCCATAAGAGACTTGGAACTACTGTTAAGAAGCATATCAGGATCAACTTTCATTTTAAAAGACAAATATATATCCAGGATATGAGCCAATCTGTATTTCTTTTAAGGAAAGCGGTGGGAAAATCCCTACAACGAGTTTGATTTTTTGAAATAATAAAAATCCAGTTTTGGATCCGCTAGGATTTGAAGCTGGACACAAATTGGTATTCATCTCGATGGAAAATAAGACACAATGAATTTACAAGTAATTGAACACAATGAATTGACTCAATATTCAATAATCAAATCATGCGTTTGTTAGATCATTTAGTGAGAAATAAAACGAGAATAAAGAGACCTCAATATCGACAACAATGACCTGGCAAGTGACGTAAAGTAAAAGCAAAGTAGAGCCCGGTTGATGTCAAACGAGTTTTTCAAATCTTACCCACCATATCTATTCATGCACGTTACTGGATGAAAAGTCCAAAAGAAAGCAATGATGGTTTTGATCTTTACAACCGGTTTAGCAACTTCTTCATGCCCGCCTGGGTTGTAATCTGTATTTCCTTTTAAAAGACAATTAATGTGGCCATATATATATTTTGCATCAAAATATACATGTTAAGGCAGATTACGATTATGCTCCATAAATAAGTATTTAAGTAATTAAACATAACCAAAAAAGTTCGAATTATTGTCCGGTAAACATGCACCCTTAAGATGGTGAAATACATTTTCATCATGTCCTACCTAACTACTCCCACTCCGCCGGTAGCAACATCTCAGGAATCATAAGTATATATATATAGTCTATGCAAACTACGTACCTAGGAAAATATCCGCATGGATTGTAGCCGTGTGGGCAAGTCCACCTCGAGCAACAAGAAGGGATACGAGTAGATGCGGAAATGCGACCCTAGAGTGCGGAACTCCTTGGTCTCAAATAAGTCAAGAGTGCGGAACTCCTTGGTCTCCAAGTCAAAGACAAGGAGGAGATGTGGCAGGCCATGGTAATATGCTCGCATTAGCACAACGTTGCTTCTCTCCCAATAGCGCTCGAGGTCGAGGGTAATGAGGCCAGGAGGGCCGTGGGGTGGCAACGACCGCAGCTTCTCCTCCGCGTCTATTGTTGCTGCCTCCAGCACCCAAACATCCGAGAGGTGAAGCCACACGGATATGATAAGCTCGTCGACGACGAGAAACCGCAGCTTCCCGTCCGGCGATGTCCCCAGGATCGTCTGGCTTCCTTGGTTGGTGGGTGGGAGCTCCACGGTGCCCAGCCTCTCCGTGCGGACGTCGTAGGTGAGAACTTTCTCATTGTTCGAGAGTAGCCAGTGGACGACGCCTCCACGGAGGACGACGGCAGGGTGACGCTGCGTTTTGATCGGCCAGAAAGGGAGGAGGCGGCTCGCGGGCCCCCAGTTGGCTTCGCGACCATTGTTCGATGATGGTGCGGCGGTCTGAACCCGGATACCGCGTCCCGTGCTCTTGCTGTAGTAGGTCACCTCGGCGACCAGCAGCAGGAAGGAGCAGCCGATGCCGTCGGCGGCGGTGAGCAGAACACAGGTGAGGTCACGCCAGTTCGTGGATAGTGTCGGTGGATTGGAGAGGTAGGTGCAATCGCCGGTGATGAGGTTGTACACACAAAGGTCATAGCCGCGCTCGGAGGGATGGCGTCGGAGGGCGACAAGGCCGCCACGCGACGTTATCGGATCATACCGGCGAAGTAGATTGGTGACGCGACACAGTAGGTACGGGGGCAGCTTGTCGTGGAGGAAGCGCGAGGCCGCGGGTGTGTCCGGATGGACCAAAGTGAGTGGAGACAGGTCGGTGGCGTCGCGGTCGCGAGGGGAGCTAGCAGATGTGGAGGTAGGCAAGGAGGCGAGAGGGCAGGGTGCCTCCCTCTCTGGTGACGTAGCGGACGAAGGAGGGATGGAGGATGTCACGCCGTAGAAGCTTGCATGTGGCGGCGCATCGGACGAGGGTGGCCAGGTCCGAGCGTGCGACGATATCCAGTACTAGGTCCGTCGGCAGCGTCCAGTCGTTCGTGATCGTTGGCGCCGGATTTGTGTCCCGGCGTCTGACGACCTCAGCCATCCCAACATGCACGTAGACTCATTCACCATATATAAGCAGGAGAATCAGGCCGAATTGGACTGGGAAGCGAAACGCACCTATAGTCGTGTCGGATGCGATCGGGATTCGGGAGGCTTATGCCAAATCAGTACCGGCCAGAAACCAGCTGGTGAGAACCCACCCACACCCACGTACGTAGCCAGGTCTTCGCCGTGTCAAGTCCAAACTCGCTCGATGGATACATTTTCTTTAACTACTACTACATCTATTATCGACTTCAACAACAATATGTTCACGTCAGCTTGGCTAATTCTAAGTCCAAGAATTGTCTTTCTCAAAAGTACAAGTTTTAAAGGCCCCTAGAGACAGGGCGGGGCAATTAGACACGAGCATAAAGATATTTACAGCGCACGCTAAAATACGTCCTACGAACATCTCCAGCAGAAACGCTAGAACAGCACACGCTAAAATATGTTTACAGCGCCGTTTTTTGGTTTGCAGCGTGCGGGGGCATACGGCACTCTACCGAGCTATATTTTGCCACACGGCAAAAACGGCGCTCCACCAGACGCTGCAAAACACAACGTGCGTGGTATAAACACAAATCACACATCCATCTCCAAAATAGAAGATCAAACACACACAAATAAAATCATCAATAAATAGTTCAGTTATTATTACAACACAAATAACATAAACAATGAATAGTTCAAATGAATAACATAAACAATGAATAGCTCTTCTATAATGAAAAATCCTAATTTTAATTGGCCTCTAAATCACCTATATACAATAAAAAACCGATTTAGCAAAGTATGCAGCAGCGGCCCGGTTCGTCGCCAGTCGATTTAGCAATGTTGGCGCATGGCCCTAGTAGGGCGGTGCTGGGGGCGCATAGGACGGTGCGGGTCCAGCACCGAGGCAGCACGGGCAAAAGTTGCAGGACGAGGAAAAGGAGTAAGGAAAAAAAAGAACTGTTGGGAATATGTCCTAGAGGCAATCATATATGATATAATTCACATTGTATTCATAAAGTTATTAAGTTGTGCTTGCATAAACATCTGATGTATATCATTGAATATGTGATTTAATTGTGGGACTATATAATCATGTTGTTCATACTAAATATCCTTGGTCATTGAGGTTGCGCTGGACACACAACTTATACTAATGTGAAAGTCGGCTAATGACTCGGTTTCACTTGTCATTGGCATGGTGATACTATTCTGACTTAGACAGATTCGTCTAAATAGTTTACCGAGTTGGATTAACCCAAATTGAGGTACAACGAGCAAGTCGTCATTTGTATATCTCAATCAATGTAATCCTTAGACCCGAGGTTGTCGCATAATCCGAGTTGAGCATCACCAAACTTAGGTTCTGTCAAACGATGTTCCGTAACAGGACAATTATAAATACAGAGTTCAGGTCGACTAAGAATCAAGCTACGTGATGTGGATAATCAAGATGGGATTTTGCCCCTCCGTCTGGAGAGATATTCTCTAGGGCCCTCTCGGATGATATGATTCGGAAAGCATGGCTATGCATGACTCGTTTAAGTGTTAACCAAGGCGATCAACTAATATTTAATCAGATGAATCACTTATCTCGGATCGAGAAGAGAGTCGAAGAATTTAAGGGATGACGATTATTCGTCTATAGTTCGACAAGGAATATCGTGAGATAAAGGAGACTTGGATGCAAGTCAGCATTGGAAAGGCATGTCGTCATGACTCCTTGTTACTTGGGAGTCGGCACGTCCGGCTAGGAGCTGCTACCGATTGATCGATTGAGTGTCGGACTCCAATCGTTTCCAAGTCTCCATGAACCCGCGGGGTCTCACACTTAGGAACTAGAGAAAGTTCGGATTAGATCTGAACCAGAAACCTGTTAAGGCTGGACCCGAACAGGATATGGATTGAGTCAATGAGTTGGACTCACAGTGACTAATATGGGCTTTAGTGAATGGGCCAGAAGTGAGTAGATCCCACTTTCACTCCCAATATATACTAGAGCACACATACCTAGAGAGATGTTGTGATTAGGTCATTACCATGTGTTGGAAACCCTAGCTCCAATTCAGTCCATCCGCCTTAACGAACCTAGAAGTTCACCGTCGGAGCTCCTCCTCGTACGTGTGGATACCAGTAGAGGTGTTGTACGATCAGCACTACAACGATTGTGATTGGATCGGATCGTGTGGACTACACTACATTAGCTGACGCGCTACATCAGTAATCCGCAACTGCGCGTCTATTGGTAATTCTCGTGGATTATTACCTCAGCTAGATATTGGGTTAACTGCGTAGGGGAAAAGGTTTTGTTTTATCTATACGTGGCCCAATAGTGGTATCAGAGCGATAGCTTCTGGTTTTAGGCTCGAGATCTCGCATCTGTGATATGCGGTTGGCTATAGATTGGATATATTTGCTATTTTGGTGGTCGATCTATAAGATAGATTTGTTTTGTATGATGTTGATTGGATCAACTATACTTGGAGAATGGAAGATCTGATTTCCGTGATCATACTGCTGAGGTCGTGAAACGACATACCCCTACTGGTCAGTTTCCTCTATCGGGGTAAACTGTGACACATAAATCAGAAGCGGTGATCGGGGTAAACGACATACCCCTATCCGTCTAGCGGGACCGCCGGCTTCGCCTTGTCATAGCGTCTTAGATGTCGTTGCGAGATTCACAATGCCGGTGGATACTGTATATATGCATAACTTGTTTTTGTAGGAAGTTGTAAATGGTATGGCTTATGTGCATGTGATGTGTGTAATCTATACGTGATTTGCAAATCACGGTTTTGTCAGCCGTCTAGAGCCTAGGTGATGTCGTTTTACTGTATATAACAACCCGTGTGTCGGATTTTCTATGTAATTTACTTTACAAACTAGTGTAGCTTTTTGGAGAACCTGGATGGCATGCAAGTCGATGTACAAGTTGGCAACATGAAGTAAGACGACAAATGACAGGAGTTGGCATGAGTCAGATTACAGGCTTTGTGGAGATAGAGATCGTCATTAAGAGAGCCATATCATTTCATATTATAATTGCTTCATCTTGTGTTATTGATATGTCTCTAGTTTTACCTCTATTACATAGTCGGTAAAATTTAATACCTCAAATAAGGTCTAGTCATTTTCCCGCCAGTGTTTGCACCATCACAAGTCGGACATTCTTGGTAGTGGGCTCATAAAATTGAGATGCTTCCAATTCTTTTCGACTAGGTGGGTTCGAGTCAGACTCTTACAGTAGAAACACTCGGTAATCTAGACGGGTCTATCACAACGGTTATAGAACTCGAGAAAATTGACGGACGGGGGCATGTGATGCCACCCGACCAATAGGAGTCGTATGATATACGATTGACAATAAGTTGTCTACCTAGATCACTTGGCGTCTACTAGTGATGCTAAATCTCACTAGCCGACTTGCTTATTTAGGATCCTGAATCACTAAGTAACCATCAGAGGAGTGTTGGTTCTAGTGGGAGCATAAGTATTAAAATATTTAATATGCTTTCTGTTTTATGAATACATGTCTTAAGTGTTTTGCATATTTCTGTTGTAGATCATGGCACCTAGTACCAGTCATCCTCGGATATCCGGTTTTGCATTGAGAAACATTCTTGAGAAAGATAAATTGAATGACACTAATTTCACCAACTGGTATCAAAATCTAAGAATTGTTCTCAAAAAGGAAAAGAAGGATCATGTCCTAGACAACCCACTTCCAGATGAGCTGAATGAGAATACGACTATCGCAGCTAATGCCTACCATCAGATTCAGATGAGTCCATAGAAGTTAGCTGTCTTATGATTGCTTACATGGAACCGGACTTGGAGCAGCAGTTCGAGAATGTTCATGCCTATGGTATGATCGAATGCCTCAAAATTATGTTCCAGGCTCAGGAAAAGACCGATAGGTATCAAGTCTCTCAAGCTTTGCTGAGTTGCAAGCTTAAGGATGGTGATCCACTAATTCCGCATGTGATCAAGATGGTTGGTTACATGCAGTCTCTGGAGACTGGGCTACCCCATTAGCGAAGAGTTCACGATGGATATAATTTTTAACTCTCTTCCTAGTGCAAATGGTTAGTTCATATCGAACTACCACATGTATGGTATGGATAAGAAGCTCACTGGATTACATGGGATGCTCAAGTAGGCAGAGGCGGATCTCAAGAAAGGCACCAGTCAAGTGTTGATGGTGAAGAATGAGGCAAAGCTTAATAAAAGTTCTTGGACTAAAAAGAAGGCAAAGTCAGGAGACAAGGCTCAGGACCCGGTCCCAAGCGCTTCCTTAGGGACTAAGCCATATCCTTTAGCCAGACCCACTTTCTTCTACTGCAAGGCAGATGGCCACTAGAAGAGGAATTACATCAAGTATTTGGCTAATAAAGCCAAGAGCGGAGGTGTGACTTCTGGCTCAGGTATGCTTGTTTGCAATGTTATAGACATTTATCTTGCTGATGCACCTAATAGTTCTTGGGTATATGATACCGGATCAGTTATTCACATCTGCAACTCGTTGCAGGGACTGGTAAGAACTAGGAACATAGCAAGAGGCGAGGTTGATATTCGAGTCAGAAACAAAGCGAGAGTCGGTGCATTGGAAGTCGGCATGATGCAACTTCATTTACCTTCCGGATTCTAATGTAACTGAATAATTGTTATTATGTTCTAGTGCTAAGTCAAAACATTATTTCTGCCTCATGTTTGATGAGATAAGGCTATGAGTCGAATATTAAGAATAATGGTTGTTCTTTATATTTGAATGATATGTTTCACGGCTTTGCACCCGTCCAAGACGGGTTATTTATTTTAAATATTGATGGTGAGTCGGTTTATAACATAAATGTTAAAAGGTTGAAACCAAATGATCTGAATATGACTTACTTTTGGCATTGTCGGCTTGGTCATATAAGTTGGAAACACATGAATAAGATCCATGATGATGGACTCCTAACATTGTTCTACTTGGATTCATTCGAGATATGTGAATCTTGCCTTCTCGGCAAAATGACCAAGACATCTTTGTAAAGAGTTGTGAAAGGGCATCCAACTTGTTGGGACTAGTACATAGTGATATATATGGACCAATGAGCACAACATCTAGGGGTGGTTATGATGTTGGAAATATGCCCTAGAGGCAATAATAAAAGTGATTATTATTATATCTTTGTGTTTATGATAAATGTTTACATTCATGCTATAATAGTATTAACCGGAAACATTAATACTTGTGTGTTTGTAAACTAAATTAGAGTCCCTAGTAAAGTGTCTTTATAATACTAGCTTGTTAGTTAATAGATGATCATGGTTTGTGGGTCATGAACATTGAGATGTTGTTAACAACAAGATCATATCATTAGGAGAATGGTATGATGGACATACTCCTATAGATAAGCGTAGCATAAAGATCAAGTCATTTCAATAGTTATTTTGCTATAAGCTTTCTGATACATAGTAACCTAATTCCTTTGACCATGATATCATGCTAATCACCATCACCGGATGGATACTTTGATGACATCAAACACCACATCGTAACTGGGTGGTTATAAAGGTGGCATTGAGTATTCGGAAAGTATGTGTTGAGGTACATGGATCAAGAGTGGGATTTGTCCATCCATATGATGGATAGATATACTCTGGGCTCTCTCCGTGGAATTTCATCCAATTAGCTTGCAAGCATGTGACTGGCATACAAGGGATCACATATTATGGGAACGAGAAAAGAGTACTTATTAGTAACAAGGTTGAACTAGGTATACCGAGATACCGATGATCAGACCTCGGATAAGTAAAATATCGTGAGACAAAGGGAAATTGGTATCGTATGTAAGTGGTTCATTCGATCGCAAAGTAATCGTAGAAATATGTGGGAAGCATATGAATTTCCAGATTCCTCTATTGGTTATTGATCGGAGATGAGTCTCGGCCATGTCTGCATAATTCACGAACCGTAGGGAGACACACTTAAGGATTCGATGTTGTTTAGTAGATATGGAATGTAAGTAGGGAGAACGAATGTTGTTTAGAGTATCGGATGGGATCCGGGATGTCACGAGGAGATCCGGAATGGTCCAGAGAATAAGATTCATATAAGGAAAGTCCAATTCCGGAGTTCGGGAATTATTCCGGTGTTTTCACCGGAATGATCTAGAAGGGTCTAGAAGGTTCACCGGACCGGAAGGGGAAGGGTACATGAATGTTTCATGACTAAGTGGAATGATTGCGGCATGTCCACATGGTTGGGCGTTTGTAAGAAAGAAATAAAGCTCCAAAATGGAAGTCAAAAGGCAAGTTTGAAATGTCAAACTAGGACAATGTATCCTGATGGAGGAAGGAAAGAATCTTTCTCTCCCTCCACCACAAGCCAAGTAGAAGGAGTTGGGGAAGGATTAAAACTACCCTCTCCCAAGCTGCCCTCCCTCTCATAAATAGAGGGGAGGGGTGCCTCAAGACACACAACACCATCCCCTCCCCACACCATCGTCGTGCGGCCGCCGCCAGCCACCGCTGGTTCGTAACCGCTGCCCTAGCCGTCGCTGACTCCACCTCCTCCTCTCTTGCTTCTAAACCCTAGATTTCCAGGGAAACCCTAATACTCCACCATAACCCGCTCTGGATTAGGCGAAGCCCTGCGGGATCTTCCCTCTACTTCGGACACCACTCTGTCGTGCTGCCGGAATCGCAAGGAGAGAACTACAACCGCCGTTGTCTGCTGGAACAAGGGAGAGGAAGGTTTTCATCGAGTACCGAATGTGTGACCGGCTACGGAAGCACTTCCAGAACGCAATGCTGGAAGGATCGTCTACGCGATCTTGAGATCTGCAAGTGTACGACTACATCACCCACGAGAATCTGCTCTCGTTAACCGCTTTGGAATCTTCGAGGGTGAGTACTCTAATCGACTCGCTGCTACAATATAGTAGATAGATCTTGGCTTGTTTGTGTTCAGGCGGTAGAATTTTTTTGGTTTCCATGCTACGAACCCCTATAGTGGTATCAGAGCTATGTCTATATGTAGATCTGTTGCACGAGTAGAACACAATGGTCATTGTGGGCGGTGGTGCTTTTATTATCAATTGCTTTTTGTGTACTTTGCATCTTGCGGTATGGTGGGATGAAGCTGCCCGGGCTAACTTCACATGACATCGTTCATGAGACTTTCTCCACGCTCAACATGCAACTTGTATTGCATAAGTGGCTTTGCGGGTGTCTGTCTCTCCCATCATAGTATAGATTCAATTTACAACGGTCACTTGATAGTTCAAGCATCAACGTTGTGGTTCTTGTTCGTAAGTTAGAACGACACTTATTGAAAGCCCCAAACCATGTAAAACATGCAAAGAAAATTAGAGGCGTCTAACTTTTTTTTGCAGGGGTGTGATGTGATGTGATATGGCCATGATTGTGATTATATATGATGTATGCAATGTTCCTTATTGTAAGTTGGCAACCGGCAGGAGCCTTATCGTTGTATTTTAATTTCATTAAGACATGCGTGTCTATTATTCAAAGTAGTTGTAATAGTTGATGCTGGTGGACGACAATCATGGAGCGGTGCCATTGACCTTGACGCCACGCCGATGATGATGCAGATCATGTTCGTGCTTGAATATGGAGATCGAAGGCACAAGAAGAAAGACCATATCATATCACATATTTTGAATTGCATGTGATGTTAATCCTTTTATGCATCTTTTATTGCTTACTTCGTGATGTTAGCATTATAAGATGATCCCTCTCACAAAATATCAAGTTATAAAGTGTTCATCCTTAGTAGGCACCATTGCTAAAGCTCGTTGTTTAGAAGCACGACGTGATGATCGGGTGTGTTAGATTCTGCGAGTGTATACAATGGGAGCAAGCCAGATTTTCTCATGCGGAAGCTAAGGTTTGATCTTGACGAGCCTAGCATGTACAGACATGGTCTCAGAACACAGATCACCGAAAGGTAAAGCATGAGTCATATAGTAGATATGATGTGATTGTTCGCCTTTGAAGCTACATCATATCTCGTGATGATCAGTTTTGATGTGGTGGATTTGGTTTGTGTGATCACTAAAACAATGTGAGGGATATTGTTTTGAGTGGGAGTTCATCTAGATTAATTTAACTATTAATTAGAACTCAATTTGTCATATACTTAGTCTAAACTATTGCAAATATGTTGTAGATCAATGGTGGCCCCTACCATCAATTTTAATGTGTTCCTGGAGAAAGAAAGGTTGAAAAACAATGGAAGCAACTTTGGGGATTGGTTCCGTAACTTGAGAATTGTCCTCAATGCTGGTAATTTGACCTATATGCTGGATGCACCGCTGGGTGACCCACCTGCATCTGATGCTACCAATGAGGTGAAGAATATTTTCCTCACTCAGAAGAATCAGTACTCCACAGTTCAGTGTGCTATATTGTATGGTTTGAAATCGGAGTTTCAGAAAAGGATTGAGAACTTTGACCCACATGATATTGTCTGTGAACTCAAAATGATATTTGAGGCTCGCGCGGAAGTTGAATGTTATGAGGCTTCTGAAAAATTCTTTAACTACAAGATGGAAGAGGGCAGCTCCATCAGTGAGCATGTGCTTAAGATGTCTAGGAACGCAAGTTAGATCCAAAGCTTGGGTATAGTGATTCCTAATGCTTTGGGGATTCATCGTGTCCTCCAATCACTCCCACCAAGTTACAAGAACTTTGTGATGAACTACAGTATGCAAAACATGGATAAGTCCTTGCCTGAACTCTTCTACATGTTAAAGTCTGCGGAAGTGGAGATCAATAAAGAGCACCAAGTGTTGATGGTCAATAAGACCACCAAATTCAAAAGGCAAGGAACTCTAAGAAAAAGGGAAACTTCAAGAAGGGTGGTAAGAAAGTTACCGCGCCGGTGAAGAAGACCAAGGCTAGGCCTAAGCTTGATACTGAGTTCTTTTACTGCAAGGGAGAAGGTCACTGGAAGCGGAATTGCCCTAATTACTTGGCGGATTTGAAGAACGGCAACATCAAGAAGAAAGTTATATCTGATATACATGTTATTGATGTCTATCTCAATAGGAGTCGTAATAGTGCCTGGATATTTGATATTGGTTTGGTTGCTCATATTTGTAACTCGAAACAGGTGCTGCAGAATAGACGGAAACTAGCGAAGAACAAGGTGACGATGCGCGTTGGAAATAGATCAAAGGTTGATGTGATCGCAGTCGGCACGCTACCTCTTCATCTACCATCGGGATTAGTTTTATACTTAAATAATTGTTATTTGGTGCCTACGTTGAGCATGAACATTATATCCGGATCATGTTTATTGCGAGACGGTTACTTGTTTAAGTCCGAGAATAATGGTTGTTTGATTTATATGAGTAATATGTTTTATGCACATGCACCTTTGATAGATGGTCTATTCTTGTTGAATATCGATTGTAGTAATACACATATTAATAACATTGAAGCTAAATGTTTGAAATTGAGCGATAACTCGACCTATATGTGGCACTGTCGTCTTGGTCACATTGGAGTGGAACATATGAAGAAACTCCATTCCGATGGACTTCTTGAATCACTTGAAAGATGTGAAGCATGTCTGATGGGTAAAATGACTAAGACTCCATTTTATGGTATGATGGAGCGAGCTACGGACTTATTGGAAATCATACATACTGATGTGTGTGGCCCAATGAGTGTAGAATCGCACGGTGGTTATCGTTATGTTCTTACTTTCACGGATGACTTGAGTAGATATGGGTATATTTATTTCATGAAACATAAGTCCGAAACTTTCGAAAAGTTTAAGGAATTTCAAAGTGAAGTAGAGAATCAACGTAACAAAAAGATTAAGTTTCTACGATCTGATCGTGGAGGTGAATATCTAAGTTACGAGTTTGGCGAGCATTTAAAGAAATACAGAATACTTTCACAATTGACACCGCCTGGAACACCACAACATAATGGTGTGTATGAACGTCATAATCGAACTCTCTTAGATATGGTTCGTTCTATGATGTCACTTACAGATTTACCGCTATCGTTTTGGGGTTATGCATTAGAAACAAGCGCATTCACTTTAAATAGGGCACCATCTAAATCCATTGAAACGACACCGTATGAATTATGGTTTGGGAAGAAACCTAAATTGTCATTCCTTAAAGTTTGGGGTTGCGAAGCTTATGTAAAGAAGTTACAACCCAACAAGCTTGAACCCAAAGCCGAAAAATGCGCCTTCATAGGATACCCGAAGGAAACTATTGGGTATACCTTCTATCATATATCCGAGTGCAAAATCTTCGTTGCTAAGAATGGATCCTTTCTAGAGAAGGAATTTCTCTCGAAAGAAGTGACTGGAAGGAAAGTAGAACTCGACGAGGTTGTCGAATCTTCTCTCGGATTTGAGAGTAGCGCAGCACCGGAAGAAGTTCTTGTGGCGCCTACACCAAAAAGAGAGGAAGCTAATGATGTTGATCATGAAACTTCGGTTGAAGTCACTACGAAACCTCGCAGGTCAATGAGAACTCGTACCACTCCCAATTGGTATGATCCCGTTATGAGTGTCATGTTGGGACAACACCGACGACCCTACAACATATGGGGAAGAGATGATGAGCCCAGATTCTAATAAATGGCAAGAAGCCATGAAATCCGAGATTGGATCCATGTACGAAAACCAAGTATGGACTTTGGTGGACTTACCGGATGGCCAGAAGGATGTCGAGAACAAATGGATTTTCAAGTAGAAAATAGATGTTGATGGTAATGTTACTGTCTATAAAGCTCGACTTGTCGCAAAAGGGTCTCGACAAATTCAAGGAGTTGACTATGATTAGAATTTCTCACCGGTATCAAAGCTAAAGTATGTGAGGATTTTGTTAGCAATCGCTGCATATTATGATTATGAGATATGGCAGATGGATGTCAAAACGATGTTCCTTAGTGGAGACATTGATGAAGAGTTGTATATGGTACAACCCAAAGGTTTTGTCGATCCTAAAGATGCTAACAAGGTATGCAAACTTCAACGGTCCATTTATGGGTTGAAGCAAGCATCCCGAAGTTGGAATCAACCCTTTGATAAGGTAATCAAAAGTTTTGGTTTTATACAAACTTATGGAGAAGCTTGTATTTACAAGAAAGTGAGTGGGAGCTCTGTAGCATTCCTAGTACTATATGTGGACGACATATTGTTGATTGGGAATGATGTAGACCTTCTTAATAGTGTCAAGGATTATTTGAATAATAGTTTTTCGATGAAAGATCTTGGCGAAGCAGCTTACATATTAGGCATAAAGATTTATAGAGATAGATCGAGACACCTAATATCGTTGTCACAGAGTACATATTAGGAAAAAGTTCTAAAGAGGTTTGGAATGGAAGATAGCAAGAAAGAGTTCTTGCCCATGTTGCCCAATACGACCTTGAGTAAAACTCAAAGTCCTGCTACGGCGAAAGATAGAGAAAGGATGAGTAAGACTCCCTATGCCTCAGCCATAGGATCTATCATGTATGCCATGCTATGTACTAGACCCGATATTGCATATGTTATTAGTTTAACTAGCAGATATCAAAGTGATTCAGGAGTGGATCATTGGATAGCGGTCAAAAACATCCTTAAGTACTTAAGAAGAACTAAGGATATGGTTCTTTCTTATGGAGGTGATGAACAACTCGTTGTTAATGGTTACACCGATGCTAGTTGGAACACTGATCCGGATGATTCTAAATCTCAGTCTGGATACGTATTTACTTTGAATGATGCAGCAGTAAGCTGGAGGAGTGCAAAGCAAAGCGTTGTGGCTAGATCTTCAACTGAATCGGAATACATAGTTGCTTCGGAGGCTTCACAAGAGGTGATATGGATGGAGTTCATTACAGAGCTCGGTGTGGTTCCCAGTGTGTTGGACCCAATGTCTATCTACTGTGATAACATGGGAGCCATAGCCAATGCGCAAGAACCAAGGTCACACAAGAAGCTGAAGCATATCAAGCTGCGTTTTCACGCTATTCGAGATCATGTCCAAGATGGTGACATAAAGATTTGCAAAGTACACATAGATATGAATGTGGCGGATACGTTGACTAAACCTCTCCCGAGGGCAAAACATGACCAGCACTAAACCGCCATGGGTGTTCGGTATATTACCATGTAATCTAGATTAGTTTACTCTAGTGCAAGTGGGAGACTGTTGGAGATATGCCCCAGAGGCAATAATAAAAGTGGTTATTATTATATCTTTGTATTTATGATAAATGTTTACATTCATGCTATAATGGTATTAACCGGAAACATTAATACTTGTGTGTTTTGTGAACTAAATTAGAGTCCCTAGTAAAGCCTCTTTATAATACTAGCTTGTTGGTTAATAGATGATCATGGTTTCTGGGTCATGAACATTGAGATGTTGTTAACAACAAGACCATATCATTAGGAGAATGTTATGATGGACATACTCCTATAGATAAGCATAGCATAAAGATCAAGTCATTTCAATAGTTCGTTTGCTATAAGCTTTCTGATACATAGTAACCTAATTCCTTCGACCATGAGATCATGCTAATCACCATCACCGGATGGATACTTTGATGACATCAAACACCACACCGTATGTCGGGGATATAACCCCAGGTACCCCAGAGTTGAGGTATAAAGAGACCTTAACAGACTAATAAACATCTGTGTGAAAGAATATAGAGATATAAAGAGGATACATCAAAATATATAAGGCATAAAGAGAGAAATCTTACCGGAAAAAGGGAAAAAGACACACAGGACGAATTAAATAAAATTCGGCTTGGTCAGATCCTTCCTAGGCCGAATTAGGCCTTACCAGGCGTGGTTCGGGGCTTCCCTGGCCGAATTACTCCTAAACCCGACTGGGACGAGCTACTCCCAGCCAGCCCACCTCGACGTCAAACTCCTCCCGCCTCGTCACCTCGTCACCAGCTCCCGCCAAGCTCCGCCTCGACGGTCAACACGCCTCCACATCGTTAGGCTCCCCGACGCTAGCTCCTACTTCGCTGGCTCCCTCTTCCCGGGTGGGATGACCGCGACGACTCCAGCCCACGCTGAGAGCAGGACGAGCTGCCACTACTCCCCTAGCGCCACTCGCCTCCCCCCGGGTGGGCCGACTCAGGCAAGGTCCGACCCACCGCGGGAATCGACACACTGCCTCTCCGTTACCCCGGCTGGGCCTCTCTTCTTGCTGCCCCGCTTGGGCCGAGTAAGAGGGAGCTCGTCTAGGCTTCTTTCATCCCGGATGGGCCAATATCCCAGGCCGAGTCAGACAAGGATCCGGCTGGGTCTATTTGGCTGTTAAATTCATCTAGGCCGAATCAGGAGGTCCACAGGCCGAATCAGCACGTCTTCTGGGGCGCCTGGGCTGAGATATTTCACCCCGAACGCCCTGTTATTTATCTCCAAAAGCATCCCCGACCTCCACAAGAGCACACCGTCGAATTAATACAAGCTCCACCAGTATCGTGCCAGTCTTGGGAGCCCACAGGCTCAGACTGGCACATGGCGTATGGAATATGCCTATGGCATCTAACAAGATGCTAAGGATATGCTCTTGGCATCAAATAAGATGCTAGGGAATATGCCTGGCATCTCCAAACATGCCAAGGCATATGCTGAGCATCTCTAGGAGATACCCAGAATATGCCATCTAGATGCCAAGCGTGTAGAACAAGTCTTGTCCCCTAGGCTCCCCTTTATAAGGAGCACCAGGGGGATCATTACAGGAGAGGCCCCGAAGGGCTCTTCCCCTCTCTGCTCAATAGGAGCTCTTCTTCCTCTTCCTCCTCCAACCTCACAGAGAGATCTAGATAGAGGCATAGGAGAAACAGCTCAAGGAGCATGATTGTAGCCACAAGTATGGCAAGATTATAAGAGATTAGATATAGAGAAGAGGTGTTATCTCTACATGAGAGCCTCAATCCTAGATACCTTGTATTTCTCTTTGTTCATACGAGTGCGGTCTTCACTGCATCATCCCTCCCCGGATTCCTCCACGTCCATCGGCCCCAACTTTAGCCTACCCATGGCATATGCCGTGATACCACCACGATATTTGGCGCTCACCGTGGGGCCTCTTAGTGGCATTGGTTGGGTTTCCATCCGGACGGGAGCATCTTCATCAACCTCATCTTCAGAGAGCACCTTCAGATCCTCCAAGCAAACAGAGAATAGAGAGGTAAGCGTAGGGGTCTCCAAGTCTGACTCGGCAAGACAGGTAAGACTCAGCAAGAATGACTCAAACTCTTCTCCAAGCTTACTGTAAGTAACAGATAACTCAGCCACCAACATTCGATCCTTCACCCTGGGGAGAAAATAACTCAACCCAGGTACTAGCCAGCGTATCCATAGAATCACCTTTAGATGGAGAAAAACTCATATAGGTTTGGGTATGTATTTGACTAGCTTATTGTTGATTCGGATAGAATTAGAGTCAGTTTATTTACGCTTTGGACTGACCTTTAACTCAGCTCACCAGCCAGCTTATTGATGATTCGGATAGAATTAGAGTCAGTTTATTTACTCTTTGGACTGACCTTTAACTCATCTCACCAGCCAGCTTATTGATGATTCAGATAAAATTAGAGTCAGTTTATTTACGCTTTGGACTGACCTTTAACTCAGCTCACCAGCCAGCTTATTGATGATTCGGATAGAATTTGAGTCAGTTTATTTACGCTTTGGACTAACCTTTAACTCAGCTCATAAGCCAGCTTATTGATGATTCGGATAGAATTTGAGTCAGTATATTTATGCTTTGGATTAACCTTTAACTCGCCAAGATTACAAAGTGTTCGTGATGTATTACTGTTAGACAGTGATGAGGCAGCAAATTATTCGGAAGCGATGCTGGGATCTAATTCTGAGTCATGGCTTGGAGCCATGAGATCCGAGTTAAAGTCCATGGATGAAAATCAAGTTTGGAACTTGGTTGATCTGCCAGACGTTGCAAGACCCGTAGAGTGCAAATGGGTCTTTAAGAAGGAAACTGATATGGACAGAAATTTTTCTGTCTATAAAGCACGTCTTGTCGCGAAGGGTTCCGACAAGTTTAAGGAGTTTACTATGATGAGACTTTGTCACCCATAGCGATGCTTAAATCAGTTCAGGTCATGTTAGCTATAGCAGCCTATTTCGACTATGAGATATGGCAGATGGATGTCAAGATGGCTTTCCTTAATGGAAATTTAACCGATGACGTGTATATGATATAGCCCGTGGGTTTTGTCGATCTGGATAATGCTGGCAAGGTATGCAAACTTCAGAAATCCATTTATGTGTTGAAGCAGGAATCTCAGAGTTGGAATATTCGCTTTGATGAGGTGGTCAAATCGTTTGGCTTTATCAAAAGTGATCATGATTCTTGTTTATACAAGAAGTTTAGTGGAAGCAGAGTAAAGTTTCTGATATATATGTGGATGACATATTACTGATTGGAAATGATGAACAGATGTTGCAAGAAACCAAGGAATCATTGGAAAGGAGTTTTCAATGAAAGACTTGGGTGAGGCAACTTACATTCTAGGAATCTGGATATATATAGAGATAGATCAAGACAACTCATTGGATTGAGTCAGAGTACATACTTGGACAAACTATTGAAAAAGTTCAACATGGAATCGTCTGAGACGGGGTTCTTACCGATGTCACATGTTATAAAACTTAGCAAGACTCAGTGTTCTTCGACAACTGATGAGTAAAGTCAGATGAGTGTAATTCTGTATGCTTCGGCAGGCGGATCCATCATGTATGGCATGATTTGTACTAGTCCGGATGGTTCCTATGCTCTAAGTGTTGTGAGCAGATACCAGGCTAATCCTGGAGAAATCCACTAGGAAGTGGCTAAAAGTATCCTTAAGTACTTGAGAAGGACTAAGGATATGTTTTTGGTTTATGGAGGTGAAGATGAACTCAGTGTAAAGGGTTACACGGATGCGAGTTATTTTACCGACTCTGATGATTCTTGTTCGCAATCCGGATACGTGTTTGTAATAAACGGAGGGGTCGTGAGCTAGAAGAGTTCCAATCAAGAGACTATGTCTGCGTCTACAACAGAGAAAGAGTATATTATCGCCTCGGAGGCAACAAAGAAAGCTGTTTGGATGAAGAATTTTCTCATAGATCTTGGTGTGGTTCAGAGCTCGTCCAATCCGTTAGATGTGTATTGTGACAACAATGGTGCTATTGCATAAGTCAAGGAATCTAGACAACACCAGAAGAACAAATACATACTCATGCGATACCACCCGATTCGTCAATCTGTGGATCAGGGTGATATCAAGTTATGCAAGGTACACACGGATGCAAATACTATGAATCCGTTGACAAAGCATTACCACAGTCGAAGCATGAGGCCCACCTGAGAGCATGTCTAGACATGTGATATCGGAAGATTGACTCTACTGCAAGTGGGAGACTGTTGGGAATATGCCCTAGAGACAATCATGTATGATGTAATCCCCATTGTATTCATAAATTTATTAAGTTGTCCTTGCATGAACATCTGATGTATATCATTGAATATGTGATTCAATTGTGGAACTATATAATCATGTTATTCATACTAAATATTCTTGGTCATTGAGGTTGTACTGGACACATAACTTATACTAATGTGAAAGTCGGCTGAAGACTCGGTTCTACTTGTCTTGGGCATGGTGATGCTATTCCGACTTACATAGATCCGGCTAAAGAGTTTAGCGAGTAGGATTGATTGAAATTGAGGTACAACAAACAAGTCGTCATTTGTATATCTCAATTAATATAATTCTTAGACCTGAGATTATCGCACAATCTGAGTTGAGGATCACCGACTTAGGTTCTGTCAAACGATGTTCCATAATAGGGTAGTTTAAAGGCAGAGTTCGGGTCGACTGAGAATCAAGATGCGTGATGTGGATAATCAAGATGGGATTTTGCCTCTCCATATGGAGATATATTTTTTGGGTCCTCTCGGATGATATGATTTGGAAAGCATGGCCATGCATGATTCGGTTAAGTGTTAATCGAGACGATCAACTAAGAGCTAGTCGGATAAATCACTTATTTCGGATCGAAAAGAGGGTTGAAGTATTTAAGGGATGACCATTATTCGGTTATAGTTTGATAAGGTATATCGTGAGACAAAAGGGACTCGGATGCAAGTCGTATTGGAAAGGTATGTCGCCATGACTCTTTGATACTTGGGAGTCGGCACGTTCTGCTAGGAGCCGCTACTAATTGATTGATTGAGAGTCGGACTTCAACCGTGTCCAAGTTGCCATGAGCCTGCGGGGTCACACATTGTATCAGCTGACGTTCTACATCAGTAATCCGTAACTGCGCGTCTAGTGATAATTTATTTTTGTGACTTATTATCTCAGCTAGATCTTGGGTTAACCGCGCAAAATAAAAAAAATTGTTTTATTTCTACATGTTCCAACTAGAAGTGGTGGGCTAGAGGTAGGCCTGCGCTATACATGTCGGGATTTACTATATTTGTTGTTTTGTTACTACATTTCAGACTATAAAATGCGTTTTCTATACCATGTATATACGTTTTAGAGCATCTCTAACGGAATTTGTATAATAGCACGGCGCATAAAAAACCGCTGATTTACCCCGCGCAGGCGCCTTTTTACCGCTCCAGTAGATGCTATAAAACCACGCGCGCTGCAAATTTTTTAGGGCGCACGGCATTTTGCACAATCGCTCGCACCATATTTGCCCCTTCCGCTCCAGCGCGCGGCAAAAGGCACAGCGACCACGCAAACGCCAACTATCGGAAAAATCCCCATGCGCGGCTTCTCCATTTCCGCCTCCCACTCCACCACCGCCAGGGCCCATGCGCTGCCCCGTCAGGCCCTACGCTACCCCAGCTCTGCTACCCCAGCTCTGACGAGCACTGACGACCGCTTTCTACCCACCGTCCGGCAAGCATCAGCCTCTCTCGAATCTCGATAGGCTGATATCCATCTCCGGCTAAAATTTGTTGAGATTCACTAATATTTGGGTGAATTTGGTGGTGGTCCGAAATTAGTCGAGGTTGGCTGAAATTTGGGTGAACTTGGCAATGGTTCGGCGGTCAGGACAACAACAAACTTCTCTCCCACCAACTCAATCACGGATATACAAGGCACACTCGGTTTGGTCATGAAGTCCTCAAATGTACATGCTAGGGCGATGGTTTTTCCGTCGCTTGTTTTTACGGTATCTTCGAACCGAAAACAAGCGGTTATGATCTTGTTGCTCTAAACCAGAAAGGCAGGGAACCTAACGTGAGCCCTGTCAGCACAAATATTTCGGACAACACATAAGCATAGTAAAATACAGGCAATGAGAATCAACGTGCGCCTGAAAGTGAATTAGCTGCCCCTGCCAAGAAAAACATGTCTTGATCATAGATGGGGGCGTCATCAAGCTCACCAGAACGCCAACAGGACCAACCAGGGTTCACAGCACAACCGATGACAGTCGGTTATTTTATTCCAGGAGTTCCAAGGGACCTGCGCACCCACGGCATACATAGAGCAGATGCCACATTCCCCAGGCACTGTCAAATGGTCCTTTAAAGGTCGTTACAGTATCTAAGGTCATTAGATTCTATCTCCACTACGCATGAACCGCACCAAAAAAATTCATTGTCCACAAGTTGGCGCACCTCCGTAAATGGAGCTTACCACCAAATATATGGTGAAAGTGCTCCCCACGAATTAGTAGGTGAATCACACATTCATGTCGACTCTAACAACTAGCCATCATACACCTCTGAATACATTCTCTGTATATCTTCTCATCGCTGCTCGAGCTTCACATTTCTGCCTGTCAGTCATACGGGTTCCATGATGTGATCTGCAAATCACACTCTTATGGATGATCTTCCTGTGAATGATTTTGGACCTCTCCTTGACTGTCCAGTGGCATGTACTGTGCCATGATAGCTCTGATCTCAGAGTCCATATATGACTGGAAGAAACAACAGAAAACAACACGTAGAATTAATAGACATGTGTGAACTCAAAAGCATAAGAGGGATTAGATAATGTCGACTTTCAAAACCGTGAACTACAGTGGAACATGTGGTCATTGGTCACATATCTAGTTTTCTATGCAAATTATGTCACAAAATATTAACCACGAGAAAGTTATCATATTTGCATACAAAATCCGACCATCTATTATGATGACAGCAATTTGGATAAACTTGAATTGCCAATCAAATGTGTGTCACAAGCATGGCCAAACTAGTTACAGAATCAATGAAGAATTAATTTAGGCTGGACAAAGTGCTACATCTATTAAATCCACCAGTAGACATAATGAATCAACTATACCCACTCGACTGGCTGCATAATTTATTATGAGAAATAGGGCATGCTAACCATAAACAGATATATGGTTTTCAAAGTAATTATGGTTGGCTATCATCTTTTATTTCCAGTTCTTTTCCAAGGACAAAACTTTGTTACTGACAGAACATGGCATCTATTCATCTTTTAGGTTTAACAAGCAATACATAGTACATGGAAAGATGCCAAAAGATATTTTACTGTCTGTGTATAGCACAAAAAAGAAATGATAGCTAATTGATATGAATCTGTGTGTGAGCTTTCAATAGCACTAGTTGCTTGACACCGCATTTGTAGCAGAATACTGTTTTGCAATGCATTGAATGTCTCAAAATGTAACAGCACAGATCGAGAAGACCATAAGGCTGATTCAACAAGGGATAAACATAGCACGATTTACAGCACGGAAGCATTCTATATGAACTAATAAATAGATGTCCCGGACAAACCATTCGAAACAGCAGAGCATTTCATCCTTTAGCTAGGTGCATGAATGTAAACTATATGAATGCATATTACATTCTGAATCAGCTAGCTTACCCTTAATCTGTATTTGTATACCACATAGCTTCCTGCTGCCAAAACAGCCAACGCTACCAAGATCCCCCATACGGCAGCCCATGCTGCTTTAGCCTGAACTGCTGTCTTACCTACAGATTAACCATACAAGGTGATTAAGTGATACATAGAAAGATAGATATAACAAATATAAACAAAGTGTAAAAATTACTTATGCAAGTGTCATGCTCCTTGATGTACAAAAGGTCTCCACTGCAAGTACATTCATAGCCACCCCATGTATCTCTGCAGCTGCATTCAGGACACTGGCAAGCTTTTTTCTCTTTGCACTCATCAATGTCTGCAGAGGTAAATGAAAAGTAAGCTAAAGTTTAACTGCTATATCTGTGCACTAAATTGTTACTGCCTATGTCACAAAATATATAATGTTTTAGCAGAAGATTCATAATCAATTAAATATTCATGTCAAATATCCATCTTCCGAGTATATGTGTGACCAAGTTTTATGCATTAGGTTGGTAGGACAGTGAACTGCAAGAAAGACTTGTTTTTGTCAGAGAATAAGAGAGTTGGTTGTTTTGGCGAGGGAAGATTGTGGCAATAGAATTCATATAGAGGAGACAGGTAGTGCAGCATAAATTTGTATTTTTCATCCATTTATGGGACCATGGGTAGGACATCACTTATTCCGAGATGCAATGGGAAAGGCTGAGGCTGAGAATACCGTGGCATTTTTTAACACCGTCCCCTCGGAAACCAGCTGGACACTTGCAATCTCCATTTCCTGATTCCTAGAAAATAAAAAACTGAATATGAGTCTGAGATAACTTATTAGATTCAGCACAGGTTTTTCATTGTACCCTGTCACATGCCTAAACATACCTGACAAGCAGAGAATGTTTTACCATTGCGAGTTTCATGCCAACACCCACCATGGTTTATCAAACATTTTCCTGGTCCAGCAGCTGTATATAGAATAAATATTCAGTATGAACTTCCCTCACTATAAATCAAAGATCACAAATAAAAAAACCTGTGCAGTTCATAATTTGTCAAATAATCATGAGGGTCGAAACAAACAATGCAATTCCAAGGTGCGCAGCATCAGTCAACATTACACTGTGGCTAATTCTAAAAAATCGAACCTAAAACCACAATCATGAACTTTTAACTGCTTAACCATTCAGTGGTTACTACCCCAATAAGCAGCAGATAATTAGCACTCCCTCCATCCCAAAATATAAGGCATATAAGCTTAGTCAAAAGTCAACATCTTCTAAGTTTGACCAAGTTTATACAAAAATATGAACATCTACAATGGCAAATCAATATCAGTAGATTCACCATAAAGTATATTTCTCAATGTGTCCATTAAATATTGTAGATGTTGATTTTTTTCCTAAATATTTGGTCAAACTTAGTAGGATTTGACTTTTGATTAAGCTTATATGCCTTATATTTTGGGATGAAGGGAATACAAAACTGTAAAAACATATAATATGTCCGCTAAGTAATATATGATATTTTGGGGTCTTACAGAACCAGGCGTTGACCAGTTGACAAGAAGCATGCAGTTGTATGCGCCCAGCCCATCAAAAATGGTGGTGCCTCATTGTTGTCTCTACGTCTCTCCTTAATTAAAAAAGGCACAGGACCAGCCCTGTCGCTCTAGTTTTTTATATATTTTTGAATCTTCATAGTTAATAGGCCTGTTTATATCATTTTAGCATGGCATCACCATGCAAATTTATATGATCTTTAAACTGATGAAAATGAAGCTAGCAAGTGGACTCAATAGTTGCAATCAGTCAATCACAACCTCAATCATGTAATATGCACCCTGCTTCCTTTCACCTTGTTGCTGTCATCTTATTTCATGGGCTCTTCCCTCCACATTATACATGCATAGATATATTGATCTGATGTGTGCTTGTTTATTTCACAAGTTGTAGTCGTTCTTCATTTCTCTTGTTCGTACAATACTGATTTACAGATGGCAAGAAATTTTCCAATTACTTATTGTTTACTTGTTCAATGGAAAGTTTGTTTGTATGAAGCGGACAAGATTGATTTGTGAATTTTCTTCCCATGTGTTTCTTGTAAGATCACCATAACCCAGAGTCATCAGTATTACATAGGCACCAAGGATGAGACAGTAGAGAAGCTAGATTTGGTAGGGGAAGCAACTGGGAAGAAGTATATATAAAAAGTTTGCAATTTCTAATATAATACCCAGCTGCCCAATCTCTACAGTATGGACTATTATACTAACCTACTATCCTAACACAAAATGCTGGCCGACTGAACTTGTTTAAATTATGAAACTCATATTGTCATGTGGACTGCACTCTTGATTTCCTAGACCTCGTCCGCACCTCCTAACTTAGAGATGGCAGTTTGTAACCTTTAGGGTATCCTCAATTTTAGTCTAGTTCAAAAAAATGAACTAGTTTTATCAAAAAATGATGATTTGTCAAAACTTAGTTCATTTTTTTGTACTAAAGAGGGTAGAGTTTTAGGATACCCACTGCCATCCTTATCCTAACTGCAGCCTACGGAGTTCTACCGTCTTGGCAAACCATTGGCACTCTCTTGTTTTGCCATAACAAAAGAGTCCTATGGGGCTGCACCAACTCCTTGTTAGTTGTCACTATCCGATTTCTCCATTGCACCTCCTCTAGTATGTTGTGATGGCCCCAACGCGAGTCCACGACATATAGAAACAAAAAACTAAATGTAGCATGATAACATAGCAGTGCAGTTTCACATTCCGCAATGGTTTACCTGCTTCTTAATGCTTTAAGAGACACACTAGCATACATATAAATAAAAAAATACTAAGCATGTTTCTTTTGAATCAATTAACATCAGTATATAGAAAGTTTTAACAAAAGAACTTACTAACCAGTAAAATGTTGATCAATCATGGTTTCACTATTAGCCCCTAACTGACGCAAGTAGTGTCAACAAGGAATTGTAAATTACACTGGAAGATGATTGTTTCAACAGCCACTTATGCATGGAAGCTGTAAACATAGCCAAGAAGTAATACTGCTAAGCATATAGAAGTCATAACAAAAGCATGAAGACCATAAGAAATTACGTTCACAGTTGCTGTAGCCATCTCCTTTGAATTGCACACCATTGAATGTTGGGCATTCACACACTCTGCCACGAAAAGTGTCCTGAACAAGTGTTGACGACAGCAAAGTTAAAAACCAGGAGAGGGATTAAGAACACAAGAACATAATGTCCAGTAAAAATTATCAACATATTCATACATACCCTACAAGCTGTTACATTGGCAGCTTTGTCTTGCCAGCAACCTCCATTATCACTCAGACACTCGTTAGTTTCCATGTCTGTGTTAAAACAATTAAGAATTAGCACTTTATATTAAAAAACAAGTACAGCATATGAAAGACTTTATGTCTGTTCTTACCATCACTCAGACAAACATTTGGCTCAGTAGTTTCCTCAAAGCCAGCACAAAGAGCTTTGAGGACAGCTTTCCTTTCTAGCTTTCCTGTTAATCACGAGGTTAAAATCAACTAGAGCAGATGCAATTTGGTTACAGACTCACACGGGACCTTGTAGAACATTTACCTCGATACTGTCGATTGTTTACAACAAGAGTAGGCAATATGGTAACATCACCTCTTGACCCTTTCCCAATCTATATAACATCATAGATCATATTAAACCCCAAGATACGAAAGTAGCATTAAAGGGGATCAATTTTATTGATAATAGTCTGCAGTGCATCAGTTTTATTTATGTGTCGTATAACCAATTCATCTTAAGTATTTATGTGTCACATAACCAATTCATCATAAGGTTAGTTCACCTGGGCATCCTGCTCCATTTTAAGCAAAGGGTGGTCAGAATCAGCATTTGGATCTCCCATGCACTTATCAACCTTCTTCACGTCTAAACCTGTTTAAGTGCAAAATCATTATAGTTCTTACATTTATAATGAATTGGTGATGCCATTTTAGCTATCACAAAGATCCCTTATGGCATACAATGCTACAAATTATGTGCGTACGTTTGTTATTTCAAATGCATAGGAATTTACAAGCTATGTTAATTCTAATAAGTACAACTAATCACAACAAACATGCTTAGGTGAAGGTAAGTTTCAGAAATAAAAGAGGAACCTACCTAATGATTTTATGACTGTCTCTGCACACTTTTTATTGTACTTCTTGTCCTTCATTGGGCACCTTATGTGAAAATCAGTCACATAATCCCACCAGATCCATGGCTTTTTAATCTCATTTGCAACATTAAACACACAAAGCTGTCTCAGGTTCTCTACAACAACATCTTTTCCTTCATAGCCAGTACTAAAATCTTGTTCTGGATCAGGTGCACAGTATCTTCCATGGTTTATACATTGGGAGTTGCACTGTTTGCTGACCACAAATGCTTGAGGGCAGTACCAAGTAATATAATGTGGTGTGAACTGACTATAACCACCTTTTTCAAGTAGTTGTGCAGCCCCTTTAAATTCCTTCAGAAAATGCATAAGCATATCACATTTAGGCCCACATTCATCATTGCTATTTGTCCACAACTCATATTCAACCCGGTCATCCGGATGTGGGACAGCCTCCCTCCAGTCAAGGTTCACATTTACCATTTCACCATCTTTAACAGCCTTCTTCAATTGTTCACCGAATTTTTTATCAATTAAAGCAGAAGGGATAGTTATGTTCTGTATATACTTTGCAGCCTCGTCATCTTCCCGAGGTAAATCCATTGTTATCAGTGGCTCGTCCTTGTCATCAACTACAAGCACTGCTGAGGCACCAGCATTTTGTGCATTCCAGACCTTCTTGGCAAACAGGCAATCTGGATAACATACATGGAGAAAAGAATATTAAGCTTTTGTAAGTTCCTTGAGTAGCTAAGACTAGCTGAACACTTACAAAATACGCTAAAGGTGTCACAAAATAAATTGCGGTAGGAAAAACTGTACAACTAACTACGAGTAGAGCCTTTCAACAATGATCCTGTAGAAAACTAGATGGTGGAATTCCTTCTTGGTGCAAAAGGATATCATTGTAAAAGAGGGAGAGAATTTTGGTCAGATAGGACTAAGGAGACAGAGTGACAGATAATAGCTAAATGTAACATTTCAATTAATGAAGTGACATACACATCACAAATCAAATGAGAAGATATACAGAATCACCGCAATCTGTAGCAACATGTCAAAAAGGAAGGTTATAATCGTCTGCCATTTTGTACCCATCAAACAAACACTCAACTACCGAAGTTGTTAGCCCACAGATCATGGAAAAAACTGGTAAAGTACATAAAACCACGATGTAATTACTACGCGAGGAACAAGCAACGGGCAAACTTAAATTAGCTTAAGGCAGTTGAGATCAGGTTCATAAGAAGGTAACTACCATGAAGAGAGAAGCCACAATGCTTCAAAAGAAAGGGATCGAGGGCAAAGGTGAGAGTACAATATTCACCCTATCATAGAGAAGAAACTAAACTCGCCATTTGTTCATCCTTGTTTATTGCTTGCCAGAACTCCTAATATACACCATTTTCATAGGAAGTTGGACCCAAGTCATCTCTAGAATCTGATGTTTTGGAAATCAAAAAACTTATCACATCCCCTTTCAAGACCAATGCTAGACCGAAGGGAATCAACTAACTTGAACGGAAAGACAAACCTTCCAATTAACGCTAGCAGTGGGACCCACAACCTTCACACACTAATGTACCCCAGGAACATGATAAGATCACGACCCTCGGCAGCTACCCGGGCTGCTCCAGCCGCTCATCGCTAAATAATGCTGTCACATAGCAATTAGTATTGGTGTTTACTCAAATACTGGGCAGCGTCGCAACTAATAGGCCTTGCCCAGGCTCCTTCTGTTGGCTAGCTCCGCCACTGCCTGCCAATTTATACAAGCAAAGTCACAACAGGAACTTCCTCCCAACTAATTGTGTAAATCAGCCAATTCTTGCCGTAATGAAGACCGGACCCCCAAAAAATGAATTTGTTATCCTATATAACCAAGAGATTGATCCCTGGTAAACTTGTCCTCCCCACTCCACAGCAAGCCATGTCATTGATCTAATCTAATAAATACAATCCTGCACATTATTTCGTACACCGTCATGTTACCCCAGTCCATTCCCTACCCTACCCCTTTCGCTTCTCCTTTCCTGCACTAGGCATGATTCATCTCCGCTTCCTCATTGATCCACCAGTAGCAGCATTCTTCCCGTCCCCCCACTCATCCATGCAGGGTAGAAACGAAGGGGAGGTTTTACAAATTCAGCTCAGAAAGAAATGGCACAGATAAGCATAATGTCACTATAACTATGTACCGGGAATAGACTTTCATTTCTTATATGCATACCAGACAAGTATCTCGGTCTTCTTGCACTATTGGATCGTATATATTCCATATGGCAACTATTACAATATGCATATTGATTTCTTTCATTGCTCATGCCAGCATGTCACTGAAATGTCCAAAATCCCACGGCAGCACATGGTATTTTCTAGATATTTATAGTACACTCTACACTTTTGTCTAGTATTAACCTCACCGACTACTAGAACCAGCTATGTAAGCGACAAACAGAAGCTGCCAGTAGAACCCCGCAAAATTAATTAAGTAAAGCAGCTCTAATCAACGCCTCCCAACTCGTATACACTGCAATAGCTATCACAGCAAATATATCAGCGGATCCCCCAAAACCGCAGGAGAAGTACACGCAGCTGAGCAAGGGCGAGAGATTAAAATCGGGAGATGGCAGCATCACTCACGTCCGCGGTCTATGAGGAGGAAGCTGGGGAGCGCGCCCGGCTTGGTGCGGAAGAGCTGCTCCTTGCTGCCGCCGTCGAAGGCGTCGCAGGCGTCCGAGTTGCCCTTGGGGTAGACGACGGCCCCCGCCATGCTCCCGCCGTACTGCGGGACCCCGAAGTTTCCTATGGCGCTGTCGCGCCGCCCCCTCAGCGCCGTGGGGGAAGTGACCATCAGGCTGTTCTTCTCCACCACGAACCGCGCATCCACCTCCACCGCCGCCGCCAGCGCCAGTGCCAGCAGCAGCAGCCTAAACCCTATCCCGCGCATCGCGCTTGTGCTCAGCTGCTTCTCCGGTAGCGGCGGCCGGACGGGGAGCGAGGAAGCGAGGGTTCAGATCGGAAGCAGGACTGGAGTGGAGATTTATTGGAGCGGTTTATCTCTCTCTCTCCACCTGCTCGTGCCTCGCGTGGTAAAGTGGAATGCAAAGCTTTTTCTATGAGCTAACATTTTTTTTTCCTTTTTGAGGATCTCTGAGTTAAAGGAACGCGAGTGGTGTGCGGCGTACCTTCGCGAGGGCCAACCTGGGCCGTGGCCTCTGGCCCCTGCCCTCTGAGGCTCTGACCCCCAGCCCTTCTTTGGATGGCCCCTTCTCTCGTAGGGGGTGTTTGGTTTCCTGTCACAGTTTGTTTTTGATAATTTGACATATGTTTGATTGTTGTCGTATTTTATGGATGCCATATTCTATTATTTGTAGGGTCTATATGTTATACAGTTAATTTTTTGCCAAATTTTACTACACTTTTATGCCAGCCATACTTGCCAAACTTCGGCTTGGGAAACCGTGACTACGAAACAAACAATCTCGTAGAGTTTAACCTCATCCTAACAAATCTAGCAAAAAAGTCAGGAATCTACCGGTGGAATACCCCTTCACTGTCACGGAATTATACAAATATTTGTATGTTGATGCGGAATAAAATATGAAATATAAAGGAATTGATCAAAGTGTGTTTCATACTATACTAACATGTGCTTAAATGCGAGATTTACTACCTCGCGACAAATATAGGTCTATATCTTTAATTTCTTTTTGTCTTTCAACGTTTCCTCTATACTGGGATGTGTTACTACTGTTTCAAATCAGTTTTGGTCAATCTTAGGGTGCATTATTATTTAGTCCTTCCAGTTTTTCTACAGTTCGAAGCAATACTAAAATAACAGCGGAACCCTAGTGTTGATCGTATAGTTGTTTCACCTAACCAGGATATATTTGGTTAGTGCATATGCTGGCATAGTACCACGGCTACCATAGATAATACCGCAGTCCCAAAATCGTGACGGATTATATAAGTTGGTGTAGCTCCCACAAATAGTTCCAAGATTCCTTCTAAAATTGTATTTGGAGAAGCATAACAAGAGCAATACATTACAGTCACACAAATAGTTTATTTGTTAAATTTGAGTTGCAAGAAAATATACCGACTAAAAGTATAATACCATTGCCAAAAAGATTTGGTTTTAGCTTTGCACTAATAAAAAGGAATGAAAGTGTGAGATCCCATAAGTGGAGAGTATACTTCGTAAGAAGAGTGTGGAAACTTTAAGTGCAGCAAGATTGCATTGATTCAATAAAGGATTAATAATCTATAATTATCCAACTTGTCTAAAATATTACAATTAATGTGGTCGATCTTCATGCAAACAAATTCATAACAACCATGGGTCTGTCACATTTAGCCGGTTCCGAAAGGAGAAATATCACCATCTTCACATTGTTAAACAAAACTGCAATAAGTAAGATCCCAATAATATCAAGTAGGATTGCACCATTGTGGATGCACTATGGCTAGTTGATCTGCATGCTACTCTTGATCATACAAAATATTATCAATAAGGTTATAGAGGTTGGGGTAGAAAAACTACCATGATATGAAGCACCTAAAGCATACGGGTTGGGAGATACTGCCCATGGTATCTGGCAGGTGCCTCGGCAGTCACATACTGCATGTTGGCATTCATGCTACTGAACTAAATCATAAAAATCTATCCATGGAAGCTTGTGCTTATGCAGAAATTACAGTCGCGAATGGATTCTCAAACGGGTACGTAGCAGTGTTGTGCCCAGTCGTTCGATCTCGAGGGGAAATCAAAATATTTGTCCTTCATCATTGCGTCGCGCCCAGCTGTTCGATCTCGAGGGGAAATCAAAATATTTGTCCTTCATCTTTGCTTGGTTCTATGCTGCCACCACGTGCCTTTACAGCATCGTCGTCGCGTGACCTTAAGGCACAACCAATGCAATCTCTTGCGACGTTGTCGTCGTTGACCTTGTTGCGGATAGATAAAGGCGAGAGGATATGTGGGGCGAGGATCATTACCACCCATGGCTCGAGGACGTTGTTATCTCGACACCGACTAGACGTTGGTTTCTTTTGGCCTAGTGTTCACCTCGCTACCAAACCCGCCCCGATGTACCGTTGCCGACTATTTCTGCTCTAGGTGTGTGCCATGGGATAGGAGATGGAGAGAAAGAAGGGATGGGTAGAGCAAACATGGGATAGAGGCAACCCACTTGTCCAAGTCACGAGGAGCGCGCCGCCCAACCTATTCACGTTCACCTTGTTGTGTCATGTCATGTGTTTATTCATAGGGGTGAGTGTATATTCATATTATAAGCGTCTACATGTGTGTACTATGTTTTTAAAATAAAACATAACCCAATCTACTAATTCTTTCCTAGATTTTCTCAATGAATTAATGAAATAATAGATCTTGGGAGGGTGGGATGATGATGTGCTACTTTCATGCGTACGTGATTTGTTTGTTGTGATTTGTTAGCTTTTTAGATGGCATTTTTTGTAATATGAGTGCACTATAACATCATGAGAGGTGTGACGCCATTGTTTTGTTTTAGTAGTACAAACATCCATATTTGTACCTAATAATAAAATCAAAACAATTTATTTGGTTTGTTATGCATTTTCGTTTGTTTCTATATGTGTCTTTGTCTCCCTATGTTTGTCGCATCATCGACGTCATCAGTTTAGGTTTTCATGGAGGAAAACAACTCCACGTGGACCTTGAGAACCAATATGTAGTTGGATGCAGAGGCGGACCCAGCTTCCCTGTAGCCTGGGCAGTTGCCGGGCTTCCGACCGTCCGACACGGCTTATGTTAATATAATTTAACTAAAATTTAGCTTATTAAGTCTTTGAATTTACTATTTTCCCAGGCTTCACAATATTTTTGGGTCCGCCCGTGGTTGGATGGTCAGAAGGGTGGTTGTACCCCTGTTTCACATAGTTCAAATCCCAGATTTGACACTTTCATGTCTCATAAAGAGGAATATTCTTTCAGTGGGAGGCAACATTCCTGTTGATAGCAAGACGCGTGTGACGACTTCGTCATCTCAAGACCCAATCTGCCGGCTTAGTCTCTCGGAGATGCTCATAGTGATATGGTATGTGTGCGTGTGTTCATAGAAATGATTGTAAGCTTGTTGTGAGCGCATGAGCTTGTGATGTGTTTCTAAAAAAGTCTAGACGAATCTTTGTTTGTGTAAAATGTTTCTTTGGTTGTTAAATTAGGTGGAGCCGACGGGTCAACCCTGTCATTATTAATTGGCGCTAGTATGGACCCGATGTGCCACCACTAGTACAAAGTGATGTTGTGGACACGGGTCAAAACCTCCCGTCAAGAAAAACGATATGTTGCCACGGACCTCTTATTGATGTGAAGTTGTTTATGGCAACGGATCCAAAACCCGTCACCGATAGAGGGATTTTGGCAACAGTTTTTGTCATCCTTAAGGTGGAACTCATCAGTTACGGTTATTCATGTTTCACGTGTCAATAACAAGGATTTATATTTCATGCAAATTAAAATGTAGGCACGCACAAGCACTACTTACACCATTGTCACCAACATTTATACCATAACATGACCTATTACACATGATAATTTCAATAGCAACAATATCTCTCCAAGACTAATAGGACTTCCTATAACATCTACCACAAGTGGACAAAGGGAATATAGTCCCGGTTTGTAAGGGCCTTTAGTCCCGATTTTACACCCGGGACTGCAAAATCGGGACTAAAGGCAACAATATCTCTCCAAGACTAATAGGACTTCCTATAACATCTACCACTAGTGGAAAAAGAGCATATAGTCCCAATTTGTAAGGGCCTTTAGTCCTGGTTTTGTATCCGGGACTGCGAAATCGGGACTAAACGCCCCCTATCTCTAGCGGGGGGACGAAGGACCTTTAGTCCCAGGTCATAATACGGTCCTGGACTAAAGATTTTTTTTCAAATTTTTTTAATTTATTTTTCGAATTTTTTCTTAAACTTTTGAATTGTTTGACTAGTAATCCTCTCACTTGGAACATTTTTAGCACTAAGTATATTTAATCTTAGGTCAAATTAAACTTGTGGTTAAACTTCTTAGTCGGTCACCCATCCTAGCACTACTCCACCCTCAGCACGCTTAACTTCTTTGTTTCATCAGAATGTCCTTGCGCTAAGCCCATTTGTACATTGTTGTCAACACTACCATATCAATCATATTAATCCATATCAATATGCCATACATCTTTATTTTTTGAAATTACAAACAACTATTTTAGTAAACAACAATAAATAAGTAATAATAATATTTTAATCCAATGAAGATAAAAAACTAAATAAAATAATATTTTATTCATTTTTTGGCCATTTATTCATTTAATATGGCATAAATAATATCTTTAAATCTGTAAACCGAAATTCGACAAATAATATATCCATAATTATCAGAAAAATGTGAGGAATCCAAATATGGAATAAAAAATGCAGAAAAATATTTTTTAAATAAGTTTTTTTCCTTTTCGAATTTTTAAAATGTAAAATAATCCAAAACTGCCTAAGGCTGTTGAAATCAAACTCACAATTTTTTCCCGCATATTTTTATAGGTTGTATTTTTTTTCAATATTGTACGCAAAAGTTATATCCATTTTAAGTTTTCCTGCCGCGACCCGCACCCCTTTAGTCTCGGGCCGTATCATGACCCGGGACTAAAGGGTGTTGCCCGTGCCCGAACCCCTTTAGTCCCAGTACGTATCACGGCCCGGGATTAAAGGTCCGAAACGACCCGGGACTAGAGTTTCCTCGGGCTCCTAGCCACCGAAAATGGTACGAACCGGAACTAGTGTTCATACTAGTCCCGACTCATAACAAATCAGGACTAGTGTTAGACTATGGACCGAACCAAGAACCATTTTTCTACTAGTGTACGATGTAATATGCTCCGCGTGTCTTCCACTTAGTCGCGCCCAAGGGTCTTGCAAAGAGACTCGGGCTAGATGTTTCATGTTTTTCCAAATCATCTCTTTATAATAGTTGTTGTCACATATGTTAATTGCAAGTTCATATATGTATATATTGTTGAGGAACGCGCTGTGTAAAACAAAAAAAATCTAGTGCATAACCAGGATCATAAGGAAAGGGAGAGGCAACAGATCGTACCCTCGAAGATCGAACTAGCGAAAGTTTATCGATGACGAAGTTGGTCGTGTGTTAATCTCTGCAACAAGACTTAGAGAGTTGCGAGGATATGTATTATCCCACGGAAGGCTCCCAAGAACACACACCAATGAAGACGTCGTTGTCGAAGTAGTCAGAATGTTGATTCCCGCAGCTAGTCGATTAGCCGCGAGAAGATTTCTCCTTGTGAAGATCGGCACGATCAAGTGCTCCAAGTGTCGCAGCTCCAACGGTATCCACATGTACAAGATCAGCGGCACCGCATCGAGGTGTGATCAAGAACACACGGTCGAAGCAGGAACATGTCGATGAAGATCCGGCAGAGCTTCCATAGTCCTTTCTACATTAGATCCAAATGGAGGTAGAACTCGGGCAGCGCTCTAGCATCGTAGTAGAAAAATACCTAGGGCATACCACCTGGTGATGAAGGAGAGAGGGGTGGCAGGGGCGGCATGCGCGTGCGGGCGGCGATAGCAGCTGCTAGGGTTTGAGCCGGGGAGTAGGTGGCGGAGGTGCACCATCTTGGGGAGGCTAAGGCCACGACTTGAGTGCATCTTGGGGTTCACCTTGGTGCCTTTATATAGATGACAAGGCCCCTTGGGTCAGCCAAGATACAGCCTCAAAGTTTCGTCGAGTTTGGGTAGGATTCCTCCAATCCAAACCTACTTCAAAACTGCCTTATTTTGCCAATCCGAAATTGTCTTGTGGAACTTTCCTTATCCCTTAGGCTTTGTTTGGATGTTCATATTGATAGGCTAGACATTCTATTGGGTTGAATGTGCAATACCCAGAATATTGATATTGAGATTGAATGTTAATATTTTTGTTTGGATGTGTTAGATATTCCAAGGAGAAGTTGATATTGAGATTCAATGTCAGATGCTGTTTGGATGGCCAAACTGATGAATTACAGTTCTATGAGACTTGGATCATTATATTGTAATATGTACATGTAAAAAATATACTCAACAACCCCAACATTTTAGTACTCGTGACAACATGTAAATAAGAATAACACATAAAAATAATAATATTCTCAAAATAGTTTCTAAACAAGAAATATGATATGAATCAAACCACATTAGCAGTCGATTCCTTACTAAACTCCATGGAAATGAGATATGAATTGTTTGAAGAATTTTTATATCAACACATCTCATGTCTATGGCACATGGGTCCCACGATAGGGTCAAATATTTATGAAAATTATATATATTCGATATTGGACTCTTTTCATATAGTTCATCAACTATATCTGGACCATGCAAACATATTACAATTTTGATGCACTCTCTTTAAGAACTCTGATATTCCAAAGGTCTCATGCAAATGAGCTAGCTAGCTAGCTAATCTGTTGAGCACCAAATCGATCAGCTGCATGCCTGCAACCTTTATTTACTGCTTGCTGCAAGCATGCAACCTTTATTTACTTGATGGCCACACATTTCTGCCTCGCCTCGAAGCGGTGCGAGAGCGAATATGCAGCAATGTTGTGGCCAAACCCTTGGAGATTCGACCTCCTGTGTTTTCCCGATCGGAGATGCGCTAGATATCGAGGGCGAATACCGAGCTGCAATTTTCATATTTTTTGCCAAATCTGACCTTTTACGAAATTTCAACCGAATCTGATCCTCTCCGAAACTAATTCAGAATCTGACCCCTAGGATCGGCACCATTTTAAACGGAGCTGAAGTTATATAGGTCGGCGCCATTTAACATGGAGCCGACGTCAACGCCGTTTTAAATGGAGCCGACCTCCTTCGGTTCGGTTTTCTGATGTGTTGGCGTACAACTTCGGCTCCATTTAAAATGGCGCCGACCCCAAGGGTCAGATTCGTTTGAAGTTTTTAGATTTGGGCAGATTTGGCAAAAAATACGCAATTTCCAGACCAATTGAACACACTACACCCTGGTAATTCGGGCCTGGAGCCTCCCAAATATCCAATACCTTGGCCCAATATGAACATCTGAACGAAGCCTTAAGGCACACATGGATTCACCTATTATGAAACGTTCCAGACTACCTAAGATATCTCGGAACATTCTGGACCCTTTCGAAACCTTTCGCTACTTTCAAAACCTTTTGTATATGTCCGAAACCATTCCGAACATTTATGGGACCATTACGGACACTGGAGGGATTATCCAGGACCTCTCGGAACCATTATAAGACCATCTGAGACGCTTCGAAACCCTTTTATCATCTCATTAATGCTCAAAAATTATTTCCAACACTCTTGGCAATATTTCGGACATCTTCGATATATTCCGAGACACTAAACACTTTCGTAATTACCTTTCTACTAAATCTTCATTCACACTCATATTTTAAATGCCATTGAACTCTTAAGTGTGTGACCCTATGCGTTCAGAAATTTGCGGACATGTCCGAAACTCATTCAACAGTAATGATTACTATTGGCGTCTTGATACATGTAGTAATTAACCCCTCCAAATAACACCATGATATTTATGTGTGAACCATTGTATTATGTACGATACATATCGTATTTATCCATCGATACTTTACATTGCCCTATATGAAATACTAGGTTATTCTCGTTAGCCGGCATTGTACTCTTTACTCATACCGCATTATCGATATTCATGTATTCAACAACTTCATAACGTATCCGGCCAGACCATGATGAACCTTGAGTGTATCTCCATTGTTAGGAGTAGCAATTCCTGCAAGCATCCCATGTGAATAATTGGCGTACCATCTGATAAGAGCAAGTATCAACTTTATGATTACTCTATTAAGAGCAACGTTTGAAGAATCTTGCCACGTCCATATTATACCCAAGTTCACATGTGTCTCGCGGTCAAACGATCTTTAGTAAATGCAATACATTGTTTATGAGAAACTACCGATAACAATATTAACGATGTGTTTCACGATATATCATGCTGGGTCTATCCATTATCGTTGTTCTTCCAACAACTCTGATCTCATATATCACCGGCAACTCCATAACACATTATTGTTTTGTCCATAGTCAGGAAACCGGGACTATCAATGATACATGAACTAGTCTTAGAGGCGAGACTAGGGATATCTAAATGGTGTTTATGATTCCACACATGTATTAGGGTTTTCCTCCAAATACTCATTATCTGGAACTAACATAATTATAGCATAAAATAACAAACTTAATCATAAATAGAAAATATAGAATAATACAATTTATTATTACTTCTAGGGCAATATTTCTATCATAAATTATAGTCAAATCTCACTGAACATAGTGTCAAATTCATGTGAGAAAAAGAAGGATAGCGCGAAGGGTGGATAAAAAAACGGCACCGAGCTCGCATGGCTCACACAAAGAAATGGCCATTGCAAAAGAACGGACATAATTGATCCTCCACATTAGCTCAGTATACACGTCATGATGCTGCGAGTTTATCACCGTCGAACGGTGGAACGCTACATGGATTGGGAGGCTAGATGCATGCAACCCTGTGGAGGGGTTGTTCTTTTAATCCTCCATCGAGTGGAGATTCTTTGCCTAGATACGGGGATTAATGTGATCGTCATCAATGAACTGAACCGATATATCTTCGATTATGTTCTTTGGTGAGTTCTTCTAGATCTAGATCTATTTGTTAGATATCTAGATCCACCCATTATGTGTTTATTTATAGATCAATCTTCGGTGTGTTCCGTAGACCAAAATTTCTTGTTTTTCCTATGTGAATCCCAACAACAATGTATGTATCCATGGACGGGTCGAGTGTGTGAGATGCCCCATCACTCATCCCAAAGTTGTTTTTGTTGGAGATATGCCCTAGAGGCAATAATAAATGTAGTTATTATTATATCTTTGTGTTTATGATAAATGTTTACATTCATGCTATAATTTTATTAACCGGAAACATTAATACTTGTGTGATTTGTAAACTAAATTAGAGTCCCTAGTAAAGCCTCTTTATAATACTAGCTTATTGGTTAATAGATGATCGTGGTTTTCCGATCATGAACATTGAGATGTTGTTAACAACAAGATCATATCATTAGGAGAATGGCATGATGGACATACTTCTATAGATAAGTTGTCACATCCCAAGATTTTCCAAATCTTGTAATGTGAAAAATAAATGAATAATATAAAACTTTGTTGATTTTCAGGGTGAGAAGCAACTTTTTGAATCCATTTGGAAACTTTCAAAACCTATTTTGATCAAGATAAATCCAAAAGGGATTTAAAAAGATAAACATTTAATAAAGGAAGATAAAAATATTTGGAATTACTATTTTGGATCTTTTAAATAAAAGATTTGGTTTTCAAAAGAAAAGGAGGATTTATAAATAAAGATTATTTTATAGAGCCAAATTAAACCTTGGCCAAGTTTTTTTTTGAAATAAAATGTTTTGTTTTGATAAAAAATAGTAAAAGTTTATATAAATAAAATAATAAGGATTTAATATCCAATTTTATTTAAGTAAAGGCTTTCCCATTTTAAAAAAACACTAAAACTTATTAAATTATTTTAAATAAGCTTTCTAAGTATTTTATATTCTCAAATAAAACCTACTGAAGTGTTTTGGTTTTTAAAAATAAAGATTTTAATAAAACGAATCCTATTTGAATTAAATGAATAAGGTCTATTCATTTAATTATTATTGGACCCTAAAATAAAATGTTATTTTATTTTAAACAAGTTTTCCAAGTATCTTCTATTTTCAAATAAAACCTACTGATTTGGTTTTTAAAATATTTAGATTTCAAATGGAGAGTTTATTAAATAAATCAAACCCTATTTGATTAAATAACTATGGTCCATTTTATTTAATTAATGAATGGATCCTAAAAAGATTAATAATATTATTTTATTTTGGACTTTGTTTATGTTGTTAAACAGAACCAAATTTAATTACAAAGTTTGGTGATTGTTTTGATTTGATTTGTGAATTGATTGGTTTGATTGAATTCAAAACAGAATTTTAGAATTAGAAAAAGAAAAAGCAAACAGGAAGAAAAAAATAGAATCCGGCCAGCCCCACTATCCTAGCCCACTAAGCCCAGCTCCTCTCCCCCCGAAGCGTTTTCTCTCACTCACCAGACGACCCGTGCAGTGAATGAATTGTGGACCCCAACTCCCTCTCTCACTCCACTGACGAAACGGCCCCACACCCGAGCCTTCTTCCTCACCCGCGACGACCTCTTCTCCCTTCCCTCGTCGCTGTTTCTGGCAGTGATTCTGCGGCTTCAATTCACCTTAATGCGGCCACCATTACTCGCCGTGACCACGCCCATTTGAACGCCAGCGTCTCCCCTTCATTTCCTCTCCTCCCCAAGTGCTTCAGTTGTCGAATTTAGCTCAAACACCTCTCTGTTCCGACGATCCGGTGCAAATTCGCGACCCAGCGCCTTTCCTCAACGACGCACACATACCCACACGCCCCGGCGCATCTCCCCGCCATCGGGTTCACCTCGAGTGCCTCAGAGGCTTCGCCAACACCGAGCGGCTTGCCGTTCGCCATTACTCCGAGCACCCCATGTGAACTCCGACGCCCTAAGCTCTCGGTGATGCACATCTTCCCAGATCATCCTCGTCTAACCATGCCTCCACTTTGTCTTAACGTGGTTCCAAACGACGCCAGCGACGACCCGAGAACACCACCGCCAAACCAACTCCGGCGAGCGATTCGACTACCCTGCACCCTCGTCGAACCAACAACACGTTGAGCATCGCAAGCGTCGACGATTCCGTGAGCCACCCCACCTTCTTCTAGCTCCTGTATCGCCGCAACCTCGCCGCCAGCGCCATTGCCGCCGCCGCCACTAGTTGACAAGCGTGCTGCGCGCCGTAGGATCTTGATCCGACGCTCACGATAGATCCTTAGCCGAAGGGGTAAGTATCCACCTGTGCCGCAAGATCTGACTTGATCCAACGCACCAGAGCAGTCGATCCAACCGAAACAATATGGACAAATAGAATTAAGACGCGTGTCACTGGTTTGAGTTAAAACAGAATTTGAAATCAGAATTAGATGCAATTTTGAAAACCTTATAACTTTTGATCCACACGTCCAAAAATTACAAATTTTATACCAATGGAATCAGTGGAACAAGCCCTAGCCAACCATGCCATTTGTTTAGTAAAAAGCTTCTAGAAAAATGTTTATTTTTGCAGAAACATTTGTATGCTTGTTTAGATTATAAAAATTGTTCCAAAATGTTTTTGGTGATAAAATCTTTGGAAATTGGATTGATTTGAACCTACTGACCATAGGAAACACTTTGTGGATTCAAAAATGTATTTGGTGAAACAAAAGAATGATTCTTTGATTTAAAACCATTTCTAGTCAAATGAAAATATAGTTTATTTATTAAAAATGGTTTTGGAAGAAAACTTTTGGGAAATGTTTTGTTTTAAACTCTATGACCCTAAACACCAAGTTTTATGATTTGAAAATGTATTTGGTGAACCCTATGGATTAATCTCTTAGTAAAAAATATTTCTACACCACATAAAATGATACTTTGTTTTGAAAATGGTTTATGAAATGAAATATTTTGCAAATGACTTTGCCACCTTATAAAATGACCATTAGGTGCTTTCAAATGTTTATGACCCATTAGAAACCACTTTTCCAAATAAAACAAAGCTTGGCATGCTTGCATGCATTACTTTGACTTTATCATTTTATGTGATGTTTTGCTTGATTGGTAGATTGAGTTTGTGCCTTGCTTGATTGAATTGTAGTGACTTGAAGAGTGTGATTGTTGGAAGGACAAGGAGTGAACTTATACCCTCTACCAAAAAGGCAAGTGATGCTTCATACTTTTGTCCCATTACTTTCACTATGCATTAGTGATTTCTCTAAGTAAAACTTGCATGGAATTTTTGCTAAGTATAAACCTTGCTATAGGAAAACCTACTAGATGAAACCTTAGTAGAAATTTCCTAAGTCAAGATACCTGCTACTATCATGCTTAGCTTAGCAAATAGAAAACAGGGGTGGAAATATATTCATACTATGGACAAATTTCTAAGTCTGAGGACTTGTGTTTTTGTTTAATAAAACAACTAAGTTAATGAATCACCTAGGTGGAATGGTAATTGCTTGGTGGTTTTTGGTTGAGTGGTTCACAAGGCCCATGTATATGGTTGACCTTGTGTATCTCACTTGTGGATGGCCACCCAAGAACAAAGAGATTTGAGATGTCAAATGTTGAGAAGCTTCAAGTGCAGCCACTTGGCATTATGGGCTCTGCCTGGATCATATAGGTTGCAAGAACTTAGCCATATGGACAGTTGGTGGTAGAGTTTGATAGGTTGGAGCGCGTCCATTTTGGTCTAAGGGAAGGCTTCTGAAAGATCTTGTCTTGGGAAACCAAGTCTTGTGGGGAAAGTGCACCACCTCTGCAGAGTGTAAAATCTAAGTACTTAGCCATGTCCCTGGTAAAGGACAATTTGAGCATCAAGACATGGAAGCAATCAAGAATCTCATCATTCAAATTTCTAAGTTAAAAACTTGTGGTTTGAACAAGGGTTAAATGATCTTCAATCTTTGATTGGGAGAAATGGTTTTGTCAAACAAAAACTTAGTGTTTTCAAAATGATAAGTAAAATCTATTTTGAGCAATGCAAGCCTCAACTCCACTTAGCCAAATGCATATAGATGATAGACTCCACCATACTACCATAGTATCACTTGCCAATACAATTCAAATGTATTGACCCTTGTGGCTGTAACTTGTTATGTTGCAGTTTTTTTTTATATAGTGAAGTTGATTGATTACGATTACAAAGTCTACAACCAACATGTCTGCCTGTGGAACTTTGAAGATAAAGGACCCCATGACTATAGTTATTCCGCTGCAATGTAATGTAATAGCCAAATGAGCTATGTATGATGTAATAAAATTATGTTATTCCTGGTTATAAAGTTATATTATGACCTTTGTTTCTTGATATTACATCTTAACTGTGAATGCTAGCTATTGATCCAGGGACTAGCATTGTAGACACAGGGGACTCTACCTTAATTAAAGGTTGGGACCCTTACATAAGCGTAGCATAAAGCAAGTCATTTTAATAGTTCAATTGCTATAAGCTTTCTGATACATAGTAACCTAATTCCTTCGACCATGAGATCATGCTAATCACCATCACCGGAAGGATGCTTTGATGACATCAAACACCACACCGTAACTGGGTGGCTATAAAGGTGGCATTGAGTGTTTGGAAAATATGGGTTGAGGCACATGGATCAAGAGTGGGATTTGTCCATCCATATGACGGATAGATATACTCTGGGCCCTCTCGGTGGAATGTCATCCAATTAGCTTGCAAGCATGTGACTGGCTCACAAGGGATCACATATCACGGGAACGAGAAAATAGTACTTATCGGTAACGAGGTTGAACTAGGTATGCAGAGATACCGACGATCAAAACCTCGGATAAGTAAACTATCGTGAGACAAAGGGAAATTGGTATCGTATGTAAGTGGTTCATTCGATCACAAAGTAACCGTAGAAATATGTGGGAGCCATATGAATTTCCAGATTCCTCTATTGGTTATTGATCAGAGAAGTGTCTCGGTCATGTCCGCATAATTCACGAACCGTTGGGAGACACACTTAAGGATTCGATGTTTGTTGAGTAGTTATGGAATGATGAGTAAGAGACCGAATGTTTTTCGGAGTCTCGGATGGGATCCTGGATATCACGAGGAGATCTGGAATGGTCCGGAGAATAAGATTCATATAAGGAAAGTCCTGTTTGGGAGTTCGAAAAAGATTCCGGTGTTTTCACCAGGAATGTTCTATAAGGGTCTGGAAGGTCCGGCACTCCGGAGGGGAAGGGTACATGGATGTGTCATGACAATGTGGAATGGTTGCATCATGTACTAGGTCACTTGGTTGGGCAATATGGAGAGAGAAATCAAATCCAAGTTTGGAAGTCAAACGCCAATTTGAAAAGTCAAATCTGAAGTTTGCTTGGTGGAGGGAGAGTAGGAAACCTACTTAGGGAGGAATTCCCACTCCCTCCACCCGCCGGCCATGAGGAGGACTCCCTCCTCCCAAACCGCCCCTTCCACCTATATAAGGAGGGGTAGGGCGCCCCTACCCCTCACACACCTAAACCCTAGCTCCTGGCGCCTCCAACACAAGTGCAGCCGCCGCCTAGGGATCTCCCAACTCGCCGAGTTAGGGTTTTACCAAACCCTAGCCGCTGGCCACACCCTCCCCTTGGTGCCCTCTAAACCCTAGATCACCAAGGCCTCTCTCATACTCCACCATACTCGCTCCGACTTAAGGCGAAGCCCTGCGAGATCTCCCCTCTACTTACGACACCACGTCGTCGTGCTGCCGGAATCACGAGGAGAGTGCTACAACCTCCGCTGCCTGCTGGAACAAGGGAGAGGAAGGTCTTCATCGAGTACCGAACGTGTGACCAACTGTGGAAGCGCTGCCGGAACGCAGCGCCGGAAGGATCGTCTACGCGATCTTGAGATCGGCAAGAGTACGACTACATCACCCACGAGAATCTGCTCTCGTTAACCGCTTTGGAATCTTAGAGGGTGAGTTCTTCTATCGACTCGTTGCTACAATCTAGTAGATAGATCTTGGCTTGTTTGTGTGCATGCAGTAGAATTTTTTTGTTTTCCATGCTACGAACCCCTACAGTGGTATCAAAGCCGTGTCTATATGTAGATCTGTTGCACGAGTAGAACACAATGGTCATTGTGGGTGGTGGTGCTTCTATTATCAATTGCTTTTTGTGTACTTTGCATCTTGTTGTATGATGGGATGAAGCGGCCCGGGCTAACCTTACATGACATCGTTCATGAGACTTGCTCCACGCTCAACATGCAACTTGTATTGCGTAAGTGGGTTTGCGGGTGTCTGTCTCTCCCATCATAGTATAGATTCAATTTACAACGGGCACTTGATAGTTCAAGCATCAACGTTGTGATTCTTGTTCGTAAGTTAGAACGACACTTATTGAAAGCCCCAAACCATGTAAAATATGCAAAGAAAATTAGAGGCGTCTAACTTTGTTTTGCAGGGGTGTGTCGTGGTGTGATATGGCCATGATTGTGATTATATTTGATGTATGCAATGTTCCTTATTGTAAGTTGGCAATCGGCAGGAGCCATATGGTTGTCTTTAAATTTCGTTAAGACCTGCATGTCTATTCAAAGTAGTTGTAATAGTTGAAGCTGGTGGATGACAACCATGAAACGACGCCATTGACCTTGATGCCATACCGGTGATGATGGAGATCATGTTCGTGCTTAAAGATGGAGATCGGAAGCACATGAAGAAAGGCCATATCATATCACATATTATGAATTGCATGTGATGTTAATCCTTTATGCATCTTGTATTTCTTAGTTTGCGACGAGCATTATAAGATGATCCCTCATGCACACAATTTCAAGTTTTAAAGTGTTCATCCTTAGTAAGCACCGTTGCTAAAGCTCATTGTTTCGAAGCACCACGTGATGATCGGGTGTGTTAGATTCTGCGAGTGTATACAACGTGAGAAAGCCAGATTTGCTCATGCGGAAGCTAAGGTTTGATCTTGACGAGCCTAGCATGTACAGACATGGTCTCGGAACACGGATCTCCGAAAGGTAAAGCATGAGTCATATAGTAGATATGATGAACATGTTGATTGTTCGCAATTAAAGCTACATCAACTCTCGTGATGATCAGTTTTGATGTGGTGGATTTGGTTCGTGTGATCACTAAAACAATGTGAGGGATATTGTTTTGAGTGGGAGTTCACCTAGATTAATTTAACTATTAATTAGAACTCAATTTGTCATAAACTTAGTCTAAACTATTGCAAATACGTTGTAGATCAATGGCAGCCCCTACCATCAATTTTAATGCGTTTCTAGAGAAAGAAAAGTTGAAAAACAATGGAAGCAACTTCGTGGATTGGTTCCGCAATTTGAGGATTGTCCTCAATGCTGGTAATTTGACCTATGTGCTGGATGCACCGCTAGGTGACCCGCCTGTAGCTACTGCTACCGATGAAGTAAAGAATGTTTACCTCACTCGGAAGAATCAATACTCCATAGTTCAGTGTGCTATCTTGTATGGTTTGTAATCAGAGCTTCATAAAAGGTTTTAGAACCATGACCCACATGATATTGTCCGTGAACTCAAAATGATATTTGAGGCTCACGCGGCAGTTGAGAGTTATGAGGCTTCTGAAAAGTTCTTTAACTGCAAGATGGAAGAGGGCAGCTCCGTCAGTGAGCATGTGCTTAAGGTGTCTGGCACGCAAACAAACTCCAAAGTTTGGGTATAGTGATTCCTAATTCTTTGGGGATTCACCGTGTCCTCCAATCACTACCACCAAGTTACAAGAACTTTGTGATGAACTACAATATGCAAAACATGGACAAGACGTTGCCAGAACTCTTCTCCATGTTGAAATCTGCAGAAGTGGAGATCAAGAAAGAGCACCAAGTGTTGTTGGTCAATAAGACCACCAAATTCAAGAAGCAAGGCCATTCTAATAAAAAGGGAAACTTCAAGAAGGACGGTAAGAAAGTTGCCGCGCCGGCGAAGAAGACCAAGGCTGGGCCTAAGCCTGATACTGAGTGCTTTTACTGCAAGGGAGAAGGTCACTGGAAGCGGAATTTCCCAAAGTACTTGGCGGATTTAAAGAACGACAACATCAAGAAGAAAGGTATATCCTATATACATGTTATTGATGTGTATCTCACTAGTACTCGTAGTAGTGCCTGGGTATTTGATACTGGTTCGGTTGCTCATATTTGTAACTCGAAACAGGTGCTGCAGAATAAATGGAAGCTAGCGAAGAACGAGGTGACGATGCGCGTTGGAAATGGATCAAAGGTTGATGTGATCGCGGTCGGCATGCTACCTCTTTATCTACCATCGGGATTAGTTTTATACTTAAATAATTGTTATTTGGTGCCTGCGTTGAGCATGGACATTATATCTGGATCATGTTTATTGCGAGACGGTTACTTGTTTAAGTCCGAGAATAATGGTTGTTCGATTTATATGAGTAATATGTTTTATGCACATGCACCTTTGATAGATGGTCTATTCTTATTGAATCTCGATTGTAGTAATACACACATTAATAATATTGAAGCTAAACGTTTGAAATTGAGCGATAACTCGACCTATATGTGGCACTGTCGTCTTGGTCACATTGGAGTGAAGCATATGAAGAAACTCCATTCTGATGGACTTCTTGAATCACTTGAGAGATGCAAAGCATGTCTGATGGGTAAAATGGCTAAGGCTCCATTTTCTGGTATGATGGAGCGAGCTACGGACTTATTGGAAATCATACGTATATAACGATGTGTGTGGTCCAATGAGTGTAGCATCACGCGGTGGTTATCGTCATGTTCTTACCTTCACGGATGACTTGAGTAGATATGGGTATATCTATTTCATGAAACATAAGTCTAAAACTTTCGAGAATTTTAAGGAATTTCAAAGTGAGGTAGAGAATCAACGTAACAAAAGGATTAAATTTCTACGATCTGATCATAGAGGCGAATATCTAAGTTACGAGTTTTGCGAGCATTTGAAGAAATGCAGAATACTTTCACAATTGACACCGCCGGGAACACCACAGCGTAATGGTGTGTCCAAACGTCGTAATCGAACTCTCTTAGATATGGTTCGTTCTATGATGTCACTTATAGATTTACCGCTATCGTTTTGGGGTTATGCATTAGAAACAGCCGCATTCACTTTAAATAGGGCACCATCTAAATCCGTTGAAACGACACCGTATGAATTATGGTTTGGGAACAAACCTAAATTGTCGTTCCTTAAAGTTTGGGGTCATGGGCCTATGTAAAGAAGTTACAATGGACAAGCTTGAACCCAAAGCGAGACATGCTTCATAGGATACCCGAAGGAAACTATTGGGTATACCTTCTATCATAGATCCGAGGGCAAAATCTTCGGTTAAGAATGGATCCTTTCTAGAGAAGGAATTTCTCTCGAAAGAAGTGACTGGAAGGAAAGTAGAACTCGACGAGGTTGTTGAACCTTCTCTCGAACTTGCGAGTAGCGCAGCACCGGAAGTGGTTCCTGTGGCGCCTACAGCAATAAGAGAGAAAGCTAATGATGTTGATCATGAAACTTCAGTTGAAGTAACTATGGAACCTCGCAGGTCAACGAGAACTCATACCACTCCTGATTGGTATGATCCTGTTATGAGTGTCATGTTGGTGGACAACACCGATGACCCTGCGACATATGAGGAAGCGATGATGAGCCCAGATTCCAATAAATGGCAAGAAGCCATGAAATCCGAGATTGGATCCATGTACGAAAACCAAGTATGGACTTTGGTGGACTTAATGGATGGCGAAAGGTCATCGAGAACAAATGGATTTTCAAGAAGAAAACAGATGTTGATGGTAATGTTACTGTCTATAAAGCTCGACTTGTCGCAAAAGGGTTTCGACATATTCAAGGAGTTGACTACGATGAGACTTTCTCACCGGTAGCAAAGCTAAAGTGTGTGAGGATTATGTTAGCAATCGCTCCATATTATGATTATGAGATATGGCAGATGGATGTCAAAACAGGTTTCCTCAATGGAGACATTGATGAAGAGTTGTATATGATGCAACCCAAAGGTTTTGTCGATCCTAAAGATGCTAACAAGGTATGCAAACTTCAAAGGTCCATATATGGATTGAAGCAAGCGTCCCAAAGTTGGAATCAACGTTTTGATAAGGTAATCAAAAGTTTTGGTTTTATACAAACTTATGGAGAAGCTTGTATTTACAAGAAAGTGAGTGGGAGCTCTGTAGCATTCTTAATACTATATGTAGATGACATATTGTTGATTGGGAATGATGTAGACCTTCTTAATAGTGTCAAGGAATATTTGGATAATAGTTTTTCAATGAAGGATCTTGGCGGAGCAGCTTACATATTAGGCATAAAGATTTATAGAGATAGATCGAGACGCCTAATATAATTGTCACACAGTACATATTTGGACAAAGTTCTAAAGAGGTTTGGAATGGAAGATAGCAAGAAAGGGTTCTTGCCCATGTTGCCCAATATGACCTTGAGTAAAACTCAAAGTCCTGCAATGGCAGAAGATAGAGAAAGGATGAGTAAGACTCCCTATGCCTCAGCCATAGGATATCTAATGTATGCCATGCTATGTACTAGACCCGACATTGCATATGATGTTAGTTTGACTAGCAGATATCAAAGTGATCCAGAGGATCATTGACAATGGTCAAAAACATCCTTAAGTACTTGAGAAGAACTAAGGATATGGTTCTTTCTTATGGAGGTGAAGAACAGATCGTTGTTAATGGTTACACCGATGCTAGTTGGAACACCGATCTGGATGATTCTAAATCACAATCTGGATACGTATTTACTTTGAATGGTGCAGCAGTTAGCTGGAGAAGTGCAAAGCAAAGCGTTGTGGCGAGATCCTCAACTGAATCGGAATACATAGCTGCTTTAGAGGCTTCACAAGAAGCGATATGGATGAAGGAGTTCATTACAGAGCTTGGTGTGGTTCCAAGTGCGCTGGACCCAATGTCTATCTTCTATGATAACATGGGCGCCATAGCCAATGCACAAGAACCAAGGTCACACAAGAAGCTGAAGCACATCAAGCTACGTTTTCACGCTATTCGAGAACATGTACAAGATGGTGACATAAAGATTTGCAAAGTACACACAGATCTAAATGTGGCGGATCCGTTGACTAAACCTCTCCCGAGGGCAAAACATGACCAACACCAAACAACCATGGGTGTTCGGTATATTACCATGTAATCTAGATTAGTTGACTCTAGTGAAAGTGGGAGACTGTTGGAGATATGCCCTAGAGGCAATAATAAATGTAGTTATGTAGAGGGAGTGTCCCAACCTTTACACAATATAAGGTGGAGTCCCCTGTGTTTACAATACTAGTCCCTGGATCAATAGCTAGCATCCACAGTTAAGATGTAATATCAAGAAACAAAGATCATAATATAACTTTATTACCAGGAATAACATAATTTTATTACATCTTACATAGCTCATTTGGCTATTACATTACATTGAAGCGGAATAACTATAAGCATGGGGTCCTTCATCTTCAAAGTGCCACAGGCAGATGTTGGTTGTAGACTTTGTAATCCTAATCAATCAATCTTCACTAAAAACAATCAAGCCTGCAACATTACAAGTTACAGCCACAAGGGTCAATACATTTGAATTGTATTGGCAAGCTTCACTACTGTGTAGAATATAAGTGGATCCTCTCATTACATGCATATTTGGCTAAGTAGAGTTTTAGGCTCATTTGCATAAAGCAATAATTTATCCTATCTTTTCAAAAAGGTTTTGGCCTTTTGTCAATCTCCTTTTTAAAATCCCTTGAACTCCTTGGTATCCCCAAGTATTCAAGTCTTTGTCAAAAATCCCTTGAGCTACTTGGTAACCCCAAGTGCATCAAGTTTTATCAAAATCTCTTGAGTTCCTTGGTACCCCCAAGTACATCAAGTTTTCATCAAATTCTCTTGAGTTCCTTGGTACCCCCAAGTGTTTGAGATATGACCTAGAGGCAATAATAAATATATTTATTATTATATCTTTGTGTTTATGATAAATGTTTACATTCATGCTATAATAGTATTAACAAGGAAACATTAATACTTGTGTGATTTGTAAACTTAATTTGAAGTCCCTAGTAAAGCCTCTATATAATACTAGCTTGTTGGTTAATAGATGATTGTGGTTTCCCTATCATGAACATTGAGATGTTATTAACAATAAGATCATATCGTTAGGAGAATGATATGATGGACATACTCATATAGATAAGCGTAGCATAAAGATCAAGTCATTTCAATAGTTCAATTGCTATATGCTTTCTGATACATAGTAACCTAATTCCTTCGACCATGAGATCATGCATATCACCTTTACCGGATGGATGCTTTGATGACATCAAACACCACCGAATCGGGTGGCTATAAAGGTGGCATTGAGTGTTCGGAAAGTATTGGTTGAGACACATGGATCAAGAGTGGATTTGTCCATCCATATGACGGATAGATATACTCGGGCCCTCTCGGTGGAATGTCATCCAATTAGCTTGCAAGCATGTGACCGGCTCACAAGGGATCACATATCACGAACGAGAAAAGAGTACTTATCGAACGAGGTTGAACTAGGTATGCAAAGATACACGATCATAACCTCGGATAAGTAAACTATCGTGAGACAAAGGGAAATTGGTATCGTATGTAAGTGGTTCATTCGATCGCGAAGTAATCGTAGAAATATGTGGGAGCCATATGAATTTCCAGATTCCTCTATTGGTTATTGTTCGGAGAAGTGTCTCGATCATGTCCGCATAATTCACGAACCGTAGGGAGACACACTTAAGGATTCGACGTTGTTTGAATAGTTATGGTATGATGAGAAAGAGACTGAATGTTGTTCGGAGTCTTGGATGGGATCCGGGATATCACGAGGAGATCTGGAATGGTCCGGAGAATAAGATTCATATAAGGAAAGTCCCGTTTCAGAGTTGGGGAATGGTTCCGGTGTTTTCATCGGGAATGTTCTAGAAGGTTCCGGAATGTCTGGCACTCCGGAGGGGAAGGGGTACATGAATGTGTCATTGTAAGTTGGAATGATTGCATCATGTACTAAGTGTCTTCGCTGTCCAAAATAAAGGGTTTATTCAAATCCTAAATTGAAAAGTCAAACGGCTAGTTTGAAAGTCAAACGACAAGTTTTGGAAAGAGGAGGAGGAGTGGGAAACCAAGTTGGGGAGGGAATCCCTCCTCCAACCGGCGGCGCACCACCCAAGCCGAGTTGGGGAGGAACTCCTCCCCTGGCGGTCGGCCCTCCACCTATATAAGGAGGGGCAGGGCTCCCTCCTAGCACACACAAGTACCTCTCCTCCAAACCCTAGCTTGGCGCCACCACCTCCTGCGGCTGCCGCTGCCTCCTAGGGTTGCCCTAGCCGCCGACTTGGGGTGCCCCAAACCCTAGCCGCTGGCTCTAGCACCTCCTCCTTGGTGTGTCTAAAACCTAGATCGCCGAGGAGCTCTCTCATACTCCACCATACTCGCTCCGGCTAAGGCGAAGCCTGCGAGATCTCCCTCTACTTCGGTACGCCACAGTGTCCTTGGGAATCGCGAGGAGAGTGCTACAACCTCCACTGCTTTGGAACAAGGGAGAGGAAGGTCTTCGTCGAAAATACCGAACGTGTGACCGATCAGGGAGCGCTGCCGGAACGCAGCGCAGGAAGGATCGTCTACGCGATCTTGAGATCGGGAAGAGTACGACTACATCACCCACGAGAATCCGCTCTCGTTAAACACTTTGGAATCTTCGAGGGTAAGTTATTCCATCGACTCGTTGCTACAATCTATTAGATAGATCTTGGCTTGTTTGTTTGTATGCGGTAGAAAATTTTTGTTTTCCATGCTACGAAACCCTACACCAAGTACATCAAGTTTTCATCAAAATATCTTGAGTTCCTTGGTACCCCCAAGTACATCAAGTTTTATTAAAGTTTTCTTTTTGAAATTAGAATGTCGAGATTTCCCATAGCTTCAAACTTTAGTTGCTCAGTATTGTCCATAACCGGGGACACGGCTAAGTACTTAGATTTTATTATCTTCTGCAGAAGTAGTACACTTTACCCACATGTCACAATCCCATCCTTTTGCCACCAGTGGCCACTGGATTAGTGCTCACCAAGATGGAGTACTTGCAGATTGAGAATGTGACGAAGTCTTTCCAAAGGGTCCTCCCATACACCATTGCTAGCTTGTCCTCAAGTACCCATGTAGGATTCCAGGTCGTCATGTCCAGTAGCCTGAAGACAATGCATGGGTCTTCCCAATGTAGTTGACTAAGCCAGAGCCATAAATAGCATGTGGTTGCACACGAAAGCCACAATTGGAGAAACATGTTCAATCTCTAAGTTTCCTGGGTGGTTTTCTTTTGGAGCACAACACAAAGAGATTGCCATAGACATGGTTCCTTTTGTTGCCACCTTCTCCAAAACTCAAAGTATCCTTGGCCACCCAGGTGGTGCATTGAGTCGTTGTTTTATTATATAAAATCACAAGTCCTTTTCTCAACTTCATAAAATCTCAACATGTATCTCTTTTCAAAATATAGCATGGCTAAGCATGTAACAACTACATTGTTTTCACTAAGGAATGTATAGGTAATCCTATTAGGATTTAGCATAGCATAAGTATAGAAATTCTTTTCATGCATGTTTCAAAATCCACTAAGTATAATGAAAATAGTAGGACTTTAGATGATAGTGTAACTTGCCTTTTTGGTAGGGAATGATGGTTCACTCCTTGATTTTGCTAGTCTCACACTTTTCTAACTTCACTACAATCAATCAAGCAAACACAATATCAACAAGCATTCCAAACCAATAATCAATCAAACAATTCACACACATAAAACAATGGGATCTAAGTCATGCATCTAAGCATGCCAAAGATAGGTTTGTTTGCAAAGATGGTCTTCACTAGGCTTCTAAACTTTGTAGGGTTCAAATTGGTCATTTTTCCAAAGTGGCAAAGTCATTTGCAAAAGGGTTTTATCCATAAACCATTTTTAAATCCATTCATTATTTTATGTGGTGGAAAATGTTTTTATCAAAGCAACAACTTTAAGTTGTTCAACAAAAAGTTGTTGTTTCTCAAAACTTGGTGTTTAGGGTTAGTATGTTTGATCCAAAACATTTTCCCTAAGTTTTTTTACTCCAAAAACATTTTCATAACAAAACCAATATTTTTATTTAGCTAGAAATGGGCTAAAACAATTAGTCCATCCTAAACTTTACCAAATCCATTTTCAAAACCATGGGTTGGTTCCTAGGGTCAGTAAGTTTACCACAAGCCAATTTGCAAAGGTTTTAATCCAAAAAAACATTTTTGAACAATTTTTCTAATCTAAACAAGCATACAATTGTTTCTACAAAAACAAGCAATTTAACAGATACTATTTGCTAAACAAATTCCATGGTTGGCTAGGGCTTGTTTCACTGATTCCAACGATATAAAGTTTGCAATTTTTGGACGTGTGGATCAAAAGTTACAAGAGTTTCAAAATCATATTCTAAACAGATTCAAACTTCTGTTTTAAATAAGAACTGGCCACGCGTCGTAACGCTATTCGCTGGTACCGGTTCGGTCGGATCGGCTCTGCGGCGCGTTGGATCTAAACAGATCGTGTGGCACAGGACGCGTACCCTTTCGAAGTTAGGTGATCTAATCTCGTCTCTTCGATCTAAATCAGACGGCTCCTATCCACTAGCCAAGAACTGGCGGCGCTGCCAAGGCGCGGCGACGGCCGACGGCATGGCGGCAAAGCAGGAAGCGAGAGAAGAGGAGGAGATGCTCACCAGAATCGCGAGGACGTGGTGATGCTTGACGTGTGGTCGGCGTGGCAAGGGGTGCACGAGGACAGGAGGAATTCCTCACTGGAGTAGGGTCTGGCGACGGGTGGTTCTGTTCGCGGTCGAAGGCGACGCTGTCGATCACGAGAAGCCAAACAGAGGGCGTGATTAGGTGCAAAAGTCCAAGGCGAAGATGTTTGCATGATCGAGAAGGCGCGGGGTGGTCTGGACTTACCAGGTAGCTTAGCCGGAGACGAAGGCAGACGCGGCGGCGCTCGGAGGCTTGTCGAAGACGGCGTTCTGGGGCACCCGCGGTTAAACGGAGGGTACTGGGAGGAGCGCCTGGGAGTGGGGAGTATGTGTGCGTGGTCAATGAGACAAGGGGCGGCGCTGAGTCGCCGGAATTGGCACTGGACCTCGTCGGAGCAGAGGGTGGTCTCTAGCGAAATTTGTGTAGCCTGGTGGCGTGTTGGTTATGGCGACAGAGGGGAAAGGAGGAGAAGATGCAGGCGTTTAATACTGCGTGGTCGCAGGGGGAGTAATGGTCGTGGTTATTGCGAATTTGATCGCCGGCGTTAAGGCAGGAAACGACGAGGAGAAATTAGCGCGGGGTGAGGACGATGAACAGGAAAGGTGGGGTCGGCTGGTCAGTGAGAAAGGGATTGAGGGGGAGGGTCCACTAGTCAGTCACTCTGCGGGTCAGTGAGTGAGTGTGAAGTGTTTTCTGCGGGTGGGAGAGAGTGGCTGTTTGCTGGGCTTAGTGGGCGTGGCCGATTGGGCTGAGTCCAGAACCATTTTTTTCTTCCTAAAACCTTTTTCTTTTTCTAAATCAATTTCTGTTTTGAATTTCAATCAACCAACAACAATCAAATCAGTTCAAATACTTACCAAACATTTGCAAATGAAATTTGGTTCTGTTTAACAACATAAACCAAAAATTCCAAAACCAAAATAATAATTTTATTTTAGGATCCATTATTAATTAAATAAATAGACCATTGTTATTAAATCAAATAGGATTTGTTTTATTTAAATAATCCTTTTGAGATCTAGTTATTTTCAAAACCAAAACAGTAGGTTTTATTTGGGAATATAAAATACTTGGAAAACTTATTTTAAATAAATAAATAAGTTTTGATGTTTTGGAAATAGTAAAACTTTTATTAATAAATAAACCTTTACTATTTTTATCAAAACAAAATGTTTTATTTCAAAAGCTTGGCCAAGGTTTAATTTGGCTCTATAAAATAATCCTTATTTATAAAACTTCTATTTCTTTTGAAAACCAAATCTTTTTTTATTTTAAAAGATCCAAAATAGTAATTCCAAAATATTTTATTTTCCTTTATCAAATGTTTATCTTTTTAAATCCTTTTAAGATTTATTTGATCCACATTGGTTTGAAAGTTTCCAATGGAATTCAAAAAGTTTCTTCTCACCCTGAAAATCAAACAAAGTTTTATTTTATTCATTTATTTTTCACATTACAAGATTTGGAAAATCTTGGGATGTGACAAGTTATTATTATATCTTTGTGTTTATGATAAATGTTTACATTCTTGCTATAATAGTATTAACCGGAAACATTAATAATTGTGTGATTTGTAAACTAAATTAGATTCCCTAGTATAGCCTCTTTATAATACTAGCTTGTTGGTTAATAGATGATCGTGGTTTCCCGATCATGAACATTGAGATGTTGTTAACAACAAGATCATATCATTAGGAAAATGGCATGATGGACATACTCCTATAGATAAGCGTAGCATAAAGATCAAGTCATTTTAATAGTTCAATTGCTATAAGATTTCTGATACATAGTTGTTGGAGATATGCCCTAGAGGCAATAATAAATGTAGTTATTATTATATCTTTGTGTTTATGATAAATGTTTACATTCATGCTATAATAGTATTAACAAGGAAACATTAATACTTTGTGATTTGTAAACTTAAAATAGAGTCCCTAGTAAAGCCTCTTTATAATACTAGCTTGTTGGTTAATAAATGAATGTGGTTTCCCTATCATGAACATTGAGATGTTATTAACAACAAGATCATATCATTAGGAGAATGATATGGTGGACATACTCCTATAGATAAGCGTAGCATAAAGATCAAGTCATTTTAATAGTTCAATTGCTATATGCTTTCTGATACATAGTAACCTAATTCCTTCGACCATGAGATCATGCATATCACCTTCACCGGAAGGATGCTTTGATGACATCAAACACCACACCGTAACTAGGTGGCTATAAAGGTGGCATTGAGTATTCAGAAAGTATTGGTTGAGACGCATGGATCAAGAGTGGGATTTGTCCATCCATATGACAGATAGATATACTCTGGGCCCTCTCGGTGAAATGTCATCCAATTAGCTTGCAAGCATGTGACTGGCTCACAAGGGATCACATATCACGGGAACGAGAAAATAGTACTTATCAGTAACGAGGTTGAACTAGGTATGCAGAGATATCGATGATCATAACCTCGGATAAGTAAACTATCGTGATACAAAGTGAAATTGGTATCGTATGTAAGTGGTTCATTCGATCGCAAAGTAATCATAGAAACATGTGGGAGCCATATGAATTTCTAGATTCCTCTATTGGTTATTGTTCGGAGAAGTGTCTCGATCATGTCCGCATAATTCACGAACCGTAGGGAGACACACTTAAGGATTCGACGTTGTTTGAGTAGTTATGGAATAATGAGAAAGAGACCGAATGTTGTTCGGCGTCTCGGATGGGATCCGGGATATCACGAGGAGATCCGGAATGGTCCGGAGAATAAGATTCATATATGGAAAGTCCTATTTCGGAGTTGGAGAATGGTTCCGGTGTTTTCATCAGGAATGTTCTAGAAGGTTCCGGAAGGTCCGGCACTCCGGAGGGGAAGGGTACATGAATGTTTCATACCAAGTTGGAATGATTGCATCATGTACTAGGTGTCATCACTGAACAAAATAAAGGGTTTAATCAAATCCTAGTTTGAAAAGTCAAACGCCAATTTGAAAAGTCAAACGGCTATTTTGGGAAGTGGAGGGGGAGGTGGAAACCAAGTTGGGGAGGAGTTCCTCCCCTCCACCGCCGGCCCACTTGGGATCCGAGTTGAGGAGGGACTCCCTCCCCTTGGCCGACGCCTCCCACCTATAAAGGGAGGGGCAGGGCTGCCCCTCCTAGTACACAAGTTGCCCCTCTAAACCTAAACCCTAGCCGCCGCCTAGGGTTTCTCCCCTAGCCGCCGACTTGGACACATTCAAGCCCTATCCACTGGCCCTAGCACCTCCTCCTTGGTGAGTATAAACCCTAGATCGCCGAGGAGCTCTCTCATAGTCCACCATACTCTCTTCGGCTTAAGGCGAAGCCCTGCGAGATCTCCCCTCTACTTCCTGCATTCACACCGTTGTCTTGGATTCGAGGAGAGTGCTACAACCTCCGCCTCACCTGGAACAAGGGAGAGGAAGGTCTTCGCCGAAAATCGAACGTGTGACCGATCATGGAGCGCTTTAACGAAGCCTAGAAAGGATCGTCTACGCGATCTTGAGATCGGGAAGAGTACGACTACATCACCCACGATAATCCGCTCTCGTTAAACACCTTGGAATCTTCGAGGGTGAGTTATTCCATCGACTCGTTGCTACAATCTAGTAGATAGATCTTGGCTTGTTTGTTTGTATGCGATAGAAAAATTTTGTTTTCCATGCTACGAAATCCTTCAGTGGTATTAGAGCCGTGTCTATATGTAGATCTGTTTCATGAGTAGAACACAATGGTCATTGTGGGCGTTGATGCTTTTATTGTCGATTGCTTCTTGTGTACTTTGCATCTTGCGGGATGTTGGGATGAAGCGGCCCGGGCTAACCTTACATGACATCGTTCATGAGACTTGCTCCACGCTTGACATGCAACTTGTATTGCATAAGTGGCTTTGCGGGTGCCTGTTTCTCCCAGCATAGTTAAGATTCAATTTACAACGGGTGATTAACAATGCTAGTATCAATGTTGTGGTTCTTGTTCGTAAGTTAGATCGACACTTATTGAAAGCCCCAAACCACGTAAAACATGCAAAGAAAGTAGAGGCGTCTAACTTTGTTTTGCAGGGGTGTAACATCCCAAAAATACCAAACTTAGATCATCAAACACTAATCATCAAGATTAGGGTTAACAAAAACTTTTCTAAATGAATTCAAGAATGCATGTATATGTGTATGCATGGATTTTGAATTTCTTTAAAAACCACCTTGTTTGTGTGATCCATTGCTTTTAAAATGTTTCTTAGGTGAAAAGAACATCATCTAAAACATTTCCCACACTTTTCCTAAAGACAAGTAAATCAAAACAAATATATTAAGTGAATGGTCATTTTGACCAATTTAACTCCCATGCCTACTTTGGTTGTCTCAAACTTTCAAAACCTAACAGAAACTTTTATGGATCTTTGCACCCCTTGAATGTACTCATAACAAAGTATCAAGGCCCACTTTGTGATCATACAGAAACTTTCAAATGCATAGTTTAAATGACAATTCAAAATTGAATCTTCTTCATATGGGAAGATCCCACTTTTCCAAAACCCACTCAAACAAGCTCAACTTTCAAAACCCAAGCATCTGCAGACTCACCAGAACCAATCTAGCAAACCCACCAAAAATCATTTCAAAATTCAAAACTTGATTTCATGCGGCCATTTCATCAAACAGGTTGCAGACACAAATCAAACAAAACATCAAACACTATAGTGTGCAGTGATTCTTGCCTAACTTGTTCCCTAGTTAGCTCACACACACCTCAGTAGATCATCTAGAAAGATTAGCCCAACACTAGCACCCCTATGAGCTTGCCATTGCCATTAATGGTGAACAGCCGAGCACCTCAATGCCACCCCATAGCAGATAGCAAGCTAGGAGCAGCAACAAGCCTAGCCAGCATGTCTGGGAGGCAGCCCACCGTCCACCGCCACTGCCCAGCCCGCGAAGCGCTAAGCCCTCAGACCACGCGCACAAGACACGCCAGACCATGCCGAGTGCGCCAGAGCGCCACCTCGACCATCACCCATGCATCGCGCCTCACCGCTGCACACACGATCACCACCGACCCAGAGACCGCCAGACACCCCTGCTTGCCCGTACATACAGCCACCGCCCGCCGTCGAAGACGCCGCCTCTGCCGCGCAGAGCACCGCCCGTTCCAGACCAAACCACACCGCCCCATGCCTCGCGACCATGTTGTTGAGCATCGCCAGGAGACACAACACCGTCCCCTACCATTGCCCATGCCAATAGCCGCCTGCAACGTCGCCCCCGACGAGCTCACCGTGCGCCCCGACGGTCCCCTCGCTCGACTATAAATAGAGGCCACCCCTGCACGATTTCTTCACACCATCTCACTCCCCTCTCCCCACTGATCGTGCCACACCATTCTTAGATCAAGCCGAGCACCACCTCGCCGGAATTTCACCGGAGCCCGCCGCCTCTGGAGAAGAAGGGAGCCAGCGATTGGAGCCGCCCCAGGAGAAGCCACCGGTACCAGGAGGATCGACTTCGTCGTTCGCCCGCCTCGCCGACCGCCTGCACTCGGTGAGCCCTCAAAGACCCTCACACCGCCGCTTAGGTTTCGTTCTCGCCGGAGTTGACTCACGTCGACGATGACCCACAGTCGTTGGATTAGAACGAGATCGAACGATCCACGTTGCCCCATACCGCTTCGCCCAGCCCCGTGTCACTGACGAGTGGGGACACCCACTTAAGCAGCCATGAGCATCAAGGCTTAGCAGGCCCGTTAGAATTTCCCGCGCAGCCCAACAATTCAAATTAAATCTTTTCTATTTCATTTCAAAAACACTTTAGCACCAAACTTCAAAAATCAACCCAGATCGATTCAGTGCATCAAATTGGATGAAACCAATTTTGTTGGAAAGGTCTGTGAATGCTTAATCCAAGCCCGTTGGATTCAAGTCATTTGGATCTGTAGATCACCCATAGTAAAAATAACAAGGCAGAAGCTTTTCTACATTCAAACATTTTTCAAATTTCAACCATAAAATCTTTTGAGTTGTTTCCAACTCTAAAAAATCACATTTAACCATACCTTTCAGAATATATAAAAATATATAGGTTTACTTGCAGAAATAATGTTCAAGTAATAAAAGAATGCTACATAAGCATTTCTAGCCACTTTAATTAATTAAAAATAAAAGGGTAAAACCTTATTAAATTGTGACACCACTTTAAATCACATTCCCATGGACTACAATATGTGGTGATGACATGTGTCAACATGATACCATATGTGGTTTGGAGAATATTAAATCTTAATTAGTTTTTCAATGAGTAGAAATTACTTTTCTAAAAATAAAAAGGATTTAAACCAAGCCTTAACCTTGTAATGTTAGAGATGATGCTAGATCATCTATAGGACCTTTGTGTGTGATGATTGCAAGTAGTTAAGTATTGTTTGGTGATTGTGTACCTCGTATTTATTCATAGACGCTAGTACCGACCAAGGATACGAGGAGGAAGGAGGATACTACGAAGAGGAAGCCGAGGAGAACTTCAACCACTGCTCTGCACAAGGCAAGCTGATACTAAACCAATGCAAGCCTAATACTACTAGTGAATGTGCAAGCTAGTAACTATGCAAGCTTATATTGACATTGATGCCAACCTTACTAATCAAGTTGACCTACGCAAGCTAACACTTGCAAGATACCTTACTGATGCCACAAACCCATACTTGTGAGATGACTACTTTATGCCTTAAGAATATGTGATCATACCCACTGGCTAAACCAATCCTAGTTTTATGGCAAGCTTCTTACTTTATTTCTTTATCAAAGCTTACTTAGAGTCTACCTAAGAGTTTGGTAGATACTAGACAGTTGTGCTGCAGGTTTCATAAAGAGCATAAAATTTGGCCTAAGCTAGAAACCTTGATATCAACCTAAGATATAAGGTTGTACTTAGTTGAAACTCCACCAGTTCACCACCCCTCATCATTACTACCCCCACCTGTAGATGCTAGTGCTAAGCATAAAACTTGATCAACTTTAGATGGGAATACTTGGAGGAAAAATGGTTACGAAAACCTTGGAATGATGGATCATTCTATTGAAATGTTTTGGACATGTGTTTCCAAATACTTGATGATTTTGGTGATGAAAATGTTGAGGCATGAGTCTTAGCCCTTTTTAAAACTGATGGTTGTCTGGATGCGATACCATTCCAATTTAAGCGTACAACCACAATACCCGAATATTGGGTAGGGCTTGACTGGAAACTTATATACCTTAGTATTAGTTCCCTCCTGGCCAAGGTCTGAGCTGAGGCTACCTTGTGAAGATTGTCCACTGCGTGCACCCAAGATGACAGTTGGTCATGGTTGGGAGGCCAAACTCACAGGAGAGGTGCTTATACTAGGGCGTGTAATTGAAAGGTTAGGATTGATTATCCGCATACTGAGTATGGCGAATTCAGGATTTGTTCCTGACGGATGTATCGAATGTTGTGGTGAAAGTGTATAATCTCTGCAGAGTGTCAAACTATTCGAATAGCCGTGTCCATGATTATGGAGTGGCCATACTTCTCCCCATGCAATTTTCAAAATGACTTGTGAAATGAATTGAGACTTCGACTTGACCACAACAGAGTTGTGACCTGAATTACAATCCCACTTAGGAGTTATAAAATTGTGACCAGCTTTGGAACTTAGTAGAGATAAACCTGGCTTTTTGCAAAACAACCCTAGAGCCTAGTGTCCTATTATCCAAAAACCCCTTATCTGTTAGTATTAGTTTGCGAGTACTTAAAGAGTACTCATGGCTTTGTCCCTGGCTATTCCCATGGCCAGACTATAAAGAGGAGTACCTGGAAGATGGACCCCAGGAAGGTTACGACAACTAGGATCATCTCCCATCGTCAAGATTGCTCGTGACCTCAAGATGGAGCTTCGCCACTCTACTGCTATTATTACATATTCACCGCTTGATGTTGTATTAAGAACTGGACCATGAGATCCCTATTTGTGTAAGAACTTATGTATCGTTTGTAATGGATGAAGTACTATGGTATCCAATTCTGTTATGTCTCGCAAAAATGGTAATCCTGGGATTGCGATGTATGGCATAACAAACATCTAGGATTGAAAAATCCGGGTGTTGAAAAGTTGGTATCAGAGCCATCCTGACCATAGGAGACCCTAGTTAGACCGGACGTTGAACCAAAAACTTAGTTTCAAAATAAAAGAACAAAAATATTTACGAAAACTTATTCTCATTCTTACCTCTTTAATTCTTTCATAAAACTTCATGTTCCTCAAAAACTCTTGCAAAATAGATAAAATTTTGACACACTTGATCACTCTGCTAATCTACTCATCCTCTATTTTTATAGATGGACGTGAAGTACAGCAAGTTTTATCAACTCGGAAATGGAGGAGACCTTATCTTTGAGAGGGATTTGTATCAGCTTTCGGAACTTCTAGAGCGTCCGCACCCCGAGTTCTTCGGAGCTCAGCTCAATGATCAAGGAGGAGAAGATCTGCAGTGGCTAATTGTTGCAAGTCTCCGAGGAAATATTGAACCTCCCACTGCGGAGGGAATTCAGTTTACCTTGAGGGAAAACAACTGGCTCGATGGACTTGCCAGAGCAATGCAGGAAGCTCTTTCCCGTCTACAAGGGTACGCGCTTTGAGTTTTTCCCAAGACGTGATGCAAATGGTCAACCACTGGAAGCCCCATACCACCCCGAGCTGAAGACTCAATTGGACCACCTTAGCTTCATGATGTATGATCGTCAGCAGGAATTGGACAACTGCCGTGACTATTGCAACCACAAGTCTGCCATCATCAAGACGAAGGACCAGGCCATCGCCATGCTAGCAAAGGATCGTAAGTCTCGCCGCTGTCAGCTCGACAAGAAGGAGCGTATTATTTCCCGTCTTCGCCATCGCATCTCATCTCTGGAAGAGACCATCCACGAGAGAGACATGCAGTTGGAGGAAAGGGAGAATGCCGGAGAGGATCTTCGTGGAGACCCTTACTCCTATCTCAGCGATGACGATGATTTTCTAGAGGATCAGGCCATGGACTTCTTCACCGATGAGGATGATTTCGCCTTCATCGATGATGCTAGAGATGATGAAGCCACCGACCCCGAGGAGTAGTAGCACTGAGCACTAGCGTAGTGAGTAGTAGTCGGTCCCACTGTATCGTAGATTCCAGAATGGTTCTTAAAACCATCTGTTTTTCTTTGTTGTGGTGTGTGTTGTACTACGTGCTATGAGTGATTGAATGAAAAAGCAAGTTGCTAGAAAAACCTGAGTCAAACTTTAAAAACTTTTCAAAGACCCAAAACCTTAGAAATTTCCCTCTTTTCTCATGATCTATATCAATCTTCAGATGCCACGTGGAGGAAGTGGTTCAGCCCCGGACCCGATGTTGCAGATCCTGCAAATGTTGACTTCTGACCGCGAAGCTGAAAGAGCGGAACATCAAGCCAACCTAGCCACTCTGCAACAGATATCCCAGCTAGCCCACAACAACCAAGGCCATGGAAATCAGGACAACCACGGATCTAAGCTCAAGAATTTCCAGAATACCAACCCACCCGTTTTCACCAAGTCAGAAGAACCCCTAGACGTCGATGATTGGCTGCAAACCATGGAAAATAACTTAGAAGTAGCCGGAGTGGAAGCCAACGAGAAAGTCCTGTTCGCCACCCATTATCTAGCCGGAGATGCCAGGGCATGGTGGAATAGTGTGCGTGCAATGACCGGAGGCCAGATGATGACCTGGGAGGAATTCAAGGTCAAGTTTAGCAGAACCCATGTGCCACCAGGTTTGATCAAGAGAATGAGAGACGAGTTCAGGGAGTTGAAGCAAGGAAGGATGACTGTAGTGGAATACCGTGACAAATTTTTGTCATTAGATAGGTATGCCCCGGACGAGATAGACACCGAAGCCAAGAAGAAAGAAAGATTCCTGAATGGTCTGCATGACGAGATGCAGACAGTGTTAGTCAATATCCCCTTTGTTGATATTGAATCCCTTGTCGACTCTGCTATCCAAATGGAAGGAAAGATCAACCAAGCCAATGAGAACCACAAGCGTCGCATGATGCATCAACCAGGAACCCATCAGACCCCAAAGTATCGCCCCAACCCATCTCCAGGATTTGCCCCAAGAACCAACAGACACCCTATGACCCGTCCGACCTACCCCAACCGTGGAAACCCTAGACCCGGAAGGAATTCACAACAACCCCGGCAACTCTAGCAATTTCACCCGCGCCCCACCCAAGTTCAACACCAACAATGCTACCACCAACCCCAACACTGCCCCGAGGACTAGAAGCAATGTTGTGCCTGTCGCAGCCAAGGACAAGTCACAAGTGACCTGTTATGACTGTGGAAATAAAGGCCACTATTCCAACGAGTGCCCCAACAAGAAGAATGCTACAGCCCCTAATACCAATGTCCCAGCTCGGCAGCAGCGTCGTGTCCAACCAGGGAGAAGATTTGCCCCAGGGAATTCACTCAACCGCAATGGCCATCTTTTTCTCATGCATGTCAAGAAGCTCGTGAAGCGCCAGACGTCGTGTTGGGTATGTTTTCTTAATTCAAGATTTGCATGAGTGTTGTTTGATTCGTGCATCGCATTCATTTGTCACAAGAATTTGCTTGCACTAGTAAAATTCAACCAACCAAATTGAAGCATGTGATGATTGTACAAATTCCGGATCAACCACCAAGGCTAGGCAAATTTGCAAGGCCGTCCCTATCCGAATCCATGGCATAGATTTTTATGCTAATCTAATAGTACTCAGAACTAAAGGTTTGGAAGTAGTACTAGGAATGGATTGGATGTCCAAACATAAAGGATTGATTGATTGTGCCAAGAAAGCCATTACCATGACCAAGACTAATTTAATATCAGTCGAGCATATATCTGAAACCTTACCTCGCCAATTCAAGTGTAACAAGAGTATAGCCCAACCTACCATTGACCAAGTCCGGATAGTCTACGAATACCCCTATGTATTTCCAAATGTTTTGCCCGGTATGCCCCCAGATCGGGATATCGAGTTTATCATCGAACTAATCCCCGGAACAGGACCCATAGCCCAGAGACCCTATAGTATGAACCCGTCAGAACTAGAAGAACTGAAGAAGCAACTGGATTCCATGTTAGAAATTGGATTAATTCAACCAAGTGCGTCCCCATGGAGATCGCCTGTCTTGTTTGTGGACAAGAAGGATGGAGGTAACCATTTGTGTACGGATTATCGGAAGTTGAACGATGTCACCATCAAGAACAAGTACCCCTTGCCCAAGATAGAAGATTTGTTTGATCAGTTGACCGGTGCCCAAGTGTTTTCTAAGATTGATCTTAGGACTGGCTATCATCAACTCAAAATTCGTGCAGAGGATATCCCAAAGACTGCCTTTACCACCAGATATGGATTGTATGAGTATACAGTCATGTCTTTTGGATTAACCAATGCCCCCGCTTACTTCATGAACCTCATGAATAAGATTTTTATGGACTTCTTGGATAAGTTTGTCGTTGTTTTCATCGATGACATTCTGATTTATTCCAAATTAGAAGAAGAACATGAGCTACACCTAAGGACCATTCTTGGAACCCTTAGAGAGCATCAGTTGTATGCAAAATTTAGCAAATGAGAATTCTGGTTACAGGAGGTAGGATTCCTCGGTCACATTGTATCCGCCGGAGGAATTGCCGTTGACCCTGCCAAAGTGAAAGATGTAGAAGATTGGCAAGCCCCAACCACTCAAACCCAAGTTCGTGCTTTTCTCGGATTGGCGGGATATTACCGCAAATTCGTAGAAGGATTCTCGAGTATCGCCCGACCCATGACCCAATTGCTGAAGAAGTACAAGAAGTTTGACTGGACAGACAAATGTGAAGCGAGTTTTCAAGAACTCAAGAGGAGATTGATTTCAGCCCCAATCTTAATCATGCCGGATATCACGAAGCCCTTCGATGTGTATTGTGACGCATCCAAGATTGGTCTCGGATGTGTGCTAATGCAAGAAGGCAAAGTTATATCTTATCTATCGCGACAATTGAAGCAACATGAACAAAATTACCCAACCCATGACCTCGAACTCGCAGCCGTAGTTCTAGCCCTGAAAACATGGAGACATTACCTTATGGGAAACCGTTGTGAGATTTATTCTGATCACAAGAGCCTAAAGTATATATTCACTCAGAAGGAGCTGAATATGAGGCAGAGAAGATGGATTGAGCTAATCAAGGATTACGACCTGGACATTCACTATCACCCTGGTAAAGCCAACGTGGTAGCCGATGCCCTTAGCAGATTGCCGTGCCGCTTGAACTCAATGATTTTGAAGGAGCAACCAAGTTTGCACAAGGAGATGGAATATTTTCGAATGGAATTAGTAAGTGAAGTATTTTTGGCTAGCATAGAACTTCAGCCCACTTTGATCAGTCAGATTAAAGAGGCGCAGAAAGGAAATGCTAGTATCGACGGAATCAAGCGTCGTATCGGTACAGGCAAAGTACCCGGATTCACCGAGGACGAAGAAGGAGTTCTGTGGTACAAAGGACGCCTTTGTGTACCAGCAGATTCAGAGTTGAAAGAAGTTATCCTGAAAGAGGCTCATGATACTCTTTATTCTATCCATCCCGGAGGAACTAAGATGTATCAAGATTTGAAAGAGCAATTTTGGTGGCATAAGATGAAGAGAGAAATCGGAAGCTATATCGCCAAGTGTGATATATGTCAGTGAGTCAAGGCAGGACATCAAAGACCCGCTGGATTGTTGCAACCTTTGCAGATTCCGGAATGGAAATGGCATTCTGTAGGAATGGACTTTATCACTGGACTACCTACTTCTAGTAGGGGAAATGACTCTATTTGGGTCATAGTGGACAGGTTGTCCAAAGTAGCCCATTTCTTGCCCGTTAAAACTACCTATCAGAGTTCGAAGCTAGCAGAGTTGTATATCGCTAGGATCGTTAGTTTGCACGGAGTCCCCAAGAATATCGTATCGGATCGAGGAACTCAGTTTACCTCGAGATTCTGGAAGAAAGTCCAAGAAGGTTTAGGAACCCGCCTAGATTTCAGTACCGCGTATCACCCTTAGACCGATGGACAAACGGAGCGAGTAAATCAAATACTCGAAGATATGCTTAGAGCATGTGTGCTAGAATATGGATCCAAGTGGAAGACCGTTTGCAGAATTTTCCTACAACAATAGTTACCAAGCCAGTTTGCAAATGGCCCCATTTGAATTCATGTACGGAAGAAAGTGTCGCACCCCTTTGAACTAGTCGGAAGTAGGAGAGAGTCAGATTTTCGGACCCGACATCCTACGAGAAGCAGAAGAGAAGGTTCACAAGATTCGCGAGCACCTCAAGACCGCCCAATCCCGACAGAAGAGTTACGCCGACAAGAGACGTCGAGACCTCGCCTTCAACATCGGAGATTTTGTTTATCTAAAAGTGTCGCCATTAAAGGGAATGCAGCGTTTCCAACTCAAAGGAAAGTTAGCCCCCAGATAAATCGGACCTTTCAAAATTTTGAACCGTCGAGAAGTATCGTATCAACTGGAGCTACCAGAGGAGATGTCAGCTGTGCACAACGTATTCCATATCTCGTTACTTTGCAAGTGTCTCGAAGTCCCCGAGAAGACCGAAGTGTTCAAGAATATCGATCACCGGACCATAGAGATCAACGATGACCTGACCTATCCCGAAGTACCCATCCGTATATTGGAAGAATCCTTTCGAGCTACCAGAACCCGAAGCATCAAGTTTCTCAAGATTCAATGGAGCAATCACACAGAAGAGGAAGCTACCTGGGAGCGCGAAGATCACATCAGAACGGAGTTTCGAGATCTCTTCAAAACCTAGGTAATCTTTTCGTCCTTTTTCAAATATCGGGACGAGATTTTGTTTAAGGGGGGAAGGTTTGTAACATCCCAAAAATACCAAACTTGATCATCAAACGCTAATCATCAATATTAGGGTTAACAAAAACTTTTCTAAATGAATTCAAGAATGCATGTATATGTGTATGCATGGATTTTGAATTTCTTTAAAAACCACCTTGTTTGTGTGATCCATTGCTTGTAAAATGTTTCTTAGGTGAAAAGAACATCATCTAAAACTTTTCCCACACTTTTCCTAAAGACAAGTAAATCAAAACAAATATATTAAGTGAATGGTCATTTTGACCAATTTAACTCCCATGCCTACTGCGGCTGTCTCAAACTTTCAAAACCTAACAGAAACTTTTCTGGATCTTTGCACCCCTTGAATGTACTCATAACAAAGTATCAAGGCCCACTTTGTGATCATCCAGAAACTTTCAAATGCATAGTTTAAATGACAATTCAAAATTGAATCTTCTTCATATGGGAAGATCCCACTTTTCCAAAACCCACTCAAACAAGCTCAACTTTCAAAACCCAAGCATCTGCAGACTCACCAGAACCAATCTAGCAAACCCACCAAAAATCATTTCAAAATTCAAAACTTGATTTCATGCGGCCATTTCATCAAACAGGTTGCAGACACAAATCAAACAAAACATCAAACACTATAGTGTGCAGTGATTCTTGCCTAACTTGTTCCCTAGTTAGCTCACACACCTCAAAGAGATCATCTATAAAGATTAGCCCAACACTAGCACCCCGTGAGCTTGCCATTGCCATTAATGGTGAACAATGAGCACCTCAATGCCACCCCATAGCGACAACAAGCTAGGAGCGGCGAAGCCTAGCCAACATGTCGGAGGCAGCCCCACCGCCACTTGCATCTAGCCTAGCGGCGTTGCTAAGCCCTGGACCACGCGCACAAGTCACGCCCAGACCATGCCGAGTGTGCGCCAGAGCGCCACCCTCGACCATCACCCACAGACCGCGCGCCGCCCTCACCGCGTGCACACACGATCACCACCGACCCAGGAGACCGCCAGACACCCCTGTTTGCCACCCCGTTCCATACAGCCACCGCCCGCCGTTGAAGACGCCGCCTCTGCCGCGCAGAGCACAACCCGTTCCAGACCAAACCACACCGCCCCATGCCTCGCGACCATGTCGTTGAGCATCGCTAGGAGACACAGCACCGTCCCCTACCCTTGCCCATGCCAATAGCCGCCTGTAACGTCGCCCCCGACGAGCTCACCGTGCGCCCCGACGGTCCCCTCGCTAGACTATAAATAGAGGCCACCCCCGCATGATTTCTTCACACCATCTCACTCCCCTCTCCCCACTGACCGTGCCACACCATTCTTAGAGCAAGACGAGCACCACCTCGCCGGAATTTCACCGGAGCCCTTCGCCTCTGGAGAAGAAGGGAGCCAGCGATTGGAGCCGCCCCAGGAGAAGCCACCGGTACCAGGAGGATCGCCGTTGTCGACTTTGTCATTCGCCCGCCTCGCCGACCCCGCCCGTACCCCGGTGAGCCCCCAGCACCCCTCACTGGCCGCGCTAGGTTTCGTTCTCGCCGGAGTTGTCTCGCGTCGACGATGACCCACGAGATCGAACGATCCACGTTGCCCCATACCGCTTCGCCCAGCCCCGTATCACTGACGAGTGGGGACACCCACTTAAGCAGCCCGCGGGAGCACTGCGCTTAGCAGGCCGGCCCGTTAGAATTTCCCGCACAGCCCAACAATTCAAATTAAATCTTTTCTATTTCATTTCAAAAACACTTCAGCACCCAACTTCAAAAATCAACCCAGATCGATTCAGTGCATAAAATTGGATGAAACCAATTTTGTTGGAAAGGTCTGTGAATGCTTAATCCAAGCCCGTTGGATTCAAGTCATTTGGATCTGTAGATCACCCATAGTAAAAATAACAAGGCAGAAGCTTTTCTGCATTCAAACATTTTTCAAATTTCAACCATAAAAGCTTTTGAGTTGTTTCCAACACTCAAAAATCACATTTAACCATACCCTTCAGAATATCTAAAAAATATAGGTTTACTTGCAAAAATAATGTTAAAGTAATAAAAGAATGCTACATAAGCATTTCTAGCCACTTTAATTAATTAAAAATAAAAGGGTAAAACCTTATTAAATTGTGACACCACTTTAAATCACATTCCCATGGACTACAATATGTGGTGATGACATGTGTCAACATGATCCCATATGTGGTTTGGAGAATATTAAATCTTAAGTAGTTTTTCAATGAGTAGAAATTACTTTTCTAAAAATAAAAAGGATTTAAACCAAGCCTTAACCTTGTAATGTTAGAGATGATGCTAGATCATCTATAGGACCTTTGTGTGTGATGATTGCAAGTAGTTAAGTATTGTTTGGTGATTGTGTACCTCGTATTTATTCATAGACGCTAGTACCGACCAAGGATACGAGGAGGAAGGAGGATACTACGAAGAGGAAGCCGAGGAGAACTTCAACCACTGCTCTGCACAAGGCAAGCAGATACTAAACCAATGCAAGCCTAATTCTACTAGTGAATGTGCAAGCTAGTAACTATGCAAGCTTATATTGACATTGATGCCAGCCTCACTAATCAAGTTGACCTACGCAAGCTAACACTTGCAAGATACCTTACTGATGCCACAAACCCATACTTGTGAGATGACTACTTTATGCCTTAAGCATATGTGATCATACCCACTGGCTAAACCAATCCTAGTTTTATGGCAAGCTTCTTACTTTATTTCTTTATCAAAGCTTACTTAGAGTCTACCTAAGAGTTTGGTAGATACTAGACAGTTGTGCTGCAGGTTGCATAAAGAGCATAAAATTTGGCCTAAGCTAGAAACCTTGATATCAACCTAAGATATAAGGTTGTACTTAGTTGAAACTCCACCAGTTCACCACCCCTCATCATTACTACCCCCACCTGTAGATGCTAGTGCTAAGCATAAAACTTGATCAACTTTAGATGGGAATACTTGGAGGAAAAATGGTTATGAAAACCTTGGAATGATGGATCATTCTATTGAAATGTTTTGGACATGTGTTTCCAAATACTTGATGATTTTGGTGATGAAAATGTTGAGGCATGAGCCTTAGCCCTTTTTAAAACTGATGGTTGTCTGGATGCGATACCATTCCAATTTTAGCGTACAACCACAATACCCGAATATTGGGTAGGGATTGACTAGAAACTTATATACCTTAGTATTAGTTCCCTCCCGGCCAAGGTCTGAGCTGAGGCTACCTTGTAGGGGTTCGTAGCATGGAAAACAAAAAATTTCTATCGCATACAAACAAACAAGCCAAGATCTATCTACTAGATTGTAGCAACGAGTCGATGGAATAACTTACCCTCGAAGATTCCAAAGCGGTTAACGAGAGCAGATTCTCGTGGGTGATGTAGTCGTACTCTTTCTGATCTCAAGATCGCGTAGACGATCCTTCCGCAGGCTGCGTTAAAGCGGCGCTCAGAGTCGGTCACACGTTCGGTACTCGACGAAGACCTTCCTCTCCCTTGTTCCAGCAGGCAGCGGAGGTTGTAGCACTCTCCTCGCGATTCCGGCAGCACAACGGCGTGGTACCGGAAGTAGATGGGAGATCCCGCAGGGCTTCGCCTTAAGCCGGAGCGAGTATGGTGGAGTATGAGAGAGAGCTATTGGTGGTCTAGAGATTTAGACACACCAATTAGAAGGCTCTAAACCGAAGGCTAGGGCAATTATAAGCTCTAAACCAAAACGGCTCTAAACCAGAGATTAGAGGATAGGAACTTGTGTGTATAGAGGAGGAGGCCCTGCCCCTCCTTTTATAGGTGGGAGGGGCGGACAAGGGGAGGGGAGTCCCTCCCCAAGTCGGCCTTGGTTGGCGCACCGGCTTGGAGAGGAGGGACTCCTCCCCCAAGTCGGTTTCAACCTCCTATTGCTTGTTTCCCACAGTTTCCTGTTTTAGTCGTTTGACTTTCAAACTGGCCATTTAACTTTTCAGTGTTAGGATTCAATTTAATCCTTTATTTGGAACAGAAAGAACACTTAGAACATGATGCAATAATTCCAATATGTAATGACACATTCATGTACCCCTTCCCCGGTCTTGGGACATTCGGAACCTTCTAGAACATTCCCGATGAAAACACGGAATCATTCCGAACTCAAAACGGGACTTTCCTTATATGAATCTTATTCTCCGGACCATTCCGGATCACCTCGTGATATCCGGATCCCATCCGAGACTCAACAACATTCGGTCTTTCTCATAATACCATAACTACTCAAACAACGTCGAATCCTTAAGTGTGTCTCCCTACGGTTCGTGAATTATGCGGACATGATCGAGACACTTCTCCGATCAATAACCAATAGAGGAATCTGGAAATTCATAAGGCTCCCACATATTTCTCGATTACTTTGCGATCGAATGAACCACTTACATACGATACCAATTTCCCTTTGTCTCACGATAGTTTACTTATCCGAGGTTATGATCGTGGTATCTCCGCATACCTAGTTCAACCTCGTTCGATAAGTACTCTTTTCTCGTTCCGTGATATGTGATCCCTTGTGAGCGTCATGCTTGCAAGCTAATTGGATGACATTCCACCGAGAGGGCCTGAGTATATCTATCCGTCATATGGATGGACAAATCCCATTCTTGATCCATGTGTCTCAACCAATACTTTCCCAACACTCAATGCCAACTTTATAGCCACCCGATTACGGTGTGGTGTTTGATGTCATCAAAGCATCCATCCGCAAAGGTGATATGCATGATCTCATGGTGAAGGAATTAGGTTACTATGTATCGAGAAAGCATATAGCAATTGAACTAATGAAATGACTTGATCTTTATGCTACGCTTATCTATAGGAGTATGTCCATCACATCATTCTCCTAATGATATGACCCGTTGTTAATAACTCTATGTTCATGATCAGAAACCATGATCATATATTAACCAACAAGCTAGTTTAACAAGAGGCTTTACTAGGGACTCTTTTATGTTTACAAATCACACAAGTATTAATGTTTCCGTTAATACAATTATAGCATGGTATGTAAACATTTATCATAAGTGTGAAGATATGATAATAACCACTTTATTATTGCCTCTTGGGCATATCTCCAACAGTCTCCCACTTGCACTAGAGTCAATAATCTAGTTTCAAACCTTTGTGTATTCAACACCTATGGCTTTCCGATGTTGTATGTACACGATTGCTAGTGGTCAACTGATCTCCGGATCTGACACTTCCAGGTCCGTGTGTAATTGCATGTCTTTGCGTCTCTACACATCACTCATTCTCTAATGAGATGGCTTCGTACAAATTTGGTCCTTTGGTGTGACCTTTAGTTCTTTGGGGTTAAAACATGTTGATAATATTGTCGTACAATATATCTTCATAGTATTATCCCGCTGTGAACTACACCTAGTTTGATAACAAACTACTTGACACAAATGCCCTCTTTTCGCTAAAATAGCAGTCATATACTTAGCCTTTTGTTGTAGTATCTCACAATGTCTTAACTTTGGAACTCATCCAAATCCATTATGGAACTCACTTTCCATTATATTGTGCCACCTTTAGTTTAGATTGAGATAAACTTAATTTGTACTTTGTGACAAAACTAGTATCAATGTAGTACTTTTACAATGAACTAACCATCTATTTGTCACTTCTACAAATATTATACTCTTAGTTCTTCCAAAAGATCATAAGAATATCCTTACTATTGTCCAATGATCATCTTACGAATCATTCTGGTATATGCTCACAACATTTAGAGCATAGGACATATCTGGATTTGTACATATCACAGTATGATTGATATAAATACTCTTTGTGATTTCATACATCAAGTATCAATCTATACTTGATTATTTGTTTCACTTTACCAAATGTCAATACACTTGAATATATCATCAACATTGAACTCATTAAATCCTTTCTGTGCGACAAGAACCTCTCTTGTAGTATCTATATTGAACTCATTCAATATCTTGTCTATGTACTTCTGGCACAACCATATTAGCGTCTATTGATGCCAAATATTTGGGTTTTGCCTAAGTCTTTCATCGGGATGAAATTCTTAATATGTGTTAATAAAAGATACATTATTTCCAATCAAAAACATGTCTTTCACATAATGTATTAGAAACATGTCTTAGCGCTCCCACTTAATTTCTTGCAAATGCAAGCATCTTCATCGTCTCTGATGAATTTAAACTCTTTTAACAATTTCATCATCGTGAATATTCCAACTCCGCGATGCTCACTTCAACCATTGAAGTTTGCATATGCTTTTAGCATCCTTTGAATTAACAAAACCCTATGGACTGTGTTATGCACATGTCCTAGGTAACGATTCTATTAGAAGAACTTGTTTTGTTTATTCAACTACCATATAACAAATTATATGTAGTGGTTGCTACATTAATCCGTCTAGACTAAAAATCGCTATGAAAGATCAAATCTTGTCATATACAACCTTTGAACATTGTTGTGAACTTTTTTCCAACATGTCGACTATTTCATAGATGTGAAACATCCATGTCTATCTCTTTATAGATCCAAATACGACTGTAAGGTCTTGTACCTTCCCAGAGGGTCTTTCAAGTTCAAACCTTGATCTCTCGTATATGGAACTATCACGGATTTTATGGCTTCAAGCCATTTTACGGAGTCAGGGCCCATCATCGCTTCTTTGCATGTAGTCGGTTCATTATTCTCAAGTAATGATTCAACCCTCAAATCTTGGTATTTGATTGTTTACCCGATCTACTTGTTTCAATAGGAACTTAGATCTCCGTGACCACAACCTTTGAGGCACGTGAGCCATGAGCATTGTTCGCCTCAGAACACTTTTTTGGTTGCGCAACTCTGCACATATAGCTAAGGTTCTTTTAACCTTATCAAAGTTCTATTGTACTCCCACTTAACTTTTCACGAAAAATTCCTTCTAAAAGAAACTTGACGTTCTAAGTGACAAACACTTTTGTCTCCGGTGTTATGGAGGAATACTTAACAAAGACAGGTTCATCCGACTTTGGTTGCAAACATCTTTCTTATGCATAGCATAACAATGTTTAAGAAAGGACAACTTGGGTTTTATACCAAACCATAACATATGGTGTCATTTCAACGGATTATGATGGAGCTCTTTTGAGTGGAAAAACGGTAATCTCTAAAGCTTTTAATCTTTAAAATATAATGGCAGTTTTATGAATTATACCTTTGATCTTACCATGTCAAACAAAGTTTAATTACATATCTCGAATGCTCCATACTCTTATGGTGTTTCGGGAAATGCAAATCCACGGAACGATTCCATAAATCTTAGGTATTATGCTAAACTTGTAACTCAAATATCTTCCTTTATGATCTTTATCATAAACTGTTTATATTCTTGTTACAATGATTTTGCACTTCATCTTGAAAGTCTTTGAACTTTTCAAATGTTTCATACTTCATCCATATGAAGTAAATATTAATATATTCACTCAAATTTTCGGAGAAAGCATATGAAGTTGAAATCCATCGCTCTTGACTACACATAATGGATTTCGTACAACAATATGTACAAGTTCCAATAAGCTAGTTATTCGTTCCTTTTTGGCCTATGAACGAAGTTTTCATTATCTCTAGGAAAGTTTCACAAGCGTCATTTGATCAAAATCAAAAAGACTCTAAAATTCCATACACATGGAGTTTCTTCATGTTTTCTTTCCAATATAATTTAAACGACGATGTCACTTCCTAAGTGATCTTTCAATCAATTTGTCTTTCGATATTTTTAGCACAAGTTTTATGGATGTGATTTCTCCAACGAGATTTGTGAATCATCCATCTTTTATGGATTACGGTAATTTATTTGAACAACCCTTTTGTTCTCATAATACCTGATAAAACAAATCTTGAAGGAAAGCTTTGATGTTTAACGAGCAACACAATAACCCTTTATTTGTTCTCGATGAACATCATCACATATTCTTTTGCTAGTTACTTAGGCCATTGTAGTTCATGAATTGTGTTGTTTCGTATGACGATTCACACCAACAAATTCAGTATCAAATACTTAATAACCACATTGTTTAATAAGCAAAGAATATAGCCATAACATGTATATCATCTATATACTTAAACTGAACAATTCTAGTCTTTTCTTTTCTGCCATATATTTATGAGATTCTCTTTCAATATTTCCTTTTCTGTTTGAAAGAATCTATCAATATCAATAGTGGAGTCATACATATGACATATAGTCCAAAGCGTGTATAGTTAAATACCAATGTCTTTGGACTTTGCACTTTGAAGTAGATCACCATCATCAAATGTTTGGTGTTCTTTCAAATTCCTTTCTTTAGTAATCTCTTGGTGTAGTAAACATTTTACCTACATCAAATATTCACCCTTATCATGGAATCGTCCATGATCAAGCTACTTTTAGCTTATAATGATGAATTATGAGTATAATGTTGCTATCCAAAACCTTTTGGAGGATTAGGACAACAAGTGTCTCCAACCTTTTGCAAATTCTCATCAAAATATGAGAACATGAACTTTGCCATATTATACTCTATCATGTTGCAACCAAACTTCGTTTCAGATATCACAATATCTTCCACACATCATGGTTTCAAACAACTCTTTGGATCCTAGATAACCTTGATATTAAGAGAATCCTTTGAATATCAAGAATCATGGAGACAAACATGATACTTATATACTAACACTTGTAATTGTTACTCTTTATTTAATACTAATTATTAAACTTCATGGAGTAACTGGAACTTCTTGAAAGTTTGCAATAGGACTTTTAAACTTTAGATTAACACTTCAAAACAATACGATACCAGTTAGAAAGTAACTAACCAGAATTCTATAGTTCTATCATCTCAATTATAACTAAGCGTAAGGTGGTAGCGGATGCCAATGACTACAACAACTATGCAAATTCACTTTGATTTAATTTATGATAAATTGAGTTCTAATTAATAATTAAATTAATCTAGGTGAACTCCCTCAAAACAACATCCCTCACATTGTTTTAGTGATCACACGAACCAAATCCACCACATCAAAACCGATCATCACGAGAGTTGATATAGCTTCAATGGCGAACAATCAACATGTTCATCATATCTACTATATGACTCATGCTCTACCTTTCGGTAATCCGTGTTCCGAGGCCATGTCCGTACATGCTAGGCTCGTCAAGATCAAACCTTAGTTTCGCATGAGCAAATCGCTTGCTCACGTTGTATACACTTGTAGAATCTAACACACCGATCATCACGTGGTGCTTCGAAACAACAAGCTTTAGCAACGGTGCTAACTAAGGGTGAACACTTTATGACTTGAAATTCATGTGCATGAGGGATCATCTTATAATGCTACCGCCGTCTACTAAGCAATACAAGATGCATAAAGGATTAACATCACATGCAATTCATAATATGTGATATGATATGGCCTTTCTTCTTTGTGCTTCCGATCTCCATCTTCTAGCACGAACATGATCTCCATCATCACCGACATTGCATCAAGGTCAATGATGCTTCTCCATGGTTGTCGTCCACCGGCTTCAACTATTACAACTACTTTGAATAGACACGGTCTTAATGTAAATTAAAGACAACCATATGGCTCCCGGTTGCCAACTTACAATAAGGAACATTGCATACATCATATATAATCACAATCATGGCCATATCACATCATCACACCCTTGCAAAACAAAGTTAGACGCCTCTACTTTCTTTGCATGTTTTACGTGGTTTGGGGCTGTTAATAAGTGTCGTTCTAACTTACGAACAAGAACCACAACATTGATACTAGTATTGTTAATCACCGTTGTAAATTGGATCTTAACTATGCTAGGAGAAACAGGCACCATAAAGCCACTTATGCAATACAAGTTGCATGTCAAGCGTGGAGAAAGTCTCATGAACGATGTCATGTAAGGTTAGCCGCCGCTTCATCCCAACATACCGCAAGATGCAAAGTACACAAGAAGCAATCGACAATAAAAGCATCAACACCCACAATGACCATTGTGTTCTACTCGCAACAGATCTACATATAGACACGGCTCGATACCCTTGAGGGGTTCGTAGCATGAAAACAAAAATTTCTATCGCATACAAACAAACAAGCCAAGATCTATCTACTAGATTGTAACGAGTCGATGGAATAACTTACCTCGAAGATTCCAAAGCGGTTAACGAGCAGATTCTCGTGGGTGATGTAGTCGTACTCTTCCGATCTCAAGATCGTGACGATCCTTCCGGCGTTAAGCAGCGCTTCCGTAGTCGGTCACACGTTCGGTACTCGACGAAGACCTTCCTCTCCCTTGTTCCAACAGGCAGCTAATTGGATGACATTCCACCGAGAGGGCCCAGAGTATATCTATCCGTCATATGGATGGACAAATCCCATTCTTGATCCATGTGTCTCAACCAATACTTTCCGAACACTCAATGCCACCTTTATAGCCACCCAGTTACGGTGTGGTGTTTGATGTCATCAAAGCATCCATCCGGCAAAGGTGATATGCATGATCTCATGGTCGAAGGAATTAGGTTACTATGTATCAGAAAGCATATAGCAATTGAACTAATGAAATGACTTGATCTTTATGCTACGCTTATCTATAGGAGTATGTCCATCACATCATTCTCCTAATGATATGACCCTGTTGTTATTAACATCTCTATGTTCATGATCAGGAAACCATGATCATATATTAACCAACAAGCTAGTTTAACAAGAGGCTTTACTAGGGACTCTTTTATGTTTACAAATCACACAAGTATTAATGTTTCCGGTTAATACAATTATAGCATGGTATGTAAACATTTATCATAAGTGTGAAGATATGATAATAACCACTTTATTATTGCCTCTTGGGCATATCTCCAACATACCTTGTGAAGATTGTCCACCTGTGCAGTACCCAAGATGACAGTTGGTCATGGTTGGGAGGCCAAACTCACAAGAGAGGTGCTTATACTAGGGCGTGTAATTGAAAGGTTAGGATTGATTATCCGCATACTGAGTATGGCAAATTCAGGATTTGTTCCTGACGGATGTATCGAATGTTGTGGTGAAAGTGTATAATCTCTGAAGAGTGTCAAACTATTCGAATAGCCGCGTCCGCGGTTATGGATAGTTGGAGTGGCCATATTGTTCCCCCGTCAGACTTTTCAAAATGACTTGTGAAATGAATTGATACTTCGACTTGACCACAACAGATTTGTCACCTGAATTACAAGATCCCACTTAGGAGTTATAAAATTGTGACCAGCTTTGAAACTTAGTAGAGATAAACCTGGCTTTCTGCAAAACAACCCTAGAGCCTAGTGTCCTATTATCCAAAACCCCTTATCTGTTAGTATTAGTTTGCGAGCTTAAAGAGTACTCATGGCTTTGTCCCTAGCTATTCCCATGGCTGACTATGAAGAGTACGGAAGATGGACCCCGTGAAGGTTACGACAACTAGGATCATCTCCCATCGCCACAGATTGCCTATGACCCGAAGATGGAGCTTCGCCTACGCTGCTATTATTATTATTCATTGCTTGATGTTGTATTAACAACTGGATCATGAGATCCCTATTTGTGTAAGAATTTATGTATCGTTTGTAATGGATGAAGTACTATGGTATCCAATTTTGTTATGTCTCGCAAAAATGGTAATCCTGGGATCGCGATGTATGGCATAACATGCATCTAGGATTGAAAAATCCGGGTGTTGACAAGGGGTGTGCAGTGATGTGATATGGCCATGATTGTGATTATATTTGATGTATGCTATGTTCCTTATTGTAAGTAGGCAACCGGCAGGAGCCATATGGTTGTCTTTAATTTATGTTAAGACCCGCGTGTCTATTCAAAGTAGTTGTAATAGTTGAAGCCGGTGTACGACAACCATGGAGAAGCGTCATTGACCTTGATGCAATGCTGGTGATGATGGAGATCATGTTCGTGCTTGAAGATGGAGATCGGAAGCACAAAGAAGAAAGGCCATATCATATCACATATTATGAATTGCATGTTATGTTAATCCTTTTCACCAGGAATGTTCTTTCGGCCATCCGGTAAGTCCACCAAAGTCCATACTTGGTTTTCGCTCATGGATCCCAATTCGGATTTCATGGCCTCTAGCCATTTCTCAGAGTCTGGGCTCATCATTGCTTCCTCATAATTTGCAGGTTCACTATTATCTAGCAACAAGACGGTTAAGACAGGGTTGCCGTACCAATCAGGAGTGGCACGTGACCTTGTCGACCTGCGAAGTTCAGTAGTAGCATCGTTCGAAGTTTCATGATCCTCGTCATTAGATTCCTCTCTTGTTGGTGCAGACGGCACTGGAACAATTTCAGGTGCTGCGCTACTCTCCAACTCGAGAGAAGGTTCAATAACCTCGTCTAGCTCTACCTTCCTCCCACTTACTTCTTTCGAGAGAAACTCCTTCTCAAGAAAGGATCCGTTCTTTACAACAAACACTTTGCCTTCGGATCTGTGCTAGAAGGTATACCCAATCGTTTCCTTAGGGTATTCTATGAAGACGCATTTCTCCGCTTTGGGTTCGAGCTTGTCCGGCATCAACTTCTTGACATAAGATTCGCATCCCCAAACTTTAAGAAACGACAACTTAGGTTTAGCACCAAACCATAGTTCATACGGTGTCGTCTCAAAGGATTTAGATGGTGCCCTATTTAAAGTGAATGCAGCGGTTTCTAATGCATAACCCCAAAATGATAACGGCAAATCTATAAGAGACATCATTGATCGCACCATATCTAATAGGGTTCGATTCCTGCGTTCAGACACACCATTGCGCTGTGGTGTTCTGGGTGGTGTGAGTTGCGAAACGATTCTGCTTGCTTTAAGATGCGTGAGAAAATCATAACTCAAATATTCACCTCCACGATCGGATCGTAGAAATTTAATTTTCCTGTTATGATGGTTTTCCACTTCATTCTGAAATTCTTTAAACTTTTCAAACATTTTAGATTTATGTTTCATTAAATAGATATACCCATATCTACTCAAGTCATCAGTAAAAGTGAGAAAATAGCGATATCCACCGCGCGTCGAAACACTCATTGGTCCGCATACATCGGTATGTATGATTTCCAATAAGTCCGTTGCTCGCTCCATTATTCCGGAGAACGGGGTTTTGATCATCTTGCCCATGAGGCACGACTCGCACGTGTCAAATGATTCAAAATCAAGAGACTCCAAAAGTCCACCAGAATGGAGTTTCTTCATGCGTTTTACACCAATATGACCTAGACGGTAGTGCCACAAATAAGTTGGATTATCACTATCTACTTTGCATCTCTTAGCCTCAATGTTATGGATGTGCGTTTCATTTCTTTCGATATTCAGAAGAAATAAACCATTCACAACAGGTGCATGACCATAAAAGATGTTATTCATATAAATAGAACAACCATTATTCTCCGATTTAAATGAATAACCGTCTTGCAATAAACACGATCCAGATATGATGTTCATGCTCAATGCAGGCACATAATAACACTTATTAAGGTTTAAAACTAATCCCGAAGGTAAAATTAAGGAGAGTGTGCCGACGGCCATCACATCAACTTTTGATCCATTGCCAACGCGCATCGTCACCTCATCCCTTGCTAGCCGCCATCTATTCCGTAGATCCTGTTTCGAGTTACAAATATTAGCAATCGAACCAAGATTATACCCGTGCACTACAACGAGCGCTAGTAATGTAAACATCAATAACATGTATATCAAATATACCTTTAATGGTGCCACCTTCTTGTCCGCTAAGTACTTCGGACAGTTGCGCTTCCAGTGACCCTTGTCCTTGCAATAGAAGCACTCAGTGTCCGGCTTAGGTCCATACTTGAGCTTCTTCTCAGCAGGGGCAACGCGCTTGCCGCTGCCTTTCTTGAAGGATTTCTTTGCACCCTTAGCTTTCTTAAAGCTAGGGGTATTGTTGACCATCAACACATGATTATCTTTCTTGATATCCACCTCCGCAGCTTTCAGCTTAGCGAAGAGCTCAGTGATCGTATCAGTGGAACCAATTTGATTGTGAGTAACTACAAAACCTTTGTAGCTAGGAGGGAGTGATTGCAGAACTCTTTCAATCTTGAGCTCTTCTGGAATATTGCAGTCCGGTTTCTCAAGACGTTGAGTGTATCCCGACATCTTAATGGCGTTCTCACTAATGGAACTCCCTTCCTCCATCTTGCAGTTAAAGAACTTCTCAGAGATCTCATATCTCTCAGAACGGGCCTGAGTCTGAAACATGGTTTTCAGTTCCTCAAGTATCTCAAAGGGCCCGGCGAACTCCTCAAAACGATTATGAAGTTCTGGTTCCATAGCAAACGACATGGTACTCTTAATCACTCCATAATCATCTTTGCGTGACTGATAAACAACTTTTTCATCAGCCGGCGCATCAGTAGCAGGGGCGTCACCTAGCGCTTTCTCTAGTACATAGTCCTTTTGTCTGCCAGCGAGAATGATTCTCAGATTGCGGAACCAGTTGGTGAAGTTAGACCCATTGTTCTTAAGCTTTTCTTTCTTAGCAAAAACGTTGAAGTTGAAGTTGGACTTAGCCATTTGATCTACAAAATTTTGCAAATACAATTTAGACGATGTTCATGATAACTAGTTCAACTTAATCAAATTACTAGATGAACTCCCACTAAATTCAACATCCCTCAAGTTGTTTAGTGAACACGATCCAAATTCACCACACCTAATCCGATCTTCACGAGAAGAGATGTGGTTTCAATGGTGGACAACAAAGTGTCGATCATATCATTCATATGACTCATGTTTAACCTTTCGGTTCGTGTGTTCCGAGTCCATGTCTGTACATGCTAGGCTCATCAAGTCAAACTCAAGTATTTCTGTGTGTGCAAAACTGCCTTGCACCCGTTGTATGTGAACATAGAGTTTATAGCACCCGATCATCACAAGGTGCTTGAAAACGACGAACTTTCGCAACGGTGCATACTTGGGGAGAACAAAATTTTATCTTGATCTTTAAGTGAGGAATCATCTTATAATGCTACCGTCGCGATCTAAGCATAATAAGATACATAAAAGGATAAACATCACATGCGTATAATTTTATGTGACATGGTATAGCCAATCTCCACGCAATGATATCCATCTTGTGCGCGCCAGCATGATATCCATCACTCCACCATGATTGCCTCCACCATGAATAGCAACTACAACTATTGCTAACTACTTAGCAATAAAGTAAAGCTATTACATGGCGTATAAGAAGTTGACGCGCAAGTCATACACAATTATAAAGGCAACCATACGGCTCCTGTCGGTTATGAACTCATCGACATGCAAGTCGTGAAATATTATAAAACATGATCATTGCATACATCTCAATTCATACACATCATTTCTTGGGCCATACCATATCACAAAACACTCCCTGCAAAAACAAGTTAGACGCCTCTACTTTGTTGTTGCATGTTTTACGTGGTTTATGGGAGTAAAAAGCTAAGAACGATTCTTACCTACGGAAAGCCACAACGGTGATATTATGGTTGCTAACATCCGGTGTAAATCCCATGACTACTATAATGAGAGAAACTGGCATCCACCAGCCGCATGTGTGGAACAAGCCACACGTCAAGTGCGGAGACGTTCTCGCGAACGAGGTCGCGTAAAGTTAGCCTGGACCGCTTCGATCTCACTATGCCGCGCCATAAGAAATACACAACAAGAGGTTTGCAACAGAATACATCAACACCCGCAACAAGCATGTTGCGTTCTACTCGTGAAACACATCTACGCATAGATCTAGCTCTGATACCACTGAAGGGTTTCGCAGCATAGTAAATCAAAAAAATTCTACGGATGCGAACAAGAAAGCCAAGATCTAATCAACGAGATGTAATCAACGAGATAGATAGATGAGATCTTCATACCCTTGAAAAAATTGCACAACGGAAACGTTCAACAGAACGTGGTTGATGTAGTCGTACTCGTCGTCTCCTCCTCGCGATCCGATCCTACGCCGCAAGTGGCGGCGCCTCCGAGAGATGCACACGTACGGTGCAACGACGTCTCCTCCTTCCTTGGTCCAGCAAGTATGGTGGAGAGATAGATTGGATCTGCAGCACGATGGCGTGGTGCTTATGGTGGAGAGTTTCTGCGGCAGGGCTTCGCCTACGCGCAGTCGGGAGAGAGAGATGGAGGAGGGCAGCAGTTGGCGGCTAGGATTGGAGGAGTGGGAGGGGGAGGTTGTGCCCCTGCCCTCCTTATATAGGGGGCTGGCCGGCCCCTCTTAGCCCCTCCTCCAAGCCCTAGGGCGGCGGCCCCAAGGGGTGGAGTGGGGGGCAAGTCTTCCCCCCTTCTAGAAGGCTCCCCTAGGGCTGGCCGGCTGGGCCTTAGGGGCCTTGTGCCCCTAGCCCAAAGTGGCCAGGGCACTTCCCCTTAGGCCCACGCAGGCCTCCGACAAGTGGGCCCATGTTGGTCCCACTCCGGAACCTTCTAGAACCTTCTGGTACAATACTGATAAACTCCGAAACAATTTCGAAATCCAAAAACTGCTTTCCTTTATATGAATCTTATTCTCCGGACCATTCTGGAACCTCTCATGATATCCTGGATCTCATCCGAGACTCCGAACAAAAACTCATAAACCAATTATCCATTCTATCCTAGCATCGATGCACGTTAAGTGTGTGACCCTACGGGTTCGAGAATATGCAGACATGATCTTCTATCAATAATCAACAGCGGGATCTGTAAACCCATATTGACTCCCACACATTCATCGATGATCATACGGATGAACCACGATGCCAGGATTCAATTAATCCAATATATGTATTCCCTTCGTCACGCGATATTTTACTTGCCTGAGATTCGATCGTTGGTATCGGCATACCTAGTTCAATCTCGTTCACAGCAAGTACTTTACTCGTTCCGTAATCCGATATCACTTTGTGATTAACTCCTTAACCACGTGCTTGCAAGCGGTGTTGATATCGATTACCGAGTGGGCCCAAAGTATATCTCTCCAACTCGGGAGGGACAAATTCCATCTCGATACATACAACCCAACAAGTACTTTCCCATCACCTGAGAGACACCTTTATGATCACGCTCACATAGGATGACGTTTGATGACCTCAAAGCTTTCTTCCGATACCAGGGAGTTGTATTATCTCATGGTCTAAGGAATACAATACTTGACATAGGAAAAAGCTCCGCAAAGATGAACACGATGACACGATCTAATTGCTCTGCTTAATTTGGGTATGTCCATCATATCATTCTCCCAATGACATGATCTCATTATTAATCGACAACTCATGTCTATGGTTAGGAAACCTTAACCATCATTAATCAATGATGTAGTCCATAGAGGCGTACTAGGGACACGGTGTTGTTCATAAACCACACAATCAAAGTTTCCGCTTAATATAATTCTAGCGTGGAATATAAACTTTATCATGAACAAGAATTATAATAATAACATCTTTATTATTGCCTCTAGGGCATAATTCCAACATATTATATATTAAATGAGAGTTAGCGACGGTCATCCATCCCACCTCTGACCTCCCTCACATCCCATCTTCCCTATAAAGGAAAGTAAAAAGGGTGAAATCTTAAATTGCAAGGAAAAACATCATGATTCATTTTCTATCTAGAAAGACATGGATTAAAAGGAAGGTTTTTCCATAGAGGACATTTAGCTAGTTTTAGATAAAATAATGGTTCCACACATATGAGAACGCAGAGACCGACAGACCCTTATCTCTTTCCGAATAAAAGACACTAAAAACACGAGGACTAAAACTAATGGCAAGGTTGCTCTAAATTATCTGTTGGGAGAAATCCCCCTCTCCCCCTCCACTCCCATTGCCTTGAGAGTCCACCAAGAACAGCCGGGGCACTCCCGAGCCCTTATCGCCGGAATAGCCGGCGGGAGGCGGCGGAGGAGGGCCACCGAAGTAGTAGTAGGCTGTAAGATAGGTAGTTTTTGGCCATGTGCCAGTAGTGGACGGTCTTCCTGGATGCAAATCCTCGGATCTCTTGGTCCAGATCCTGGCTCTAGGGTTCGCCGGAGCTGTCCTCTTGCTCCTTTGGCTGGGGCGGCGGGCGGCCACCGCATCTTTAAATAAAGGCTTTTACATGTTTGGCCTCTTCTTTTAGATTGCTCACGGGGTTCCCCATCTTCCCACGGCCGGCCATGGCGGCGAGGTAAAGAGGATGGGGTGCGCTGCAGTGCTCAGCTACGGGAGGAGGTGGGGGAGTTCTTGTTCTGGTGTTTGGGCGCGGCGCCAGGCGAAGGTTGTTCTTGCTGAGGCTATGGCTCATCTTCCTCCGGCTGGCCGTGGAGGCAGGGGATGAAGGTGGCTTCCGCGAGGTAGAAGACCGCCTCCCTCTTCATCACGCACAGCTACTGGTGCTTCTCTCCAAGTCAAGGGCGTCGCTTCCTCCTGTTCGGCCGTGGCGACGAGGGGGAGGACAGTGGTGGCTCAAAGCTTTTCAGTGAGCACTGCTGGCCTTATCTTCTGCGATCGGATCAAGCGGTCGACTACTTCGTTGCCGCTATCTTCGGCCTATTTGACGACCCATTTCAATCTCCTCTGAGGAGGCTCTTCTCATCCTGCGCCGGAGCTCGACGCCTCTCATACTCCAAGTGGTTCTGTCCCCGGAGCTTTTGAGGTGGCCGGAAGCAGCGATCCTTCGCCGGAGAAATATCCTCGAGCGCTTCTTGGATCTCGACGCTAGTCGCGTGGAGATCGCCGGCGACTGTGGCAGAGGCACCTTTGGACTTGATTGCTTTTTTACTTTTTGTTCCACGGTGTTTTCTAGAAAATGGAGGCCTTATCTTAGAATAATTTGTTGTTCTGGGCTTCCATGTAACTTGTACCTACCACGTGTTTTATGATAATGAAATGGGTGCCTGGCACCCTACCACTGTTAAAAAAAGGCAGAGATTTTGGTGAAGTTGTTCGACTGGAAATTTTCCAAAAAGCAAACTAAGGTTCTTCCCTCCATCTGAGCAATATGGCAACCATGCTTGTCACTATGCTTGTTAGAGATGGTGTAGAACCAATATCATCTATCTTTTTTTAATGGGAATAGGTCCCGAAGGACCGAGATGCTGCGATTAGTCAAAGCGGTGAGTACAAATTACAATAAGGGCCTGAAAAGAAAACAAGGTTACAACCGGGCCCCTCAAATTTTCACATTGCACCCTGCAGGAAAGCTCAGAAAGCAATCGAGTCCTGCACTCCACTTGAAGCTCGCCTCCGACCGTGGCCGCCGTCGTCGATACCGGGGACGAACCACTTGGTCCAACGTCGACGCTGGGATCCGCGAGGAGGGAGAGAAAAGGCCACCGGAGGCGGTTGAAGTAGCTCAGGCACAGAGGCCTCTCGAGATCGGCGTGGCCATCCTCTTGGCCAGAGATAGCGGTTGGCTTATTACTTCCGCTTGGAGATCGCCGGAGAAGACGCAACATCGCCGCCTGAGAACAGGCGGCCCCGTCCTTCGCAAGCATCAGCAGCAGCAAGTCCACCCTCCTTACTTCCCTCGCCACCACGGCAGGCCGAGATCTGGAGAGGCAGCTAGTCGCCGACGACACCGCAAAGGCGCACCCGAGCTTTATGGTCGAGCCACTGAGCCTGCACCCTCCGCCGGCAACTGCAACCACTGCAGCAACTCGAAGAGGGAGACCCAGCGACCTCCTGGCGCCGCTCAAAAACACCAAGGAGTAGCTCGAGGATGTAGAGAAGCGAAGCCACCGCCCACAACCGGGCCGTCTCCCCCCGCCGCCACGGCCGGCCAGAGAGGGCCCTAGATCTGGGCACAACCACTCAACTCCTGCATCAAGAACAACTTTATTTCGGAGCGCGGTGTTCTTCGCCGTTTTCCTCCCTCCACCATGGACAGAGAGAAAAGCAACAAGGAACCCTAGGAAGCTAAGGATCTGGGTGCAGAGAGCCTTAGCACCGCCTCTACCTACGGGCATCAAGCCCAAGACCAAGACCGACACAGGGCCAAGCCACCTACATCTACAACTATACAACGGCCAGCCTCGCCCACCCCATCCTCTCTAGCCGGAGCCGAAGAAGAAGGGGAGGGGGGCCGGCAATGCTGGAGCGACTCTCAAGGGGGAGGGGAGGAGAGGGAGCGAGAGCGGAGGGGGAGCCGTATGTATCTCCCATCTATCTTACTTATCAGGAATGAAGCGATCATCGAAAAAACGAATTATCCCACGGTACGGTGCAAATTATCTTTGGCATAAACATCACAATACCAATCAAACCAACAAGATCGAGCTATTCATATGGAGTAGAAAATTATCAAGAAAAATAAAACCAAACTTACTCTTCTACATTTGGACCTTGTACCCTGCGACAACAACGATCCACATCGATGCAAAGCAACAGGTGGCGAACGGCACAACGCGCAGACGTGAACACAAAGACGAACAGCGCGTCCGGCCTAGCTACTGCGCCGCCAGCGCGGTCGCGGCAGGCTTCATCGGCGGGTACCCGATCCCGTGGCGCGTGGAGGGGAACACGACGAAGAACCCGCTGGCGAGAGCGCCGATCACGACGGGCAGCGCCGTGACCAGCGCCTTCTGCTGCTCTATGAGCCGCGGGTAGAAGCACGCGACCGTGTTGGCATCGGCCAGCAGCGCCACCGCCGCGAACACGATCACGGAGAAGAGGGCGTGCGCGAAGTCCGCCAGCCGCAGCCTGTACTTTGAGAAATCCCTCAGGGCGGCGTCGGGGTCGTCGCCGGCGTTGAACGGCAGGAGACCCCTGGGCGTCACGATGCCGTACCTGACCTTGCCGTCGGCGCCGACGTAGCTGTCGGTGAAGGCCGAGAAAGCGCAAGAGAAGGTGCAGAGCGCGACGAGCACCGCGGTGACCGCCTTGTTCGCCACGCTGCACGAGCCGGCGCTGGTCACGATCGGGTTCAGCACCTCGTACACGATCACCGTGGACGTCGGCAGCACCATGAGCACGTCGCCGAGGCTCTTGAACGCCGTGTTCGCCATGACGCCCACTGTAGTTGGGGAGCTTGCGGGCGCGGCTGTCGTCGTATGATGCTGCTTCTTCCTGACTATAAGCCAGCGCTCTCCCTCCTCAAAGTCAAAAGCTTAGGCTGTAGAGTATTTAACTGTTTATAGGCTAACTGCCTGTTAAAGAAATCCATGGCGCAGTTTGGAAAACAGTTACTTAATCAGGGAGAAACAGTTACTTAATCCATGGCGGTTGTGCAGATTGAAAATTGTTGCGGAAGTGGGTATAGACAGGTATCGGTTTATTATGAAATAAATTTGTAATATAAATCGATAACAATGCATCACGACTTCACAAGTGTGTATAAGCAGGTATCGGTTTTTGCTTGTTCACGGCCCTAACCTGCTCATTTATATTGCAGCTTCTGAGCTGATGATCATCCGATGCAGACTAACCTTTCGGGAGTTCCTTGTGGGAGAGGACCACGGAAATGGCCATTGATACTTAAAAGCTCAGTTCTTTTGATGACTTTTCCAAAAAGCTGTCCTATCCTCAGCTTTTTAGGAAAGTCGTTTTAAAAAAATTATGGGACTTCCAAATTAGTTTAGTCTTAACTATTTTGAAAGCCTTACAATTTTTTTAAACCGGCTTCCTCAGAAAGCTGGGGGTAGGACAGCTTCTCGGAGAAGCCGTCAAAAAAACTATGCCTCACCTACCGTGCATGCAAGGTGACCCTAACGCTGAATGGGTATTATACCTACTGTACGAACGAATACCAGTATACTAGTTATACCGAACGGTGGTTCGGATAGCAATGCAGGTTGTATCAGATCGTCGCTCGTCAATTTATAAGTACCCATCGACCTGCCGATCGATTGGCTTGTTAGTAGCCCCATGGCTGCAAGAAAGCGACGATTGGTTTGAGCCACGTTCAGTCCTGAAAGCTGCATTTTTGCTTGATAATCTGTAGGATTGCTGCATTAGGTAGGCCGAGACCAATAGGTCGTGACGTGTATATACTGTTTCAATATACAGTACAGTAGCATTTTGTATGACAGGTACGGTGCAGCGTCTAGCAAGTGAAGAAGATCCAGGAAGCAAGTTTGGCCGATCTTCAAGGAAAGTTCGGAGACTTACGTAACCTAGACATTAATTACCCGTAACTATCGTAATTCAAAACTAGCTTCTCAAAAAAAGTCTTCTCAACCATTCGGTAAAAGTTAACAGAGGTGTTTTGGTTAAGCGTGTTGTTCCGCCTTTTTTTAAACAGTCCCAAAGGGGCTGGAAGCTTTATATTAATCACTCACAGTGTAGGTGTAGAATATTACAGAAGACCCCAGAAAAAAAATGAACACATAGGTCCCCGTTTTAAGTTGATAAGGCTCTGCTGAAAATTTTGAGTTGCTACCGGGTCCCTCCCTATCTCCACTATCGAGCTGAAGGTCAGCTGCACCGCCGCGGGGACATAACCACTTGCTTCAGTGCCGATTTTGGACGCCGCCGCTGCCGAAAAAGGGCCTCCGATGGAGGTTAATAAGATGCCGGAGCTCACCGGCTGTAACAGACAGCATGCAGCCGTCGAGATAAAGCTCGCCGGTGTCGCTTCTAAGCTCCGGTAATCCCTGACGGAAGAAACCTCGCTAGCTCCGTCGATGTTAAGCAACCCATACTTCAGCACAACACTCATGTCACGGGTGGGTGAAGGCGGGTTGTGACGGGCCTCTTCCATGTTATACAGGGCGCGATTGACTTGTGTTCCTTCCGTTTTAAAATATAAGATGTTTTAGTTTTTTCTAAACTAAATGTATCTAGAAGATCTTTTAGTATATAGGTTCACTTATTTTGCTCCAAAACAATATACTAAAAGATGTATAGATGTATCTCTACTATCTAAAAAAATCTCGATGTTCCGTATTCTGCCACTACGTCGTCCTTCGTCAAACCTCCGCCCCGCACCCCCTCATCGCTCGTCAATCATATTTTGGCGTTTTAGTCCCTCCCAAATTCACATGTCAACGCAATGTTTTCTATCCAACCGCGTCCGCCTCTGCCATCTCCGCCTCTGCCTTCGTCCAGCCCCCCACGAAGCCATTGCCATCTCCGCTTTCGCCCAACCTCCTATGCCGCCAGCAGCCTCCGACTACCTCTCCCTGGTCCCGTCCTTCAAGTTCCGCCTTGCTGGTCGTCGACATGGAGCATGGACTAGGCGACATCATGGAGCACCCTCGACGGCACCCGCAAATCCGCCGTCCTCCCCTCCCTTGCTTCTGAACGGATACGGGGAGGCTACATTAGCGCAAATCAAAATTTTCTACCGTGTAAACCAGGATTACTGTTGTCATAGATCACGGGATTACCACTAGACGCGCAGTTGCGGAACTTGATGAAGCGCATCGATGTAGTGTAGACGATCTACGTCTCCTCCGTGTTCTCGTCCCACGAGCAGCTCCCCTTGCGCGGCTCGTCTAAGTGCCACAGATGCAGCACCTCCGAGGTATCCACACGTGCGGGGTGGAAGCGTCAGACGCCGGACTGCTAGATCCGCGCACGCAACACATGCGTGAGGAGTGGCGGCTGGGAGGAATGGTCTAACCCTGGTCAGCACGCCCCACCCTCTCTTATATAGGCGTTCCTCATGGGCTTCTACATTACTAGCCTAAGCCTAGTCTAATTCGGATCCAATCATCATTAGGCTTCCAGCCCCTTAAGTGTGTGACCCTATAGGTTCATATACGTATAGACATGACACGAATACACTTATTCTGTCAATAGTTGGTAGCGGTCTCTAGCAAGACGTGCCAACTCCTAAACTCATACAAAGATCATATCGGGCGAACCATCACAAGGTTTAGTACATGTATTTCCCTTTGCCTCACGATATTTGGTCTAGCTCCAAGCTGACCTCCATTTCTCGATACTGTGATTCAGAATCCCTTTACTAGGTTAACTCTTAACCATATGTAGCACGGCCATGCATTTCTGGATCTGATCACTCGAGGGGCCTAGAGATATCTCTCTCAAGTAGAGAGGGGCAAATCCCATCTTGATTGACCATGCCTTGCAGCATGCTTCAGGACAAACCCAAAAGCTACATTTATAACTACCCAGTTACGGAGTAGCGTCTGATAGCCTCAAAGTATGTCGATCCACATCTCAAGTACATGCGACAATCTCAGGTCTAAGGACAAAACGTACACGATGTGTAGAGAGAGAGCTGCAACTAATTGTCAGTCTCTAGTTGGGTCAGTCCAAACCCATATTCATAACATGTGTCTACGTCATTGGTTTGACATATCCATGTCTATGACTTGCGAAACATAGTCATCAACCAATCGATGTGCTAGTCTAATATTCACATGTGTCCTCACATAAACTCTGACTAGGGACAACTATTAAATAACCATACAAGTAAAGAGTTTCACAAACAATTCATATAATTGCCAATCAATACAAGTTGCCTGATATGGATATTCAATGAACATTACAATAACTCATGGATACATAAGAAATATAATCATCTCTATGATTGCCTCTAGGGCATATTTCCTTCAGTCTCCCACTTGCACTAGAGTCAATCTAGATTGTATCTAATACCTATTGCTCTTGTGTGCGCCTCATGAGCAGGCTACGGGAGTGGCTTTGTAAAGGGATCAACAACATTTGAGTCCGTATGTATTTTGCATATCATGACACTACCATCCTCAATGAACTCTCGAATCTGATGGTAACGCATGTGAATATGTTTGTTCTTCTGGTGTTGTCTAGGCTCCTTGGCTTGTGCAATATCACCATTGTTGTCACAATAAACGTCCATGGGATTGGACGCGTCCTGAGCCACACCAAGAGCGATCAGGAAATTCCTAATCCAAACAGCTTCCTTTGCAGCCTCCGAAGCGGAAATATATCCAGCTTCTATTGAAGAGGAGGCCACCGTATCTTGCTTGGAACTTTTCCAACTTACAACACCACTATTCATGACAAACACATAACCAGATTGCGATCTGGAATCATCTAAGTCGTTAAGGTAACTCATATCTGTGTAACCCCTTACACTGAGTTCATCCTCACCTCCATAAACTAGGAACACATCCTTAGTCCTTCTCAAGTACTTAAGGATATTCTTTACCGCTTTCCAGTGACCTTCACCTGGATCAGCCTGATATCTGCTCGTAACACTTAGAGCATAGGAAACATCTGGGCGAGTACATATCGTTACATACATGATGGATCCAATAGCCGAAGCATATGGAATCCTCCTCATGCGCTCATGCTCATCAGTAGTCGAAAGACACTGAGTCTTGTTGAGTTTTATGCCGTGAGACCTGGGAAAGAACCCCTTCTTAGCCTCTTCCATGCTGAACCATTTCAAAACTTTGTCAATGTATGTACTCTGGCTTAATCCAATTAGCCTCCTTGATCTATCTCTATAGATCTTGATGCCCAGAATATATGCCGCTTCTCCTAAGTCCTTCATCGAAAAACTATTTTTTAACGAGGTCTTAACAGACTCGAGCATAGGAATGTCATTTCCAATTAGTAATATGTCATCTACATATAAGATTAGAAATACCAACGCTCTCCCACTTTCCTTCTTGTAAACACAAGGTTCTTGTTCGTTTTTGATGAAGCCAAACTCCTTTACAACTTTATCAAATCGAATGTTCCAACTCCGAGATGCTTGCTTCAGCCCATAAATAGACTTTAGAAGTTTGCATACCTTTTTAGAATTGTTTGGATCGACAAAACCTTCGGGCTGTATCATATACACGTCCTCAGTAAGGATTCCATTTAAGAAAGCCGTCTTGACATCCATCTGCCATATTTCATAGTCGAAATGTGCAGCAATGGCTAGAATTATCCGTATAGATTTAAGCATCGCTACGGGCGAGAAAGTCTCGTCGTAGTCAACTCCTTGAACTTGTCGAAAACCTTTTGCAACAAGTCGAGCTTTATGGATGTGAACATTTCCATCCATATCAATCTTCTTCTTATAGATCCATTTGCACTCGATGGCTTTAAAACCATCAGGCAGGTCAACCAAGTTCCAAACTTGATTGTCTCCAATGGACTCTATCTCGGATCTCATGGCGATCAGCCATTTCTCAGAGTCTGGGTCCACCATCGCTTCTGCATAGGTCACAGGCTCATCATTGTCTAACAATAATAATTCCCGCGTTTCGCGGAGCCTCGCCGATCTTCATGGTTGTGGTGCTTCTATTGCCACGGGTTCCTCAACTTGGTATGCTACAATAGCATCACTTGTAGAAGCATCCCCAACTGGCTCATCTTGAACTTCTTCAAGTCGCACCGACCTTCCACTCATTCCCTTTGTGAGAAACTCTTTATCTAGGAAAACACCGCCTGACGATAAACACTTTGCCCTCTTCTCGGTTGTAGAAGTAATACCCTAAGGTTTCCCTCGGATATCCCACGAAAATGCACTTATCCGATTTGGGTGTTAGCTTGTCCGACTGAAGTCGCTTGAAAAATGCATCACATCCCCAAATCTTTAGAAAAGACAAATTGGGATTCTTTCCAATCCACATCTCATATGGTGTCTTAACTACAGATTTAGATGGTACCCTGTTAAGTGTGAAAGCTGTCGTTTCTAGAGCATAACCCCAAAATGATAATGGTAAATCCGACTTGCTCATCATCGATCGAACCATGTACAACAAAGTTCGATTGCGCCGTTCGAAGACCCCGTTTCTTTGAGGCGTTCCGGGCGGCATGAGCTGTGGAACAATTCCGCAACTCTTAAGATGATTGCTAAATTCGTGACTCAAATATTCACCTCCGCGATCAGATCGCAAGGCCTTTATTTTCTTGCCACGTTGATTCTCTACCTCATTCTGAAACTCCTTGAACTTTTCAAAAGTTTCAGACTTATGCTTCATCAAATAGACATAACCATATCTACTGAAATCATCAGTGAAAGTAATGAAGTAGTGATATCCTCCTCTGACTGTCGTGCTCATTGGTCCACACACATCAGTATGCATGAGTTCCAACAAGTCTGTCGCTCTCTCGGGTAAACCCGAAAAAGGTGATTTGGTCATCTTTCCAAGTAAACAAGCCTGACATGTCTCGTATGATTTAAAATCAAACGAAGTTAGAAGACCATCACCATGGAGCTTCTTCATGCGCTTTTCACTTATATGCCCCAAACGACAATGCCATAAATAGGTAGGACTCAAATCATTAGGCCAAAGCCTTTTAGCACTAACATTGTAAACATATGCATCATCAAGATTTAAAATAAATAACCCATTCACAATGGGAGCATCAGCCATAAACATATCATTCTTAGAGATTACACAACCATTGTTTGCACTCGTGAATGAATAACCATACCTCATCAAACATGAAGGTGATAAAATGTTTCGACCCATACTAGGAATGTAATAACAATTATTCAACTCCATAATAAATCGTGACGAAAGGTGAAGTTGCATGACACCGACGAACAATGCAGCAACCCTTGATTTATTTCCGACGCGAAAATCCACTTTGCCTTTCTGCACTTCTCTAGTCCTTATTAGCCCCTGCATCGAATTGAAAATATGAGCAACCGATCCGGTATCAAATACCCAAGAGTTAACATAGGAATCAGCAAGAAGAATGTCCACAACATTTACAACAAGTGTACCTGAGTGGGAAGTACTCTTACTTCCACTCTTCTTCAAAAAAGTCTGGTACTTGCTGCAGTTTCTCTTCCAGTGGCCATATTCATGACAAAAGAAGCACTCAGTGTCTTCTATAGGTCCAACCTTTTGCTTTGGTGTAGGCTTAGGGATCGTATCCTTAGCCTTTCCCTTCTTCTTCCAAGAAATACCCTTTTTCTTGAAGCTAGGCTTGTTCTGCACAGCCATCACATGGCTATGCCCTGCACACTTCTTCATGTCACTTTCTGCTATTTTTAGCATCCCGCATAACTCATTAAGGCCCTTCTCCACCCCATGCATATGGTAATTCGAAATGAACTGCTCATAGCTGGATGGAAGAGACGCCAAAATGAAGTCAATGGCCAACTCTTGGCCTAGTGGAAAACCAAGCTTTTCTAAATTCTAACTGTAATCAACCATTTTGATCACATGGGGGCCTACAGCTGCTCCCTCTGCTAGCTTGCATTCAACAAAGGACTTGGCAACATTGTACCTCTCAGTCCTTGCCTGATCTTGGAACATGTCCTTAAGCGCGACGATCATATCATACGCATCCTGATCCTCAACTTCTTTTGGAGTTCAGGTTCCATGTATGCAAGCATAAGACAGCTAACCTCAAGAGAATCATCACATGCTCTCTTGTAGGCGTTCTTTAGGGCAACAGATGCATTATCAGCAGGTTCATCGGGGATTGGGGTATCCAGAACCGTTTCCTTTTTATCAGACCTGAGAACAATTCTCAGGTTATGGGCCCAGTCGGAATAGTTTGTTCCATTTAGTTTATCTTTGTCAAGAATCGAACGCAAATAAAAAGGTGATGCAGTGTTTGGTGCCATTGATCTACAACAGAAAACATGCAAAATACTAAGCCATGTAACCATGAAAGAGTAAAACATATTAAACAATTTAATAGTATATACTCCCACTTAAATCAATATCCCTCTATTGATACTAAGTGATTCATGATCCACAATTAACAAGTCGAGTAGTGAGCTTTAGCATCACTACTAGAAGACAAGGTAAATCGGTAAGCAACACTTGCTAATCATATCACATATGACTCTTGTTGTTGGGTGATATCTCTATGTCAAAACTAGGCGCCCAACCTTTATGCCTCAAGGTCCTTAACTGTTAAGATGACCTTGTCAAGCTCACCAACTCTTATGCGTGTGGGTATCCAATACAAACCCATCCAGCCAAGGAAAACCACGGCACCCTAATTTCATAGGCCCACCAACAATTGTACATGGCATAGGATGGTGCAAGGTTTGGTTGGGAGGGCATGGTTTAACTTAAACTTTGTGAGGGGTCGTTCTACTTCTATCATCTAATCATGCATAGAGTAAAACGCATAAGAATAGCATTCACATAGTTGTGACACAGTATGGCCCATTTTCTCATGGTGATCTCTATCACCATAGAACCAGTCCACCGTGATGATATCCATCTGCATGTTCCATGCGAGCCATCCACCAACTGATGAGTCCTCCAAGAACTAATACAAGTTATTACTCCTAACAACTAGTAATAAAAATTACATAGTATTAGGATCATCACAAGTTGGCACGCAGGCCATTACAATAATTGACAACACATATGGCTCCATCTGTGTTGCCCTACTCACGACATGCAGGTCATGATAAATTTATATATGCATCACATACATATATGGGCCATATGATCACATACATCCTGCAAAAACAAGTTATGCATAGAATCGCATTCTACCGGATCATGTGAACTCGCAACACCTAGTTACCTTAACGAGATACAAAAGGGGCTATGACTAGGGGAGTCTAGGGGGTCTCCCCTTGCGGGGTTCGAAGGGGCAGCGCCCCTCGCGGTATCAAATTTACCATAAACCGCCCGTTGTTCCGATCTGATCAAAATCCTTTGATCATGGTACATCGATTTTAGATCTAGGTTCCGATTCGATCAATCATATTTATCTTCGCGTGATTCAACAGGATTTATGTGTCACTGTCTATCCCGATGGCAGAAATGTAGGGTTCGCAGCATAGAAAACAAAAATTTTCCTACGATGTGAACTATATACCAAGATCTATCTACTAGATACAAACAACGGGCGGATGTATATCCGTAGAGAACATACCCTTGAAGACCGACAAAGCTTAACGAGTTCAACTCGTGGTTGATGTAGACGATCTCTTGCCGATCTCAAGATCGAGAGGAAGTCCTAGCGCCGCAAATCAGCAGCGCATCCGTGCTCGCACACACGTTCGAGGCACCGAGCAACCTCCGCCTCCTCGCTCCAGCGATGCGTGAAGCACAACTCTTTCTTGCTGAATAGCCACCGGGAACATGTATCTCGCTAGTCCGAGACCATGGGGATAAATTCTAGAGGGAGAGAGATCCTTCACGAGGAGGTGTGAGAGACAAGTGAGGAGGGGGCCTTTTATAGGAGGAGGAGGGAACCCCAAGGGGTGGCCGCATGGGGCTGCCCCTTGCCCTCCCTCTTCATGTGGGTGGACACTCCACTCACAAATCTCCTTTAAATTCCCTCCACTCAAAAGTCCACTCAAATTCCCATTAAATTTCCACCAAATTTAATGCAAACTCTCATTAAATAAAACTCTTTATTTTATTCAGAATTTTGTCAATTACTTTAATGACAAACATTCACAAATAACCCCTTGCTAGAATTCTATTTCACATGCATAACCACTTTATGCAATTTCACCAAACCTGTTTGGTATCTAGTGAAATAAATTCTGCGCTTGTTCATTCTTTCGCATGAAACATTTGCTCCAATTGGATGTCGGTGTCTCTTAAGTGTGTCACCCTACGGTTCGTGAATAATGCGGACATGATCGAGACCCTCTCGGATCAATAATCGAAGCGGGATCTGAGACCCATCTCGGCTCCACACATTCAACGATGACTTTCTTGTGATCGTCGAACCTTTACGCTAGTATCTTAATCCCTTTGTTTCACGATATATTACATGTCCGAGATTCGATCATCGGTATCTCCATACCTAGTTTGATCTCGTTCGACATGCACTCTTTTCTCGTTCTGTGATATAACATTCTAGTGATCAAATCACTTGCTTGCAAGCTAATCAATGTGATATCACCGAGAGGGCCCAGTATATCTATCCGTCATCGGGATGAACAAATTCCACTCTCGATCCATGAGCCTCAACATAACACTTTATTAGTTACGAATCCATCTTTATAATCACCTATTACGGTGTGACGTTTGATGTTATCAAGAAACTCTTCGGTGTTAGTGATTGACATGATCTCATGGTCTAAGGATTAGGATCACTTAAGTTGTTATAGCAATATAAACTCAATGACTTTGATCGTAATGCTATACTTCGGATGAATGTTCATCACACCATTACACTAATGTTGTGATCCCGTTATTAACAACATCCAATGTCCATGATCAGGAAACCTTGATCATCTTGTTAATCAACGAGCTAGTTTATGAGAGAGGCATAACTAGGAACTTTCTGTTTGTTTATTAAACACACATGTATTAACGTTTCCGTATCAATACAATTATAGCATGCAAAATAAACATCTATCATATACTTGAAATACACATAATAAACACTTTATTATTGCCTCTCAGGGCATATTCCCTTCAGTCTCCCACTTGCACTAGAGACAATAATCTAGTTACATAGTGATAAATCTAACACCCATTGAGTTCTGGTGTTGATCATGTTTTGCTCTAGGGAGAGTTTTAGTCAACGGATCTGCTACATTGAGATCCGTATGTACTTTACAAATCTTTATATATCCATCCTTGACATGCTCGCGGATGGAGTGAAACCGACGCTTAATATGCTTGGAATGCTTGTGAGACCTTGGCTCTTTGGCATTGGCAATGGCACCATTGTTGTCACAATAGATCACCATTGGGTCCAACGCGTTTGCCACCACTCCTAGTTCGGATATGAACTCCTTCATCCAAAGCGCTTCTCGAGCCGCAACAAAGGCAACATATTCGCCTCCGTTGTTGATCCCGCTACCACAGGTTGTTTGGAGCTCCTCCAACTAACCGCTCCGGCATTCATGAGAAATACGATCCGGATTGAGACTTAGAGTCATCTGGATCGGTGTCAGCTAGCGTCGACATAACACTTAGCGTCTTCTTCACCTCGTATACAAGAAACATATCCTTAGTTCTTCGTAAGTACTTAAGGATATTCTTGACCGCTATCCATGTTAGAACTGGATCCGATTGGTACCTACTAGTCAAACTAATAGCATGTGCCACATCGGTCTTGTACATAGCATGGCGTACATTATAGAGCCTATGGTGAAGCATAGGGACTTTGTCCATTATCTCTCTTTCTTCCAAGCCGGGACTTTGAGTCTTACTCAATGTCTTGCCTTGCAACATAGGTAAGAACCCTTCTTACTTCCGTCCATTTTAAACTTCTTTAAAATCTTATCAAGGTATGTACTTTATGATAGCCCTATTAGGCGCCTAGATCTATCTCTATAGATCTTTATGCCTAATATGTATGACCTTCACCTAGGTCCTTCATTGAAAATTTCTTGTTTAGATAACTTTTAACACTGTTTAAAGGTCTATATCATTTCGATCAATAATATCTCATCCACATATAATATCGAAATACCACATTGCTCCCACTCACTTTCTTGTAAATACAAGCTTCTCCATAAGTTTGGACAAATCCAAACTCTTTGATCACCTCATCAAAGCGGAGATTCCAACCGTGATGCTTGCTTCAATCCATAGATGGATTCTGAAGCTTGCACACCTTGTTAGCATCCTTAGGATCGACAAAACCTTTGGTTGTATCATATACAACTCTTCTTCAATATTACCATTGAGAAACGCGGTTTGACATCCATCCGCCATATCTCATAATCGAAATATGCAACAATTGCTAACATAATCCTAATCGACTTTAGCATTGCTACGGAGAGAAAGTCTCATCGTAGTCAACTCCTTGAATTTGTCGAAACCCTTTGCGACAAGTCGAGCTTTATAGACGGTCACATTACCATCAGGATCAGTTTTCCTTTTGAAAATCCATTTGTTCTCCACGGCCTTTCGGTCGTGAGGTAATTCCACCAAGTTCCAAACTTGATTTTCATACATGGATTCCATCTCGGATTTCATGGATTCTAACCATTTGTTGGAATCCGGGCTCATCATCGCTTCTTCATACGTCGCAGGGTCATCATTTTCATCAACCATGAAATTCATGGCGATTTCTGTATAGCTCGGGGCTGCAGCGTCTGCTTGACTGCGAGGTTCGTAGTACTCTCTTCGTAGTTTCATGATCATTATCATTAGTTCCCTCTTCAATAGGTGGAGCCAACTCCGAACAACTTCCGGCCGCGCTACTCGCCATACTTTGAAGAGAAGGTTCCACAACCTCTTGAGTTCTACCTTCCGACTACTCACACCTTTCGCGAGAAACTCTTTCTCTAGAAAGGATCCATTCTTGGCAACAAAACCTTGCCCTCGGATCTGATAGAAGGAATACCCAATAGTTTCTTTAGGGTATCCTATGAAGACGCATTTTACACTTTGGGTTCGAGTTTATCCGGTTGAAGTTTCTTCACATAAACATCGCATCCCCAAACTTTAAGAAATGATACTTAGGTTTGTTTCCAAACCACAATTCATCTGGTGTCTTTTCAACGGATTTAGATGGTGCCCGATTTAAAGTGAATGCACAGTTTCTAGTGCATAACCCCAAAATGACAACGGCAAGTCCGGTGAGACATCATAGATCGAACCATATCTAATAAAGTACGATTACGATGTTCCGACACCATTTATTTGTGGTGTTCGGCAGGTGTGAGTTGTGAAACAATTCCACACTCTTTCATGTGAGTGCTAAACTCGTAACTTAGATACTCACCTCCACTTCGAACCGTAGAAATTTGATCTTTCTATTACGATGATTTTCCACTTCATTCGAAATTCTTTGAACTTTTCAAAGGTTTCAGACTTGTGTTTCATCAAGTAGATATAACCGTATCTACTCAAATCATCCGTGAAAGTAACAAAATAACGATATCCACCTCATGACACACTCATTGGACCACATACATCGAATGTATGATTTCCAATAAATCTGCCGCTTCCATTGAACGAAACGGCGTTCTAGTCATCTTGCCCATAAGGCATGGATCACATGTATCAAATGATTCATAATCAAGTGATTCCAAAAGTCCATCCGAATGGAGCTTCTTCATCGTTTAACGCCAATATGACCTAGACGGCAATTACATATATGCGGATATATCATCATTAAGTTTAATCCTTTTAGCATCAAAATTATGAATATGTGTAACATTATCATCGAGATCTAATAGAAATAAACCATTCATCATCGGTGCATGACCATAAAAGATTTCATTCATATAAATGGAACAACCATTGTTCTCGGATTTAAATGAATAATCACTTCATCAAACACGATCCGGATACAATGTTCATGCTTTCGGCAGCACCGATAACATTTATTCAAGTTTATAACTAATCCTCGACGGCAAGTGGAGAGGCAGCGTTGACGGTGATCACATCAACGCTTGATCCATTGCCGACACGCATCTTGACCTCACCCCTTGCTAGCGGTCGCTTGTTCGCAGCCCACGATTCGAGTTACAAATATTAGCAACTGACCGGTATCAAATACCTGGTGCTACTGCGAGAAATAGTCAAGTACACATCAATAACATGTATATCATATATACCTTTGTTTGCCTTGCCGGCCTTCTTGTCCGCCAGGATACTTGGGGCGATTAACGCTTCGATGGCGGTCCCCTTACAATAGTAGCACTTCGGAATCGAGACTTAGGTCCAACTCGGGGTTTCTTTTCAGCAACAGCATGTGCTTGCCGCCTTACTTCCTTCCGTTTTCCTTCTTGTCTTTCTTGAAACCGTGTTCCTATTGGTCATCAACACTTGATGTTCCTTTTGATCTCCACTGCAGCGGTTTTAAGCATTGACAAAAGCTCGGGAGAGACTTCTTCATGCCTTGCATATTATAGTTCATCACAAGCTCTTATAGCTAGGTGGCAGAGAACACGATGGATGCCTAAGTCAATGGGAATCGATATTCCCAAGGACACAAGCTTATCGGCGTAACGACATCTTGAGTACATGCTCACTAACGAGCTGTGCTCTTCCATCATGCAGCTAAAGAACTTTTCAAGCGTTGTAGCTCTCACATGACATGTGTGTCGAAAATCATTTTCAACTCACCCATTGTATCAAATGCATTGCCATTTTCGAAACGCTTTCGAAGTTCCGGCTCTAGCCCATACAATATGCCGCAATGAACTAAGTTGTGGTCCTCCTGACGAGTCTGATAGACATTCTTCTCCTTGTCGGGGGCATCATCAAAAAGTGGGGGGCCTAACGGCGCTTCTAGCACATATTGCTTTTGTGCAGCAGAGAGGAGAATCCTCAAATTCATGGCCCATTCGGTAAAGTTGCTACCGTTCGTTGCTAGTTTCTCTTTCTCCATGAACACATTGAAATTAAAAGCAGGTGGTGCCATCTACAACAGAATTTGTAAAGTTTAGAGTAAGTGTATGATAGATTGAGTTCAAATAATCCATATTATGAATGAACTCCCACTCAAAAACGACATCCCTCGTGCCTTTTTGGTGATTACATGAACCAAATCCACTACACCAAGTCCGATCATCACGTGAGTCGGTATAGCTTCAAAGGCGAGCATCAAATGGGCATCATATCAACTATATGACTCATGCTTAACCTTTGGTCCGTGTTCCGAGGCCATGTCCAGACATGCTAGGCTCGCCAAGTTAGAACCTTAGTATTCAAGTGTAACTGCTTTTACACCGAAATATGGTCGTGGATCCAAGAACACCCGATCATCACGTGATGTCTTGGAGCGACAAAAACATAATCGGTGCATACTAAAGGAAGAACACATTCTTATCTTGATATTTAAATGAGGATCATCTTATTATGCTAACAAAGCTAAACAAGCAATATAAGATGCTATCAAACATCATATGTTTATTAGTGAAATGATATGGTTCCCGCAGATGATCTCTATCATGTGCATTGTGGTATGATCACTATCATACCTATATGTGTAAATCCAAAGTCTATGGATTTTACACGCTATGTGTGTTAAAGAGTATCATCTCATACTTCTACTTACAACACTACCATATCATAACACTAGCCCAAAGAACAATCTAAACTAGACACCTCTAATTTATCCATTGCAAGTTTTACGTGGCTTAGGGCTTTCGAGATAGAATCGTTCTTACCTACGAACATGAACCACAACGAGGATAATCAAATTGTTGACAACTCGCTTGCAAAATAGATATTGACTATAGTAGGAGAGCAGACACCGCTAGCCACTTATGCAAACTAGTTGCATGTCAAGCGTGGACAGGTCTCATGTGCGAGGACATGTAAAGTTTGTGGGCGCTTCATCCCACTATGCCACCAATATCCAAAATTACAACAAAGGAGCAACAACATGATCATCATCGCCCACATACTCATATGTGTACTACCCGTGTAAAGTATCTACGCATAGATCCGGCTCTGATACCACTGTAGGGTTCACAGCATAGAAAACAAAAAATTTCCTATGATGTGAACTATATACCAAGATCTATCTACTAGATACAAACAACGGGCGGATGTATATCCGTAGAGAACATACCCTTGAAGACCGACAAAGCTTAACGAGTTCAACTCGTGGTTGATGTAGACGATCTCTTGCCGATCTCAAGATCGAGAGGAAGTCCTAGCGCCGCAAATCAGCAGCGCATCCGTGCTCGCACACACGTTCGAGGCACCAAGCAACCTCCGCCTCCTCGCTCCAGCGATGCAGCGGAAGCACAACTATTTCTTGCCGAATAGCCACCGGGAACATGTATCTCGCTAGTCCGAGACCATGGGGGATAAATTCTAGAGGGGGAGAGAGATCCTTCACGAGGAGGTGTGAGAGACAAGTGAGGAGGGGGGCTCATTTTATAGGAGGAGGGGGGAACCCCAAGGGGGTGGCCGGCGCATGGGGGCTGCCCCCTTGCCCTCCCCTCTTCATGTGGGTGGACACTCCACTCACAAATCTCCTTTAAATTCCCTCCACTCAAAAGTCCACTCAAATTTCCATTAAATTTCCACCAAATTTAATGCAAACTCTCATTAAATAAAACTCTTTTATTTTATTCAGAATTTTGTCAATTACTTTAATGACAAACATTCACAAATAACCCCTTGCTAGAATTCTATTTCACATGCATAACCACTTTATGCAATTTCACCAAAACTGTTTCAGGTATCTAGTGAAATAAATTCTGCGCTTATTCATTCTTTTCGGCATGAAACATTTGCTCCAATTGGATGTCGGTGTCTCTTAAGTGTGTCACTCTACGGTTCGTGAATAATGCGGACATGATCGAGACCCTCTCGGATCAATAATCGAAGCGGGATCTGGAGACCCATCTCGACTCCCACATTCAACGATGACTTTCTTGTGATCGTGGAACTTTTACGCTAGTATATTAATCCCTTTGTTTCACGATATATTACATGTCCGAGATTCGATCATCGGTATCTCCATACCTAGTTTGATCTCTATCGACATGCACTCTTTTCTCGTTCCTGTGATATAACATTCTAGTGATCAAATCACTTGCTTGCAAGCTAATCAATGTGATATCACCGAGAGGACCCAGAGTATATCTATCCGTCATCGGGATGAACAAATTCAACTCTCGATCCATGAGCCTCAACATAACACTTTATTAGTTCTGAATCCATATTTATAATCACCCTGTTACGGTGTGACGTTTGATGTTATCAAGAAACTCTTCCGGTGTTAGTGATTGACATGATCTCATGGTCTAAGGATTAGGATCACTTCGTAAGTTGTTATAGCAATATAAACTCAATGACTTTGATCGTAATACTATACTTCGGATGAATGTTCATCACACCATTACACTAATGTTGTGATCCCGTTATTAACAACATCCAATGTCCATGATCAGGAAACCTTGATCATCTTGTTAATCAACGAGCTAGTTTATGAGAGAGGCATAACTAGGAACTTTCTATTTGTTTATTGAACACACATGTATTAACGTTTCCGTATCAATACAATTATAGCATGCAAAATAAACATTTATCATATACTTGGAATACACATAATAAACACTTTATTATTGCCTCTCAGGGCATATTCCCTTCAGGAAACCGACCGGTAGGGGTAAGTCATTCGACTACCTCAGAATCACGATTACGGAAAGCAAGATCATAGATCAATCCTGAACCACCGCAATATAAACGATCACATCATTTATATCAATCTGCATATCACCATATGCAAACATCCCGAATCTATAACTGAGTAGCATCGGCTATGATACCACTGAACGGATACGGGTAGGCTACACTAGCGCAAATCAAAATTTTCTACCGCGTAAACCAGGATTATTGTTGTCATAGATCACGGGATTATCACTAGACGCGCAGTTGCGGAACTTGATGAAGCGCGCCGATGCAGTGTATACAATCTACGTCTCCTCCTCGTTCTCATCCCACGAGCAGCTCCCCTTGTGCGGCTCTTACAAGTGCCATAGATGTAGCACCTCCGAGGTATCCACACATGCGGGGTGGAAGCATCAGACGCCGGACTACTAGGTCCACGCGCGCAACACAGGCGTGAGGAGTGGCGGCTGGGAGGAATGGTCTAACCCTGGTCAGCACGCCCCACCCTCTCTTATATAGGCGTCCCTCGTGGGCTTCTACATTAGCAGCCCATTAGTAGCCTGAGCCTGGTCTAATTCGGATCCAATCCACATTAGGCTTCCAGCCCCTTAAGTGTGTGACCTTATAGGTTCATATACATATAGACATGACATGAATACACTTATTCTGTCAATAGTTGGTAGCGGCCTCTAGCAAGACGTGCCAACTCCTAAACACATACAAAGATCATATCGGACGAACCATCACAAGGTTTAGTACATGTCTTTCCCTTTGCCTCACGATATGTGGTCTAGCTCCAAGCTGACCTCCCTTTCTTGATACTGTGATTCAGAATCCCTTTACTAGGTTAACTCTTAACCATATGTAGCACATCCATGCATTTATGGATCCGGTCACTCGAGGGCCAGAGATATCTCTCTCAAGTAGAGAGGGGCAAATCCCATTTTGATTGACCATGCCTTGCAGCATGCTTCAGGACAAACCCAAAAGCTACCTTTATAACTACCCAGTTACGGAGTAGCGTCTGATAGCCCCAAAGTATGTCGATCCACATCTCAAGTATATGCGACAATCTCAGGTCTAAGGACAAAACATACACGATGTGTAGAGAGGGAGCTGCAAATAATTGCCAGTCTCAAGTTGGGTCAGTCCAACCCCATGTTCATAACATGTGTCCACATCATTGGTTTGACATCTCCATGTCTATGACTTGCAAAACATAGTCATCAACCAATCGATGTGCTAATATTCACATGTGTCCTCACATGAACTCTGACTAGGGACAACTATTAAGTAACCATACAAGTAAAGAGTTTCACAAACAATTCACATAATTGTCAATCAATACAAGTTGCCTGATATGGATATTCAATGAATATTACAATAACTCATGGATACATAAGAAATATAATCATGTCTATGATTGCCTCTAGGGCATATTTCCTTCAGCTTTCCCATTGTTGTCCTCGAGCTCAGCATGCTCGCATCGCGAGTTTCCCAGCTCTAGGCGCTGATGGAGGTCTCCATCAGATCTGCAGCCATGGACGCGGGGTGTTGGAAAGCTCAACAACATTGGCCTCCTCCTGCGGGACAAGGCGGTGAAGATCTAGTTCCCCTCCCTAATCGTCCTCCCCCCATTAATCCACCAACAAGCCCTCTCCTCCAAGCTCTCTGGTCCCTAGAATTGACACACTCTAGGTGCTCACGGTCCCCGGGATACAGACCACTCCATCCGTGATTCAGATCATGTCGACGTGCTCCCGCTGGATCCATATTGTGTCCCCCTTGCTCGCTTCGAATCTCTGGCGAAAATGAGCCCATGGATGAGCCTAGTGATGGTTCCCCGCCTCCATCATCTTGGCCACGAGTTCCAGACTCCCATCCTACTCCTCCTGCGGCTCCCTCGCCTCCTGCGGCTCCCTCGCCTCCCGCCCCGATCCTGCCTCCCACAGCTCCGATTCGTGCCTCTGTCATGTGGGGTTGTTCGATCTCATCCCAGGATACGGGTGAGGAGAGCCGACATGATTACGGGCGTCTCAGCGCTGCTCAGATAGGAGATCCGACCAAGCCGGATCCTAGGTTGATTTTGTTTTGCCGGTGAGAAATCCTACCTTTCTCGATTTTTTGCTGGTTTGGATCCTTGCTTTGCGTGGATTATATTGTTTCGATGGTGACTTTGTGGGTAGCGTGCTTTGATGGCTCTGCTGTAGCGATAGGGTCATGATTCCTTACTAGATACATCATCGGTTTGTGATACCTTCGATCCGAATTACGGATGTAGTATAGCTCTTTTTCCCTAGTAGACCTAGGTTTATTGAATCCTTGGGAAGCAGAAAGCAAAGTGATATTACTTAAACGGACCTTCGAGAGTTTTAGAATTCCTTTTGTGTTTTCACCGAACCAAGAGTTTGCGATCTTTTTATTGTTGTTGACGATGGAGAGAGAGAGGGCCTAGGGTCTTCGGTTTTCACCAGTAGCCATGCAAAACATCTGATGGGAATAATAGATAATAATAAAGTATGCATTTAATCGTTAGATCAAGATAATTATATGTGGGAAGTGCATCCATAATTGTTATCGCCTCCGTAACCGGTTATAGCAATAACCTACTAGTCTCATACATAGAAGAAAGAGAACTAATGATATGGATAGTGATGTCACCGTTTATTCCCAAGTAAATCCCTCACATACAACCATACTACCCCTTCTGTCACTGGAGTTCCCATCCTGCAGATCAGGCATTACTCACACTCCATTTACCTGGATCAATCCTCGGGGTCTTGGGTACCTGACAAGTCCTTAGATTGTGGCAAGAGGGGGTACTACAATCATCATGATATACAAACTAATACATGATACCATCTATGATAAATAACATGCACAAAAAGCTACATGGCTAGGCCGAAGCCCTTAACCCAAGGGGAATTACTCACATATAGAGATGAAATCAACAATCATAAACATTGTAATAGAGATCATAAGGTTGATAGCAAATAGTCTTACAATGTCGCCAATTAGATAAGAGATCTACTATTACAAGTGGTGGAAGATGGCTATGGTGGTGGAGAAGGGTTTGGAGATTTAGATCTAGATCTATTTCTCTAGTGTGGCGGCTTCTGGTGGCAGGGAGAGTTGAGGTCGAAAAGAAGCGTTGTTTCCCGTCGCCCGAAGCCTCTTTATATAGGGGTCCCTTCACGAAAGTTGTTCTGTTTGACCTAATGGAGTCGATGCCAACTATACGGCCAGAATAAATTTTCCGTCGTATAGTTGGTCGTTAAGTTGTCTGGATCCACTTCACGGCCCCTGGTTTCTTTGACGTGTTGAAAATCTCGTATCTTTGACATTTATGTAGTGATTCCCATCATCATACATCATTATCTGCGCAGGGAAAGATAGCAAGGAAGGATTGCATACCCCTTTGATCATTAGGCATTAGTGGCAGGATTTAGAGATATATTTCATCAAATATATGAATAATATCTAGTTTAAATGCGGCATGGATGGCTATATTTCACAGCCATTAGTTTGTGCTTGATCACATGTGTTTGGTGTAGGCTTTTTGGATGCATAGGTGTTCTAGGCACAAAATAGTTGCTGACTACATCATTCCTTTTTTGAGGGTAGATAATACATCTTTTGTAATATATTCAAGGAATTCGTAAAATAGTGGTTAGCACTAAGACCAATTGGTCAGAGAAAACTGCTAGGAAAGCTGTTACAACTTCCATTGAGCCTTGAGATCTGCTATCTGAAATATAGTGTCGTGATATTGCCGACTAGTACGCCATGAAGGGGTCCTCACAGAGCGTGTTTAGAGAGGTGGGGGAAGGCGACAAGTTGGCGAGTACGAGGTAACACAGCTTACCCAGGTTCAGATCCCACGACGGTGGCAGAATCCTACTCCTGCTATAAATTACTATAATGGCAATACGCCGAGTTATAGGGATCGGTTTGTTGTGCGCCATATGAGTTGATTGATGCCCTAAAGGCTCCTCTAGGTCCGGCTTATATAGTCGCTAGATCCTAGGGTTATAGGAAAAATCCTATCCGGATAGATTACAAAGTCCTACACAGAATACAACCAGTCTAACGTATCTTGCATTCCAAGGCTCCGGGTACATCGGTGACTCCCTCGTAGATTTCTTTTATCCAACATGGGCCTCCCTTCTGGATCCATCTAACTAGGCCGCCTAGCAGGCTATGAGCCTTGCTACCAACTGTGGGCCACCTGGATTATCCGGATTAGAGACATGCAATGGTGACACTCATTTAGCATATCCCCAACAGTAGCCCCCAGAGAACTCCAAGATTTTGCATCGTCTTGCTTCTTTATATTGAATGCTTTGTCTAGGTGAATGTCGATAAATTGTCAATAAATATCTTGTAGTCCTCCCAAGAACTCTATAATATTCCCTGTCTTCGATACGTAAGTCTGAGAATCACTAAGATTTCCATCGTACTCTTCTCATAGCCGGATAGGATCCGTCCATGCTGGAATCTCCATATGGTATTGTTCGCCTACACGCATCAGTGAGATGTCGTAGACCATAGGTCAGTGTCGCCTTGTAACTCACACATGTAAAGAATGTAATCATAGCCGTTTTTCCCGTGTGAAGGATCCGAAATGTTGGCGGCCGCAGCGGGAACATGGCGAAATTCCCACACACGTTCATGCACGCGCAGTTCATTCATTGACCATTGGATCAACTTGCACGAATCTTGACGCCAAGATCTATATATTTTAACCGTGGTGGAATTTTATCTTTTCATCTCATTCCCCATTGCGTCATCGTCTTCATGTAGCCCAATCCCCTCTTTGATCTCATTGCGCGCACAGAGGAAAACCCTAAATCATTCTAATCTCCAACCCATCTCCCTTTGCTCCAATGGAAAGCAACAGCAGCACACCAGTAATGGCGGCGTCTAGCGAGGCCTCGGTCAAGCCATCCAGCACTGTCCATGTCCCACCAGAGGGCGTGGTGGTGCCACGTCCTGCGGTGGTTGAGTCCACCGACGGCGACCATATCCCAGTGGCTCTGGAGCCATTGGAGGAGGAAGCAGACTCCCATAAGGGAGAGTGGCGAGGCTCGGACATCTCCAAAAGTGACATCAAGGAGATGATCTCCGAAGGGTACCTTCCTGCGACGGAGGGCCTGGTCCGGCGGGCGGCGCCGGACGGCGAGGTCATCCCTTCTCCCCAACTCGGAGAAAAGATATACCTTAAGGCCCAATTTGTGCACGACGTCTCCCTTATATTATTCGACTTCTGCATCCAAGTCCTTAAGCACTTCCGGGTTCAACCTCAGAACCTGTCTCCGAATAGTATCCTCGCGCTTAGCAATTACACGGCGTTATGCGAGGGATACCTAGGGATTAGACCTAGGTTAGATCTGTTTATTTATTTCTTCACCATGAAAAGAGAAGCCGGAGTGAGCAAAGAGGAGTTCAGAAACTGCGAAACAATTATCTTCAAGATCCGGCCTAGCCGGCGATTCCCCGACATCGTAGGACATGAGTCCTGCAAGAACAGGCATCGGACGTATTTCTATGGCCCAGATATCCCTCTGGCTGACTGACAAGAGTCATACCCGGACTTCGTTGACGGGACCCGCCGCTGAAGCCCCGACATGGAGATCACAAGCCCTCCTCTCCTCCAACGATGAAGCCTCTCGCGCCGTAAGACGGATTGACTGTTTCGTAGAGACAGATCTGACCGGCTTGGACCTAGCCATATGCTGGTTACGTCGTCGTTCATCAATTTTTAAGTACCCATCACCTGCCGATCGATTGGCTCGTTAGTATCCCAATGGTTGCAAGAAAGCGACAATTGGTTTGAGCCACGTTCAGTCCTAAAAGCTGCATTTTTGCTTGATAATCTGTAGGGTGGCTGCATTAGGTAGGCCGAGACCAATAGGTAGTGACGTGTATACATTGTTTCAATATACAGTACAATAGCATTTTGTATGACATGTACGGTGCAGCTTCTAGCGAGTGAAGAAGATCCAGGAAGCAAGTTTGGCCGATCTTCAAGGAAACTTCGGAGACTTACGTAACCTAGACATTAATTAGAGTACCCATAACTATCGTAATTTAAGATTCTTTTGACAAGAGGATAGTGAGAAAAAGAAATATCGACTGGTCAGCTAAAATGTGGTTTGCCGACCCAAAGAATACGGTGGACTAGACATACATGATTTGTAAGTCAAAAACACCGCACTCTTGGGTAATGGCTCTTTAAACTTCTTACGGAAGAAAGAGTCTGACAAACCATTCTATGGAGGAAGTATGTTGAATCAAAAGATATGTCCCAAGTGGTCTAGAAACCCGGGATTCACACTTTTGGGTCGGACTGATGGCATCCAAAAAAACACTTCTTCCGGTTTGGGGCTTTCAACATTAAGGATTGATCACAAATTAGATTCTAGGAAGATAAATGGCTTGGTCAAACCTCTATCTGTGAACAGTATCCGGCTCTATACTCAATCGTTAGACATAAAAGAGATACACTTTTCACGGTAATGGAAAGTAATCCGCTGAATGTGTCTTTCAGAAAAAGTCTTATAGGCCCTAGATTGGTGTCTTGGAATATTCTTTTATTAAGACTATCCATGATATAGTTGTCTGAGAGTGTGGACGAATTCAAATGGAAATTTCTGCAGAGTGGATTTTTTTGTTAATTCAATGTATAGAGCGTTGATCCAACCTGATATTCCAGTCGATGATAATAATAAAATTTGGGAAGATAAAAATACCCCTTAATCGAAGATTTTCGCATGGTATCTCCGTAAAGGAGTTATTCTCACAAAAGATAATCTTGTTAGGAGGAATTGGCATGGAAGCACTCAATGCATTTTTTGTCACCATAACAAGACAATACGGCATTTGTTCTTCCATTGTAAATTTGTTCGTGCTATATGGTCAATCATCCAAATAGCCTCTTGTTTATCTCCTCCATGTTCGGTTGTCAATGTATTTGGCAACTGGCTGAATGAGATTGAGGATAAATATGAAACTTTATTTATGGTGGAAGTGCTTGCCATTATTTGGTCGCTTTGGCTATGTAGAAATGACAAGATTTTTAATAACATTGTGTCTTCTCCCTTGCAGGTTATATATCGAGTCACGGCCATCCTTCGATCATGGACCTCTCTCCAACGTATGGAGTTCCGCGAGTTGTTTGTGGAGGGTTATATGCGGTTGGAGGATACGACGAGGGATATCTTCTCCCGACATGGATGGCAGTGTGATCTACAGATAGAGTTGTCATAGCGCGTTATGAAGGATTTTCTTATTTGATCACCTTTATGTAGTTTTGGTTATTTTTCTTTGTACTCGTGTTGTGTGTTTGTTCAGCTGTGTGCATCCTAGTTATGCAGATGCCGGATGTAAACTTACTTCAAGTAATAAAGTACCCATTTCCAAAAAAAACTATCGTAATTCAAAACTAGCTTCTCAAAAAAAGTCTCGACCATTCGGTACAAGTTAACAGAGGTGTTTTGGTTAAGCGTGTTTTTCCCTTTGTGTTTTGGTTAAGCGTGTTTTTCCCTTTGTGACAGGACTTTTCCATGCTATACAGGGGCGCGAGTGACTTGTGTTCCCTCCGTTTTAAAATATAAGATCTTTTAGTCTTTTTCTAAATTAAATGTATCTAGATGATATTTCAGTATATAGGTTCACTTATTTTGCTCCGAAACTACATACTAAAAGATGTATAGATGTATTTTAGAAACAAAGCTAAAACATTTTATATTTTGAAACGGATGGTCATGTTATATTGTGATCCAAATTTAATAAGAAGGCTAACGACAGAGCGAAGCAAGGTCAGTCACCGAGATCGTTGATGATCTAAGTTTTCACCATTATATGTACCTCTTACAAATCATCGGTTGGGATAAGTTGCGTATGAGAATATTCTCGGTGTTGTATAAATATTTCTCATATAATGAAGTTTCGCTGGATGGCATGTGTGTTTTTTTCTCTCTTAATTGGATAAGTTATGTGTGTTTGTTTTTATTCTTGGTTTTGCTTGTCGCGTCCATAACACATCCTCACATACTCTCATGAGAATAGTCGTGGATGATTTGATAATCATTGGCCACTTTTATTCAACGTTGTAATTAGCAACCTTAACTTAAGAGAGGTTTCTATGGTCGGTAGGCATTTCATGTGGGAGTACAGTCATACAAAAAACTAGACCTCGTGTTTATGGACACTTAATGAGAATCTAAATTCCCTATGGTAATTGTGCACACACTAGAACATACTGAGACTTTATCAGATAATGCTCATATTATTCTTTCGGGATGGTCTCCATGTTCACTGTGTAAATGCCAACTCAAGTTTGAACTTGGGTGGTTGCACCAAAATGGCTTTCATGAGTTGGTTAAGAATGTGTGGAATAAACAAGTACATGGTCTTACTCCTATTCAAAGATGGAATAAAAAATATGTGCTTTACGCAAATTCCTGACTGGATGGACCATACATACAACCGACATCCTCAAGAAGAAGTTTTGATTATCAGCCATAATTGATGAATTGGAGGCTCTCGCATAGGTTAGGTGGTTAGGTTGTAATCTACACAAAAATTGAGCTTAAAAGCCAATAAAATACGGAAATAGCTCGACTTCTTCGGGAGGAGGTGATTAAGTGGTATCAACGATCTAAAGCTAAATTTATTCTGAAAGGAGACTTGAATACCATATACATGGAGTTGCCAATGGTAGACATAGAAAGAAACTTATCAATCCTCTAGTACATGATGAAGGCATGATTGAAGTACATGATCAACTTAAGTCTTATATTACAAACTATTACAACGGTTTGTTCGGGTCTCCAAAGGAAGGTAATTTTTCCATGGATGAGTCTCAGACAAATGATATTCTTCAAGTTTCGCTCGAGGAGAACAACTTCCTAACTGCTCCTTATACCAAGAAGGAAATTAAGTAGATGGTTTTCCAAATGGAATATAACAAAGCCCCAGGTTCTCATGGATATCCAACAGAGTTTTACCAAAACTTATGGGAAGTAATCAAGTCGAATCTTCTAGATCTATTTGGTTGTCTTAGTGCTTGTCAATTGGACCTTTTTTGCTTAAACTTTGATGAAATAAATTTATTACCAAAAGTTAACAAGGTTGTAAGGATACAACAATTTCGACCGATATGCCTTCTTAACGTTAATTTTTTAAAGATACTAAGACTGCAACTATTCTACTTAACTCTGTCGCATATCATGTAGTCCGTTTTTCGTAATCTGCTTTTATGCAAGGAAGAAACATCTTAGATAGTGTAGTAATTATATATGAGACACTACATGAGTTACATAGGAAAAAGATGAAAGGTGTGCTTGATTTTGAAAAGGCCTATGACAAGGTCAAGTGGTGTTGTCTTCATCAAACACTCGGGATGAAAGGTTTTTCTGATGAGTGGCGGCCTCTAATCCACAGTTTTGTGTCCGGAGGTAGTGTAGCCATTAAAGTCAATGATGAAATTGGTAAATACTTTCAAACAATAAAATGATCGAGACTAGGTGACCTAGTATCACCCATACTATTTAAAATAATGGAAGATTTGGTAATCTTAATAGAGCGTGCTAAGTCTGATGGCCAAATGGAAGGTGTAGTTCCCCATCTAGTTGAAGGTGGTCTATCTATATTTTAATATGCTGATGACACAATTATTTTAATGAAACATGACTTAGAGAAAGCTAAGAATCTAAAACTATTATTATTAGTATTCGAGAATTTATTCGGCCTCAAAATCAACTTCCATAAAAGTGAATTGTTTTGCTTTGGAGAAGCTCAAGACGAGGCCAACCTTTAGGATGAGCTTTTTGGTTGCGAGTGTGGACAATTTCCAATCAACTATTTGGGAATATCGATACATCATCGGAGGCTCACAAATGTTGAATGGAAATTAGCCGAGGAGAGGCCGCAGAAAAGGCTCAACGGTTGGAAAGGAAAATTGCTATCTCTAGATGGAAGACTGGTGCTCATAAATTTAGTACTCACCAATATGGTACTGTATATGATCTTTCTTTTTTCTACTCCCAAAGGAGTCTTGAAAAGGTTAGATTATTTCTGATCTTGATTCTTTGGCCAAGGAGATAGTGAAAAAAAATATCGACTGACAAAATGGAGTATGGTTTGTCGCCCAAAGAACCAAGGTGGACTAGGTATTCATGACTTGAAGATAAAAAATACTGCTCTATTAGGTAAATGGTTGTTGAAGCTATTTACTAAAGATGGTATATGGCAAACCCTCCTTTCCGAGGAAATATGTTAGCTCGAAGGCGTTATCTCAATTGTTTTGGAAGTCGGGAGATTCACACTTCTAGGCTGGGTTGATAAGTACGAAACATTTCTACAAATTCGACATATTCTCCATTAGGGATGGATGCAGGGCGGAGCTACGGTGTAAAGTTGGGGTCAATTGACCCCAACGATTTTGGCTCGGACACTTGTCTATATAGCCCAGTGCAATAAAATAAACCTATTAAAAATTTGTATTTGACCGTAGTTAATCACGTAAGATCACTTGTGTTCCCTCGTAAAAGCACTTGTGCGTCCAGACCAGGCCCAAAACATGCAGTATTCAGCCCATAGTTAGCTGAATAGATCGATCCATGAAGGAAAAGTATCGCTCGGTTTGCTCCTGGTCGGCTCGGATTCCGTTATTTCTAGCGATCTCGCTCGCTCGTCGTCCATAGTTCGCCTCTTGCCGTCTCCTCTCGTGGATCGCCGGCGGTCCCTTGACTCAAGAAAACTGACTATTTTTTCTACATGATCTTTAAGTATGACTACGATCTGTAAAGTACGACTAAAAGTGGTATATGCACCTTATTGATATGAAAGATTATCAGTTCCAATTTTCCAATCATAGGGTTTTCAGCCTCCTGATCGGTTGATTTTTAGTCGTTTGAAGGTGTAGGTTGATTTTGTCGTATGGGGTAATCAGTGAGACGTAGATAACGTGAATTAGAGAATATAGATTAAGCCTCAAATTGCCCTAGTATAATGTTAGGTAATCAAATAAGAAGTCAAGAGGACATTCTACACTATTTATCATGTATACATAAATTTATGGAGAGTTTTTTGAATTTGAAAAGAAAATCGTCACCAACAGAACCAGTGATACGATCATGAAGGTCCATCCAACACTAGTCGTATTATACGTCTTTGCCCTTTGTCGACCCCTCCAACTTACAGAGAGGTAATAATTAATTTGAATGAGCTTCGTTATGACCTACGTTTTATGGGCACATTTTGACCCCTGCGACATTTTTTTCTAGCTTCGTCCCTGGATGGATGGGAGGTCAGGTTACAGGAGGACAAGTGGCTAAGAAATGCTACATTCCGAGAATAATACTCGGCTTTTTATAACATTGTTCGACATAAAGGGGTTGGAAAACTAGAGCCGGAGGTGGAAGGAGAAGTCCAACTTATGATTTGTTCATCGATGTCTCTAGCATGTTGCATCACTTCACTTTTGTAGCCTTATTGGGTCTACAACTCAGCAGGGAAGCGTGTGTTCTCACTCATATTGCTTAGTGGACGCCGGCCCAATGCTTCTTCTAGCCCATGGAACTTTGGGCCCATGACAGAATGCTCCCAATTTGACGTTCCGCTCGAGGAGGTGACATGTTTGACAAGGATGATTACAATCAATAGATGTTGTACTTTAACTCTAGTGTTGATAAGTTTGGTCTTTGTTTTGTATAATTCCATGACACGTGGTGGTCAGTGACTAGTTGTTATCTTGTGGACTATACAGTAAGCATTATACACTTAAACAAATAGATAATAAATCTTTATTATATTATTAAAGAAGAGTTAGCGGCGGTCGTCCATTCCACCTTTGACATCCTTCTCATCCCATCTCCCCTATAAATGAAAGAAAAAAGGAGGGAAATCTTAGATTGCAAGGAAAAAACATCGACGATTTATTTTCTCTTTAGGAAAGAAATGATCGGTCCGCAAAGTTTGAAGACATGGATAAAAAGGAAAGAAATTTCCATAGCGGAAGTTTAGCTAGTTTTAGATAAAATAATGGTTTTTGGGGAAGATAAAATAATGTTTGCATCCATACGAGAACACAGAGTCCGAGAGACCCTTCTCTCTTTTCGAATAAAAGACACTGAAACCACAGGGACAAAAACTAATGGCACGAGCTACTCTAGGGACAGAGATATACATAAAGCAGAACAATAATGAAATGATAAATTGAAAGACTTCAGTGAAGTTGTTCGCTTGAAATTTTTCGGAAAAGCAAACTAAGGTCCTTCTCTCCATCTGAGCAATATGGCCATCATGCTTAGTTATCACTAAACATGTTAGGGATGGTGTAGAACCAAGATTATCTATCTTTTTTATCAAGAATGAAACGAGTCGGAAAAAGAATTATCCCATGGTGCAAATTATCTTTGGCATAAACATCACAATACCAATCAAACCAGCAAGATCGAGCTATTCATATAGAAAAATATCAAGAAAAATAACACCAAAGCTTATTTTTCTACATTTGGACCTTGTACCCCTTGACACAACAACAATCCACATCGATGCAAAGCAACAAGTGGCGAACGGCACATCTACGCGCAGACGTGCACACGGCGTACAAAACACAAACACGCACAGAGCGCGTCGGTCAGCCGGTCACCGTCCGGCCTAGCTACTGCGCCGCCAGCGCGGTCGCGGCAGGCTTCATCGGCGGGTACCCGATCCCGTGGCGCGTCGAGGGGAACACGACGAAGAACCCGCTGGCAAGGGCGCCGATCACGACGGGCAGCGCCGTGACCAGCTCCTTCTGCTGCTCTATGAGCCGCGGGTAGAAGCACGCCACCGTGTTGGCGTCGGCCAGCAGCGCTACCGCCGCGAACACGATCACGGAGAAGAGGGCGTGCGCGAAGTCCGCCAGCCGCAGCCTGTACTTTGAGAAGTCTATCTGAGCGGCGTCGGGGTCGTCGCCGGCGTTGAACGGCAGGAGGCCCCTGGGCGTTACGATGCCGTACCTGACCTTGCCGTCGGCGCCGATGTAGCTGTCGGTGAAGGCCGAGAAGGCGCACGAGAAGGCGCAGAGCGCGACGAGCACCGCCGTGACCGCCTTGTTGGCCACGCTGCACGAGCCGGCGCTGGTCACGATCGGGTTCAGCACCTCGTACACGATCACCGTGGACGTTGGCAGCAGCATCAGCACGTCGCCGATGCTCTTGAACGTCGAGTCCGCCATGCCGCCCACTGTAGTCGGGGTGCTTGCGGGCGCTGCTGCCGCCGTTGTCTTGCTTGTGGAATCTGGTGCTCCTTCTTCCATTAGCTGATATATTAAGCCAGCCAGCTATCCCTTCTGAAAGTCAAAATCTTAACGTGTATTTGTAGGATAATTAGGCGTAAAGAAATCCGTGGGGGTTTTGGAAAACAGTTGCTTCATCAGGGAGAGAAACAGTAGCTTGTGCAGATTGAAAAAATATTATGGTGGGACAGTGACCACAATGGTCTATACGTGCCTTACGTGAAACCACATTTGCAAGACCTTTTGTTACCGTTTGCTATTCCGGGACATATATATGGTTTTGGTTATCCTATGTCGCATGATTTTTTTTATGTGTAAATCAAATTTCAGGAAAGTACAACGTTGGTTTTAGTTGATTTCTGAAAAGCACAAATTCAACCTAGTGAAAAGTGTTGCTTGCACTTTTTTCATATAGTGTGTGTGGTGAATTGTGCAAAATAAAGTTTGATGAAAGAGTGCATGTTACTACAATTTTCACAAAATCAATGTTACATTTTTCATAATCATAAGAAAATATTAGTCTACTTAGATGTATGCAGATCCTTATTGCTAAGTGTTCACTTTTACTACGATAATATCCAGATGGCGATGCATCGGTACTTCACAGGTGGGTAGGTTCCACCGAAATTTTCTATGAAATGGGGTATTTGTTTGCTTGTTGATGACGAACTCTAACCTACCCATTTATATCGCATTTTCATGCCGATTGATCACTCGACATGGACTGATAATGATCTCGGGAGTTCCTTGTGAGGAAGGACGAGAGAAACGGTCATCGATCATAACCTAGTATTGCCGTCTCCATCGTGCTTGTGCAATGTAACCGTAACGCTTGTTGCGTCGGGTAGCAGTACAACCTACGAATCACCGGTATTATACTGAACAGGGGTTTGGAAATTGGATGCAAGTTGTATCGATCTGGTCGTCGCATGTGTCATTAGTCATCTACTACTCCCTCCGTTTAGAAATATAAGATGTTTTAGGTTTGTGAAGAAGGTGTATCTAGACACGTTTTAGTGTATAGGTTCAAATACATCTCATTCATAAATCTAAAACATCTTATATTTACAAACGGAGGGAGTACAATGGTTTAGTTTTATGTTGCGAGAAGGCAATGATTTTGATCCACGTCGAGCCCCGAAAGCTGCATTTCTTCTTGTTAATCTGTATGCATGTTGCTGTTAGATGGTAATGTCCCTGGTTGTATGCTGTTAGATGTATATATTTTGGAGTATGACAGATGTAATGTCTAGGAGTGAGGATCCTCCAAAGGATATGTGTCAAGCAACCAAGTTTGGGCAAATCTTCAAGGAAACTTCGGAGACTTAAGTGACTCTGACACCAATTAGCGTACGGTAGCTATCGGTACTCAGAGCTACTCCATCCGTGTCAAATATAAAATGTTGTAGGTTTGTAAAGACAATGTATCTAAACTTGTTTTAGTGTGTAGATTTACTTCAGACTTTAATAAACATTTATACGAAAAGTAGTCTAGATATATTTATTTTATAAAGCTAAAATATTATATATTTTAAAACGAAGGGAGTCAGAAAATCTTGTCGTTCATTCGGGTTCTTAAAGAAAAGGATCGGCTTGGGTGTCCATCTCATCCCTCGGTGTTTTTTGTTGAAGGATCCTCCTTCAGTAATTGACCAAGCTGATGACCATGCTATGAATAAATAACCGCTCGATCGATCACTATCACTATTTTTTGTTTACAGGAGAAGGGCCTAGAAGACCCAACGAGCTGCATTAATATATCGTCGGTGGGTACAAAATACAATCAGGATCTCAAAGATAAAAGAAAAATACAAAGTGGTCCTAAACATATGCAAGAAGGACCCTAAAACTATTGCTGAAAAGGTAATCATGTCCTTTGACTTCTCCACCTTTGCCGCGGGCCACCTCGACGCCCCCGGGGACGAACCACTTGGGGATGAAGAGGCGCATGAGCCCGGCGCAAGGTTCCAGGGAAGGCCTCCACAGTGGAGGTTGAAGAAACGCCTTGCCGACGCCAAATCGGGCCGCTCTTTCGGTCAAGGATCACGACAACACTCTCGGCCACCACGTGATGCGCTCGAAGCAACAGCCCAAACTCCAATCGCCGCCGAAGAAGGACTCACGACGTGCTAAAAGGAGAGCTCTTCTCGCCTCAACGGCCGGCCAGAGATCTGGTCAGTGCACCAGCAAACCACCAGTGACGGCGAAGCAAGGCGACGCCTTTATTTTCAGAGACCACGGTTCTCCCCGCCGTACTGAGCTCCCCTCTACCCTCGCCTCCATGGCCGGACAGAGAGCGGAGCAGCACACCGAGGAAGAACCCTACAAGCAGCAGATCCGGCCGCATAGATCTTCTGCCCAGCTCCAAACTACAGGCAAACAACCTAAGACCCTAACCCTAGAACCTACTCTACTAAGTCTGGCACCTTGTGTCGGCCATCCACAAGCGGCATCGCCACCGGGAACGACCTCAGCTCGGGTCGGCTCTCTGAAGGAGACTCTCAATGGGTGGTGTAATGTAGAAAGGAGAGAGACGGGAAGGGAATGAACAAATACGTGCAGGCAGGGGCGGATGCAAGGCAAGCCAAGGGGGTGCACAGGACACCCCCTAGAAAAACATTTCTTTGTAAACTAGCATCTTTTAACCTCATGTGCACCCCCTAAAAATATGTTTTATTTGTTATGGCACCCTTAGTGCACCCTGATCTCAAACGCTTTAACTCCGCCACTGCGTGCATGGTACTATCACTAATTTTAAAGGGGCACAAGCGTGCCATAACAGAGTGGCTCGAATCTCTTCGATCTGAGGCTCCCGACGGTTTGTTGGCAGCTACTACTGTTCGGACCTGGTCTTGGATCTGCCTTGTGGCTTCAAGGCCAACTTGAGGGGCCGCGGGTTGAACCATTTCGAAAATAGAAGTGGGCTCGCTAGCCCCGTTGGGTATCTCACATCAGTCTAAATTATATGAAACGGTCCGATGATACTTGTCACAATATTGGCTATACCTTTAGCCGACTTGTCAAGAAACTTGCCTATCTTTTATCTACCTTTTATTAAGCAGAATAAGATAAACAATATTGAGAAAGATGATCGTACATCATAGCAGAGGAACCGCCTGTGTTGGCGTTGGCACCGTTGTCATCCATGTCATCTAGGAAGAGGTTGCTGATGTCGGGGAAGAAGTCTTAGTTGAGGAAGACATCGGTGTGGTCGCTATCCGTAAAGGAGTCCGTGATTGTAACACCCTTGCTGATAGGCTGAGTTCATGTGTATAGTGATAATCCCTGGATCTGTTCACTGGCACATGGTACATATGCATACCAAATATAACTGTGCATCATAAATATAACGAATATGATCCAGAACTTTACATTATATTATAGCGGAAAGCAATACAAGATAGATCTCCATCCTTCAAATGTACCATAGACGAACAATTATTGAGTGGAGTCTCGCGACCTATAAACGATCACTTAGATACGATATAACCTGCAACATGAAACGTTGCAGCCATGAATGGTCAATACATTGAATGTATGGCAAGTAGGATAAAGTGGTTAACAACAGATCTATCAACTACATGCTTGGCTAGGTGGAGCTCAGGCTTATTTGCATAAAGCAACAGTTTTATTCTAACATTTATAACAAAGTAGTTTTCTAATACGATAAATATGATACTCTGGTTCACTCTCAGGTGCTCCTACCGAATTAAGTTCACCCAACAAGTTTTAAGTAATTGAGAAATTAGGATGAGTGAGAAATATATCATAGCATCAATATCAGGTCGCTCAAATTATCCATAACCGAAGACACGGCTAATTACTTAGTTTAGACACCCTGCAGGGGTTTGTACATTTTACTCATGTGACCTGGCCAACCCAGCTCGTACCATCACACTCATATTGTGTTATGATAGGGAGAAGTCAAGACGAGATAATTCGGTAAGAGCTTCTCAAACTCATCCACGCACCATACAACCTACACTATTCTATATCTCTGGCTACATAGGGTTCGAGTCGCCACAACCTACTAAGTCCAGTCAGCCACCCATTTCTTACTGGCACATAGTTGCACACGTAAGCTACCAAACAAAGAAACCAATCCTTTCTCAGTATCCTGGGCGGTATTCCCCACCATAAATTCACACTCGATGACCCAATCAATGCCATTTTTCCCAGGTGGTTTATTACGATTATGTTGTTTTAGTTTGAGCAAAACATATACACTACCATAGCATGGTGTAATTCCTTACCCGTCTAGAATAGCATGGCTAAGCATCTATCATGCGGTGGCTCATAATAAGGATAACTATGAAATAATATGAGACATAGCATAGAGTATACACATCAATTCCTACACATACAATTGTACAAAAACATCTACAATGCATAGGAAAATAGTAGAAAATTTATGACCAAGATAGCACCACTTGTATTTAGTTGTAGTCGTTTAGATAATCCTCATAGATATAATAGCTTCATTCATAATAACCACAATACTTGCAATCATAGTAACTGCAATCGTAGTAGTTACACTCCTCGCAGTCTAACGTTTGAACCAAGCACAACAAACACACCATTTAAAACAAGGCAATTATTCTCAATACAACAAAATAATGATGAACAAATGCATGCATGACAATTTAATATGTCATAATGGTTGTAGTTAGTTCTCTAGACATTATCAGATCATATTATGCATGCAAGAGATCATTTAATGCACTAAAGCATTTATTATTAAAGTTTTATCGATTTAATATGGTTTATCTCACTTCAATTAAACTACTAATGTTTCTGTCACATTAAATTGTGAAGTAAACGTAAATGGATATGTAATGAAATTTATAACCAGTAGCAAAAGGAGTTATAGAACTTTTCTTATGATTAAAATACTATTATAATGAGTTTATAGCCTTCTGCAAGAATTTCTATTTTAACAGTACCAAATAATTTGGCATGCAATTTCTTTAGATATATATTTTCAATACGAAACGGTATAAATTGGTTTCACTAATTTTGGAGTGATGGTTAATTTTCTATGATTTAAGTACAAGTTAGAAGGGATTAAATAATTTATATTATTTTCCTTGACAAAAATTATATATAAGGCAAGATGAGTGTTCTACATGAGTCAAGGATTCCACAAACATATTATTTGCAATTTCGTGAGTAGTATTTATTTTCTTATGAATTTATTACTCCAAAAGGGGTATTAACTTGTTCAAATCATTACAGCCAAACCTTATAGGAATTGTCTAAACCAACCGCATATTCATAATCTACATGCTTTCTATCGGTATATTATTTGCTATTTTTGGACTAGTAAATATTTTCCTATGATTTTTACAAGTTTAATACAATTTCTGCTAGTTTTTAATAGTAACCATTCGAATTACACGGTCAAACGCCACGTGGCGAGATTTCAATGGTAGATACCTCTTCATTTAAGTGGATCGCCGTGGGCCACTAGATCAAGATCTGACGGTGGAAGATCCACGACTAGAGAACGGTTCCCCCTTAGCGCGGCTTGAGTTCCCGGCTGGACTTGGGATTCGGCTCGGCTCGAATACCATGGATCTGGTGCGTTTGTTGGAGATCGAACGGTCACGGTGATCCTAACGGTCTCGTTTCGGAAGGACGAGGTGGCGGAAGTGGTGGATAGGTCGGAAGGCGACGGTGGAGGCTTCTACGATGGTCTCCAACGGCGGCGAGATAGTCTACATGAAGGGGAAGATCACGACGAGTTCTCCGGTGGTCTTTGCGCGGTCCTTCACTTCCTTAGGCAACATCAAGGAGCGGCTGGAGATGGCAGCGCTCCGTGGGGCTCCGGCGACACATTGTGGGCGTTGTGGCGTGTTGCACAAGGAGAAAAGAGGTCAGGGAGAAGAGGATGTTCATGGGGAACACATAAGAGGGATAAGGAGAGGCTCGAGACGATGATAAGCTAACTCGACCTGGGATCGGTAATGGAGCACCGCGGCGAGATCGGTTTTGGTCGATTTGGTGGCTAGGATTCACGGAAGCGAAAATTTCACACAAGGAAAGAGTGAGGGGATTATATGGAGGCGTGGCATGCGAGATGTGCCACGGGGTTGAAGGAATCCGACCAGATTTTGAGGGGGAAATCGATCGGAAGCGTTCTCCTTCTCTCTGTCGCGAGGAAGAGGGAGACCGGGGCGAACCCCACCTGGCAGAGAGAGAAGGGAGGAAAACAACAGGAGAGAGATCTGTCCGAGGTGGGCTGCAGCCGACGCTGCTAGGCCGGCCTGCTGAGCGCTGCTGCGGTTGGCTGCTACACGCGCGGCGGAGGAGAGGAAAGTTGATTGGGCTGGCCTGGCCAGCTTGCTCGGTAGGTTAGGTTTTTTTATTTCTTTTTCTGTTTTTCTTTTTAGATTTAGTTTTAGGTACCCAATTTAGGTCAACCTAATTTCTAAATATTTGTAATTTTACAAGAATTATTTTGGGACAATAATAAACCTTTTTTCCATCGCTTTCAAATATTTCAAGTAATAAAAATTGAGTTTGGTTTATAGGACCTTCACTTTATTTATTTTATTCTTTTTCTTTTATATAATTCATTACTTTTGGATTTGAACTCGAAATCGTCTAAACCTAGTTTCTATGGTTTTGCAAAATCATTTATTTATTTGAAACATCTAATAATACTTCTGCTCAACTTCAATATGGACAAAAGCCATTGATCCTTTTGTACTTAGGATAGGAAAATCTCATTTGGGGTTTTTGAATTTCTTTTTGGGCAACACTATTTTATTCGTACGGTTTATATGCAATGATGCTCATGCATGCTTCATGATTTTGAATTTTTTTGAAATCTTGCACACCAATTCTATAATCCAAAATCAATCCATGCCTTTTTGCCTATTTGGCTACTTAGGTCATACTGAGAGGATTTTTAATTTTAAAAGTTTCTTTTCCTTGAGAATTTTCAACAAAGTTAACAATCAAACAACTTATTTTATTTATTTCACATTCCAAAATTTAGAAAAAATTTGGGATGTGACAGACTACCACCCTTAAAAGGAATCCCATCTCGAGATTCGAGAAGGCTAGAAAGAAAGATGGGCTAAGGATCCACTAGGGCGCTATTACCCTTAAAAGAAAATTTTACTAGGTCCCTTCTTGAGGATTCACTTGAATCAGATTGATTCTCCTCCGTGCATTTATTGGCATAATGTCTCTTGCACATTCTAAATTTCATGATTGATAGTTTCTGAGAAATCACTTCTTAAACTAGCGAAACTCTCATGGTGGGCAATTAGGGAATGTTTGCTTCACGATGCCCATTAATAATGGTTAGGATCCATCCTTACCATATGCTCCTATGCTTAGCAATCGATGCTTTTATAAAGGTGGAACAATATACCATTTTAAGGTTTAGGCTTAACGTCGGCTCTTTGCTAAGGCTGAAAAGACACTCAAGATTCGCAAAGCCAACATTACAAGAGCGAATAATAAGAGTAGTAGGAATGGTGATCAATCCATCCTGCATCTAAATTATTACCTTGCATGAGGATAGGTGAATCACATAACTTATCACTCGGGCATCCTGACTTTCCTTGCAGATAGTTTCCATGGGCATGAGCAAATACTCGATGTAAAATCCCATGTATCCAATCTACAAGGCTGCTACAAAAACTAAACTATCGATACTTCAATTTTAGGTTGCGTAATCTACTACATAACATCATTTGTAACACTTCATACTTCCAATCCTTTTGGTTGCATTAGATGAACTATTCACCTTCATTGATGCATTATGTTGTAAACTTTCCACTTAATCCTTATACATGTCTTCAACACATCATTATAACTCCAAGGGTTTAAGATAAGGAAGAATAGATTTTAGAGAAAATAAACTACTAAGAAAGTAATTCTACCTATACAAATAAGCTCATACGACAACAATCATACAAAAATATAACCAAGAAATCAACACACAAACAAACACTTGCACAACAATGATACAGGGGTCTAAACATAGCAGTATATAAACACAAAATAGTTAAAAAACATTGGGAACAATACTATATTAATATAGAGCAACATATAAGCAATAAACAAAATCTGTCAAAACAGTACATCAGGTTTCACAATTTTTTCTGACTGACTTAAACTCGTAAGAAAATTTAGCCAATATTTGTGCGTGTAGTACATGTAATTACGCTCCAGATACTATTTTTCAGATTTTTTTGAGTACCAGTAAAATATGTAAAATCATGCAGTACAATAGATCAGGCAGAAAACTACAGCAGTAATCTCACGAGTTTTAATCAAATCACACCATTAAAATAATTTAAAAACCTCAAGAAAATTCCAGAACATTAGAGTTTCACAATAACAGATCCTAAACAAGGCATCACATAATATGGCTCAATACAAATAAGCAAGCAACTAATATTGTTATACCACATGAGTTGGTAAGATCAATATGTTAACACGATAGCGATGATCTTCTAAAGAGATAAAATAAGGTGGTCCGGAACTAACCAAACTTGGTGAGATATTCATATGTGTCATTTTATTTGTTTTATTACTTGTAGGACAACTCTCGTATAGTGATTTTCTTTATAGAAAACCTCTAATAATATTTTCCAGTTCTTGTAGTTTTCATGGTAGATTACTTCTTCTACTAGTTAAATGAATGGATATCTATAAGTTTTAACAAGAAGAGGTGTTGGAAAAGTTAGACAAGGAATATAAGAACTCTAATAAGTAGAAAATATGATAGTTCTCCTAATAGAGGTCTTCTATTAATAATCCATTTTTAAGGTCACGATCCTACGGTCAACACACAGCTCTGATACCATCGTGTAACACCCTCGCCTGATAAGGCTGAGTTCATGTGTATAGTGCCAATCCCTTGATCCGTTCACTGGCACACACAATACAGATGAATACCAAATATAACTGTGCATTATAAATATAACGAATATGATCCAAAATTTTACATTATATTATAGCGAAAAGCAATGCAAGGTAGATCTCCATCCTTCAAATGTGCCGCAGGTGAACAATTGTTGAGTGGAGTCTCGCGACTATAAACGACCACTCAGATACGATATAACCTGCAACATGAAACGTTGCAGCCATGAATGGTCAATACATTGAATGTATGGCAAGTAGGCTAAATTGGTTAACAACAAATCTTTCAACTACATGCTTATTTGGCTAGGTGGAGCTCAGACTCATTTGCATAAAGCAACAGTTTTAACCTAATATTTATAACAAAGTAATTTTCCAATATGATAAATAAGACACTCTGCTTCACTCTCAGGTGCTCCTACCCAATTAAGTTCACCCAACAAGTTTTAACTAATTGAGAAATTGGGATGAGTGAGAAATATGTTATAGCATCAATATCAGATCGCTCAAATTGTCCACAATTAGGGACACGTCTAAGTACTTAGTTTAGACACCCTACAGGGTTTGTACACTTTACCCATGTGACCTGGTCAATCCAGCTCGTACCATCACATTCATATTGTGTTATGATAGGGAGAAGTCCAAGACAAGACAATTCGTAAGAGCTTCCCAAACCCATTCACGCACCATACCAACCTACACTATTGTACATCTCTGGATACGTAGGGTTCGAGTCGCCACAAACTACTAAGTCCAGTCAGTCATCCATTTATTACAGGCACATAGTTGCACACGTAAGCTACCAAACAAAGAAACCAATCATTTCTCAGTATCTTGGCCAGCATTCCCGACCATAAATCCATACTCGATGACACAATCAATGCCATTCTGTCCAGGTGGTTCATTAATATTATGTTGTTTTAGTTTGAGCAAAACATACACACTACCATAGCATGGTGTAATCTCTTCCCCGTCTAGAATAACATGGCTAAGAATCTATCATACGATGACTCATAATAAGGATAACTAGGGAATAATATGGGACATAGCATAGCATATACACATCAATTCCTACATATGCAATTCTATAAAAACATCTACAATGCATAGGAAAACAGTAGGACATTTATAACCAAGATAGCACCACTTGTCTTTAGTTGTAGTCGTTCAGATAATCCTCACAATCCTCATAGATATAATATCTTCATTCATAATAACAATAATACTTGCAATCATAGTAGTTGCAATCGTAGTAGTTGCACTCCTCGCAATCTAACGTTTGAAGCAAGCACAACAAACACACCATTCAAAACAAGGCAATTATGCTCAATACAACAAAACAATGATGAATAAATGCATGCATGACAATTTAATATGTCATAATGGTTGTAATTAGTTCTCTAAATATTACTACTACCTCCTTCACGGTTTGCAGGGCGCTCTATAAAAATCTCACGGACCTAGGCGTAAATGTATTGGCTAAAAATTAGGCCTATTAATGAACGGTTAATGCGCATGCATTGGTGGGAGACTGTTGCATGTATAGGAAGTTGGGAGGAAAGCTGCCACATTAATTAATAATTAATTCTTATACGCCTAGTAACGTTGTAGTTTTGAAAATACCCAAATTTGATTAGGCGCCCTGTAAACCGTGAAGGAGGGAGTAGATCATATGATGCATGAAGGAGATCATTTAATGTACTAAAGCATTTATTATTAAAGTTCTATTGATTTAATATGGTTTATGTCACTTCAATTAAACTACTGATGTTTCTGTCGTATTAAATTGTGAAGTAAATGTTACCAGATATATAATGCAATTTATAATCAGTAGCAATTTGATTCACCTAAAAGGAGTTATAGATCTTTTCTTATGATTAAAATACTATTGCAATGAGTTTATAGATTTCTGCAAGAAATTCTATTTTAATAGTATGTAACTACCTGGGTGAATTACGCTCCTAGTTACAAGCCTGGATGAGCGGAAATGGTTGAAATAGTACGGTGGGGCCCAAATGCCACTCACAGGTAGACCTTTCGGCCGTCCCAACCATTTCCAAACATCGGGACAAGAACGGGTGGTGTAATCGGTAGGCGAAGGGATCAACTACATACACAAATGAGTATGTATGCAAGCCACCATACATCAGTACTTCAGAGCCATTCCATCTAAAAAGAAAGGAAATATAGCAACGCCATACGGCAAGATTCAAATGTCCTAGATAGATATAATAGTTTAGGATATCTCCTCATACATTAAACATCGTGTATCGGTGAGCGGCAAACAAGATCCAGTACGGATAAGAAGCAAATCGGCATAAGATGCCCCTTAAAATAAACACATCCGCCCACAGATCTCACGGATCCCGTTCCGAATCTCTACGCCGAATGATCGCTGCCCACATCGTCTCCTCCACCCAAGATCCATCTCGTGAGTGTACTGTTCATCCGAATCAAATAATTTATCGTGTGAGACCCTAGGGTAATCAGCAAGTCTTTATGCCTCTAAAGGGACACAACCTGGGGTGACGAATTGCAGCAAAAGATAAACCCTAACAGTTCTATAGATACTGCTAACCATCCGCCTAACCAACGATAGCGGATGTCCGTGAATTAATGACAACAGCTTATAACAATAATATCACAGATCCATCCTCCTCCTCTACCAACGAGGAAGCGGACGAACAACCCCATCATTGGCAGTTTTATTAACCATTCCATGAGAGTTGCACTATTTACTAGTCAGTTACTTAGTCAAATTAGAAGCGGTACTTTAGTTATACTTGTCTATGATCGGGAAACTGTGCTCCAAGTCGTCCATAACCGCGGACATGGCTTTCAGAAAGTTTTACCATGCAGGGGTGCACAAATAGCAACACACACTCGATCAACCTTGGAAAAACCAAATCAAAACCCAACGAGGCCTTCATGACAAAGCAATCACAGGATTCAGAAATATTTCAGGGGGCCACCCCATTAAGCTACCCAAGAACGGTTAGTGACTCAAACGGACTCAAGGTTTGCGTCAATGGTCAGAAACAATGGGAACCCGAAAATGTGACTGGGCTTGTCGATACCGCGAAAACACTCCGCTTACCTAAACAGTACATGTGCAGTACATCGCACAATTTAAATAAAGCAGTAAAGCATGGCATAAGTACAGGATAGTAAATAAAACCTCAAACTAGTTTGTGGCCCCAAGAAATAAGAATGAATCAAGCTCTGGCTCAGGGGGGTCCCATAAGCCTCCCGGATGTGGATAGCGCGAATATTCAAGGATCAGGAATCAAGTACTCGGGGTCCTACGGGACACAAGTGAGCAGGAAAAACCAAATAGCAGATATTGCTCACCGGTGCCACTTTCATTAGTTATCCCATTACTACTCAGGTTAAGTTGTTTAGGTACCTCGTTATCCATCAGACTCTCACATACCCTACACATGCTGTTCTACGACTCGCATGGCTCAAACAACTCCTGTAGTAGTGGCTCATGGGATGGAGGAACAAGCTTCGGTGGGGTTTAAAAGTAAAGGCTATGCAATACTTGGGATTCAGTTTAATGCAATCGCGACTCAATAATGCAAGAATAAGATAGAGGCAATAGGTACTGTATGTATGCAAGCATGTGGTAGTGCTTGCACGGCAGCTCGATTGAGCGAGAGAAGGATCTGTGTAGTGCTCCTGGTTCTCTTGATATATCCCCTGCTCAGCGTCTATTCGAAGAAGAATCAAACAAACAAGGGCCAATATAAATAAAGTGCACAAGCATATGAATAAAATGCGACAAGCAAACAATCATGCCATGATGAATGATGCACAATTTGCATGGCAATAAAGTAGCATGGCATGTGTGAGGTGTGGAATACAAGAATAAATCATTTTATTGAGTTTTGGCCACATTTTATCCTCATATTAGTTGCTGTATACATTATATTTATATGATGCATGCTGCAAAACATAACATGGACTGCATAAACAGAAAGGTCTCGTCGAGCTGATCATTTTAGATATATCATTTGTTAAATTTGGAGTTATAAAACAAAAGTTATTAATTAATTAAGAAAAGGGCATTTTATCGTAATTTTAATCAACTTGGAAAATAAAGTGTTCAAAATATATTTTGGAGGGCGTATTTGAAATCCTCACATTTTTATGATTTAAAAACATATGTCATTTGTATTATTTGGATTTGTATTTTAAAAGTTATTATAAATCTGATTTGAATTTTGAATTTGAATTAAATTTGAAAGATTTGAATTAAAACAGAAAACAGAAAAAGCTTTTTCTACTCAGGCTAACTTAGCCCTAGACACCGACAGGTGGGGTCAAACGGAAATGGGGCCACGCGCGCAGAAATCCTTTTTTTTACCGCGGCTCTGGCTAGCCCCCGCGGTTGACATGCGCTCAATGACTCGGCCCACATGCAGGGTGGGGCTGCGCGTTGACTGGTGGGGCTAGGCTGGAGCGCGGGTTGAGCAGATAAAAACGTAGGGGGCTATGCGCAAAAGGGCCACGGCCACTTACTAGTGGGACCTCTAGGAGCGCGGGTTGCAGGAGTCAAAAAGGTGGGGGGTAAGTGCAAAGTGGCCTCGCGTGCACTGTGGTTCTTCTCTGAACTATCTGACGACAGATCGGTGACAATGAGCGTGGCGCTGGCTTGAACTCGCGACTGGGTCTTGGCGCTGGTAGCCACTGCGGTAGGCCTGGGTTGGTGACAGGAGGGAGTAGCGCGGCTAGGTGAGGTTCTGGCGACGGGAAGCGGCAGCGCGATAGCCAAGGCCAGCTGCGCTTCGACGATATGAACGGCAGCGGCGCTAAGCGGGCGGCAATGGCGGACCATGTCGAGGCGAGAGGCTCACCGCGAGGCTGGCGGTGTTGGTTGCAGGAGCTGGCGATCGACCATGAAGCGGCGGAGAGCTAGGGTTTCGTCGGCGATGGTTCAGGCGATCCGGGGCTCCTCCTTCGTGTCGGCGTGTCCAGGGTGAAGCAGAGGGGCGCGCCGGTCTTCCTCGACAACCCAACCACACGCCGCCGGCTTGCAACGGGTAGGTGGGGTAGAGGCCGACGGTGAGGGCGTCGGGGCGGATGTGTGGTAGAAGGGGGAGGAAGAGGGGGTAGGGCACGGCCCTGGTGGATCTGGGAGAGGCAGAGGGGAGGAGGGGAGTATAAGGATGGGAGAGGAGGGGTGCCGTGGGGGAGGTGGTGGAGATAAAGGTGGCTTCGGCCACCTTTTCCCTCCTCCTTCACGTGCACGAGCTGGGAGGCTAGGGCAGGGGCAGGGACGTCCAGATGGGGTCAGGGTGAGGCCAGAGAGGGGTAGGTTCGGGTGGGGCTGCTGTGGCAGAGAGAGAAGAGAGAGGGAGGGGAGTGGCATGGAGCTAGGGTCGGGTGTAGCTAGGGTTGGAGCTAGGGGCTCGGGTTAGGGTTGTAGCTAGGGTCGGGGTGGGGAGAGAGAGGGGGTAGATGGGTCCAGGGTGGGTCCTGCAGGGTAGAGAGAGGAGGAAGGCCGAGAGAGAGAGGGTGGGGTAGGTTTAGGGTTTAGCTTATGTGTAAGATGGTGGTAGAGGTGTAGTTGGTTAGGGTCAAGATTTGGAGAGAGTGGAGGGGTTAGGGAGATGTGGTGGTAACTAGAGTTTGATACATGCCCACAACAAGAGGTGGCAAAAAGAGAAGAGAGGGATTGATCATGGTGGTGGTAGGTGTGCTAGGGTAGATGAGGGGTTAGATTTAGGGTCTAGCTTAGCTGAGAGAAAACTTGAAGAAAGGATTAGAGAGAGAGGGTGGTTTATGGTTTTGGCATGATCCACATGACCATGCATGTGTGGAGGTGAGAGGAGAGAAAGGTGAGGAAAAGAGAGAGATAGAGAGAGATGATCCACTCAAATGAACAACTAAAATCAAGGAGGACCAAAAGTGGCAAAGGTTGCATGGCCCATGCAAGATGAGAATTACCATGATTAAAATATTGTGGAAACAATAATATTATCATGGCATTATTATTATGCATTCCCAAAATGTGGAATAAAGGCCAAGCAAAAGAAATTAGAATTAGATCCATCCCAACCCACATGAGCTAGAGTAAATGCCAAAATAACATAAAATGAAAGCCCATGGGTAATTAGGGTGGTAGAATTATAAGGTGGTGAAAGAAAGGGTGGGGGAGTGGAATAAAAGATATGCCCCCAACTCAACTTGGGCATTTAAACAATATATCAATAACCAAATACAATATCAAGAGGCAAATACAATTGACAATGCATATGAGAGAAGAACCAATACAAAAAGGGTTTTATATGATGCTCAAATGCAAGGTGGCATGATGACATGAGCATGATATAATGATGATGCAACAATTATGTCTAGGAAGTAGTCATTATATTACTAGACCAAGTAGCATTACAGTTGTTAGAAAAATGGGATGCTACAACTCTCCCCCACTAAACAGGAATCTCGCCCCGATATTCTAGGAAGAAGAAGACTCAAAGAGGGTAGGATAGCTGGCACGGAGCTCATCTTCACGCTCCCAAGTGGATTCATCAACGGAATGGTGCGACCACTGCACCTTGCAGAACTTGATGGACTTGTTGCGAGTCCTTCTTTCTGCGGTCTCAAGGATTTTTGTGGGGTGTTCTTGATAAGACAGATCTTCTTGGAGATTGATTAGATCATGATCCACGGGCCGGCCGGGATCCTTGAAGCACTTCTTGAGTTGAGAGATGTGAAAAACATCATGAACCTTGAGTTTTTCCGGGAGCTCAAGAGCATAAGCAACTTCTCCTCTTCTTCCATGAATTTTGAAAGGACCGATGTATCTAGGAGCCAGCTTTCCTTTGATACCAAAACGGTGCGTGCCTTTCATGGGAGTGACACGAAGGTAAACGAGATCACCAGGGACATACACCATGTCCGTGTGCTTTCTGTCATAATTGCTCTTCTGGCGACTTTGAGCAATCTTCAGATTTTCAAGAATGATGTGCACCTTCTCCTCCGCTTGAGTTACAATGTCGAGGCCAAACCAAATTCTTTCTCCCGCACCGACCAACCAATCGGAGTTACGCATTTGCGACCATAGAGAGCCTCAAATGGTGCCATCTTCAGACTTTTTCGAAGTCTGTTGTTGTAAGAGAATTCAGCATAAGGAAGACATTCCTCCCACTTCATGCCAAAGAGATGACGCAAGCACGAAGCATATCCTCCGAATCTAATTGATCCTTTCAACTTGTCCTTGCGATCGAGGGTGGTAAGTCTTTGAAGTTCAATTTTGTTCCTAAAGCATTTTGGAAACTTTCCCAGAACTTGGAAGTGAAGATGCTTCCACGGTCTGAACTGATCTCCAGCGGGACCCCATACAGAGAGACAATTTTGTTGATATAGAGCTCAGCCAACTGAATTCCAGAAATTGTTTCCTTAACGGGGAAGAAGTGAGCCACTTTAGAAAGCCTGTCGATGACAACAAAGATTGCATTGTTGCCCTTCTGCGACCTTGGAAAACCAGTGATGAAATCCATCTCTACTTTCTCCCATTTCCATTCCGGGGGTTTCAATGGCTGTAGAAGACCGAAAGGTTTCTGATGGATAGCTTTCACTCTGCGGCAGACATCACATTCCGAGACATACTTGGCACAATATCGTTTCAAACCCGGCCACCAATATTGTGTTTTCAAGTCCATGTACATCTTCGTGCTGCCAGGGTGGATAGAAAGAACAGAATCATGCGCCTCCTTGAGAACTTGCTCTCTCAAACCCGGGTAGTTCGGAACAAACATCCGGTGTTCAAAGAAAAGCGTGCCTTGATCATCGACGTGGAAGGACTCATACTTCAGAAGCTGAAGTTTGGAGATGATCTTTTTGGTGTGCGGATCACCAAGCTGACGAGAGTGAACCTTTTCTTCCAAGAGAGGAGTAGCCAGAAGGTTCAGGAGATGCCCTTGTTCCACAATTTCAAGGTTGAGCTGACGGAATTCCTCGCACAAGAGAGGCTGTTGTTCTTCCATCATGAGGTTATTGACATAAGCTTTGCGGCTGAGAGCATCGGCCATGACATTAGCTTTGCCCGGAGTGTAGTTGATGGTCAAATCAAAATCATTGATTGCTTCAATCCATCTCCTCTGCCGAAGGTTGAGATCAGGCTGAGTGAAGATATACTTCAGACTCTTGTGATCAGAAAAGATTTCACAACGGTTTCCAAGCAAGTAGTGCCTCCATAGTTTCAAAGCAAAGACAACTGCTGCGAGCTCGAGGTCATGTGTAGGATAGTTGATCTCATGCGTCTTCAACTGTCGAGAGGCATAAGCAACAACTTGTTTTTCTTGCATAAGGACCGCACCCAATCCTTGCAAAGAGGCGTCACAGAATATCTGGAAAGGCTTAGAGGTGTCCGGAGGAACCAAGACTGGCGTGGACGTGAGCTTCTCTTTGAGTGTCTCAAAGCTTGCTTGACATGCAGGAGTCCAAAGGTATTTCTTGCCTTTCTTGAGGAGATCGGTAAGAGGCTTCGCTATCTTCGAAAAGTTCTGAACGGCGGCAATAACTAGCCAAACCAAGGAAACTCCGCACTTCTTTGACATTTACAGGAGGAAGCCATTCAACAATTGTCTTCACAGTTTCCGGGTTGACTGCAATGCCCTTGGCAGAGATGACGTGACCAAGATAGGTTACTTGAGGCAGCCAAAACTCACACTTGGAGAACTTTGCATACAGGCGGTTCTCACGAAGCTTGTTTAGGACACACCGAAGGTGTTCTTCATGTTCTTCCTTTGACTTAGAATAGACTAAGATGTCATCCAGATAAACCACAACGAACTTATCAAGATACTCCATGAAAACCGAGTTCATAAGCCTCGAGAAGGTAGCAGGTGCGTTGGTGAGACCGAAAGACATGACCGTGTACTCATACAGGCCATAGCGGGTGGTGAAAGCTGTTTTAGGAACATCTTCCTTTCGAATCTTGATTTGGTGATAACCACTTCTCAAGTCAAGCTTAGAGAACACCACAGCTCCAGCTAGCTGCTCGAAGAGATCATTAATCCGCGGAAGGGGATATTTATTCTTGATGGTTTTAGCATTGAGAGCCCGATAGTCAACACAAAGTCTATCAGTCCTGTCTCGCTTCTTCACAAAGATTGTTGGGCTACCCCAAGAAGAGTCTTGTGTTGAATGAAACCCAACTTCTCTTGTTCATCAAGTCGACGTTTGAGTTCACCAACTCAGCAGGACCCATTTTATAAGGCCGCTTGGAGATAGGAGCCGTTCGGGTTCAAGCTCAATTACAAACTCAACCTCACGATCCGGAGGCATACCCGCAACTCTTGAAATACATATGGGAACTCACGGACCACGGAACACTCGAATAGCTTCCATAGCATCATTATTCGTGAGCCGCCAAAGAGAAAAGCTGGATAGCAGGAGTCAAACTTGGAGAATAGACTATATGGCCTTCAGGAATCTTCAGAGAAACCGAGCGTTCAGCACAATCAATCACAGCTGCATTTGCTATCAACCAATCCATGCCCAAGATGACATCAATGTCGAATTGCCTGCAACAATTAGGGACGCCAAGAACGAAGAGCCACCAATCTCAATTTGATTGCCATGGCTGATTTTTGAAGCTGCCATTGTTGCCCCAGGAGAAAGGACCATTAACCGCTTAAGGAGAGGATCCAACGCTAACCCATTCTCATTTGCAAACTTGTTAGAAACAAAAGAATGTGATGCACCAGAATCAAACAAAACTCGTGCAGGGACTGAGTTAACGGATAGCATACCCATCACAACTCCTGGTGCATGCTCAGCTTGAGCGGCGTTAACACAGTTGGCACGAGCAACAGTAGACCCGGGCTTGGTGTTGATGTTGAGAGCCCGAGGTGGTGGTGCACGAACCAAAGGAGAGCTTGCCGCATATCTTGGAGGGGGTGGAGGAAGAGCTTTGTTTTTCATCGGGCAGTTCCAGTACTGATGCTCAGTGTCTCCACGCGTGAAACAAGCACTAGTTGGACGTGGAGCAACGTGGCCAGGGACTCCGCCAGGCGCTCCAGGGTAGTGGTGGTTGTAGCCCCTGGGAGCAGCAGTGAGGAAGTTTGTTGGCCTTGCCGCGAAGCTTGAAGGTCTTGGTGGAGCCGGGAGCGACGGTGGGGTGTTAGGAACCCAGACACGATGCTTAGAAGGAGCTGACATAGCTGAAGAGCTTGGTGCATCACGGTTGTGTTTCTTTGACTCCTCAAACACTTGCCTACTTGCTTCTTCCTGCAGAGCTGTATGCTGAAGTTCCAGAAAAGACGTCGGCCTTGCATGTGTGATTGCATATTTAATCGATGCATTGAGCCCTTGCCGGAACCTCTTTTGCTTCTTCTTGTCATCGGAGATCTCATCGCCACCATAACGAGAAAGGTTCATGAAGTTCCTGATGTAGGTATTGACATTGTCATTTCCCTGCTTGAGGTTGAGAAACACTTCCTTCATCCTTTCCATGACAATTTCTGACAGATACTGCTCTTTGAATGCTCCAGTGAACTGTTCCCAAGTAGGATGAAAACCAATGCAGTTTGCCTTCAGGTAATTCTCCCACCAGAGAGCTGCATCTCCCTTCAGAAGGTGAGTAGCACATTTTACCCATTCTTGCTCAGGAACATCAGCAGTCTCCAGTAGCCTTGACATCTCACGCAACCAATCATCAGCATCAAGTGGTTGATCAGAAACATCAAATTGGCGTGGGTTGAACTTCAGGAAGCTTTTGATGTCTCCTTGCTTGGGAGGTGGAGGTAGCGGAGCAAACTCATTCCTGCTGACACTTTCCTCAAAACGCTGTTGGTTCTGCTGCATTGCTGCCAAGGCATTGGTGATGTTTGACAACGCGGACCCCAGTTCAGGTGGTATGTCCTCATCAGAACGGCGTGTTGGAGCCATCCTGTGATTGATATAAAACACAAGTCAGTACTATAATGGAGAATAATAATAATCCAAAATAGTACCAAGATGGAATTAACCAAGATTAAAGGATACAATTTACTAAGATGATATTAAAATATCAACAAAGTTCAAAGCACCTAGAAGATATTAAGCATATCGCACACGACTGAAAAGGAGTGTGGTATACAAATATATCAAAGAAAAATTTTCCGCAAATTTCGGCATTAAAATACCAATAGGTGCGCAAAATCACTTAACGAATCAAGATTAGTGACTCTACCAAATCAATATACAAAAGCGAATGATAAGAGTAGTGGTATGGTCGCGACTCCATCCCGCACTCAAATCATTACTCCGCACATGAAGGAGTAGCACACATATCCTAACCCCTTCTTCTCACGATGAACCTAAAGATTAGTAACTACGGAAACGAACACCCCAAACAAGATAACGTCGGATAACAAAGAGTAAGACAGATCGCGGCGGTATACAACGAATCAGATAGATCGCTCGGTTTGCAAAGCCTGTCGGTATGGAATGTACCAACAGTTGATAACCAAAAGGCCTTTTGTGATAACAACTTGGATGCAACAGATAGACAAGGAATTACACACACACACACACACACACAAAAACACACAACCTATGGTACTACGGAAACCCAGAACACGTGAATCCTAGTTTGAACTTTTAAGAAGAGGATTGAAAACGTTACACTTCCTTACCAGAAAAGGGTGGGTGGGTGGGTAAGAAGAAAAATGGAAGCAGTCCTACTCTCACGTTTTGTTTTTCCCTAGTATACATAACTACCAAAAATATTTGCTAGACTGACAACGACCATTTGGCTGAGACCCTGAAGGGCGGGATGGCTCTGATACCAATTGTAACTACCTCGGTGAATTACGCTCCTAGTTACAAGCCTGGATGAGCGGAAATGGTTGAAATAGTACGGTGGGGCCCAAATGCCACTCACAGGTAGACCTTTCGGCCGTCCCAACCATTTCCAAACATCGGGACAAGAACGGGTGGCGTAATCGGCAGGCGAAGGGATCAACTACATACACAAATGAGTATGTATGCAAGCCACCATACAACAGTACTTCAGAGCCATTCCATCTAAAAAGAAAGGAAATATAGCAACGCCATACGGCAAGATTCAAATGTCCTAGATAGATATAATAGTTTAGGATATCTCCTCATACATCAAACATCAGAGTATCAGGCGGAAGCGGCAAACAAGATCCGAGTACGGATAAGAAGCAAATCGGCATAAGATGCCCCTTAAAATAAACACATCCCACCCACAGATCTCAGGGATACCCGTTCCTGGAATCTCTACGCCGAATGATCGTTGCCCACATCGTCCGTCTCCTCCACCCAGTATCCATCTCGTGAGTGTACCTGTTCATCTGAATCAAATAATTTATCGTGTGAGACCTTAGGGGTACTCAGCAAGTCTTTATGCCTCTAAAGGGGACACAACCTGGGGTGACGCAATTGCAGCAAAAGATAAACCCTAACAGTTCTATAGATACTCGCTAACCATCCGCCTAACCAAAGATGGACGGATGTCCGTGAATTAATGACAACAGTTATAACAGTAATATCACAGATCCATCCCCCTCCTCGCTTACCAACGAGGAAGCGGACGAACAACCCCCATCCGTTGGCAGTTTTATTAACCATTCCATGAGTGTTGCACTATTTACTAGTCAGTTACTTAGTCAAATTAAAAGCGGTACTTTAGTTATACTTGTCTATGATCGAGAAACTGTGCTCCAAGTCGTCCATAACCGCGAACACGGCTTTCAGAAAGTTTTACCCTGCAGGGGTGCACAAATAGCAACACACACTCGATCAACCTCGGAAAAACCAAATCAAAACCCAACGAGGCCTTCACGACAAAGCAATCACAGGATTCAGAAATATTTCCGGGGGCCACCCCATTAAGCTACCATAACGAAGTTAGCTGACTCAAACGGACTCAAGGTTTGCCAATGGTCAGAACATCGGGAACCCGAAAATGTGACTGGCTTGTCGATACCGAAAACACTCCGCTTACCTAAACGATGCAAAGACATCGCACAATTTAAATAAAGCAGTAAAGCATGGCATAAGTACAGGATAGTAAATAAAACCTCAAACTAGTTTGTGGCCCCAAGAAATAAGAATGAATCAAGCTCTGGCTCAGGGGGGTCCCATAAGCCTCCCGGATGTGGATAGTGCGAATATTCAAGGAACAGGAATCAAGTACTCGGGGTCCTACGGGACACAAGTGAGCAGGAAAAACCAAATAGCAGATATTGCTCACCGGTGCCACTTTCATTAGTTATCCCATTACTACTCAGGTTAAGTTGTTTAGGTACCTCGTTATCCATCAGACTCTCACATACCCTACACATGCTGTTCTATGACTCGCATGGCTCAAACAACTCCTGTAGTAGTGGCTCATGGGATGGAGGAACAAGCTTCGGTGGGGTTTAAAAGTAAAGGCTATGCAATACTTGGGATTCAGTTTAATGCAATCGCGACTCAATGATGCAAGAATAAGATAGAGGCAATAGGTATTGTATGTATGCAAGCATGTGGTAGTGCTTGCCTGGCAACTCAGTTGAAGCGAGAGAAGGATCTGGGTAGTGCTCCTGGTTCTCTTGATATATCCCCTGCTCAGCGTCTATTCGAAGAAGAATCAAACAAACAAGGGCCAATATAAATAAAGTGCACAAGCATATGAATAAAATGCGACAAGGAAACAATCATGCCATGATGAATGATGCACAATTTGCATGGCAATAAAGTAGCATGGCATGGGTGAGGTGTGGAATACAAGAATAAATCATTTTATTGAGTTTTGGCCACATTTTATCCTCATATTAGTTGTTGTATACATTATATTCATGTGATGCATGCTGCAAAACATAACATGGACTGCATAAACAGAAAGGTCTCGTCGAGCTGATCATTTTAGACATATCATTTGTTAAATTTGGAGTTATAAAACAAAAGTTATTAATTAATTAAGAAAAGGGCATTTTATCGTAATTTTAATCAACTTGGAAAATAAAGTGTTCAAAATATATTTTGGAGGGCATATTTGAAATCCTCACATTTTTCTGATTTAAAAACATATGTCATTTGTATTATTTGGATTTGTATTTTAAAAGTTATTATAAATCTGATTTGAATTTTGAATTTGAATTAAATTTGAAAGATTTGAATTAAAACAGAAAACAGAAAAAGCTTTTTCTACTCAGGCTAACTTAGCCCTAGACACCGACAGGTGGGGTCAAACGGAAATGGGGCCACGCGCGCAGAAATCCTTTTTTTTACATGGCTCGCTAGCCCATGATGACATATGCCAGCCAGCTACGGCCCACATGCCAGGGGTGGGGCTGCCGCGACTGACTGGTGGGGCTAGGCTGGAGCGCGGGTTGAGCAGATAAAAACGTAGGGGGTTATGCGCAAAAGGGCCACGGCCACTGACTAGTGGGACCTCTAGGAGCGCGGGTTGCAGGAGTCAAAAAGGTGGGGGGGTAAGTGCAAAGTGGCCTCGCGTGCACTGTGGTTCTTCTCTGAACTATCTGACGACAGATCGGTGACAGCGAACGGCGGCGCTGCTGGCTCAAACTTCGCGACTGGGGTGCTTGCATAGCTGCGGTAGGCCGCACAGGTTGGTGACGGGAGGAGTGCGCGGCTAGGTGAGGTTCTCGCGGCGAGGCGAGCAGCGATAGCCGATGGCGTACCGCTTCGACGATATGAACGGCGGCGCTAGGCGGCGACAGCGAGGCGGACCATGTCAGGGGGGCAGAGAGGCTCACCGCGAGGCTGCTGGCGGTGTTGGTTCGGACAGAGGAGCTGGCGATCGACGGCGAGGCAGACGGCCGGAGAGCTAGGGTTTTCGTCGGGGCGGCGATGGTTCAGGCGATCCGGGGCTCCTCCTTCGTGTCGGCGTGTCCAGGGTGAAGCAGAGGGGCGCGCCGGTCTTCCTCGACAACCCAACCACACGCCGCCGGCTTGCAACGGGTAGGTGGGGTAGAGGCCGACGGTGAGGGCGTCGGGGCGGATGTGTGGTAGAAGGGGGAGGAAGAGGGGGTAGGGCACGGCCCTGGTGGATATGGGAGATGCAGGAGAGGCAGAGGGGAGTATATAAGGATGGGAGAGAGGAGGGGGTGCCGTGGGGGAGGTGGTGGAGATAAAGGTGGCTTCGGCCACCTTTTCCCCTCCTCCTTCACGTGCACGAGCTGGGAGGCTAGGGCAGGGGCAGGGACGTCCAGATGGGGTCAGGGTGAGGCCAGAGAGGGGTAGGTTCGGGTGGGGCTGTTGTGGCAGAGAGAGAAGAGAGAGGGAGGGGAGTGGCATGGAGCTAGGGTCGGGTGTAGCTAGGGTTGGAGCTAGGGGCTCGGGTTAGGGTTGTAGCTAGGGTCAGGGTGGGGAGAGAGAGGGGGTATATGGGTCCAGGGTGGGTCCTGCAGGGTAGAGAGAGGAGCAAGGCCGAGAGAGAGAGGGTGGGGTAGGTTTAGGGTTTAGCTTATGTGTAAGATGGTGGTAGAGGTGTAGTTGGTTAGGGTCAAGATTTGGAGAGAGTGGAGGGGTTAGGGAGATGTGGTGGTAACTAGAGTTTGATACATGCCCACAACAAGAGGTGGCAAAAAGAGAAGAGAGGGATTGATCATGGTGGTGGTAGGTGTGCTAGGGTAGATGAGGGGTTAGATTTAGGGTCTAGCTTAGCTGAGAGAAAACTTGAAGAAAGGATTAGAGAGAGAGGGTGGTTTATGGTTTTTGGCATGATCCACATGACCATGCATGTGTGGAGGTGAGAGGAGAGAAAGGTGAGGAAAAGAGAGAGATAGAGAGAGATGATCCACTCAAATGAACAACTAAAATCAAGGAGGACCAAAAGTGGCAAAGGTTGCATGGCCCATGCAAGATGAGAATTACCATGATTAAAATATTGTGGAAACAATAATATTATCATGGCATTATTATTATGAATTCCCAAAATGTGGAATAAAGGCCAAGCAAAAGAAATTAGAATTAGATCCATCCCAACCCACATGAGCTAGAGTAAATGCCAAAATAACATAAAATGAAAGCCCATGGGTAATTAGGGTGGTAGAATTATAAGGTGGTGAAAGAAAGGGTGGGGGAGTGGAATAAAAGATATGCCCCCAACTCAACTTGGGCATTTAAACAATATATCAATAACCAAATACAATATCAAGAGGCAAATACAATTGACAATGCATATGAGAGAAGAACCAATACAAAAAGGGTTTTATATGATGCTCAAATGCAAGGTGGCATGATGACATGAGCATGATATAATGATGATGCAACAATCATGTCTAGGAAGTAGTCATTATATTACTAGACCAAGTAGCATTACAGTTGTTAGACAAATGGGATGCTACATAGTACCAAATAATTTGGCATACAATTTCTCTTGATATATATTTTCAATACAAAACAGTATAAATTGGTTTCACTAATTTTGGAGTTACGGTTAATTTTTTGTGATTTAAATACTAGTTAGAAGGGTTTAAATAATTGAAATTATTTTCCTCGACAAAAATTATATATATGTCTAGATGAGTGTTCTACATGAATCAAGGATTTCACAGACATATTATTTGCAATTTTCTAAGTAGTATTTATTTTCTTATGAATTTATTACTCCAAAAGGGGCATTAAATTGTTTACATCATTACAACCAAACCTTACAATAATTGTCTAAACCAACTGCATATTCATAATCTACATGAAGTTAGCTTTCCATCGGTATATTTTTCGTTATTTTTGGACCAGTAAATATTTTCCTATGATTTTTACAAGTTTAATACAATTTATGCTATTTTTTAATAGTAACCATTCGAATTACACAGTCATACACCACGTGGCGAGATTTCCATGGTAGTGTAACATACCAAAATTCTCCTAATTTTGAAATGTGAAATAAATAAAATAAGTTGGTTGAATTGTTTGACTTGGTTGAAAATTCTCAAAGAGAAGAAACTTTTTGAGTTGAAAAATCCTCTCAACCTTGAATTCAAAACCTTATATTATTTTGTTATGACCTAAGTATCCATTTAGGCAAAAAAGGCATGGTTTGATTCTAGGTTGTAGAATTGGTGTGCAGGATTTCAAAAACGCAAAATCATGAAGCATGCCCCAAAAGAATTTCAAAAACCCTAACAGGGATTTTCCCATCCTAAGTCCAAAAGGATAAATGGCAATTAATCCATATTGAAGTTGAACAAAAGTATTATTAAATCTTTTATACTGACAATAGTGATTTTACAAAACCATAAAAACTAGTTTGAGACAATTTGGAGTTCCAATCCAAAAGTTATGAATTTTATGAAAGAAAAGGAATAAAAGAAATAAAGTGAAAGACCTGTAAACCAAACTCAATTTTTTATTAGTTGAAACATTTGAATTGGATGGAAAATAGGTTATTACTGTCCTGAAATCATTCTTGTGAAATTTCAAGTATTTAGAAATTAGTTTGACCTAATTTGGGTACCAAAAACTAAATCTACATAAGAAAACAAAAAAGAAAAGAACAAAAAAAACCTAGCTACCCGGACTGGACGACCAGGCCTAGCCCAACCAACCTCGCTACCTCCCACCCACTCGCTATGCGCAGCGCGCAGCAGCCCATCAGCGGCCCACGCGAGAACCAGAGCAGCCCCGCAGCCCGTTTTCCTCTCTCTCCCCTCTCGCTGACAGGAGGGGACCACCCACCCTTCTTCCTCCTTGGACTGGGAGAACGAACCCGAGACAAACTCCCCTTCGATCCCAAACAATTTACCAGATGAATCCGCTCGAATCCGAACCCCCTCTCCGGATTTCTGCTCCATATATACTCTGGCCTCACTGCTCCATTTCTGTTTTCGGTAATTCCTCAAACCCTAGCCACCTTGGCATCTTCAACCGGATCTTTCCGCCGTCGTGCCATGGAGCTTCGGAAGGAGCTCGAACTCGAGCACCTGTCGCCCATTCACCCTCTGTTTTCCCCTATCGACTTTGCTTGGTTTCCGGGCCTTGCCTTGACCTTCTTCCTTCTTCCACAACGCGCCATGACAAGCTGTCCAAGCCGCTGGAGGTTCGCCGAACCTGCACGCCTTCAACCGCCCGCAGTCGTCGTTACAGGTAACAAGCACTGACACCGAAGACTCCAGGAGAAGATCCATGTCGATACGCGCCTCGTAGTACACTCCATCGTCGCCGGAGACTACCGGAGCACCCTTTGTCGTTGATGCCCGAGCGCCACCGCCGGCCGCCACCAACGACCTCCAACTCGTCGGAGACTGGCGGAAGAAATCGTTCACATCCGTCCGATTGCGGATGTATGCTCGAGATCAGGTCATCCAGCGAAGAGGCATCTGCCAGTAGAAACATGCCACATTGCCACGTTGCCCAGGTCATCTAGTCAACGTCCAGTCAGCATTGCACTGTCAGCAGTGACGCAATAAAACTGGAATATTTGATAATTAAGATTACAAAAATTCTGTTAACCTTGTAAAATGCATATAAAGAGATTTGTAAGGCTAAAAATTGCAAATAATATACCGTTGGATTCAAAAAATTGTGAAGAACATTAACATGCCCTTATATCCAACTTTAACATTACAGATTTTCTGTAGTTATTTAAATGATTTAATGGACAAATTGGAGTAAATAAATCATAGTAAATTATTTCTAGATCATAAAAATACAAATAAGAAGTCCTTGGAATCCCTGTTTCATGTAGAACACTAATCTGGCCTTGGATATAATTTTTTGTCGAAGGTAAAAAATTAAATGATTTAAACCCTTCTAACTAGTATTTAAATCACAGAAAATTAACCAGAACTCCAAAACTAGTGAAACCAATTGGTAATGTTTTGCATTGATAATATCCAGAGAAATTGCGTGCCAAATTATTTGGTACTCTTAAAATAGAAATCCATGCAGAAAACTATAAACTCATTGCAATAGTGTTTTAATCATAAAAAATATCTATAACTCCTTTTTAGATGATTCAGATTGCTACTGTTATAAATTACATTACCTATCCAGTAGCTTTTAGTTCACAATTTATTACGACATAACCATCAGTAGTTCAATTAAAGTGACATAAACCATATTAAATCGATATAACTTTAGTAATAAAAGCTTTAGTGCATTAAATGACTTTCTACATGCATCATGTGATCTAATAATGTTCAGAACATTAAATACAACAAGAGTGACTTGTTAAATCATCATGCATGCATTTGTTCATCATTGTTTTATTGTATTATTGCATGATTGAAATATTTTGAATGGTGTGTTTGTTGTGTTTGCTTCAAACGTTAGATTGCGAGAAGTATAACTATTGTGATTGCAATTACTATGATTGCAAGTATTGTGGTTATAACGGGTGCAACCATTATATCTATGAGGATTGTGAGGATTATCTAATCGACTACATCTACAAAAAAAGGCAAGTGGTGCTATCTTGGTCATAAATGTCCTACTGTTTTCCTATGCATTATAGATATTTTTGTAGAATTGCATGTAGGTTTCGCAGCATAGAAAACAAAAAAATTCCTACGATGTGAACTATATACCAAGATCTATCTACTAGATACAAACAACGGGCGGATGTATATCCGTAGAGAACATACCCTTGAAGACCGACAAAGCTTAACGAGTTCAACTCGTGGTTGATGTAGACGATCTCTTGCCGATCTCAAGATCGAGAGGAAGTCCTAGCGCCGCAAATCAGCAGCGCATCCTTGCTCGCACACACGTTCGAGGCACCGAGCAACCTCCGCCTCCTCGCTCCAGCGATGCAGCAGAAGCACAACTCTTTCTTGCCGAATAGCCACCGGGAACATGTATCTCGCTAGTCCGAGACCATGGGGGATAAATTCTAGAGGGGGAGAGAGATCCTTCACGAGGAGGTGTGAGAGACAAGTGAGGAGGGGTCTCCTTTTATAGGAGGAGGGGGGGGGGGAACCCAAGGGGGTGGCCGGCGCATGGGGCTGCCCCCTTGCCCTCCCCTCTTCATGTGGGTGGACACTCCACTCACAAATCTCCTTTAAATTCCCTCCACTCAAAAGTCCACTCAAATTCCCATTAAATTTCCACCAAATTTAATGCAAACTCTCATTAAATAAAACTCTTTTATTTTATTCAGAATTTTGTCAATTACTTTAATGACAAACATTCACAAATAACCCCTTGCTAGAATTCTATTTCACATGCATAACCACTTTATGCAATTTCACCCGAAAACCTGTTTCGGTATCTAGTGAAATAAATCCCTGCGCTTGTTCATTCTTTCGGCATGAAACATTTGCTCCAATTGGATGTCGGTGTCTCTTAAGTGTGTCACCCTACGGTTCGTGAATAATGCGGACATGATCGAGACCCTCTCGGATCAATAATCGAAGCGGGATCCGGAGACCCATCTCGACTCCCACACATTCAACGATGACTTTCTTGTGATCGTCGGAACCTTTTACGCTAGTATCTTAATCCCTTTGTTTCACGATATATTACATGTCCGAGATTCGATCATCGGTATCTCCATACCTAGTTTGATCTCATCGACATGCACTCTTTTCTCGTTCTTGTGATATAACATTCTAGTGATCAAATCACTTGCTTGCAAGCTAATCAATGTGATATCACCGAGAGGGCCCAGAGTATATCTATCCGTCATCGGGATGAACAAATTCCACTCTCAATCCATGAGCCTCAACATAACACTTTATTAGTTCTGAATCCATCTTTATAATCACCCTGTTACGGTGTGACGTTTGATGTTATCAAGAAACTCTTCCGGTGTTAGTGATTGACATGATCTCATGGTCTAAGGATTAGGATCACTTCGTAAGTTGTTATAGCAATATAAACTCAATGAATTTGATCATAATGCTATACTTCGGATGAATGTTCATCACACCATTACACTAATGTTGTGATCTCGTTATTAACAACATCCAATGTCCATGATCAGGAAACCTTGATCATCTTGTTAATCAACGAGCTAGTTTATGAGAGAGGCATAACTAGGAACTTTCTGTTTGTTTATTAAACACACATGTATTAACGTTTTCGTATCAATACAATTAAAGCATGCAAAATAAACATCTATCATATACTTGGAATACACATAATAAACACTTTATTATTGCCTCTGAGGGCATATTCCCTTCAGTCTTCCACTTGCACTAGAGACAATAATCTAGTTACATAGTGATAAATCTAACACCCATTGAGTTCTGGTGTTGATCATGTTTTTCTCTAGGGAGAGTTTTAGTCAATGGATCTGCTACATTGAGATCCGTATGTACTTTACAAATCTTTATATCTCCATCCTTGACATGCTCGCGGATGGAGTGAAACCGGCGCTTAATATGCTTGGAATGCTTGTGAGACCTTGGCTCTTTGGCATTGGCAATGGCACCATTGTTGTCACAATAGATAACCATTGGGTCCAACGCGTTTGCCACCACTCCTAGTTCGGATATGAACTCCTTCATCCAAACTGCTTCATGAGCCGCTCAAGCAAAGCAACATATTCGCCTCCGTTGTTGATCCCGCTACCACAGGTTGTTTGGATCTCCTCCAACTAACCGCCCGCCATTCATGAGAAATACGATCCGGATTGAGACTTAGAGTCATCCGGATCGGTGTCAAAGCTAGCGTCAACATAACACTTAGCGACGAGCTCTTCTTCACCTCAGATACAAGAAACATATCCTTAGTTCTTCGTAAGTACTTAAGGATATTCTTGACCGCTATCCAAAGGTTCCAAACCGGATCCGATTGGTACCTACTAGTCAAACTAATAGCATGTGCCACATCCGGTCTTGTACATAGCATGGCGACATTATAGAGCCTATGGTGAAGCATAGGGACTTTGTCCATTATCTCTCTTTCTTCCAAGCCGGACTTTGAGTCTTACTCAATGTCTTGCCTTGCAACATAGGTAAGAACCCTTCTTACTTCCGTCCATTTTAAACTTCTTTAAAATCTTATCAAGGTATGTACTTTGTGATAGCCCTATTAGGCGCCTAGATCTATCTCTATAGATCTTTATGCCTAATATGTATGACGCTCACCTAGGTCCTTCATTGAAAATTTGTCGTTTAGATAACTTTTAACACTATTTAAAGATCTATATCATTTCCGATCAATAATATATCATCCACATATAATATCGAAATGCCACATTGCTCCCACTCACTTTCTTGTAAATACAAGCTTCTCCATAAGTTTGGACAAATCCAAACTCTTTGATCACCTCATCAAAGCGAGATTCCAACTTTGTGATGCTTGCTTCAATCCATAGATGGATCCAAGCTTGCACACCTTGTTAGCATCCTTAGGATCGACAAAACCCTTTGGTTGTATCATATACAACTCTTCTTCAATATTACCATTGAGAAACGCGTTTTGACATCCATCCGCCATATCTCATAATCGAAATATGCAATTGCTAACATAATCCTAATCGACTTTAGCATCGCCACGGAGAGAAAGTCTCATCGTAGTCAACTCCTTGAATTTTTTGAAACCCTTTGCGACAAGTCGAGCTTTATAGACGGTCACATTACCATCAAGATTTTCCTTTGAAAATCCATTTGTTCTCCACGGCCTTTCGTGAGGTAATTCCACCAAGTTCCAAACTTGATTTTCATACATGGATTCCATCTCGATTTCATGGCTTCTAACCATTTGTTGGAATCCGCTCATCATCGCTTCTTCATACGTCGCAGGTCATCATTTTCATCAACCATGAAATTCATGACAGGATTTCCGACTGCCGAGTCGACGCGTCTGCTTGACTGCGAGGTTCGGTAGTACTCTCTTTCGAGTTTCATGATCATTATCATTAGTTCCCTCTTCAACAGGAGCCAACTCCGAACAACTTCCGCTACTGGCTACTCGCCATACTTTGAAGAGAAGGTTCCACAACCTCTTCGAGTTCTACCTTCCGACTATTCACACCTTTCGCGAGAAACTCTTTCTAGAAAGGATCCATTCTTGGCAACAAAAACCTTGCCTCGGATCTGTGATAGAAGGAATACCCAATAGTTTCTTTAGGGTATCCTATGAAGACGCATTTTTCCTCTTTGGGTTCGAGTTTATCCGGTTGAAGTTTCTTCACATAAAAATCGCATCCCCAAACTTTAAGAAATGACAGCTTAGGTTTGTTTCAAACCACAATTCATATGGTGTCTTTTCAACGGATTTAGATGGTGCCCGATTTAAAGTGAATGCAGCAGTTTCTAGTGCATAACCCCAAAATGACAACGGCAAGTCCGTCAGAGACATCATAGATCGAACCATATCTAATAAAGTACGATTACGACATTCCGACACACCATTTCACTATGGTGTTCCTACAGTGTGAGTTGTGAAACAATTCCACACTCTTTCATGTGAGTGCTAAACTCGTAACTTAGATACTCACCACCACGCCGGACCGTAGAAATTTGATCTTTCTATTACGATGATTTTCCACTTCATTCGAAATTCCTTGAACTTTTCAAAGGTTTCAGACTTGTGTTTCATCAAGTAGATATAACCGTACCTACTCAAATCATCCGTGAAAGTAACAAAATAACGATATCCACCTCGCGCCGACACACTCATTGGACCACATACATCAGAATGTATGATTTCCAATAAATCTGTCGCCCGTTCCATTGAACCGAAAAACGACGTTCTAGTCATCTTGCCCATAAGGCATGGCTCACATGTATCAAATGATTCATAATCAAGTGATTCCAAAAGTCCATCCGAATGGAGCTTCTTTATGCGTTTAACGCCAATATGACCTAGACAAAGGCTACATAGATGCAGATATATCATCATTAAGTTTAATCCTTTTAGCATCAAAATTATGAATATGTGTAACATTATCATCGAGATCTAATAGAAATAAACCATTCATCATCGGTGCATGACCATAAAAGATTTCATTCATATAAATGGAACAACCATTGTTCTCGGATTTAAATGAATAACCACTTCGCATCAAACACGATCCAGATACAATGTTCATGCTCGCAGCACCGATAACATTGATTCAAGTTTATAACTAATCCCGACGGCAAGTGGAGAGGCAGCGTTCCGACGGAGATCACATCAACGCTTGATCCATTGCCGACACGCATCTTGACCTCACCCCTTGCTAGCGGTCGCTTGTTCCTGACCCGATTCGAGTTACAAATATTAGCAATCGAACCGTATCAAATACCTGTGCTCTGCGAGCACTAGTCAAGTACACATCAATAACATGTATATCATATATACCTTTGTTTGCCTTTGCCTTCTTGTCCGCCAGATACTTGGGGCGCTTGCCCAAAGGGCTCCCCCTTACAATAGTAGCACTTCGGAATCACACTTAGGTCCAACTCGGTTTCTTTTCAGCGCTGCAACAGCTTGCCGCCTTACTTCCTTCCGCTTTTCCTTCTTGTCTTTCTTGAAACCAGTGTTCCTATTGATCATCAACACTTGATGTTCCTTTTGATCTCCACTTCGCAGTTTTAAGCATTGATGTAAGCTCGGGAGAGACTTCTTCATGCCTTGCATATTATAGTTCATCACGAAGCTCTTATAGCTAGGTGGCGAGACTGCAGAACACGATGGATGCCTAAGTCAATGGGAATCGATATTCCCAAGGACACAAGCTTATCGGCAGAATCGACATCTTGAGTACATGCTCACTAACGGAGTGTGCTCTTCCATCATGCGACTAAAGAACTTTTCTCAAGTTGTAGCTCTCACAAAGCATGTGTGTCGAAAATCATTTTCAACTCACCCATTGTATCAAATGCATTGCCGCTTTCAAACGCTTTCAAGTTCGCTCTAGCCCATACAATATGCCGCAATGAATTAAGTTGTGGTCCTCCTGACGAGTCCGATAGACATTCTTCTCCTCGTCAGGGGCATCATCTAAAGGTGGGGGGCCTAACGGCGCTTCTAGCACATATTGCTTTTGTGCAGCAGAGAGGAGAATCCTCAAATTCATGGCCCATTCGGTAAAGTTGCTACCGTTTGTTGCTAGTTTCTCTTTCTCCATGAACACATTGAAATTAAAAGCAGGTGGTGCCATCTACAACAGAATTTGTAAAGTTTAGACTAAGTGTATGATAGATTGAGTTCAACTAATCTATATTACGAATGAACTCCCACTCAAAATCGACATCCCTCGTGCCTTTTTGGTGATTACATGAACCAAATCCACTACACCAAGTCCGATCATCACGTGAGTAGCTTCAAAGGCGAGCATCAAATGGGCATCATATCAACTATATGACTCATGCTTAACCTTTCGGTCCGTGTTCCGAGGCCATGTCTGTACATGCTAGGCTCGCCAAGTTAGAACCTTAGTATTCGCGTGTGTAACTGTTTTACACCCGAAATATGGTCGTGGATCCAAGAACACCCGATCATCACGTGATGTCTTGGAGCGACAAAAACATAATCGGTGCATACTATAGGAAGAACACATTCTTATCTTGATATTTAAATGAGGGATCATCTTATTATGCTAACAAAGCGCTAAACAAGCAATATAAGATGCTATCAAACATCATATGTTTATTAGTGAAATGATATGGTTCCCGCAGATGATCTCTATCATGTGCATCGTGGTATGATCACTATCATACCTATATGTGTAAATCCAAAGTCTATGGATTTTACACGCTATGTGTGTTGTAAGAGTATCATCTCATACTTCTACTTACAACACTACCATATCATAACACTAGCCCAGCAACAATCTAAACTAGATGCCTCTAATTTATCCATTGCAAGTTTTACGTGGCTTAGGGCTTTCTAGATAGAACTGTTCTTACCTACGAACATGAACCACAACGAGGATAATCAAATTGTTGACAACTCGCTTGCAAAATAGATATTGACTATAGTAGGAGAGACAGACACCCGCTAGCCACTTATGCAAACTAGTTGCATGTCAAGCGTGGAACAGGTCTCATGTGCGAGGACATGTAAAGTTTGTCCGGGCCGCTTCATCCCACTATGCCACCAATATCCAAAATTACAACAAAGGAGCAACAACATGATCATCATCGCCCACATACTCATATGTGTACTACCCGTAAAGTATCTATGCATAGATCCGGCTCTGATACCACTGTAGGGTTCACAGTATAGAAAACAAAAAATTTCCTATGATGTGAACTATATACCAAGATCTATCTACTAGATACAAACAACGGGCGGATGTATATCCGAGAGAACATACCCTTGAAGACCGACAAAGCTTAACGAGTTCAACTCGTGGTTGATGTAGACGATCTCTTGCCGATCTCAAGATCGAGAGGAAGTCCTAGCGCCGCAAATCAGCGACAGATCCGTGCTTTCGCACACACGCTCGAGGCACCGAGCAACCTCCGCCTCCTCGCTCCAAATGATGCATGGAAGCACAACTCTTTCTTGCTGAATAGCCACCGGGAACATGTATCTCGCTAGTCCGAGACCATGGGGGATAAATTCTAGAGGGGGAGAGAGATCCTTCATGAGGAGGTGTGAGAGACAAGTGAGGAGGGGGGCTCATTTTATAGGAGGAGGGGAACCCAAGGTGGTCCGCATGGGGCTGCCCCTTGCCTCCCTCTTCATGTGGGTGGACACTCCACTCACAAATCTCCTTTAAATTCCCTCCACTCAAAAGTCCACTCAAATTCCCATTAAATTTCCACCAAATTTAATGCAAACTCTCATTAAATAAAACTTTTATTTTATTCAGAATTTTTTCAATTACTTTAATGACAAACATTCACAATAACCCCTTGCTAGAATTCTATTTCACATGCATAACCACTTTATGCAATTTCACCCAAAACCTGCTTTGGTATCTAGTGAAATAAATTCTCGCGCTTGTTCATTCTTTCGCATGAAACATTTGCTCCAATTGGATGTCGGTGTCTCTTAAGTGTGTCACCCTACGGTTCGTGAATAATGCGGACATGATCGAGACCCTCTCGGATCAATAATCGAAGCGGATCTGAGACCCATCGACTCCCACACATTCAACGATGACTTTCTTGTGATCGTCGGAACCTTTTACGCTAGTATCTTAATCCCTTTGTTTCACGATATATTACATGTCCGAGATTCGATCATCGGTATCTCCATACATAGTTTGATCTCTATCGACATGCACTCTTTTCTCGTTCCCGTGATATAACATTCTAGTGATCAAATCACTTGCTTGCAAGCTAATCAATGTGATATCACCGAGAGGGCCCAGAGTATATCTATCCGTCATCGTGATGAACAAATTCCACTCTCGATCCATGAGCCTCAACATAACACTTTATTAGTTCCGAATCCATCTTTATAATCACCCTGTTACGGTGTGACGTTTGATGTTATCAAGAAACTCTTCCGGTGTTAGTGATTGACATGATCTCATGGTCTAAGGATTAGGATCACTTCGTAAGTTGTTATAGCAATATAAACTCAATGACTTTGATCGTAATGCTATACTTCGGATGAATGTTCATCACACCATTACACTAATGTTGTGATCCCGTTATTAACAACATCCAATGTCCATGATCAGGAAACCTTGATCATCTTGTTAATCAACGAGCTAGTTTATGAGAGAGGCATAACTAGGAACTTTCTGTTTGTTTATTAAACACACATGTATTAACGTTTCCGTATCAATACAATTATAGCATGCAAAATAAACATCTATCATATACTTGGAATACACATAATAAACACTTTATTATTGCCTCTCAGGGCATATTCCCTTCATTGCATATGTAGGAATTGATGTGTATATGCTATGTTATGTCCCATATTATTCCCTATAATTCCTTGTTTATGAGTCATCATATTGGTAGATTGCTTAGCTATGCTATTTAGACGAGGAAGGGAATCACACCATGAAAAGTTACATGTTTTGAAAGGAATTTATTTTGTTAAATGACAAACCAACCTGATTTTAATGAACCACCTAGGCGGAATGGCATTGATTGGGTCGTCGAGTGTGGATTATGGTGGGGAATGCCACCTAGGACACTGAGAAAGGATTGGTTTCTTTGTTTGGTAGCTTTCGTGTGCAACCATGTGCCAATAATGAAATGGATAGTTGGCTAGACTTAGTAGGTTTGGCGACCCAAACCCTACGTAGCCAGAGATGTAGAATAGTGTAGGTTGGTAAGGTGCGTGGATGGGTTTGGGAAGCTCTTCCCGAATTGTCTGGTCTTGGACTTCTCCCTATCATCACACAATATGAGTGTGGTGGTCTGAGCTGGGTTGGCCAAGTCACATGGGTAAAGTGTACAAACTCATGCAGGGTGTCTAAACTAAGTACTTAGTCGTATCCCCGGTTATGGACAATTTGAGTGACCTGATACTGATGCTATGACATATTTCTCACTCATCCTTATTTCTCAATTACCTAAAACTTGTTGGATGAACTTAATTGGGTAGGAGCACCTGGAAGTGAACCAGAGTGTCCTATTTATCGTATTGTAAAACTACTTTGATACAAATGTTAGGGTAAAACTATTGCTTTAAGCAAATGAGCCTAAAATCCACTTGGCCAAATAAGTATGTAGTTGATAGATCTGTTGTTAACCACTTTAGCCTACTTTCCATACATTCCATGTATTGACCCTTCGGGGCTGCTAATATTGCAGGTTATATCGTATCTGAGTGATCGTTCATAGGTCACGAGACTCCACTCAACAATTGTTCATCTGTGGCACATTTGAAGGATAGAGATCTACCTTGTATTCGTTTTCTGCTGTGTACTTGAATAAATAATGTAAATTTTGGATCATATTCGTTGTATTTATGATGCACAGTTATATTTGGTATCATTTTGTACTGTGTGTGCCAGTGAGCCGATCCAGGGATTGGCACTATACACATGAACTCAGCCTTATCAGGCGAGGGTGTTACAGGTAGATACCTCTTCATTTAAGTGGATCGTCATGGGCCACTGGATCAAGATCTGATGGTGGAAGATCCACGGCTAGAGAATGGCTCGCCCTTAGCGCGGCTTGAGTTCCCGGCTGGACTTGGGCTTCGGCTCGGCTCGGCTACCATGGATCTAGTGCGTTTGTTGGAGATCGAACGGTCACAGTGAGCCCGACGTGCTCTTTCCGGCAGGATGACGTGGCGGCGGTGGTGGGCGGGTCGGAAGGCGACGTGGAGTCTTCTACGGTGAGATAGTCTATGTGAAGGGGAAGATCGCGACGAGTTCCTAGTGGTATTTGCCCGGTCCTTCACTTCCTTAGGCGACAGAAAATAGTCTTGATGACCCACGAGTATAGGGGATCGCAACAGTCTTCGATGGTAGTATTACCCAATTTATTGATTCGACACAAGGGGAGCCAAAGAATACTTGCAAGCCTTAACAATTGAGTTGTCAATCCAGCTGCACCTGGAAATAGTTCTTGCTCGCGGAAGTTTATCAATAGCAACAGTTTTATAGTAGCAACATCAGCAGTAAAACAGGAGCAATAGTAACAGTAGTAGCAAACAGTAGGATATGAGCGCGGTAGGCATAGGGATGGATGGACGGGCGTTGCATGGACGAGACTAAACATGTAACTTCAAGATCTAGGACAATTGCAGGTAAATAAGAATAAGCATCCAAGTACTAAAAAATCATAGGCATGTGCTCCATATATAGTCATGCGTGCTCGCAATGAGAACTTTTACAACATCTTTTGTCCTGTCAGCCCGTTGCAGCGGGGTCTCAAGGGAACTACTGGAAATTAAGGTGCTCCTTTTAATAGAGCACGGGAGCAAAGAATTAACACTCCTTGAACACATGTGATCCTCACATCATAGCCATCCCCTCCGGTTGTCCCAATTTATGTCACTTCGGGGCCTTTGGATCCAGACAATGATATGTGTACACAACTTGCAGATAAGATCACAAACAATACTATCATAATGATTCAATAATAAGTTCAGAAATAAGATCATGGAACTCGGGCCCTAGTGACAAGCATTAAGCACAACAAGTTGCAACAAAGTCAAATAACACTAATAGAGATACTAGGAACCATGCCCTAATAATCTTATTCGATTACATGATAGAACTCATCCAATCCCTACCATCCCCATAGCCTACAGTGGGGGATTACTCACTCATGGATGAGGGAAACATTGATGGTAGATGGAGAGGCATTATCCGTCTCGGCAGGGTGCCAGAACATAGTTTCTGGTTCCGAATCGCGGTTTCTGGTGGTGGCGGCGCAGCGGAACTCTTTCTGGAAAAATGTCGAACCCTCCTCGGTTTTTAGGTAAAGAGGGTTCTTATAGGCGAAGAGGGAGGCCGAGGGGTGCCTGAGGTGGCCGCACCCCCCAGGCGTGGGCTAGGCCCACCCGCGCAGCAGGGGGTGTGGTCCTCCTAGGGCTCCACTCCGTCTCGTGATCTGGCTCCATGGATCTTCTGGTGAAAAAGAATTTTTGGCGTATTTTCCGGGATTTTTCCTGATAGTTGTTTTTAGCACAAAAACTAGACATGAAGGTAATTCTACTGACCAGCGGCAGTCTGTGTTAGTTGTATCCAAATCACACAAGTTTAGAGGAGAAACAATAGCAAAAGTGTTCGGCAAAGTAGATACGTTTTGGACGTATCAACTCCCCCCAAGCTTAGCTTATTGCTTATCCTCAAGCAATTCAGTTGAAAACTGAGTGCGATAAAAGAACTTTCACGAACACAAATGCTTCATATGATGTAAATATTCTCAGCACAGGAGTACATACTTAAACCATTAATAATAGGAAGTAGGCAACTAGATCTACTCAATAGTCATTGCAAGCTATGAAGAGAAACCAACTCAATAATAATAAGTAGCAAGAAACATAAACATAAGCAACAATGCAATGCTCATAAGAAGGTATGATAGAGTGGTATCTCGCTTGCCTTTGTTTGTAGAGCACAATATAAATGCCAAGGCACCTCTGAATTTCAAGTGAAGACTAAAAGTAAAGATATCAGAGATACAAGCATCAAATTCATGACATAATTAACCAAGTTTTGAGACAAACACAAGAATGATAACTATGCTCTCAAGAAGGTGCTCATAGAATAAGTGGTGACTCAATAAGGAAGTGAAAAGGTTTTGAAAAGTTTGAAAGGCTTCCAACTACTGAAAGTAAGGTACTCATTAGCTTTGAGCTCTCATTGCCCCTATCATAGGCATCTTCCTGTGGTTAATGGTGAAAGTGAGGTCCAATATGAGTTATATGCTTGATAGACCATAAACTGGAAATCCCATGTCCCTTAAGTACGAGGGCCGCTCCTCATACTACTCAACTTTAGTTACCTGTAAGTTCTTCTCATCGTAAATACATGCATATCATAGAGAACCGCCAACGGGGTAACCCTTGCACATGATACAGAAGCTATCCCATAATCAAAATGATAAGGCAAGCAGACAATGAGCATCGCAGCGATCTTTTTATTTGCTATTTGCATAGGTTTTTATTGAGGATGCTTCATAGATGCTCATTATGGTAACGCTGCAAGTTTCCACCATGATTAGCATGGCGCTAGCCCAGGCGTTTCTCTAACACATATATATAACTCCATGAACTCACAAGCTCCCCTTTTATTTCACACCGACGACATCCGCAAACAAAAGCGCATGGTATCAACTGGATATGTATCCATAAGTGTTGAAAGCCTTCCCCGTGACAGCACGGTTCTGCTAACTCCCGACCTATAATTTGCAAGCATATAACTTTCATGGACAGTCACAATGGTTCAGGTTTATTAAGTGCAAGGAATAAAGTGTGCCATCAAGTTTGTGAGAGCTTTAATAACTAACTTTCTCAAAAAAGTCAAACATTTTATTTGAAAAAAACAAGGCATAGTGAATATGCACTGAATAGCAAATGATGCTAATAGGTAGGTATGGTGGACACTGTTGGCAATATTGGTTTTGGGGAGTTGGATGCACAAGTAGAGCTCATACTCAGTGCAAGTGAAGTCTAGCAATAGAGAGGGAGCGACAAACGAGAGAACAATAACTGTCATAATCATGCTTGCAACAAAATAGGACTAATTATGGCATAAAAATGATACAAGAACTCTGAGGCAAAATAAATCGTTGAGGCTTACTGACTACTGTTTAGTCATATGCATGCGTGAGCATGTGCCAAGTCGATTCACATGAAACGTTCAGAGGAGGATACCACAATATCATACCAAGTTATGAATAGAACAATGCAAGCAAACATTCATATGACATGCTACAAACTATTAGCAAGCTGGAGCTAATGACAAGAAAGCAAGAACTGCTAAGCATCCGTAAATAACATACACCTTACATGAATAGACTAAGCATGCTCAGAATGATGAGTATATGTACAAAAATGAAAACAATTAGAGTCCGTTACCAGCCTCTTACCATACCTCAAGTTGTCTTAATCTTCATTATTGCCTTTCACTTGTGTGACTCAAATAATAACATGAAACCAAAACTCCACTGAGGACGGCTGAACCCTGCAAAGAACTCACAAAACCAAAGTAGAACAACAAATATTTTTGGTGTTTTCGATTTTTTTAAAACAAGCAAACAAAGCAAAAACAAACAAATCAAAATCTTTTTGGATTTTTATTTAAGGCAAACAAAAGCTAGAAAACAAATAAACAAACCAAGAGAAACAACGAAAATATTTTGGTATTTTTGTGTTTTGGAAAAGCAGGAACAAAAACCAGAAAGAAAGTGAAACAATGGATATACAAAAAACCGATGAAACGTGATATATAGATGAGTGTGATGTCGGTATACCTCCCCCCAAGCTTAGGATTTTGGCATAAGTGGGGCTCAATAGCGCGGGTAGTAATCCCAAGCTGGTGGGTCATCATAGGAATGATCATAGTCAGGCACTTGCGATGCAGAAGAAGACGCGCCCCAATCATAGGAGGGCTGCTGGTATGAAGAATCTCCCAAGTTGGAGGGCTGAACCGAATCATCTTCGGCATCCTCTACAACATTCTCCTCTTGCTGGGAGAGCTCTGCCACGTATGTGTCAAACTCCTCCTACGTGAGCGACCATCCTTGCCTGTTATCAAAATTGAACAAAGCAGGTGCAGGCAAATAAACTATTTTCTCAGTCCTACCCCCTCTCCAATTACGCTTGACAAAGGATAACTCATACGGTAAACTTATCACAGTAGCTCCTAAAGAAACAAAATTTTGCTGAACAATGGAATTAAGATCAAGCCTCTCTATGGGGAACCGATAATCTGAATGGTGAGGCTCTAAACCATGGAAAGCTAGCAACCTAGAGGCGATGAGACCTCCACAAATTCCACCCTTCTCGCGGTTAGTGGTAAGATGGTAAGCTATCAAAGCACCCAGGTTATAAGATCTATCCCTATTCAAAGCAGCTGAGATAAAAGCTAGATCAAAAGAAGATAACTTTCTAGCAATCTTTCTAGCAAGAACACACTTGGTAATGAAATAGGCAAAATATCTAATGGATGGGAACTGAATGTTCCGAATTTTACCACTCTCCTTCGAGAAGTCGAAACCTTGGCAAATTTCAGCATATAAATCCATAAGTGACTTAGGCCTCTCCTTAATCTTCTCACAAGACCCCCAATGAGGTACTCTAATTGCTGCACAGAAATCAGCAAAAGGCAGGTCGACAGCTATATTGTATATTTTATAATGGACCATGGATTAGATGAAGACCAAGTAAACCGGAAGTCCTGCACCACAGCCATGGTTAGCTTAACATATTGAAAAGGTTCCCCTTCAATGAATTGTTCCAACCCTGCATTGGTAAGGCATGGATATATAGAATGGAAGACTCCTTCCTCACGATGAACTTTCATTGGCTCAGGTACCATCAAATCATATTGATTCAATGGGTATGCACTCATCTTCCTTTCTGAAATTTTTAGAAAAAAATCAAACCAAGTGATTTCCAAGTTGATAAATGATGAGAAACTACTATATGAACTTGCTAGAGGGCTACACATGCATCAAAATGTAATCTCTAAGCATAGAACAAGCATGCAACATCATACTACCTGACACCTGTAGCAGCAAAATACTGGAGATACAATCTACCAATCACAAATCTAATTGGACAAGCGGAGGAGGCACATACCAAGGAACAATTCCTCCAAAAATCAGTAGCAAAGATGGGCTGAGCAAGGAGATCAAAAATCGGGAGCAAGAACAGCAGGAACTCGAGCTTGAGAAAGTTTTCCGGTGTTTCTCAGGAGAGAGAAAGAAGATGGCTAGGAGGAGGCATCTTGGAGGGCCACAGGTGGGCCACACCCTATCCAGGCGCCACTGGGTGGGCGCCACCAGGTGTGTGGCCTGGTGGTCCCCCGGCCACCTGTGTCCCTATGCCCCTTTTTTCGAGGAAAAAATTATTTTGAATTTTCTGGAATTTTTCCGAAAACTTTATTTTGGCCAATTTTCAGGGTATGCCAAAACTACAGAAGCTCTAAGACACTCTAACAATCAAACAACTAGCAAAAGCAAAGCTAACAAGAGAAAGAGCAAAAACTAGGAGGGATAAAAGTAAAAGTGAGCAAGTATAACCACAGTGAAAACATTATTTTGTTCATTAAAATCCTTTTGTTAACAAGGTTGATCAAGTCTTGTTACCAAAACAATCTTATATGAAACAAAAATTTGCATTCCACAAGGTGATTATGTTACCTCAAACTTGATAGCAATGGTCCCAATCATAATAGTTTCAAACCTTTCTTGTGGAATGGGACACAATATTTCTCCAACCTTGATGCTCTCAATATTTTCAATGAAATTCAGGCAATAGCTCTTAGCAAACTTCTTGGGGAAATAGACAGTATTCTCTTTGTCATTAATATTAAAAGTTACTTTTCCTTGATTACAATTAATGACAGCACCTGCAGTATTAAGAAAAGGTCTCCCAAGAATAATAGACATATTATCATCTTCATGCATTTCAAGCACAATAAAATTAGTTAAAACCAAGCAATTATGAGCCACTTGAACAGGAACATCCTCACATATACCAACAGGAATAGTAGTTGACTTATCAGCCATTTGCAAAGATATCAGTTGGTATCAACTTTTCTAGCTGGAGTCTCTTGTAGAGAGAAAAAGGCATAACACTAACTCCAGCTCCCAAATCACATAAAGCAGTTCTAACATAATTATTATTAATAGATCAAGGAATAGCTGGTATACCTGGATCTCCAAGTTTCTTTGGAACCTTACCATTGAAGGAATAATTGGCAAGCAAAGTAGAAATCTCCTTGTTAGGAATCTTCCTTTTATTAGAGACAATATCCTTCATATACTTTGAATAAGGAGGCAACTTAATAGCATCAGTCAAAGGAATTTGTAAAAATAAAGGTTTCATCCACTCACAAAACTTGTTGTAGTGTTCTTCCTCCTTTGACTCGTGTTTCTTATTTGGAAAAGGCATAGTTTCTGCACCCAAGGTTCTCTCTCACTACCATGTTTTTTAGCAATAAAATCTTCCTTAGTGTACCTAGTGTTCTTAGTGTGCTCCTCAGGTTCTTCCTCAACTTCCTCCTTATTAGGAGCATCATTTTTATCATTATTCTCAGTTTCAGCATCAGAGAAAGATATACTATTAGGATCTACAGCAGGTTCAAGTGGTTCCTCAACTATTTTATGTTTTTTTCTTTCTCTTACAAGGACTACCACTACTTTCACCTTGTTGAGAGTCCTGCTCAATTCTTTTAGGGTGTCCTTCAGGATATAAAGGATCTTGAGTAGCTATACCACTCCTAGTTCTAATTCCATAAGCATGTTTATCTCCTGAAGCATTAACTAGCATATCCTTTTGTACCTTATCAAGTTGATCAATTTGAGTTTGAACCATTTGAAAGTGTTTACAAAGAATTTTAGTATCATTAGCAGTTCTTTCCACAATATCTTTCAACTCATTAATAGCTCTAGAGTTTTCCAATAAATGATTCTGAACTTCTTTATTAAAATTACCTTGTTTAACAATGAATGTGTCAAGTTCCTCTAAGCATTGATCGGGAGGCTTACCATAAGGAATATCACCTTCATCAAAGTGGAGAGAGTGTACCTCAATAGTAGATGATTAGGGAATTGGCTTACATAATTCTTCAATAGGAGGTAGATTCTTCACATCTTCAGCTCTAATACCTTTCTCCTTAAGACATTTCTTGGCTTCTTTCATCACTTCATCATTTTATGCAATCATTCCCCTCTTCTTTGGTGTTGGTACTGGTTCATGCACAACTGGTTCAGAAGTAATAGGCTCGGGTGTTTTTAGGTCAGTTGAAGTACAATCATCATAATTCTTGCTTATTTTAGTCATTAATTCTTCAGCATCTGTATGAGTTCTTTTCCTAAAAACACGATCAGCAAAGCTATCTAGGTATGTCCTAGAATCATCAGTTAGTCCATTATAATAAATATCAAGAAGCTCATTTTCAGGTAATGGACATATAGGATGTGCATGAATCAAGGCATAGAACCTTGTCCATGACTCAGGCAATTTCTCTTCTTCTCCCTGTTTAAAATCAAAAAGTTTCTGCAAAGCAGCATGTCTAGCACTGGGAGGAAAATATTTCTGGAAGAAAGAAGCAATCAAGCAATCAGGGCTATCAATGGAACCAGGAGGTAATCTATTAAACCAAGCCTTGGCTTCTCCTTTTAGTGAAAAAGGGAAGATCTTAGAGACAAAGTACTTGCGCATCTTAAAATCATCAGAGAATAAACCACTCATAGTGGAAAGCACATTCATATGAGCTACAAGACTCTCATTTTCAGTCCCACTGAAAGGTTCTTTCTCAACAATGTCTAAATAGGATAAATCAAGTATCTTTAATATCTATGGGAGAGGTGGCAAACTTAGGATCAGAGGACAGTTTAGGAATAATGGTACGTCTCTCAAGGAGACTCTTAATAGCACTAGCACCATGTGTGTTTTGGCACTCTTCAATAAATTCATCAGTAAACTCAATGTAACCATCATTAATATCATCTCTCTCTCTAGACTCAGGTGAGCTAACAGGTGTAACAGTGTCTTCACTAGGAGTTTCAGTATTTCCTAGACTAGCCATAGTAGCATCTAGGAAAGGACCTAATTGTGGCATCCCGCAAAACCACTACTAGAAAATCGCGTTGAATTTGTGCATTGCATCGTCATCATCATGCATTGTTGCCAGAACTATTTTATAGCCGCTTTTGTTTTCCCAAACGCCCATCTTTAATCCAATATCAAACCCGCTTCCTTAGGAATATTTTGTTTGTCAAAACTAGTTACCAAAATGTTACGCAAATTAAATAAGATGTTATGTTATTTTTGTAAGGGGTCGAGCAGGAGTAGACCAACGACTACCCCAGAATTAAAACGATCCAAGTTGAACCAGCCCTCTAAATCTCTTTCCACCAATTCTATCCTACCCACCCCCCTGGCCACCTCACCCCGGCCTATCTCGCTGCGCCCCCTCCCCCTCCCCAAGCCACCACCTCCCTAGCTGCCACATGGCCTACCCAACCACACCCCACAAACTCCCCCCAACCGACCCTCTCTCTCCTCACCTGAACCCACCCGAGCCTCCTGCCCACGCCTCCCACGGCCACCGACCCACCCACGCGGGACCCGCCTTGGCCACCTGTCCCCCCCCCTCACGCACGCGCCGCGCACACCGCCCTCACCCACACCCCCTGTCCCGTGGGGCCCGCCAGCCCAGCCCCGCCCCCTTCCCCACGCCAGCATCTCCTCCCCTGTTCTTCCACCGCCCACCTACCTCTCTCCTCTCCCTCCCCACCTCGCCACGCAGACCCCGCTAGCCTCCGCACTTAGCTGCCCTCCCCAAGGCCACCACCGCCACCAGGGCCGCCACTCATGGCCGTCCCGCCTCGCCAGCCTCTTCTCCCGCACCTTCGACCTCCTCCGCCCGGCTCCAGCCGCTCCACCAGCTCACCACCCCGCACCTACCGCCCGCCTTGCTACGCGCCCGGCGCCCTCAGCGTGCCCCCACCTCCGGGCCTGCCCCGCCTCCACCTCGGCTCCTGCCACCCAGCCGCCTGGCCCCCTCGAGCCCCGCCCCCGAGCGCCCGCTGCCCGTCGACCTCCTCCCCACTGCTCGCCCGCCGTGGCTCGCCTCGGTGCTCCTGACCTCGCCTGCGTCGGCGAGCCCGCCAGCGCCAGGGCCGCCTCTCTCGCACCATCTCAAGCTCATGGCCGCCGCTCCTCCGTAGCGTCCCCAACAAGGCGCTGCCTGCCTCCAGTAGCCTGCCGCCTTGTCGCCTCGAGTCCGGCTGCCTGCGCCGCTGTTGCTGCCTCTTGCCGCTGCCCATGTGCGGCCCGACGCCCGCCTCCTCCGGCCGGGCCGGAGCTCCACGGCATGTGCGTCCTCGACCGGCCTCTGTGTCATCCTCCGGACCAAGTCCGTGGTGCCAAGGAGGCTCACATTGTTCGCACCAATTCCAAGTCGGAGACCACAAGACCCCAAGCTAAACGTGACAAGACCATCAACCCGATCCAAGTTCCACCTTGAGGCAACCCCGACAATGACACAAGTTCACCATCGGCCAGCGACATGGGAGCGACAAGAGATGTTAGAAGATGTCCAAGCCGAACCACAAGGACACCAAGAGAGCGATGTCCGAGGTCCCGACCCGCAAGACCATCGACGCGTACCCAAGATCTCCTTCGAACCGATGCGACGACGCAGACGCCAAGATCTTCCGAGGAGCCTGTACCATGTGGCCGACGCCCAAACTCGTCCACAGACCGTTGTCGTCGAGGACTCGCAACCCTCGGTGGACCCCAAGATCTACGCGGAACAACAAGGCCTTGAGTTGAACCGACAAGATCCGCAATCATGGACGCGAAACACCGAATTCCAAGATCGCCATGGGACGATAAGCACTTCACCCCGGACACCGAGACCCCGACGCGACAAGATCTACCCCGATATCCGAACGACCCGGAGCCGAGAACGTTCCGAACCACGGACCCCGAGACCGACCCCCGAACCGGAAACCCCAAGATCGTCGAGACCCTAATGTGTGAACCCTCATCCGAGAACCCTATTTTATAACATAATAACAACTTGCATATTGAATTGTCATACTCACACGCATATCTGTGGTTTGGGGCCTTATGCCGATTCACCTCTAATTAAACATGGGGCCCATATGCGGGCAAATCCAGTCTCATATTGGCCTCATTTAAACTTGTGTAGCGAACCGGTGATATATTTTGCCTTGTTAAACAACAGTTAAATTGCGGGGTAGATAAATAACATGAACCACCTAATTAATTGTCGGGACCCCGGTTCCGCTTAATATTGACCTAATTGCATCGCACTTGCCATGTCATCCATCATACATGCATCATGCCGATCTTCCCGTGTTGTTATTAAATATTGCATCCGTGTTTCTTCTAGTGATTTGGTTCTTAGCGGATAAGGCCGTTGAGTTGATGTGAGTCGCCCGTCTTCGAAAACCTTCGCAATGTTTTCAAAGAGCATCTCCCTTTCTACCTATCTTACTTTTATAGTCTTTATTCCCTCTGTTGATCTCTGCTATACGTGTTGCGATGCTTTAGTTTTGCACTGTGATATACCGTGCAGCCCCTATATTGCCTTGGACACATCCTATTACATTGTTTGGTAGATAGTTGGACTTGCGCGTCGTAGTTGCTTGCTCAAGTCTTGATGTGTCGTCATAAGCCATAGTTCTTGATGTATTGCCGCATGTTGATGTTGGAGATGATTCTAGTTTTACTTATCGTCACTTTAATTTCTGTTAACAACTAAAATTGAAATAAGCAGAGGCATCGGTGGGTGATAGATAACATTTGGTTTCGACGCCCACTTGTGTCCCGTAAGACCACGAGTACTTGATACTGCCTTGATTTATCGCTATCCACATCCGGAGGTATATGGGACCCCACGAGGCGAGCTTGATTAGGTCTTATTTCTTGGGGCCACAAACTAGTTTGAGGTGTTTTACTATCTGTACTTATGCCATGCTACTTTCGAATTTAAATTGTGCGAGGAGCACCTTTATCTTGTTAGGAATTGTGACCCGTTACGTGGTATCGACAGTCCCGTTTGGGGATCTGTCGCATCACCCACAAACTTTGGGGTCCGTCTCGAGCTAGCTTACTGCTATGGTGTACTCGGGTGGCCCCACAAATATTCTTGAATCTGTGATTGTTCAATGAAAGCCTCGTTGGGTTTTGATTTGGTTTTTCCGAGGTTGATCGGCGTGTGTTATTGGTGCACCGCCGGTAAAACTTTCTCGAAGCCGTGTCATGGATATGGATGACTTGGAGCACAGTATCTCGATCATAGACAAGCATAACTAAAGTTTATTGCTATAAATTTGACTTATAATGACTAGTAATCAGCTTCACTATAATGGAATGGCTAATTAATACTGCCCACAACTGCTTGTTTGGAGTGTCGCTTGCGACCATTGTACCTGACTAGTAAGTTTTGCAACTACAACAAAATGGCTGAATAAAAGTACCAACAACTGCTGGGTTATGGGTTTATCTCATGCTACCTTTATCTGGTTAGTAATTGACGCAACTATAACGGAATGGTTGATTAAAAGTGCCCACTGCTTACTTTATCAGGACGATTAACTAAATCTGACTAGTAATTGCTGCAACGATAACCGAATAAGTAAAACTGTCAACGGTGTGAGTTCCTCGGTTGACTTCCTCGTTTGGTCTCGAGGGGGAAACGCCAGGATGGGTTTGGTTGAGGATAGTATCAGGTTGGATCCGAATAGGTCATTCTTACCCCTCTCTGATAACCGCCTTTTGTATCGAGTCTCTATAGGTTGTTTAGTGCATCTTTGCCGCCGCTCGATCCACCATACCTATGTAGGCGAGGACCAATTCTAGCCTCGCTGCATCGCCTCGATCGACGCTCCTCTTTTCCTTTGCCCTTTCGGCACCCTTTGTTTAAGCAGGTTTTGAGATCGACGCCGTTAGCAGGGTTACCCTTCCGGCTTGGCCTGGGCAGGGTTATGGACGCCATTGGTTATTCTTCAGGGCTCTTAGTCCCATTTGCTTCTTGTCCGTAGCCGGACGCTCTACCGTTTTCAAGGTGATTTGGATCTTGTATATTATGTATGTATTCTTGACTCTTTGAGTCGCTGTTATATATATCTGTTCTGTGGGTCCCATCGAGGACTGTTGTGTAATGTTATTACTTAGTTTTCCACCCGCACGAAAGTGCCCGGTGGGCACCTTTGAATCGTTTCTATGCGGGATTGGCGAATTTTGCTCAAACTTGCATAGGTCCGATTCTGAGGGTGTTACAGAGTGGTATCAGAGCCCAGCAGTTGCGATACCCCACAAGTCCAGCCTGTAGGATAACCTAGCTAACGGCCGAAGTAGAGTGTCAAAACTATTTTTGAAAATCGGTTGGATAGTTCTGATTAGGTCTGATTTTACTCCTTACCCCTCTGTTGTTCTCCTCTTACCTCTACGTGTTTTGAATCCGCTCTCTTCTTTCTCTTCGAGTCCAGGAATTCTCGTGGTTGGGTTTCCGTCGTACCTTCAGGGTTTCGCTTCCTCCTTGGTTAACGGTGTCCTATCATCCGGTGTTCAAGCTGCCTGATGAATCCGTCTGCTGTGGAATCATTCTTTGTTCCTTGTTTGTGTTATCCGGTGTTTCCCGACGCGACGACATCCCCTACGCCAGATCCGATGCAGAGTCTGCATCACTCCTTTGTTTCCGAACCTCGCTTGTCGAGATCTTCAGTCTGTTTCCGAGAATGGTTGCACTCTTTTCTACCGAAGGTGCAGAGTAATAGTTTGGGTGCGTGATGGATTGGCCCCCATGCCGACTACCCCTTCTATTCGCTTTTGTACATTGAAGTGGATGAGAATGCATCGGTTCCCTCTCTCGAGCTAGAGGTGGCTTTATTTGTTGATACCTCTACCTTCGACCTTTTGTTTCGGAGTGTTCTCTCGAAGATCACGACAACGACCTCTTGTTAGTGGTGTCGCGAGGATCTACAGCCTTGAAGGATCATCGAGCGGCCTTCTTCCGGTACCACGAGGCGGATCTCGAGGGCGAGATCCATTGTTAGGTGTCGAATTGTGGCATCCCGCAAAACCACTACTAGAAAATCGCGTTGAATTTGTGCATTGCATCGTCATCATCATGCATTGTTGCGAACTATTTTCATAGCCGCTTTTGTTTTCCCAAACGCCCATCTTTAATCCAATATCAAACCCGGTCGCTCCTAATATTTTGTTTGTCCAAAACTAGTTACCAAAATGTTACGCAAATTAAATAAGATGTTATGTTATTTTTGTGGGGGCGGTGAATGGGCTGGTAGACCCGAACGACTACCCCAGGAATTAAAACGATCCAAGTTGAACCAGCCCTCTCTAAATCTCTTTCCCACCAATTCTATCCTACCACCCCCAGCCACCTCACCCGCCTATCTCATCGCCACCTCACCCTCCCCAAAGCCACCACCACTCCCTAGCTGCCACATGGCCTACCCAACCCACACCCCACCAAACCTCCCCCCAACCGACTCTCTCCTCACATGAACCCACCAGTCGAGCCTCCCCTGCCCACTCTCCCCCAGTCCGCGCCTTCCCCTGGCCACCGACCCACCCACGCGGGACCCGCCTTGGCCACCTGTCCCCCCCACTCACGCACGCGCCGCGCACACCGCCCTCACCCACACCCCCTGTCCCGTGGGGCCCGCCCCTGGCCCACACTCCCTGCCCCTTCCCCCACGCGCGAGCATCTCCCTCCCCTGTTCTTCTTCCACCGCCCGCGCCCACCTACCTCTCTCCTCTCCCTCCCCACCTCGCCTCGCCGACGCAGGACCCCCGCTATCCCTCCGCCGCCGCGCTAGCTACCCTCCCCGGCCCCGGCGCTCACCACCGCCACCTGTGGCCATGAGCCGCCCTCGCCTCCCTTCGGCCTCTTCTCCCCGCCTCACCTCCTCCGCTCCCGCGCCGAGCTCGCCGCCCACCGCTCCGCCTGCCGCGCCCAAGCCGCTACTCGCCTCCGCCGTCAGGCCGCCAAGGCCGCCGCCGCCCCAGCGTGCCCGCCTCCGTCGGCTGCCCGCCCACCTCGGCTCGGCCACCAGCGCCCGCCGCCTGCCCCTCGAGCCGCCAGGCCCCCGAGCCGCCCGCTCGCCCCAGTCGACCTCCTCCCCCACCGTTCGACCCCGCGCCCGCCGTGGCTCCGCCTCGGTGCTCCCGCGACCTCGCCGCGCCCGGCGACCGCCCCGCCAGCGCAGGCCGCCTCTCTCGCACCATCTCAAGCCCTTGGCGCCGCTCAGCCGCCCTCCGCGTCTCCCCAACCGGGCGCCTGCCTCCCCACCGCCAACCGCCTGCGCCTCCGCCGTTGCCGCCCTGCGTCGTTCGCTGCCGGGCTGCTGCCTTCCGCCAGCCATGCTGGTGCCGCCGACGCCGCGCGCCCTCCGTCGGGCCGGAGCTCCACGGCATGTCGTCCTCGACCGGCCTGTGTCATCCTCGGACCAAGTCCACTGGTGCCAAGGAGGCTCTGCTGTTCGCACCAATTCCAAGTCGGAGACCACAAGACCCCAAGCTAAACGTGACAAGACCATTAACCGATCCAAGTTCCACCTTGAGGCAACCCGACAATGACACAAGTTCACCATCGCCAGCGACGTGGGAACGACAAGAGATGTTAGAAGATGTCAAGCCGAACCACAAGGACACCAGAGAGCGGATGTCCGAGGTCACGGACCCGCAAGACCATCGACGGCGTACCCAAGATCTCCTTCGAACCGATGCCGACGACGCTGACGCCAAGATCTTCCGAGGAGCCCTGTACCATGTGCTGACGTCTGCCCAAACTCGTCCACGAGACCGTTGTCGTCGAGGACTCGCAACCCTCGGTGGACCCCCGAGATCTACGCGGCTGAACAACAAGGCCTTCGAGATGGAACCGACAAGATCTGCAATCATGGACGCGAAACACCCGAATTCCAAGATCGCCATGGGACGATAAGCACTTCACCGGACACCGACACCCCGACGCGACAAGATCTACCCCCCGATATCCGAGAACGACCCCGGAGCCGAGAACGTTCCGTCGAACCCTGGACCCCGAGACCGACCCCGGACCCCGAACCCCGGAAACCCCAAGATCGTCGAGACCCCTAATGTGTGAACCCCTCATCCGAGAACCCTATTTTATAACATAATAACAACTGGTTGCATATTGAATTGTCATACTCACACGCATATCATGGGTTGGGGCCTTATGCCGATTCACCTCTAATTAAACATGGGGCCCATATGCGGGCAAATCCAGTCTCATATTGGCCTCATTTAAACTTGTGTAGCGAACCGGTGATATATTTTGCCTTGTTAAACAACAGTTAAATTGCGGGGTAGATAAATAACATGAACCACCTAATTAATTGTCGGGACCCCGGTTCCGCTTAATATTGACCTAATTGCATCGCACCTTGCCATGTCATCCATCATACATGCATCATGCCGATCTTCTGCCGTGTTATTAAATATTGCATCCGGTGTTTCTTCTAGTGATTTGGTTCTTCGCGGATAAGGCCGTTGAGTTGATGTGAGCTTCGCCCCGGTCTTCGGGGAAAACCTTCGGCAATGTTTTCAGGCGAGCATCTCCCCCTTTCTACCTATCTTACTTTTATAGTCTTTATTCCCTCCTGTTGATCTACTGCTATCTGTGTTGCGATGCTTTAGTTTCTGTACCTGTGATATACCGTGCAGCCCTATATTGCCTTGGACACATCCTATTACCTGTTGTTTGGTAGATAGTTGGACTTGCGCGTCATAGTTGCTTGCTCAAGTGCTAATGTGTGTCGTCATAAGCCATAGTTGCTGATGTATTGCCGCATGTTGATGTTGGAGATGATTCTAGTTTTACTTATCGTCACTTTAATTTCTGTTTAACAACTAAAATTGAAATAAGCAGAGGCATCGGTGGGTGATAGATAACATTTGGTTTCCGAACGCCCACTTGTGTCCCGTAAGACCCCGAGTACTTGATACCTGTTCCTTGATTTATCGCGCTATCCACATCCGGGAGGTATATGGGACCCTCCTGAGCCAGAGCTTGATTCAGTCTTATTTCTTGGGGCCACAAACTAGTTTGAGGTGTTTTTACTATCCTGTACTTATGCCATGCTACTTTCTGAATTTAAATTGTGCGAGGAGCACCTTTGTCTTAGGAATTGTGACCCGTTTACGTGGTATCCAGCCCCGTTTGGGGATCTCATGTCGCCACCCCACAAACTTTGGGGTCCGTCTCGAGCTAGCTTACGTTATGGTGTACTCCAAGGTGGCCCCAAATATTCTTGAATCCTGATTGTTCAATCGTGAAAGCCTCGTTGGGTTTTGATTTGGTTTTTCCGAGGTTGATCGGCGTGTGTTGCTATTGGTGCACCCGCGGGTAAAACTTTCGAAAGCCGTGTCATGGATATGGACGACTTGGAGCACGATCTCGATCATAGACAAGCATAACTAAAGTTTATTGCTATAAATTTGACTTATAATGACTAGTAATCAGCTTCACTATAATGGAATGGCTAATTAATACCTTACATGCTTGTTTGGAGTGTCGCTTGCGACCATTGTACCTGACTAGTAAGTTTTGCAACTACAACAAAATGGCTGAATAAAAGTACCAACAACTGCTGGGTTATGGGTTTATCTCATGCTACCTGTATCTGGTTAGTAATTGACGCAACTATAACGGAATGGTTGATTAAAAGTGCCCACTGCTTACTTTATCAGGACGATTAACTAAATCTAACTAGTAATTGCTGCAACGATAACCGAATAAGTAAAACTGTCAACGGTGTGAGTTCCTCGGTTGACTTCCTCGTTTGGTCTCGAGGGGGAAACGCCAGGATGGGTTTGGTTGAGGATAGTATCAGGTTGGATCCGAATAGGTCATTCTTACCCCTCTCTGATAACCGCCTTTTGTATCGAGTCTCTATAGGTTGTTTAGTGCATGCTGTCGCTGCCGCTCAGTCCACCATACCTATGTAGGCGAGACCGCGAATTCTAGCCTCGCTGCATCGCCTCGATCTTGACGCCTCTTTTCCTTTGCCCTTTGTCGGCACCCCTTTTGTTTAAGCAGGTTTTGAGATCGACGCCGTTAGCAGGGTTACCCTTCCGGCTTGGCCTAGGCAGGGTTATGGACGCCATTGGTTATTCTTCAGGGCTCTTAGTCCCATTTGCTTCTTGTCCGTAGCCGGACGCTCTACCGTTTTCAAGGTGATTTGGATCTTGTATATTATGTCTGTATTCTTGACTCTTTGAGTCGCTGTTATATATATCTGTTCTGTGGGTCCCATCGAGGACTGTTGTGTAATGTTATTACTTCGTTTTCCACACGCACGAAAGTGCCCGGTGGGCACCTTTGAATCATTTCTATGCGGGATTGGCGAATTTTGCTCAAACTTGCATAGGTCCGATTCTGAGGGTGTTACATTAATGAACCACTCTCATCAATTACAGTAGAAGTAACATCATGAGTATCAAAAGTAGTTTCAGATTCAGCAGTAGTAGCAGTGTGTGTGGCATGAGTATGTGGTGGTGGTGTAACAAGCTTACTTATAACAGATGGTGAATCAAGAGCAGCAGAGGTGTTTAGGACTGTACCTCTTCTTGTAGTGGATGGTAAAATAGGAAACTTTCCATCACAGGACTTCCCCATGATGAAAGGAGTAGAAGTGAACAATAATAGATAAAAGTGAACTTACAAATAAAGCTATGCTCCCCGGCAACAGCGCCAGAAAATAGTCTTGATGACCCACAAGTATAGGGGATCGCAACAGTCTCAAGGGTAGTATTACCCAATTTATTGATTCGACACAAGGGGAGCCAAAGAATACAGATGGCTCAGTTGATGTGGAGCCTGTTGGGAACCCCAAGAGCAAGGTGTGATGAGCACATCAGCAAGTCTTCCCTTAGTAGAGACTGAGGTTATCGAACCAGAAGGAGGAAGGAAACGTCACACAGGTGTTGCAAGCAACGTGGAAACCTGCACAACACAAACTCAAGACTTTTCCCCAACGAATCAGTGAGGTTGTCAAGCTCACCGGTTTGCTATAACAAAGGATTAAACGTATAGTGTGGAAGGTAATGGTTTGTAGCAAGTAAACAAGTAACTGTGGAAGATGTATCAATGGTAAAGATTGCACCGGGGTCCATAGTTCACTAGAGGTGCTCCCTTAGATAAACAACATGGCATGAAGGGTAAACAAATTACAACAGGGCAATTGACATGAACTAAGCAAGGCATAACAATGCAATACCAGAAAAAAAGATCCTATGAGATTCAATTGGGCAATACAACAATATACATAGACCGCCATCCAACTGCATCTATGACTAGAAGTCCACCTTCAGGTTATCATCCGAACCCCCTCCAGTATTAAGTTGCAAGCAACAGACAACTGCTTTAAGGAAAGTGTGTAAGGTAAACAATCCACTTGTTCTATGAACAAGAGACCGTTGTTTTCTCCCTAGTGGCAACAACACATCTACAACCCAAGAGATTTTTGTCACTTCCCTTGGAAACTAGGGGGATGAACCCACTATAGAGGATAAATACCCCCTCTTGGAGTCACTAGCAACTACTCGGCCAAGATAGCTACTAACAACGTAGAGCATGCAAGATCACAAACAACACACACATGACAGAATCATAAAGACAAAACCATTAATCAATCTGACATAGTAATCTCAATATCCATCGGATCCCCGCAAACACAACATGCATGATTACAAATAGATTAGATCTTGATCATGAACGGAGCTCACAAGATCTATACATGAAAGCATAAAGGAGGAGATACAACCATCTAGCAACTACATGGACCCATAGTCCAAGGTGGAACTACTCACGCTTCATACCGGAGAGAAGGCCTCCGGGATGATTTCCCCTGCGGCAGGGTGCCGGGAAGAACTTCAGATCCCCCCGATCTAAGGACGTCGGTGGTGGCGGCTACAGAAGGTTTCGTGGAGTTTTGATCGGGTGCCTAGGGTTTCTGCATCGGGGGCTTCTTATAGGCGAAGAGGCGAGGCTGGGAGGCGGTCAGGGGCCCCACACCCTACCTAGGCGCGGGGTGGGCCCACCCGCGCCTAGGGGGTTCTGGCCACCACAGTGCCTTCTCCGTCTGCCTTACGGCCCGTGTCCCCACGGTAAAATATTGACTTTGGATTTTTTTTTTCCCGTCCAATTCCGAGAATATTGATTTTTTGCCTTTCTGGAACCAAAAACAGAAGAAAACAGGCAACTGGCACTGTGGTAACTTGTTAGTAGGTTATTTCCAGAAAAGATATAAAAACACCTCAAAGTGTAGACAAATCAAAGCAAAGTATATATTAAACAAGCATGGAGCATCAAAAATTATAGATACATTTCCAACGTATCAAGCATCCCCAAGCTTAACTCCTGCTCGTCCTCGAGTAGGTAAGTGGTAAAAAGAATAATTTTGAGGTGACATGCACCATCAAAACCAAGATCAAACCATTTGCAAACATTGAAAGTTGGGATCAAAGAACTCTAAACATGTGCATGAAAGATGGAGTTCTAACAATAGGACATAGTAAATATGCATGCAACATGAAAGGCTACAAACAAAGACCATGAATAACATGCATTGAAAAACGTTTGTTTGTTTCACATACAGAAAACATAGCATAGTGGCAATCAGCTTGTCCCTCATAGAGTGGAAAATAGATACATAAGACACCTTCAAAGTTGACAAGGGTGAGTAGAAACAAATAGCACAAGAAGAAATAATATCACAATATGCATCAATCAATAAGTTTTGGTACACTGCACACAGAATGAAAACTATGCTCTCTTAATGGTGCCTAAAGGTAGAAAGTGGAGACTCAAATAATGGTGGAAGAAAGGCCTTTTTATAAAGGAAGCAGGGATTTCAAGTTTCAAAAAGAGCTTCCAAAAATTATGGTACTTTGTTAGCTTTCAGCCCTCATTTCCCCTATCATAAGCATCTTGAAGTAATTAAGGTTAAAGTGAACAAAGATGAAGTATATTCTTGACAAAGTATAAGTGGGCAATCTCAAGTCCCTTGAATACGAGGGCCACACCTCATGCTACTCAACTTCAGTCACATGTAAGTTCTTGTCATTGTAAGTACATGTGTATCATAGAGAACCGCCAACGGTGTACCCCTCGCACATGGTACAGGAGCTATCCCATAACCAAAATGACAAGGCAAGCAGACAATGAGCATCTCAGTGATCTTTTTATTTACTATATTCATAGCTTTTTATTGAGCATGCTTCATAGATAGCTCACTATGGTGATGCTGCAAGTTTCCACCATGATTAGGCATGGCTTAGGCTAGCGGCCCAGGCGTTTTATCTAACACAAAATACATACTCCATGGACTTACAAGTTCCCTCTTTATTTCACACCGGTGACATCCATAGACAAAAGAGCATGATATCAACTGAGTACAAAGTACAAGTGCAATGTCGAAAACGTTCCCCGTGACAGCACGGTTCTGCTAATTCCAACGTATAAGTGCAAGCATATACAACATAGATGACACAATGGTTCAAGTTTATTAGGGGCAAATAAATATAAAGTGTTCAATCAATTTTGTGAGGGCTTTAATCACTAAGTTTTCACATAACAAAATAGTTTTTAATTAGAAGATAGCTGAAAACAAGAATATACTTGGAATGGCGTAACACGCCATGCATAGGAGTTTATAGTGGACACTTTGGAATACCTGGGTTTCTTGGGAGTTAGAAGCATGAGTAGAGCTTACTCATACAAGTGGACGCTAGCAAAAGACTGGGAGCAACCAACTAAGAGAGCAATAATGGCCATAATCATGCAGAGCAACAAAACATTACTAATCAAAGCATAGAGTGGTACTACAAGTCAAGGACTAAATGATCATAGAGGATATGGTGACTTGTCATAGTCATACATGGTGTGAGCATGTGCCAAGTCAACCCAAACAAAGCATCAAAGGAGAATACCACAATACTATGCTCCCGCATGCTAAAACAACGCATAATTTCTTCAAGGCACACTAAGCAATCCCAATTGTTTGGAACAAGACATGCTACAGCAATAATCACTAAGCATAAGGTCAAAACAACACCTAGCATGTCATGCTAAAGTCTAAGTCACGGTCAATGCAAGCTCCTCTTGCACTTATCAAGCAAGAACTTCCTACTCCTTTCCAACACCAACCAACTTATTTGAAACAACACAACGAGAACGGGGGTCCGGACTACTTTATTCAATCAAACTAAACAAACTAAGCAAACCAAAATAAAACTAAGACGCTCCAACAACAACACAACAGTGCATGAAACAATAAAAACGAAGTGTCTAGACAAACCTGAGCTTTCTATTGATGAAGAAGGGGATGCCTTGGGCATCCCCAAGCTTTGACGCTTGTACATCTTAGATATTTCTTGGGGTGACACCGGGGTGGCATCCCCAAGCTTGATCTTTTGTCCATTCTTCATCTCATTACATCATTCTCTCTCTACACCTGAAATTTTTCCTTCATACAAAACTTCACACAATCTTCATTATCAACATTAGTGTATTCAAAAGATAATAGACCTTTAGGCAAAGCTTTGGAAGAGAAAGACTTTTCACTAAAAACACAAGCTACTGTAGTAACTCCTTCAAAAATCTCAATTCCCCAAAAGAGAACTCAAAGAGGAATCAATAAGAAGCAAATGCAAGTAATGGCAGAAATCTGTGAACACAGACCAGCAGATAGAAACCAATTTTTTCGAACATCTTGTGTTGCTCAAATAAAAAAGTGTTGAACTAAAAAAAGTTAGTTAACATACTGGGGGATTTATTCGTAAATTTTCAGTTCAATCCGAGTTACAGATACTACTCACGATTTATTTTATGGAGGACAAAAATCTGTTTCGGGACAACAACTCCCCAAATCTTACTTCCCTCTCATTAGAGGTTATTCTTGGCACAAAAAGCAAACAAAAAGGATAAGGAGAGGTCATTACTGAATTAATAACTTCTAATACTCAAGGAAACTCTTGGGTTATCTCCCAACAAGTACTTTTCTTTAACGCCTTTAAGTTAGGCACAAGAAGCAAGAAGAATCAAGTATTTTCAAATGAAGAAGCATTAACATCAAACCTTGCTTTCAAAGGAGGAGCAAAAAGCAACTTCCCTCTCCTCATAGGGAAGTGTTCAATACCTTTATTGAATGGAAAATGATATTTAATGGTGCATTCTTTCATATCAATGATGGCACCAATAGTTCTAAGAAAAGGTCTTCCCAAGGTAATAGGACAAGAAGCATTGTATTCAACATCCAAAACATAGAAATCAATAGGGACATAAGCATTTTTAACCATAATGTGAACATCATTAATACTCCCCATGAGTTTCTTTTTAGCATTATCATTGAGTGGGACATCCAAATAACAATCTTCCAAAGGTGGCAAATCAAGCATTTCATAAATCTTCCTAGTCATAATAGAGACACTAGAACCAAGATCACATGAAGCTTTGAGATCAAAGTCATTCACTTGCACATTAATAATGGGTTCTCAACTATCTTCTACTTTCCTAGGAATAGAAGCTTTGTGTTTTAGCTTCTCTTCCTTAATTTTCACAAGAGTATCTATAATGTGTTTAGTGAAAGCAACATGCATATCACTAGCATCAGGACTTCTAGCAAGCTTTTGCAAAAAAAGAATCACTTCAGAAATATTGCAACCATCTATATCAAATTCAAACTTAGCATCACTAGTAGTAGACTCAATAGGCTTAGGAATAGTAGGAGGAGGAGCAGGGGCTTCTTGTGGTTTAGTGGTATCCATTCTAGTGATGGTGCACACACTATTGTTTCTATCAATTTCAGCTTCCCTTTCCCACTTAGCATGAAGTTGAGCTAACAGTCTAACATTTTCATCAATAGTAACTTGTATGGCATGAGCAGTAGCAAAGGTATTTTCCATGGTTTCAGGTTTAGCAGCCATTTTATTAATCAAGGAGGACTATGCTTCAGACAAAGAGGAAATATTCTTTTCAGCACTCAAATTTTTTCACTGTAAACTAGGAAATTCTCTATTCAGATTCTCAAGATGATGACTAATGTTTTTCAAGATAATAGATTGTTCTTCCATAGTTTTAGTGAAAATATTATTTTTCTCATATTGAATTTGCATAAAATTCTTGGTGGATCTATTTACTTCTAGAATCCTTTCTTCACTAGGCATTCCATATCTACCATGATAAACACTTCCACTAAGAGGATAAGGCATGTAATTACCATAAGTGTTGTTGCCAAAATTGTTGTTTCTAACGAAGTTCACATCAATTTGCTCTTCTTGAGCAACCAAAGAGGCTAAGGGAACACTATTAGGATCTATAGGAGCTTTCCCATTAACAAGCATAGCCACAATAACATCAATCTTATCACTCAAAGAGGAGGTTTCTTCAACAGAATTTACCTTCTTACCATGTGGAGCTCTCTCAGTGTGCCATTCAGAGTAGTTAACCATCATATTGTCAAGGAGATTTGTTGTAGCACCCAAAGTGAGGCCCACGAAGGTACCTCCGGCAGTTGAATCCAACAGGTTTCTTGAGGAGAAGTTCAAACCTGCATAAAAAGTCTGGATAATCATCCAAGCAATGAGTCCATGAGTGGGACAATTCTTAACCAAAGACTTCATTCTTTCCCAAGCTTGAGCAACATGTTCATTATCAAGTTGTTTAAATTTCATAATGTAACTTCTCATAGATATAATCTTAGCAGGAGGATAGTACTTTCCAATAAAATCATCTTTGCACTTAGTCCAAGAATCAATATTATTTCTAGGCAAGGATAGCAACCATTCTTTAGCTTTCCCTCTCAAGGAGAAAGGAAACAACATGAGCTTAATAATATCTCCATCTACATCCTTATAATTTTGCATCTCACAAAGTTCAACAAAATTATTGAGATGTGCAGCAGCATCATCAGAACTAGCACCAGAAAATTGCTCTCTTGTCACAAGATTCAACAAAGCAGGCTTAATTTCATAAAAGGTAGCATCAGGAGCAGGTGGAGCAATAGGAGTGCTAAGGAAATCATTGTTTTTTGTGCTAGTTAAGTCACACAACTTGGTGTTCTCAGCGGAGTTCATTTTGGGAAAGGTGGGCAAGCCAAAAACAACAGCAGCAGCTAGAGCAGGAACTATTTTTTTTGAGTTTTTGAATAAAGAAAGCAAACCAAACTAGACTATTTTTTTTGGAGTTTTTGAAAAGAGGCAAACAAAACCAAGCAAAAGAAACTAAGCAAACTAAAAACAAAGTAAAGATAAAGGTAAAGGAAGTGAAGGACTCCCCTTGTGAAGACGTCCTTAGCCTCCCCGGCAACGGCGCCAGAAAACTGGTTGATGGCTCAGTTGATGTGTGATACGCCCAATTTGCATCACCATTCTATATCATAATTTACCTCTATTCATTGATATTTGTCTTGTTATGAGGTATTACTTATGGATTTTCATTTGTTTATGCATGTTGGATGATTCCTGGAGGATGGACTGCCGGAGTCTGGATTCTGATGGAAAAGAAGGCATTTCGGTGCAATTTTGCGAAGATAAAAAAAATACCAGAAAAATATGGAAACATATTATTTTACCAGAAGACGAAGGAAGCCAGTAGGAGGAGCGAAGAGGGGCCGCATGGGGCCCACACCCCCTAGGCACGGGCCTGACCCCGCGCCTAGGGAAGGTGTGGCCCACCTGCCCGGCATCCGACTCCGCCCCTTCGCCTATATCTTCCCTACGGAACCCTAATACCATGAGAGCGACCACATATAGATTTATGCGGCCTCTGGGGGGCGGAAAACACCAAGAGAGAAAGATCTCTCCGGCAGACAGATTTCTGCCGGGACAATTCCTTCCCGGAGAGGGGAGACCGTCGCCATTAACACCGTCATCAATCTAGGCTTCATCCGGATCATCATCATCCACACCATCATCTCCACCAGCACCATCATCACCACTCTGTCCCGTTGTAGCAATTGTGTTGGATATTGCTTTAGTTCTTAGGGGAAACTTTCCCGGTGTTGATTACTATTGTAGTTGATGCTTGTGAGTGGAACCATTGGATTATTGTTTATGTTTAGATTGTTATCCATTATCATATCATCTTTGATATTGATCCATATGATGTCTTGTGAGTAGTTCGTTTAGTTCTTGAGGACATGGGAGAAGTCATGTTGTTAGTAGTGAATCTGTGATGAGTTATTATTCAACGGTTTAGTATTTAAGTTGTGGTGATATTCTTCTAGTGGTGTCATGTGAACGTCGACTACATGATACTTCACCATTTATGGGCCTAGGGGGGTGCATTGTGTATTTGGCTACTAATTGTGGGGTTGTCGGAGTGACAGAAACCTGAACCCTCGTTAGGACACCTTTGCACAAGGGAGTGTAGGATCTCAGAGTTTAAGGCTGTGGTTAGATTTATATCTTAATTACTTTCCTATAGTTACGGATGTTTGCAAGGGGTTGAATCACAAGTATGTATTAGTCCAAGTAAGGTCGTTATGTTAGCACAGGTTCACCCACACAACACTTACAACACCAAAGAAGAGTTGACATGGTTATACCCTGCGGGTACACGACCTTAGCATACCTGGTCCAGCCCAAAGAAGGCCCACAAGAATATGCGCCGGTCCATGAAGACTTTCGGGTGGCCTGGTCCCATGATGCCTTCGGATCCTTGGAGAGCAAGATTAGAAAGATAGAATATTCAAAGGGGCAAACTCTAAACTTGTAACCGACTGTGCCCGGGACCTGCCTACCTCTATATAAAGGCTAGGAGGACACGACGAGGAGGACGATCTCTCATACCACCGCATACACACCTCCACGCCAGATTACATCTGCGCACCCCTGTAACTTTCGGTTCCGCCGTAATCAAGAGCAGACAAGCAGGAGTAGGGTTTTCCCTCCGGGGGCCTGAACCTGGGTAAACCTCGTGTCCATGTGTTGCTTGTTTGCTAACCGTTCCATGATCTCCAGCATCCCCATCTTCTCCAAAACCCAAGCTCATAACAATGGGCATTGACGAGATCGATCCTCGTCAATTGGCGTCGTCTGTGGGAACTAGGGGCGCGATTGTGCGATCGTGACGGTCCCAACCAAAGCGATCTACAACTCCTCGGCGACAGAGAGCCATCTCCTCTTCAGCGCTTTCTACTTCACCGCCCACTCGCCGGCCACCCTAAAGGACTTCGAGCCCGTTGGCGACAGGCTCGAGATCCTGTTTGGGAGCTTCTGCTTCCAGGTGGGGCAGACCGGCACTCTCCGCCTCCCAGAGCGGGTGCCCATGCCATCGATCAGGCCCGCCTCATGGGATCCACATCCCATGCTACGCACATCACCATCGGCAGATGAGTCCTACGACAGCAGCAGCTGCAACTCAGATCTGTGTGATCCGCCGTCGGATGAAGGGACCTACGGTTTCAGATCCAAAAGCTGCGTCAGCAGCGATCCACCCTACGGACGCTACCAATGCCCCGCGATTATCCAGAGCGATGTGGATCAGCAAGAACCTAACCCGCCGCCCAACCCGCAGGGTAGAAACGGCAAAAACAGGAGGAACCAGTCCCTCCCGCCCAACGGGGACGACACCGATGTGAATCGGGTAATCCACCTCAGCGAAGAAGGATGGAACCAAGCACGCGAAGTTGTGGCGGGCAACAAGATCCTGCCTGTGGGTGCCTCACGGGACCTACTGATGGCATACCACCTGCTCCTCATCGAAGAGCACAAAAAGCAGGTGAAGATGCAAGAGGTGCTTGACAAACGCAAGCAAGCAGCCTCGGAGTCCAGCGCACGGCGAGTTGCGCTCTCCGCCATCGGCGGCGCCAGCTCGCACGGCTACCAAGGCAACAAGCACCATTCTCGCATAGAGAACATGGACCTAGCCGTGTGTCGTGAGGTGACCCAAACCCTCAACACATCCTTCATGGAGATGGATGCCAACGGCAATGTCATCCCGAAGACGTCGCAAGCTGCGATCATGGCAGCCACCACATACCTCGCGTCCCATACACCTCCGGTGGGGGACCCGAAGAGGGCCATGCAGAACTCCGCACTAGCCAGACTTGGACTCGTCGGAGCTGCGCTCCACGGAGAAGTCCCTGAGGAGCCGAAAAAGAAGGTCGCGGTCAGGTTCAACCGCATTACTACACCCTCATCCGACGAGGAAGAACATGACCTGCCTCAACGGCACAAGAGCTCGCGGCATCGCAGCCGCGACTATGACGCTAGAAGCGAGCTCACCCAACGCAAGATCGACAAGGCATGCGCCAAGCGCGTGTGCTCATCCGAATCCAAAGAGGACGACGATGAAGGAGAACTCCGCGGAGCTTGATGCTTCAGCAGATCCGTTCGGCAGACGCGGATGCCGCGGAACTTCAAGCTTCTTCGGATACTCCGAAGTTCGACGGCACGCAGGACCCTAAGGCGTGGCTTGGCGACCACCTGTCATCAGTCAAGCTACATGGCGAAAACAAGAACACCGCCTTGCAATGCATTCAGCTGCAGCTGACAGGCGCAACCCGGATCTGGCTCAGTAGCCTATCCTCGGGATCCATTCAAAGCTAGGAGGAACTGGCGTATAGCTTCATCCGAAACTTCAAGGTCACTAGCAAGAGGCCAGCCTCGATCGAGGAGATATGGGCCTGCACCCAACGAACGGGCGAATCCATTCGCTCGTACATACTACGTTGGTCCAACACCAAGAACTCCGCGGCGCACATCTCTGAGGAAAGAGTGATCGACGCCTTCAAGGATGGCGTCAAACGCCAGGACTTCAAGGAATAACTTGGGCACGGCAAGCCCAAGACACTCGACCAACTCATGGACATCGCCAACAGGTGGGCAGATGGTGAGGACTCCATCCACCGAGCACACTCGAAGGAGGAAGATGACTACGGCCGCTGACGCGAGCGCCATAGCAAACGAAGATCACGCGTCTATGACGATCGCGACGAGCCCGACATGGTCACGGCTGGCTACGTCGACCGCCGCAACGAGGGCAACCGCAACAGCGGCGGATACCGCGGACAACTTCCGTGATGGAGGACGCCCAACGCAATCGTGGCAATGCCGTAACCGCGATGACGAGCCCTCGACATACGACAAATTGTCAGGCCCATGTACCATCCACTTCTATATCAACAAGTAGGATGGCAAAAATAAGGAAATCCACATGCTCAAGGATTGCCGCGAGTTCCAGAAACTCAGCGAGAGTATGTCCCAGATGAGGCAGCAAGCCCAGAATCCTGGGTACGGGCACGCACCCGCGCCAGGAGAGATCTCCCACGGAGCTCCTCCACCACCACCCGCGGGACCTTCGAATCACCCAATAGCACCCACGCAGAACAACGGCGGAAACGGGTACCCCGCGCCGAAGGGATCACTGAAGATCCAAAAGGGGCGCCCAACAAACAGGGTGCAAAAGAAAATCACCCGCCAAGTCAGCTTGGTCGTGACTGCTCCACCAGCCATCCCTGAGTTGTTGGAATTATGCCCTAGAGGCAATAATAAAGATGTTATTATTATAATTCTTGTTCATGATAAAGTTTATATTCCATGCTAGAATTGTATTAAGCGGAAACATTAATACTTGTGTGGTTTGTGAACAACACCGTGTCCCTGGTACGCCTCTAAGGACTAGCTCATTGATCAATGATGGTTAAGGTTTCCTAACCATAGACATGAGTTGTCAATTGATAATGATATCATATCATTGGGAGAATGATATGATGGATGACAAACTAAGCGAAGCAATTAGATCGTTTCATCGTGTTCATCTTTGCGAAGCTTTTCCTATGTCAAATATTGTATTCCTTAGACCATGAGATAATGCAAATCCCGGTATCTAAGAAAGCTTTGAGGTCATCAAACGTCATCCTATGAGAGGGTGATCATAAAGGTGTCTCTCGGTGATCGGAAAGTATCATTGGGTTGTATGTATCGAGATGGGATTTGTCCCTCCCAAGTCGGAGAGATATACTTCGGGCCCACTCGGTAATCGATATCAGCACCGCTTGCAAGCATGTGGTTAAGGAGTTGATCACAAAGTGATATCGGATTATGGAACGAGTAAAGTACTTGCTGTGAACGAGATTGAACTAGGTATGACGATACCGACGATCGAATCTCGGGCAAGTAAAATATCGCGAGACGAAGGATATATATATATGGGATTGATTGAATCCTGGTATCGTGGTTCATCCGATATGATCATCGATGAATGTGTGGGAGTCAATATGGGTGCCTGACCATGTTGATTATTGATACAAGATCATGTCGCATATTCTCGAACCCGCAGGTCACACACTTAACGATATCTCGACGCTAGGATAGATTGCATAATTGGTTTATGAATTTTTGTTGAGTCTCGTATGGGATCCGGACATCACGAGAGGTTCGGAATGGTCCGGAGAATAAGATTCATATAAGGCAGTTTTGGAGTTGAATTGTTCGGGTTAATCGATATTGTACCGGAAGCTTATAGAACCTTCCGGAAGGGGACCAACGTGGCCCCACCTTCCGGGAGGGGGCATGGGCCTATGAGGGAGTGTCCTGGCCGCATTGGGCCAGGGGCACAAGGCCCCATAGGGCCCAGCCGATTCTAGAGAGATTTGACTCGTTTAAATCTCGGGATAGAATTTCTAGATAAGGGAGAGTTTAAATCGTTTAAACTAGAGATAGGATTTCTAGATAAGGGAGAGTTTAAATTGTTTAAACTAGAGATAGGCTTGGAAGAGGGGCAAGGGCTGGCCACCCCCCATCTATATATAGAGGGGTGGTGCGCCCCCTCCCCCCTACTACACACCTTCCTCCAAGAACTAGCTGCCTTGCTACCTTCCTCTCTCCCTCCCGACTGTTTGTAGGCGAAGCCCTGCAGCAGAAATTCTCCACCATATACACCACTCCGTCGTGTTGTAGATCCAATCTATCTCTCCACCATACTCGCTGGTCCGAGGAAGGAGGAGACGTCGAGGTGATGCACGTGTGCATCTCACGGAGGCACCGCCACTTGTGGTGCTAGATCGGATCGGATCGCGAGGAGGAGAAGCGAGTACGACTACATCACCCACGTTCCGACGAACGTTCCGCTGTGCGAATCTTCAAGGGTATGAAGATCTAATCCAATCTCTCTTGTTGTTTGCATCTCCTAGATTAGATCTTGGCTTTCCCTCTGTTCGCTCCGTAGAAAATTTTGATTTACTATGCCGCGAAACCCTTCATGAGTACCTCAGCGGTTCGGAGTCCTGCATCACGTTCAGCCGTTCGGATCACCCTCGTCAGATCCCTCGCCCAGGTCACGCTGCCCTGGTGCTCGAGGCGCAGATCAGAGGGTTCGATATGAGCCGCGTCTTCATGGACGGTGGCAGCGGCATCAACCTGATGTTCGCTAGCACCTTAGCAGCAATGCGGATCCCGCTGTGCAGCCTGGAACAATCCGACACAATGTTCCACGGCATCGTCCCAGGGAAGGGCATATTTCACCTGGGAAAGATATGGATCAACGTCATCTTCGGCCAGCCCGACAACTTTTGGTGCGAGCGACTCGAGTTCGAAGTGGTGGACTGGCCATCACAATACCACGCAATCCTCTGGCGCGTGGCATTCGCAAGGTTCCTGGCAGTACCGCATTATGCCTACTAGCTACTCAAGATGCCAGGACCCAGGGGCGTCATCACCGTCCACGGGAGCTTCACCCGATCGGACCACTGCACAGGGACTTCAATGGAATCTCCCAGTCATTCGGCATGCAGGAGGAACTCACAAGGCTCCGAGAAGTGACGAACAACGGGGCACCCCCAGTCTCGAGGCAAAACGCACCTGACATGTCGTTCGACTCAACAGTCAATACGAAGAAGGTGCAGGTCCACCCGACGGACGCATCCAAGACGGTGCTGATCGCCAACGACCTCAGCCCCGCATAGGAAAGCGCGCTCGTCGAATTCCTCCGTTAGCGCTGGGAAATCTTCGCCTGGTGTCCTGTGGACATGACAGGATTTCCCAGGGAATTCCCCGAGCATGCACTCAATGTGTTCCCAGATACCAAGCCCGTCAAACAATCCATCCAACGATTGTCCGGGCCACGGGTCGAAGCCATCGGAGTCAAAGTCAACATACTGCTCGACGCTAACTTCATCAGGGAGATCAAGGAAAGCGAGTGGCTCGCCAACACCATAATGGTCCCCAAAAAGGATACGGAAATCCTGCGGATGTGCGTAGACTTCACATCGCTGCACAAGCACTTCCCGAAGGATCACTTCCCTCTCCCTCGGATCGATCAGATCATCGATTCGACTACAGGATGCGATAAAATCTCCTTCCTCGATGCCTACTCAGGCTACAATCAGATTAGGATGAAGGTCGAAGATCAGGAGAAAACGGCATTCATCACGCCGTTCGGAGTGTTCTTCTACAACACAATGCCCTTCGGGCTGAAGAACGCAGGTACCACGTACCAGCGATGCATGCAGGAATGCCTGAAGAACCAGATCGACCGCAACATACAAGTCTATATCGACGACATAGTAATCAAAACAAGGGAGGCCAAAACACTAATCGACGATCTCCGCGAGACGTTTGACAACCTTGATCGATACAAGATCAAGCTAAACCCAGAAAAATTCGCCTTCGGTGTCCCATCTGGTCAACTACTCGGCTACTTCATCTCCCAACGAGGGATCGAGGCGAACCCGAAGAAAATCCGGGCCATAATGGCCATGGAGAAGCCGAAGAATCTCAAAGGCGTCTAGCAGCTCGCCGGGAGAATCGCGACATTAAGCAGGTTCATCAGCCGCATGGGTGAAAAGGCCCTGCCTTTCTATCAGCTGCTACGCGAGGCAGACAAATTCGAGTGGACGCCTGAAGCAGACGACGCATTCAAAGACCTGAAGCGGCTGCTCTCCACCTCGTCTGTCCTGGTAACGCCAAAGGAACGCGAGCCTTTACTGCTATACATAGCAGCCGCACACTAGGTGGTAAGCACCGTGATCGTGGTCGAGCGACCAGAAGAATCCAAGACCCACGGGGTCCAACGCCCAATCTACTACCTCAGCGAGGTATTGACACCAACAAAGAAGAGGTACCCTCATTACCAGAAACTCGCCTACGGCATGTTCATGATGGCTCGTCGACTGAGCTACTACTTCCAGGAGCACCAGGTGATGGTCGTCAACGAGGCACCCATAAACAACATCCTGAACAACCCAGAGGCCACAGGACACGTGGCCCTGTGGGGCATCGAGCTGTCTCCTCTAGACATAATCTACGAGAAGCGCCATACGATCAAGTCCCAGGTCCTACCGGACTTCCTTGTCCACTGGATGGATCTGCAGCTGCCAGATACACTGGATATGACACAATCATGGACGATGCACTTCGACGGCTCCAAACGCGAAGCCGGAGCAGGAGCCGGAGTCATACTCACATCCCCGCAGGGCGACAAGATGAAGTACGTCCTCCAGATGAAATTTCGAGCTTCTAACAACGAAGTCGAATACGAGGCCCTCATCCATGGCATGAGGATGGCCAAGATATGCGGCACAACACGCCTGGTCATCTACGGAGACTCGAACCTTGTCGTCCAACAGACAATAAACGAGTGCGACGCACACGCCGCCAACATGATCGCGTACCGCGCACTCTACAACTCACTCGAAGGAGGCTTCGATGGCTGCGAACTTCGGCACGTTGGAACAGAAAGCAACGAAGAGGCCGACAGACTCACCAAAATCGGCTCCACCTGCGCACGGGTGCCACCAGGTGTGTTCCTCGAACAGATCTGCGTGTCATCCATCAAAAGGAAATTTCCCAAGGGATCACCCGAAGAAGCAGAACACTCGGGGGCTACGCTACCTGAAGGACAGGAAGGACCCAAAAAGGTCGACACAGAGGCCGCAGTGGTCAACCTGATGCAGGTCATGGCAGTCGAAGAAACATGGACTCAGCCGTACCTCGGGTACGATGAGCGAGGAACCGCTCGATGACCGATAGATGCTGCGCATATCTCGCCGGTCCAAGGCCTTCACCATCATCAATGGCGAGCTGTACAAGCATAGGATTTCGAGGGTACTCCAAAGGTGCGTCACCATCGGTGACGGCAAAACCATCCTCCAAGATATCCATGAGGGCATTTGCGGCCATCACACGAGCAGCCGCGCCCTTGTCGCCAAAGCTCTACGAGCTGGATTCTACTGGCCAATGGCCATGAACGATGCCAAGGACATCGTCCGAAGATGCAACGGGTGCCAGAGGTTCGCAGATAAACCGCACGCACCCGGATCGGAGCTCAGGCCCATACCTATGGCCTGGCCCTTCGCCCAATGGGGCCTCGATATGATCGGCAAATGCCCAAGTCCTCGAAAGGAGGCCACGTCTACCTCTTGGTCGCAGTCGACAAGTTCACCAAGTGGATCGAGGCCATGCATGTGACAAACCAAAAGGGTAAAACGGTCGTAAAGTTCCTCGAATCCATTTTTTACAGGTTCGGCGTGCCGCACAGCATCATCACCGACAATGGGTCAAACTTCATCTCCAAAGAATTCTAGGACTTCTGCGAAGACCTCGGAATAAACATAACATATGCCTCCGTGGCGCACCCGCAAACACACGGGCAGGTCAAAAAGGCCAACGGCCTCGTTGGCGGTGGCATCAAGAAACGTCTGATGAGCCCACTCCAGTGACTTGCGGGAGCCTGGACACAAGAGCTACCCTCCGTCCTCTGGAGCCTGCGCACGACGCCAAACAGCTCAACTGGATACATGCCCTTCTTCATGGTGCACGGAGTTGAAGCCGTGCTACCTGCAGAAGTACGCCATAAGGCCCCACGGGTCGTCGCCTACAGCAAAGGTGAATCGACGGCCGCACTCGAAGATGCCATCGACACACTTGACGAGGCGCGCGACATAGCCGCAGCTCGATCGGCGGTCTACCAGCAAAGCCTCCGCAACTATCACAGCCGACGGTTGCGTCCAAGGTCCTTCGTCGAAGGAGACCTAGTCTTACGATTCAAGCAAGAGCGACCGAAGAAATTCGAGTCACCCTGGGAAGGACCCTACATCGTCACCGAAGTCATCCCAGGTGGCGCCTATCGCCTCAAGCATGTGGAGTCTGGAGTCGCATACTCCAACCCATGGAACGTCGCACAACTGCAATGCTTCTACCCCTAGCTACCCCCACCCCTTTTACTTTCAATAAGGCTATTCATCCAAGGCTACCCAACACAAGGGAGTGTAGGATCTTAGAGTTTAAGGCTATGGTTAGATTTATATCTTAATTACTTTCCTATAGTTACAGATGTTTGCAAGGGGTTTAATCACAAGTATGTATTAGTCCAAGTAAGGTCAGTATGTTAGCACAGGTTCACCCACACAACACTTACAACACCAAAGAAGATTTGACATGGTTATACCCTGCGGGTACACGACCTTAGCATACCTGGTCCAGCCCAAGGGATTTCCTGCTCCATACCACTGTTCAGCACCTTCTGCTCCTCGTTGGGATCGACACTCCTATTTATCGAAAGTACTACGATACACCCCCTATACTTGTGGGTCATCAAGACTATTTTCTAGCGTCGTTGTCGGGGTGTGAAGCGCTATTGAAGAGTGTAACTGGTAAGGGAAACATTTACTGTGAGTATTGCTTCTGTTACTGCTTGTTACTTTGTTTCCAATATGGATAAACCACTTGGTTTTATGTTTGGAAAAACTACTACCACTGCTAGGGTAGTAGATGAACCACCTCCTATTGATATAGATCCTTTTAAGATACCTCCAAGTATTGTTAATCGTGTTATGGATAATTATTATTTTGGGGATGGAACTGTCCATCCCGGTGATCACTTGCTTCTTATCCATGAATTATGCGGGTTGTTTAAGTGTGCAGGTATCACAACTAAACAGGTGAAGAAGTTACTCTCCATATCCTTGAAAGGGAGAGCTGAAGAATGGTATAAGCTGCTGAAGAATGGACAATCCATGGAATGGGAGGAGATGGCATCTCTCTTTTACTCTAAATTTCATCCTCCCAGTGAAATTCATAAGGATAGAAATCTTATATATAACTTTTGACCTCTTGATGGAGAGAGTATAGCTCAAGATTGGGGGAGATTGAAGTTACTAATGATTAAATGTCCTATTCATGAACTCTCTAATAATATTATTCTCAATAACTTTTATGCAAGGCTTCCTCTTCATGATAAATATTTACTAGATGCTTCTTGTGCTGGATCATTCACATGTATGAAGGAATAAGCTAAATGGGATCTCTTAGACCGTATTCAAGATAACACTGAAGCTTGGGAGAATGACAAAGGAAGAAAGTCATGTATAAACTATGATTATGAATGCATTAAATCTTTTATGGGAACTGATAACTTCCATGATATTAGTAATGAGTTTGGTCTTGATTCCCAAAGTATTGCATACTATTTTAAGGCCTTTGCCTCTTACATAGAAATTCCCAAGAAGAAGTGGAATAAGTACCATGCTCCGTATAAAGATGTTGTTAATCATGTTCTAGTTAGAAGTACTCAAGTTTGTACTACTAATCATATTGTGCATGAACCTCGTATTGAGAAAATGCCTTTCCAGCTAAGGTAAAGGAGTATTATATGATTATTAGTGCAAATAACAAAGGTATAATGAAAACTGTAGAGCCTGGTAAGCAATTGAATATTGAACCTATGGTTTCTATTGTGAAAGACACTGTCACTAGAAATATAGAGGATGAGCACATTGTCTTCTGTGAAGATGCTTCTAATATTATCTCTCATCCTAGTAAGGCTAGAAAAGCTAGTGTTCCTGTGCTTTCTGTTAAAATTGGTGATCATTGCTACTATGGTTTATGTGATATTGGTGCTAGTTCTAGTGCTATTCCCTATGAGCTTTACAGGGAAATTATGCATGATATTGGTCCTTGTGAGCTTGAGGACATTGATGTGGTTATCCACCTTGATAATAAGGAAACCATTTGCCCCATTGGCATTATAAGAGATGTGGATGTTCTTTGTGGTAAGATTAAGTATCTTGCTGATTTTCTAGTGCTTAATTCAGCACCTAGCAAAACTTGTCCTATCATTTTTGGTAGACCTTTCTTGAACACTTGTGGAGCTATTATTGATTGTAAGACGGAAAAAGTTTTAACTAAGTTTGATGGAGATTCTTATGAGTTTAAATTTTCCAAATTTGCTAAAGCTCCTTGTGAAAATAGCTTGCCTAATAAAGATTTCAGGATGGAACAACTTGCTTCTATTGATCCGGTTTATGACCTTGGACCTCTCTTCGATGACTGTAAGTATGCTTACTCAGATAATAAAGTTGTTGCCAGTGACAGTTATATTGTCAAATTTATTCAAAGTGCTACTGAAAGTTATTTTGAGAGAGGGAAACATGGTTTTATGCATCTCAATGATGTTAAGTTTCCCCGTTTGATTTTAAAAGCTTTAAAGTTGCATCTGTTTTGTCTTCCCATGCTACTGGCTTTTTGTTTCAACAATTCGTTTTCCCATGATACCCCCATGCATAGGAAATTGGTTAGACTCAAGTGTGTTGGTTATTTGCTTCTTGATGATGTCTTTCACTTCAAATATATATCTCCTTTGTGAGCATCTTTGGAAGTTTCAAACCTAACTTAAAGGCATTAAAGAAAAGTACTTGTTGGGACATAACCCAAGAGTTTTGTCGAGTCTTGGCAGTTATTACCTCTATAATAACCACTCCTTATCATTTTTATTTTAGTTTTTGTGTCAAGTTCAACTACTTTTGTGAAGTAGAGGAGTTGTGAAAAGTGGTTGTCCTGGGACAGATTTTTGTGTATTGTAAACATTCGTGAGGAAGCTCAGTACTTCAGATGGAGCTGCATTTTTCGGAGCTTGTTCTCCAAGTTGTTACCCAACTTTCATCAGTTATGCATTTTTTTATTTGAGCAACAGAAGGTCTTTGAAAAAATCAATCTTTACTTGCTGGTCTGTTTTGTCAGATTTCTGCCTTCATTTGCATTTGCCTCTTATAGAAGCTTTTGTTTTGATGGGTTTTCAGTTGAAGTGTTTACCAATGGTTTATTGTTTTTTTTTTACATAATGTTTGTCATGAGTTTGTGCAAAGTTTTTTAAAAGGAAATTTTTGGAGAAGAGAAAGGAATCTGCGGAGTTCGTCTTTGAATAGGGAAATTTGATTTTAATGTTTGTTTTTGAGTTTGTTTTTAAAGGTTGAAAAAATGAAGAGAAAGAGAGAAAAGGATCGCAGAAGTTCGCTTTTGAATAGGTAAAAGTGATGAAAAGGTTGTGAAACCTCAATCTTTTATATTTTGATGTTTTTATACATAAGGAAGTTACAAAGAGCGAAGAGAGAGCGGGTGGGGGGTGGGGACCCACCCCCCCACCCTCAAGTCGTGCACTGAGGGGTCCAGTGTTCCACCCTCAAACTCCGTCTCCACCTCGTTTATGTGTCAAAACCTTCCCTATGCATTGAAACTTCGTAATATATACCCCCTGGATCCCCTGAGCTTCTTGCACCATGTTATCGTCGTGTTTTCATTTCGATCTATTTCTGTCAGGAAAATTCTCAGATTTGGAGCCTCGGTGTCTTCCTCTGGATCACCCACGAAGGGTTTCTCTGCGGACACCCTCAACCCGTACATGTATGAGTTGAGGATTCATCCCAAAGAGTTGATCCTCAAGGAGGGGAAGGTATAGATGAAAGAAGTTCAAGGTCCTAAAGGAGAAGGCAGTCTGGAAGACATGATGGAAGCATTGGAACAGGAAGTTTTCAGGTACAAGAAGATGGCAGAACGCGAAGTGTATGTTATTCACAAGATAAGTTCAGAACTCATAACCAAGCACGAGGGAGAAGTAGATGAGCTCCGAAAAGAGATTTTTTCACTCCGTCAGATCACTAACCAATTGCAAGCACAACTCTATGACATACAGAACCAAAACTGTGAATATGAGGCTAGATTTGATCGCATAAGCTCTGCTGCTAGTTTCAGGATTGCAGAGACAAGGACATCCTTTTTGGATGGGGAACCATTGCCATGGAAGTTTTATTATGATAAGAGAACACCACCACCACCAAGGGAGTAATTCATCATCAGGTTTGGCATCCCCTTGGCTTGTTCCAAGCTTGGGGGAGTGTCGCGGTATCACCACCATTATCTTTTATCTTTTACCTTTTTAGCGGATTCATATCTGTGGTAGAGGGGTTATCTTATAGTTTGGTTTGCATGTGTAAGTATCTCTCATTTAGTTGATTATCTTTGTATCCCTTGGTGTGAGTGCCTTTATTGGAATATTAATGAGAAGTCTTATCTTTTACTTTTTTGCACTTCTTATTTTAGTTTGCAATCTCTATTATATGATGGATCTTGTTGATCAGTATTGGGACCACTTTGGGATCATCAAGTGGATCTAAATTGGTTTTGGCAAACCGAGTTCTGGTCAGTAGCATTACTATGAAAGACAAAAAGAAAGAAAAAGCTTACAGGTATTTTGTATCATTTGTTTTCTTTCTTGTTGGCTCATAAGCTTAGTATTCTTTATTTAAGATTCTTTTGTGTCTTCAAGGAAGATTGCATGTTTGCCTTTATTACTTGTATGTTTGCTTGTTTCTTTCAACTCTCTTGATTGCTACCCAGCCTTGCTAGCCAAAAACCTGTTTTGAGAAGGTATACTTCTCATCTTTCCAAAATCCTTCAAAACCAAACTTTTGTCATTTGTGTCCACCATATCTACCTAGTAGCACTTTTACTATTCCAAAGCAAATTCTCAAGCTTCATCTACCTTTCAAATTAAAAAGTATTTTGTTATGTGAAAACTAGTTAGTAAAGCTCTCACGAACTTGATGGCACACTTTATTTCTTTGCCCCTAATAGACTTGAACCATTGTGAACATCGAAGTTGTATATGCTTGCATCTATACGTTGGAATTAGCAGAACCGTGCTTTCACGGGGAACGTTTTCAACATTGCACTTGTACTCTGTACACAGTTGATATCATGCTCTTTTGTCTACGGATGTCAACGTTGTGAAATAAAGAGGGAACTTGTAAGTCCATGGAGTTTGTATCCTGTGTTAGAGAAACACCTAGGCCGCTAGCCTAAGTCATGCTTAATCATGGTGGAAACTTGCAGCATCACCATAGTGAGTCATCTATGAAGCATCCTCAATAAAAAGCTATGCATATGGTAAATAAAAAGATTGCTGAGATGCTCATTGTCTGCTCGCCTTGTCATTTTGGTTATGGGAAAGCTCCTGTACCATGTGCAAGGGGTACCCCGTTGGCAGTTCTCAATGATATGCAAATACTTACAATGACAAGAACTTACCTGGGCCCAAAGTTGAGTATGCATGAGGTGTGGCCCTCGTATTCAAGGGACATGAGATTGCCAACTTATATTTCATCAAGCATATACTCCATCTTTGTTCACTTTAACCTTAATCATCTCAAGATGCTTATGATAGGGGCAATGAGGGCTCAAAGCTAGTAAGTACCATAATATTTTGGAAGCTCTTTATGACTTGTAATCCCTGCTACCCTCTATGAATGGACCTTTCTCCTAGTTACCAGTTGAGTCAGTAAACCTACTTCCTCTCTATCTCCAGCAAGAATTTGAGTTGTTGTGTTTCAAGCATTCATATGGTGATTTATTCAATCATGTTCTTTATCTTCCTTGTTTGCACAAAACTCTTTATCTATTGAGTATTACTTTGAAAGCCTTCACTTGTGAAAAACCTTTTTGAGCAAAGAGTGCTCCTATTTTGAAACATCTACAAAAAGCTTTTGTGAAACTGTTTGCCAGGTGTTCTCTGACCAAGAACAAGTTTGCCATTTCCAATTATGATTTATCTGTATGCATCTCTATTGTGACTGCTGTACTTGGTTGCAAGCTAAGTTATATAATGGTGAGTTTCTTTCTTCTATGAGTTGTGCAATGGTAAGTGTGATGCTTCTTGTTCGTATTCTTTTATCGACACTTCACTCCATAAACTTGTGGACATGTTTAATGAGCTCAGTTTTAGCTTGGGGACAAGCGAAGTCTAAGCTTGGGGGAGTTGATATGCCCAATTTGCATCACCATTCTATATCATAATTTACCTCAATTCATTGATATTTGTCTTATTATGAGGTATTACTTATGGCTTTTAATCTATTTATGTATGTTGGATGATTCCTGGAGGATGGACTGCCGGAGTCTGGATTTTGATGCAAAAGAAGGCGTTTCGGTGCAATTTCACGAAGATCAGAAAAATACCAGAAAAATATGGAAACATATTATTTTACTAGAAGACGAAGGAAGCCAGAAGGAGGAGCGAAGAGGGGCCGTAGGGGGCCCACGCCCCCTAGGCACGGGCCCACGCCCCACTAGGAGCAAAGAGTCGCCCACCTGCCCGGCCTCCGACTCCACCCCTTAGCCTATATCTTCCCCACGGAACCCTAATCCCATGAGAGTGACCACAGATAGATTTTTTCCGCCTCTAGGGCGGAAAACACTGAGAGAGAAAGATCTCTCAGGCAGACAGATTTCTGCTGGGGGCTTCACGGAGATGGGAGACCGTCGCCATCAACACCATCATCAAGCTAGGATTCATCGGGATCATCATCATCATCCACACCATCATATCCACCAGCACCATCATCACCACTCCGTCCCGCTGTAGCAATTGTGTTGGATATTGCTTTAGTTCTTAGGGGAAACTTTCCCGGTGTTGATTATTATTGTAGTTGATGCTTGTGAGTGGAACCATTGGATTATGGTTTATGTTCAGATTGTTACCCATTATCATATCATCTTTGATCTTGGTCCATATGATGTCTTGTGAGTAGTTCGTTTAGTTCTTGAGGACATGGGAGAAGTCATGTTGTTAGTAGTGAATCTGTGATGAGTTATTATTCAATGGTTTAGTATTTAAGTTGTGGTGCTATTCTTCTAGTGGTGTCATGTGAATGTCGACTACATGATACTTCACCATTTATGGGCCTAGGGGGATGTATTGTGTATTTGGCTACTAATTATGGGGTTGTCGGAGTGACAGAAACCTGAACCCTCGTTAGGACACCTTTGCACAAGGGAGTGTAGGATCTCAAAGTTTAAGGCTGTGGTTAGATTTATATCTTAATTACTTTCATGTAGTTACGGATGTTTGTAGGGGGTTTAATCACAAGTATGTATTAGTCCAAGTAATGTCGGTATGTTAGCACAGGTTCACCCACACAACACTTACAACACCAAAGAAGAGTACTCAGCTATTTGAAGCGAAAGCACTTGACAGAATTCCCATGTGTCCTCGAGAATGTTTGGTCCTTATAAGTATTTCCACCGGCTTGTCCTTTGCTAAGAAAGGATTGGGCCATTTTTTCCGTTTGTTCGTTACCTTTGTTACTTGCTTATTGTTTTGTTGCCTTGTCAGAAAACCACTAAAAATCCGTTTGATAAGCATTCACAGGGATTTCCTGCTCCATACCACTGTTCAGCACCTTATGATCCTCGTTGGGATGGACACTCCTATTTATCGAAAGTACTACGATAAACCCCCTATACTTATGGGTCATCAATGTGGAGCCTGTTGGGGATCCCAAGAGCAAGGTCTGATGAGCACAACAGCAAGTCTTCCCTCAGTAGACACCAAGGTTATCGAACCAGAAAGAGGAAGGAAACATCACATAGGTGTTGCAAGCAACGTGGAAACCTGCACAACACAAACTCAAGACTTTGCCCAATCAGTGAGGTTGTCAAGCTCACCGGTTTGCTATAACAAAGGATTATCGTATAGTGTGGAAGGTAATGGTTTGAAGCAAGTAAACAAGTAGGAGTGGAAGATGTATCAATGGAAAATATTGGACCGGGGTCCATAGTTCACTAGAGGTGCTCTCCTTAGATAAACAACACGGCATGAAGGGTAAATAAATTATAGTAGGGCAATTGATAGGAACCGAGCAAGGCATAACAATGCAATACCAGACAAAAAGATCCTATGAGATTCGATTGGGCAATACAACAATATACATATACTGCCATCCAACTGCATCTATGATTAGAATTCCACCTTCAGGTTATCATCCGACCCCCCTCCAGTATTAAGTTGCAAGCAACAGACAACTGCTTTAAGCAAAGTGTGTAAGGTAAACAATCCACTTGTTCTATGAACAAGAGACCATTGTTTTCTCCCTAATGGCAACATCACATCTACAACCGAAGATATTACTGTAACTTCCCTTGGAAACTAGAGGCATGAACCCACTATCGAGCATAAATACCCCCTCTTGGAGTCACTAGCAACTACTCGACCAAGATAGCTACTAACAACGGAGAGCATGCAAGATCACAAACAACACAGACATGATAGAATCATAAAGACAAAACCATTAATCAATCTGACATAGTAATCTCAATATCCATCGGATCCCCGCAAACACAACATGCATGATTACAAATAGATTAGATCTTGATCATGAACGGAGCTCACAAGATCTATACATGAAAGCACAAAGGAGGAGATACAACCATCTAGCTACTACATGGACCCATAGTCCAAGGTGGAACTACTCACACTTCATACCGGAGAGAAGGCCTCTGGGATGATTTCCCCCCCGACAGGGTGCCGGGAAGAACTTTAGATCCCCCCGATCTAGGGGTGACGGTGGCGGCGGCTACAGAAGGTTTCGTGAAGTTTTGATCGGGTGCCTAGGGTTTCTGCATCGGGGGCTTCTTATAGGCGAAGAGGCAAGGCTAGGAGGCGGCCAGGGGGGCCACACCCTACCCAGGTGCGGGGTGGGCCCACCCGCGCCTAGGGGGGTCTGGCTGCCGTGGTTTGCTTCTCCGTCTTGTCTTCTGGCTTCGTGCCCCCTATGGTAAAATATTGACTTTGGCTTTTGTCCCATCCAATTCCGAGAATATTGATTTTCTGCCTTTCTGGAACCAAAAACAGAAGAAAACTGGCAACTGGCACTATGGCAACTTGTTAATAGGTTAGTTCCAGAAAAGATATAAAAATAGCTCAAAGTGTAGACAAAGCAAAGCAAAGTAGATACTAAACAAACATGGAGCAACAAAAATTATAGATACGTTTCCAACGTATCAAATACTTGTAAGCCTTAACAACTGAGTTGTCAATTCATCTGCACCTAGAAATAGTTCTTGCTCACAGAAGTTTATCAGTAGCAACAACAGCAGTAAAACAGGAGCAATAGTAACAGTAGTAGCAAATAGTACGATATGACTGCGGTAGGCATAGGGATGGATGGATGGGCGTTGCATGGAAGAGACTAAACATGTAACTTTAAGATTTAGGGCAACTGCAGGTCAATGAGAATAAGCATCCAAGTACTAAAAAATCATAGGAATGTGCTCCATATATAGTCATGTGTGCTCGCAATAAGAACTTGCACAACATCTTTTGTCCTGCTAGCCCGTTGCAGCGGGGCCTCAAGGGAACTACTGGCAATTAAGGTGCTCCTTTTAATAGAGCACTGGAGCAGAGCATTAACACGCCGTGAACACATGTGATCCTCACATCACAGCCATCCCCTCCGGTTGTCCCAATTTCTGTCACTTTGGGGCCTTTGGATCCGGACAATGATATGTGTATACAACTTGCAGATAAGATCACAAGAAATACTATCATGATGATTCAATAATAAGTTCAGATCTGAGATCATGGCACTCGGGCCCTAGTGAAAAGCATTAAGCACAACAAGTTGCAACAAAGTCAAATAGCACTAATAGAGATACTAGGCACCATGTCCTAACAATCTTATTCGATTACATGATATAACTCATCCAATCCCTACCATCCCCATAGCCTATAACGGGGGATTACTAACTCATGGATGAGGAAAACATTGATGGTTGATGGAGAGGCGTTGGTTATAACGATGGCGATGATCCCCCCAAATTCCTCGTCCTGGCAGGGTGCCAGAACGGAGTTTCTGGTTCCGAATCACGGTTTTTGGTGGTGGTGGCGCAGCGGAACTCTTTCTGGAAAAACGTCGAACCCCTCTCAGTTTTTAGGTCAAGAGGCTTCTTATAGGCAAAGAGGGAGGCCGAGGGGGCGCCTAAGGCGGCTGCACCCCCCAACCCTCCCAGGTGCGGGCTGGGCTCACCCGCGCGGCAGGGGTGTGGGCCCCCTAGTGCTCCACTCTGTCTCGTAATCTGGCTCTGTGGATCTTCTAGTGAAATAGGATTTTTGGCATATTTTCTGGGAATTTTCCTGATAGTTGATTTTCTGCATAAAAACTAAACACCAAGGTAATTTTGCTGAAAACAACGTCAGTCCGTGTTAGTTGTATCCAAATCACACAAATTTAGAGGAGAAACAATAGAAAAAGTGTTCGGAAAAGTAGATACATTTTGGACGTATCACCCACCTAGAAGAGAGATAAGACAGGGAAAAAACAACAGGAGAGAGATCTATCCAGGGTGGGCTGCAGCCGACGCTGCCGGGCCGGCCTCTTGAGTGCTGTTGCGATTGGCTGCTGCACGTGCGGCGGAGGAGAGGAAAGCTGGTTGGGCTGGCCTGGCCGGCTTCCTCGGTAGGTTAGGTTTTTTTCATTTCTTTTTCTGTTTTTCTTTTTAGATTTAGTTTTAGGTACCCAATTTAGGTCAACCTAATTTCTAAATATTTGTAATTTTACAAGAATTATTTTGGGACAATAATAAACCTCTTTTCCACCCATTTCAAATATTTCAACTAATAAAAATTGAGTTCGGTTTATAGGACCTTCACTTTATTTCTTTTATTCTTTTTCTTTTATATAATTCATAACTTTTGGATTTGAACTCCAAATCGTCTAAAACTAGTTTCTATGGTTTTGTAAAATCATTATTTATTAATTTAAAACATTTAATAATACTTTTGCTCAACTTTAATATGGACAAAAGCCATTGATCCTTTTGTACTTAGGGTAGGAAAATCTCATTTGGGGTTTTTGAATTTCTTTTTGGGCAACACTATTTTATTCTTAGGGTTTATATGCAATGATGTTCATGCATGCTTCATGATTTTGAATTTTTTGAAATCTTGCACGCCAATTCTACAATCTAGAATCATCCATGCCTTTTTGCCTATTTGGCTACTTAGGTCATAACGAAGAGGATTTTCAATTCAAAAAGTTTCTTTTTCTTGAGAATTTTCAACAAAGTTAACAATCAAACAAATTATTTTGCTTATTTCACATTACAAAATTTTAAAAAATTGGGATGTGACAGTAATAAAGCCAGTTGTCGCGCCAATAGTGCATCCCAAAAACCTTATCGCCCTTCTCCCGTACAAGACTTGAAGTAGCGGGGTCTCAGAGGTCTACTGTCCTGGCTCGCGGTGCACGTTGCAGGACGGGATGGGGAATATCAATGTAGTGTAGTGCTCTAGAACTAGAGGCGAAGACAATCTACTGAAGCGTGTCTGAGGAGAGAAGCGACCTCTCACTCTTATAGGCATGGGTAGGCAGGTGAACAGGTAGCATCGGGAGAGGAAACGAATAGGCAACGACCGGAGCCGAACAACCTCCACTAAGTTCGAATTAAATCTCCATGGAGTTCATATTAAACACCCACTTACACGGACTGTTTAGATTATTAGTCCATTCATGCGCGGCAAAAAGAAAGAGAAGCTCTCGGCTCGAGGCATTCCCGCAACCCACGGCGTGGCGAGGCGAGCAAGGAGGAGGAGCGTGCGTGCATATGTCTTCTCTTCTCAAGCTCATACAAGTAGTGGGAGATCTCTCCTTATAAGTCGGTCTAACTTCCACTCAACTAGCAAGTAAGCTTTTATCCCAGCTCTTGCCTTGCATGAATGGGCCAAATGAGCCTCTAAAATTTCAGGAATTTATTGGCATATAATAAATGGGCTGGACCTATTTAGACCAAAATTTCAACAGTTTCAACTTTATATATATTAGCATGTATCTACACTAAAAAGTACGTTTAAATACATGTCACTATTACAAATCAGCTATCGCATTTTGGGGGGCATTTTGCGGGGCCTACATTCCTCAAAATTGGCCAAACTTGATGTTTCTATGGACAGGTTTTATGTTAAGATGAAAGTGTTTGATCTAGTGGCATTTGGTGGTGGTCTATGGGGCTGCTCAGGAGGAAAATAAGGAAGATTTTTTGGTGGAATTAGCTGATGTTTGTCAGGACCAGTCAATTCATTTGCTGGTAGGTGGTGATTTTAATGTGATTCGTTTTGTTTCTGAGAAAAATAAAGGCCACTCTTTGAATAAGTGGCGTCACATGTTTAACTCTATTATTAATGCATATGGTCTGAGATAAATTCAAATGTCTGGGGGCAGTTTATGTGGTCTAATAATTAGGCAATACCTACTCTTGAGAAACTTGATAGGATCCTTGTTTGCAAAGAATGAGAGAAGTTGTTTCCTCTCACCACAGTGCATAAGTTGACTAGAAAAGTTTCTGATCATAGTCCTTTGATCTTGGATACTATGGAAGGACAGGAAGATGACAGTAAGGAGTTTAGATTTGAGAAAAAATGGTTGCAGGATGATGAGTTTTTGCTTAGAGTGGAGAAAGCTTGGAAAAAGCCTGTTATAGGAAAGAATAGTCTTGATAGTTTGCAGAAAAAATTAAAAAATGTCAGGAATGATCTAAAAGGTTGGGGTGCTCATGTTGGGGGTGTGGAGAAGAAAAGGAAAAAATATCTAGTGGAAGAGTTACAGGATTTGGAAGCCATAGAGGAGTTAATCTTACTTAATGCAGAGCAGTTAAAAGAAAAGCTTCAATTCATAAAGAACTAATGGAGGTTTATGTGAATGAAGAGAAATTCTGGCAGCAAAGGTCAAGAGATAATTGGTTGTTGAAAGGTGATAATAATACTGAATACTTTCACAGAATTGCTAATGGGGTGAGGAGGAAGAAAATGGTTTTTTCTATGAAAGATGGGGGTAAAAAGATTGAGGGAACACATGATTTGTTGTTGCATGCTACTGCTTATTATAAGAGTCTGTTTGGCCCTGTTGGAGGCTTTTCTGTTAGACTTGCTGATAATAACTCGCAGGCTTGGGAGAAACTTGATGATGAAGATAGGGAAAGAATGGGTGTACTTTTTACTGAGAAAGAGGTTAAGGAGGTTATTGATCAGATGGAAAAAAATAAAGCAGCTAGTCATGATGGAATTCCTATTGAATTCTATCAACATTGTTGGCTGATTATCAAAAAGGATGTTATGGCTGTGTTTTGTGATTTTTATGCATACTGGATTGATTTGAGCAGCATCAACTATGGTATAATTACTTTGTTGCCAAAAGGTGTTAATGCTGATTGCATTCAGAAATATAGGCCCATTTGTTTGCTCAAGGTTCTGTTTAAGATTTTCACCAAAACGTTGATAGTGAGAACTGAACCTGTGATGGGGAAGCTGATTGATACATGTCAAACTGCATTTATTAAAGGGAGATTTATTGCTGATAGGGTTACTTTGTTACATGAAATATTGAAAGAATCAAAAGTTTAGAAGCCACAGGCACTACTAGGAAACTAGCTATAGATATACAAAGCTTCTGTGGCGCATGGTTCTGACCATACGCCACAAAAGTTGTCCAGTGACGCATTTCAGCAAATGTGCCACAGAAGTCTTCACACTTCTGTGGCCCATATAGGAAATATGTGCCACAGAAGTTGGAACTTCTATGGCGCATATGTCCACATGCGGCACAGAAGTTCCAACTTTTGTGGCGCATATGGACGTATGCGCCACAGAAAGCTCGGGTGGTCCCTATTACGAGCCACAAAAGTTCATCTTTTGTGGCGCATATAGAGGCATGCGCCACAGAAGATGGAGTAGGAAAAACAGATTCTACCCCCCCCCCCCCCAGGATCACCTTTTTAGCCTTGCAAAAAATAATAAAAAGTGAAAAACACTTCAAAAAATAAAATACTTTCACATAGTGATAGGTAATATGGTCTAGTTTGTGGGAAAATTAACAAACATGCATTTCGACTTTTTATGCAAAAAAAGTTTATGCCACGGTAAAACGGTCGTAACTTTTGCATACGATGTCGGAAAAATACGTATAATATACCAAAATGACGAGAACGAGATTCCGCATCCTTTCACATAGTGATAGGTAATATAGCGACTATTTAGATTTTCAAAATTCGAAAAGAGTAAAAAGTTATGGCCAAAAGATCATTTTTCCTGCAAAAAAAAGGAGGAAATCTTCTGTGGCGCATTTCTTCCATATGCGCCACAGAAGTCTTGGCCAAATTTCGAAATTTGAATCCCGCCCCTTCTCCCTCTCTTATACTCTTCCACTCCTCCATATTTCCCCTTCTCACCTTCTTCTCTCATTCTCCTCACCTTCTCCTCCTCCTCCTCCACCCCGGTGAGATTCTCCTCCTCCTCCACCCCAGTGAGCTTCTCATCCTCCTTCTCCTCCTCCACCACCACCCCGGTGAGCTCCTCCCTCCTCCACTCCGGTGAGCTCTTCCCTCCTCCACCCTGGTGAGCTCCTCCTCCTCCCACCTCCCTCCTCCACCCCGGCGAGCTCCTCCTCCTCCCACCTCCCTCCTCCTCCACCCCGGCAAGCTCCTCCTCCGGTGACCTTCTCCTCCTCCTCCTCCGACGGCCTCCTCCTCCTTCGACGGTTGCCTCCTCCTCTCCTCCACCAACGACCTCCACCTCCTCCACTAGCGACCTCCTTCTCTCCTCCATCGGCGACCCCCACCTCCGGCCAGATCTGGCCGTTTTTTTTTGAAATTTGAAAAAAACTTCTCTGGCGCATATTGGCCAAATGTGCCACAGAAGTTTGGTTTTTCAGACTTCTGTGGCGCATTTCAATATGCGCCACAGAACTGCAATTTAGTGGCGAGATAACAGTGGTGTATCCCATATGCGCAACAGAAGTCCCAAAATGGTGCGCCATTGATAGGACTTTTCCTAGTAGTGAGGGTGTGATCCTGAAGATTGATTTTGAAAAAGCTTATAATAAAGTCAATTGGGATTTTTTGTTTTACTGTTGCAAGCATAAATGTTTCAGTGAGGATTGGCTGATTTTGTTGAAAAGCATTGTGACTCAAGGTACTCTCGGTGTTAAAGTGAATGGGGAGGTTGGTCCTTATTTTGGTAGTTTTAAGGGGGTTAGATAGGGGGTCTTTTTTCTCCTTTCCTGTTTAATCTTGCTGGAGAATGCTTGGCTAAGATGGTTCTGAAAGCTCAAGCAAGTGGTCTGTTTACTGGGTTGGTTGATAATCTGTTTGACAAAGTGATTGCTATTTTACAATATGCTGATGATACTATTCTTTTCATTAAGGATGAGATTGAGGGTGCCAGAAACTTGAAGCTGTTGTTGTACCTGTTTGAATCCATGTCTAGTCTCAAGATTAATTTTGAGAAAAGTGAGGTGATGATGGTTTTAGAGGATGAAGATAAGCTTTTTAATTATGTAGAGTTGTTTAACTGTTAGAAAGGTAGTTGGCCTATTAAGTATTTGGGGATGCCTGTTTGTAGTAGAAGATGCACAGTGGCTGGAATGGGTTTTATTGGGGACAGATTGAAAAACAAGTTAGATGGCTGGATGGGAGGAGCTTTGTCTCTGGGGGGCAGGCATGTGAAAATTACTGCTTGTGTGTCCAGTGTAGCTGTTTACCCCATGTCTATGTTCCTTTTGCACAAATCAAATGTGGAGGAAGTGGAAAAGCATACTAGAGCTTTTTTCTGGTATGGCAGTTTTGGCAAAAGAAAGTATCATTTGGTGAAATGGAAGTTTGTTTGCAGACCTAGAAAGAAAGGAGGTTTTGGGATCAAGAATATTAGATTGTTTAATATCAGCTTGCTTTGCAAATGGTGGTGGGGGCTTGAGGCTGAGGAGGGTCCCTGGCAAGTTTTTGTGAGGGAGAAATATATGAGAAGACGAGGGGTTAGTGCTATGAAACACAAACAGAGTGATTCTCCATGTTGGGCTGACTTGATTAAAATTAAAGATCTTTATTTGGCAGGAAGGAGAATGAAAGTTGGGAATGGGAGTTTTATTGATTTCTGGCATGATGCATGGTGTTTAGATGTTCCTCTGAAAGTTAAGTTTCCTGATTTGTTTGATATTTGACAAAATCAAATGATTACTGTTGCTGGTATGGCTGAGAGAGGGTGGAGATGATCTTTTAGGAGATGGTTGAATGCTGATGGTATGAGTCATTATAATCAGTTGAGAAGCCTGGTAAGTGGAGTGATTTTGAATCAGGAGAAGGATAAGCCTATCTGGTTGTGGACTAAATCTGGCAGATTCTCAGTCAGATCCATGTATTCTCATTTATCCAATGTTGGGATTGATAGGAGCTTTAAGCATCTGTGGAAAGCAAAAATCCCTTAGAAGATTAAAATCTAGTTGTGGTTGATATGAGGAGGAAACCATCGGGCACTTGTTCTTTTCCTCTGTGGATGCTAAGTATGTGTGGGGTGTGGTTGCTAAGTCAATTGGTGCTGAGAATAGGCCTGGGTCCTTTCTCCGTACTTCTGGTGGGCTCTTAAGTTTCTGGGAGTTAGTAGAAATGTGCAGATTACGACGTTGGCAGCGATTTCCTGGGCTATTTGGAAGCTTAGGAACAAGGCCTATTTTGAAAAAAAACTTATTAACTCTCTAGTTGACTTGGTTATATATGCATGTGTTTTCATTCGATATTGGGCAGGTTTACATGGGGAAGATGAGCAGGGGATGCTGCGTGTTGGGGCTGATGTTTTGCAGCAGAATGCGTTATCTGATGCTATGGCGATGGATGCGGCTCTTGTATCTTTCTTGGGGCTTCCGGCGATTCCTCGGGATCACACACATGATGCGCCTGACTTGGAGAGGGGAAGGGAAAAAAGAAGAAGGATGTGATGCTGCTGGGAAAAAATATCTGGGTCCTTCCTGCTATGGTTATGTTGGTTTGCTTTTGCCTGAAAAACTTTCACTAGCCTACGGGCGGTGTTCTTATGTTTCCAGCTTCCCTATCTTTCTCTTTCTGTTTGTTTGAAGGTTTGTAATAAGTTGACAAACACTAATATACCCTCTAGATGGGTCAAGACAAAAATAGCTTGTGTGGTTGTTTGTTCCGTTATCTGATGATAGTGGAACCCGATCCCTATGTCATGGGGATTGTATGGAAAAAAATCAGCTTTCGCACATTGCTGAAATCATACATCCCACACAATTTGCCAAACCGTTTGCGTCTAAGGGTAGGCGATGGGTCATCTACTTGTAGACGGTTTTAGCCCTATGCGATGTCTAATCATTCGCCCACGGATTTTTCTGTAAAATCATGTGTGACTATCTAAACATCTTAGACGGTTTCTCGTGCATGTTCACACCTCAATTCGCAAACATTTAATTTTGTTTCTTCATGTGTGTTTTCTTCTTTCACAAACTCTTACGGTCCACCCATTTATATTTGTATGCAAGGTATCTCACATGTTTTATTGCATCCTATTGTCGGTTTAACACTAAAGATAACAATGCTAGCAGCTGACACTTCAAATATATTTTATTGCAATAATTCATACACCACATGTAATACATACATTTCCTATGGGTTCAATTGTTAGCTATAGAAAGATAAAAAGGGAAGAGAACATCTAGCTATTCTTGATTACGTCTTTGTCTCCATGGCGGTGATATATCTTGCAATGATAGAAAAATGAAGGTGGTCATTTTTCTTTGGTAATGTCTTGGCAAGGATATCATTTCGTCACCATTGTGGTGCCCCATGACAACTGGAACACTGATCCAGTCATGATATTTCTATTCAAAAGAGTCGACGGATTGTATCGTCAACTCATGTTGCGGGTTGAGCACTTTTGTCCTTGCAAGTATTGCTCAAAGGGTAGTTTGTTTTGCCCAAAAATACTTATTAATGAGATAATAATACTAGTCACACTACAAGTATAGTAGACCTGATTGGGTATATTGTCCCAAATTCATATGATTATGCACTTACCAGCAAGTATAGTGGACCCAATTGAGTGCCTTGTGGCAAAGGAAGGGGAGGTCAAGCACCTCACCCTCATGGACACTCTTTCTTATTATTACATACTATTACAAAAAAATAGGGTCTTATTTTTGGGTTAGTAGGTATGTGAAGAAAGCCTTTGGAGTGATCTATAATTTTAAGTGATGGTATAAACTTCAGTCAGGTGATGAACTTTATTATTCGATGGACTGTAATGAACTCTAATTGGTGCTTTTAGATCACTAATATGACATTACACTCGACCATGGTTGTATGGATTGAAATGTGTATTATGTTTGATGACATATATGTGTTATGCTTGTCAGGACATATTTGTTATTTCTTATTGCTTAAAATACAAACAAAGTGCTGATAGTTCTTTTGTTAGTATGATGTCACATGTGGGAGGTATGTTCAGAATAGCTATGAAAGCGGTGAGCTTAACCGAATTCTAGCCATTCCATTCCATTTTTTGGTTCCAATCGAACAAAAAATGGAACCATTCCATTCCACTTTATTGTTTGGACCGATGACGAGCACCAAACCATTTCATGACACTGAATAGAACCATTCCACTATAGGGTTAATAGCATAGAAAACAAAAAATTCTATTGCAACAATGAACAAAACCAATATCCAACCTATGGCAAAGCCAAGATCTAAAATATGAGATAGATGAAACAAAATAGATGAGAACAAACCCTCATAGATCCAAAGCCTTAACAAGATCTAATCTCGTGGTTGATGTAGTCGATCACTTGTTGATCTCAAGATCGCGATGACGATCCTTTTGGCGCCACGTTCCGGCAGCTCTTCCGCACTCGGTCACACATACGGAGTCGATGAAGACCTTCCTCTCCCCGTTCTAGCAGGCAGCGAAGGTAGTAGATCCCCTCAGAATCCCAACAGCACGACGGCGTGGTGATGGTGGTGGTGGTGGAGGAGAGATTTCCGCAGGGCTTCGCCTAAGCCGGAGCGGGAAGGAGGGTGGTGGCTAGGGTTGAGGAAGAAGGAGCAAGGAGGAGGCTCCCACCCTCCCCTCTATATATAGAAGGGGGTGCGGCCTAGGGTTTCCCCCTTGGCCCACTTCCCCTAGGGACGACGCTAGGGAGAGAGGGAGGGGGAACTTGACCCCCAAGTCTTCCCCTTTCCTTTTAGGGTTTTTCCCTAAACCCTTTAGGGCTGGCCGGTTTGGCCCCTTGGGCTTTGATGGCTGACTTAGTTTATGAGGAGCTTGTTGGGAACCCCAAGAGCAAGGTGTGAAGCAGCACAACAGCAAGTTTTCCCTTAGTAAGAAACCGAGGTTATCGAACCAGTAGGAGGAAGGAAATGTCACACAGGTGTTGCAAGAAACACGGAGACCTGCACAACACAAATTCAAGACTTTGCCCCAACGAATCAGTGAGGTTGTCAAGCTCACCGGTTTCCTGTAACAAAGGATTAAACGTATCGTGTGGAAGGTAATGGTTTACAGCAAGTAAACAAGTAACAGTGGAAGGTGTATCAATGGTAAAGACTGGACCGGGGTCCATAGTTCACTAGAGGTGCTCTCCTTAGATAAACAACATGGCATGAAGGGTAAACAAATTATAGCAGGTCAATTGACAGGAACTGAGCAAGGCATAATAATGCAATTACTAGTCAGAAAGATCCTATAAGATTCGATTGGGAAATACAACAAGATACATAGACCGCTATCCATTTGCATCTATGACTAGAATTCCACCTTCAGGTTATCATCCGAACCCCCTCTAGTATTAAGTTGCAAGCAACAAACAACTGCTTTACGCAAAGTTTGTAAGGTAAACAGTCCACATGTTCCATGAACAAGAGACCGTTGTTTTCTCCCTAGTAGCAATAGCACATCTACAACCGAAGAGATTATTGTCACTTCCCTTGGAAACTAGAGGCATAAACCCACTATCGAGCATAAATACCCCCTCTTGGAGTCACTAGCAACTACTTGGCCAAGATAGATACTAACAACGGAGAGCATGCAAGATCACAAACAACACAAACATGATAGAATCATAAAGACAAAACCATTAATCAAACCAACATAATAATCTCAATATCCATCGGATCCCCGCAAACACAATATGCATGATTACAAATAGATTAGATCTTGATCATGAATGGATCTCAAAAGATCTATACATGAAAGCACAAAGGATGAGATACAACCATCTAGCTACTACATGGACCCATAGTCCAAGGTGGAACTACTCACACATCATATCGGAGAGAAGGCCTCCGGGATGATCTCCCCTCCGGCAGGGTGCCGGGAAGAACTTCAGATCCCCCTAATCTAGGGACGATGGTGGCGGCGGCTACAGACGGTTTCGTGGATATTTGATCTGGTGCTTAGGGTTTCTGCATCAGGGGCTTCTTATAGGCGAAGGGGGAGGCTGAGGAGGCGACCAGGGGGCAAACCCTAGCCAGGCGCGGGCCCACCCCTAGCCGCGCCTAGGGGGTCTGGATGCCCTGGCCCGCTTCCTCGTCTCCCCTCTGGACTTCTTGTTCCCCACGGAAAGTAATTGACTGACGTTTGTCCCGTCCAATTCCGAGAATATTTCTTTACTAACTTTTCTGAAACCAAAACAGGTAAAACAGCATCCGCACTGTTGCAACTTGTTAGTAGGTTAGTACTAGAAAACATGTAAAAAGCACCTCAAAGTGTAGACAAGCAAAGCAAAGTAGATACTAAACAAGCATGGGGCATCAAAAATTATAGATACGTTTCCAATGTATCAACATCCCCAAGCTTAACTCCTGCTCGTCCTCGAGTAGGTAAGTGATAAAAGAATAATTTTTGAGGTGACATGCACCCTCACAATAAAGATCCAACCATTTGCAAGCATTGAAAGCTGGGATCAAAGAACTCTAAACATGTGCATGAAAGATGGAGTTCTAACAATAGGACATAGTAACTATGCATGCAACATGACAAGCTACAAACAAAGATCATGAATAACATGCATTGGAAAACATTTGTTTGTTTCACATATAGAAAACATGGCATAGTGGCAATCAACTTGTCCCTCATAGAGTAGCAATATAGATGCATAGGACACCTTCAAATTTCACAAGGGTGACTAGAAACAAATAGCACAAGAACAAGTAATATCACAATATGCATCAATTAATAAGCTTTGGGACACTGCACACAGAATGACAACTATGCTCTCTTAATGGTGCCTAAAGGTAGAAGGTGGAGACTCAATAATGGTGGAATAAAGGCCTTTTCATAAAGGAAGCAGGGATTACAAGTTTCAAAAAGAGCTACCAAAAATTATGGTACTTGTTAGCTTTCAGTCCTCATTGCCCATATCATAAGCATCTTGAAGTGGTTAAGGTTAAAGTGGCAAAGATGGAGTATATGCTTGATGAAGTATAAGTTGGCAATCTCAAGTCCCTTGAATACGAGGGACACACCTCATGCATACTCAACTTTGGGTCCAAGTAGGTTCTTGTCATTGTAAGTATTTGCATATCATTGAGAACCGCCAACGGGGTACCCCTTGCACATGGTACATGAGCTTTCCCATAACCAAAATGACAAGGCAAGCAGACAATGAGCATCTCAGCAATATTTTTATTTACCATATACATAGCTTTTTATTGAGGATGCTTCATAGATAGCTCATTATGGTGATGTTGAAAGTTTCCACCATGATTAGGCATGGCTTAGGCTAGTGGCCCAGGCGTTTCTCTAACACAGAATACAAACTCCATGGACTTACAAGTTCCCTCTTTATTTCACACCGGTGACATCCATAGACAAAATAACATGATATCAACTGAGTACAAAGTACAAGTGCAATGTTGAAAACGTTCCTCGTGACAACACGGTTCTGCTAATTCCAACTTATAAGTGCAAGCATATACAACAAAGTTGTCACAATGGTTCAAGTTTATTAGGGGCAAAGAATATAAAGTGTGCCATCAAGGTCATGAGGGCTTTAATTACTAAGTTTTCACATAACAAAATAGTTTTTAATTGGAAGATGGTTGAAAATAGTTTGGGTGCTTTGATAGCTCATCGTCTCACCACCAACCGTGAGAAGGATGGAATTTGTGGAGGTCTCATTGCTTCTAGGTTGATAGCTTTCCATGGTCTAGAGCCTCATTATTCAGATTTTCAGTTTTCCATAAAGAGGCTTGATATTGAATGGTTTTGTTTCTTTGGGGGCTAATGTGAGAAGTTTGCCTTATGAACTATCTTTTGTCCAGCAAGGTCAGAGAAAGGGTAGGAGTGATAAAATAGTTTATTTGCCTGCACCTGCTTTGTTTAACTTTGATAACTGGCAAGGATGGTCACTTACGGAGGAAGAGGTTGGCACATATGTTGGGGAACTCTCCCAGCAAGAGGATAATGTTGAAGAGGATGTCGAAGACAATTCGGTTCAGCCCTCCAACTTGGGAGAGTCTTCATACCAACAACCCTCATTTGATTGGGGCGCGTCTTATTCTTCATCACAGGTGCCTGACTATGATCATTCCTATAATGACCCACCAGCATGGGGTTACTATCTGCGTTATTGAGCCCCACTTAGGCCAAAAGCCTAAGCTTGGGGGGAGGTATACCGACGTCACACTCATTTATATATCATGTTTGGTCGGTTCTTTGTATATCCATTGTTTTCGCTTTCTTTTTGGTTCTTGTTGCTTCTTTCTCAAAAACACAAAAATACCAAAAATATTTTCGTTGTTTCTCTTGGTTTGTTTCTTTGTTTCTTTGCTTTGGTTTGCCTTAAAAGAAAAAATCCAAAAAGATTTTGCTTTGTTTGGTTTTCTTTGTTTTTGTTTGGTTTTTCTTTGTTTGCTTGTTTCTAAAAAATCGAAAACACCAAAAATATTTGTTGTTCTTCTTTGGTTTTGTGAGTTATTCGCAGGGTTCAGCCGTCCTTAGTGGATATTAGTTTTCATGTTAATTATTCAAGTCACACAAGTGAAGGGCAATAATGAAGATTAAGACAACTCGAGGTAGGTAAGAGGCTGGTAACGAACACTATTTGTTTCATTTTTGTACATATACTCATCATTGAGAGCATCCTTAGCCTGTTTGTGTAAGGTGTCTGTCATTATGGATGCTTAGTAGTTCTTTCTTGTCTATGATTAGCTCCAGCTTGCTAATAGTTTGTAGTATGTCATATGAATGTTTGCTTGCATTGTTTTATTCATACTTTGGTATGACATTGTGGTATCCTCCTCTGAATGTTCATGTAAATCGACTTGGCACATGCTCACGCATGCATATGACTAATCAATAGTCAGTAAGCCTCGATGATTTATTTTGCCTCAGAGTTTTTGTATCATTTCCATGCCATAATTAGTCCTGTTTTGTTGCAAGCATGATTATGACAGTTATTGCTCTCTCGTTTGTCGCTCCCTCTCTATTGCTAGCCTTCACTTGCACTGAGTATGTGTTCTACCTGTGCTTCCAACTCCCCAAAACCAATATTGCCAGCTCTGTCCACCATATCTACCTATTAGCATCATTTGCTATTTCAGTGCATATTCTATATGCCGTGTTTTCTTCCAAAATAAAATGTGTCTGTTTTGAGAAAGTTAGTTAGTAAAACTCTCACGAACTTGATGGCACACTTTATTCCTTGCGCTTAATAATTCTGAACCATTGTGACTAGTCCATGAAAGTTATATGCTTGCTTATTATATATTGGGAGTCAGCAGAACTGTGCTATCATGGGGAACGCTTTCAACACTTTTTGGATATTTAATCCAGTTGATTCCTTGCTCTTTTGTTTATGAATGTCGACAATGTGAAATAAAAGGGTAAGTTGTTAGTTCATGGAGTTTATACATTGTGTTAGACAAACGCCTGGGCTGCTAGCCTAAGCCATGCCTAATCATGGTGGAAACTTGCAGCATCACTATAATGAGCATCTATGAAGCTTCCTCAATAAAAAGCTATGCATATGGTAAATAAAAATATTGCTGAGATGCTCATTGTCTACTTGCCTTGTCATTTTGGTTATGGGAAAGCTCCTGTACCATGTGCAAGGGGTACCCCGTTGGCGGTTCTCGATGATATGCATGTATTTACAATGACAAAAACTTTCAGGTGACCAAAGTTGAGTAGCATGCGGAGCGGCCCTCGTACTCAAGGGACTTGGGATTTCCAGTCTATGGTCTGTCAAGCATATGATTCAGAGTGGACCTCACTTTCACCTTAACCACATGAAGATGCCTATGATAGGGGCAATGAGAGCTCAAAGCTAATGAGTACCTTCCTTTCAACATTAGTAAGCCTTTCAAACCTTCACAAAACCATTTTCACAATTTTGTTGAGTCACCACTTTTCTTTGAGCACCTTCTTGAGAGCATAGTTGTCATTCTTGTGTTTGTTCCAAAACTTGGTTAATTATGTCATGACTCTGATGCTTGTATCTCTGATATCTTTATCTCTAGTCTTCATGTGAACTTCAGAGGTGCCTCAGCATTTATATTGTGCTCTTCAAATAAAGGCAAGCAAGATACCACTCTATAATACCTTATTATGAGCATTGCAATGTTGCTTATGTTTATGTTCCATGCTACTTATTATTATTGAGTTGGTTTCTCTTCATAGCTTGCAATGACTATTGAGTAGACTTAGTTGCATACTCCTTATTATGAATTGTCTAAGCATCTACTCCTGTGCTGAGAATATTTACATCATATGAAGCAAAGTGCTCGTGAAAGTTCTTTTATCGCACTCAGTTTTCAACTGAATTGCTTGAGGACAAGCAATAAGCTAAGTTTGGGGGGAGTTGATACGTCCAAAACGTAACTACTTTCTCGAACACTTTGCTATTGTTTCTTCTCTAAACTTGTGTGATTTGGATACAACTAACATGGACTGACGCTGTTTTCAGCAGAATTACCTTGGTGTCTTGTTTTTGTGCAGAAAATGAACTATCAGGAAAAATCCCGAAAAATATGCCAAAAATTATATTTCACCAGAATATCCACGGAACCAGAAGGGGAGACATAGGGGAGGCCTAGGGGGCAAACCCACTCCAGGCGCGGGCCCACTAACCCCGCGCGCTGGGGGAGGTTTGACCACCCCAGGCAGCTTCTCGGCCTCCCTCCGCGTCTATAAGTTGCCTTCTGACCTAAAAACAGAGGGGGGGTTCGATAGTTTTCCAGAAAGAGTTCCGCTCCGCCGCCGCCACCAGAAACCAAGATTCGGATCCAGAAACTCCGTTCTGGCACCCTGCCGGGACGGGGAATTTGGAGAGGATCATCGCCATCGTCATCACTAACGCATCTCCATCAACCACCGATGTTTCCCTCATCCATGAGTGGGTAATCCCCCGCTGTAGGCTTGGGGATGGTAGGGATTGGATGGGTTCTATCATGCAATCGAATAAGAATTGTTAGGGGCATAGTGCCTAGTATCTATATTAGTGCTATTTGACTTTGTTGCAACTTGTTGTGCTTAATGCTTGTCACTAGGGCTCGAGTGCCATGATCTCAGATCTGAACTTATTATTGAATCATTATGATAGTATTGTTTATGATCTTATCTGCAAGTTGTGTACACATATCATTGTCCGGATCCAAAGGCCCCAAAGTGAGAGAAATTGGGACAACTGGAGGGGATGGCTGTGGTGGGAGGATCACATGTGTTCATGTAGTGTTAATGCTTTGCTCCGGTGCTCATTAAAAGGAGCACATTAATTGCCAGTAGTTCCCTAGAGGCCCCGCTGTCACGGGCTGGCTGGACAGAAGATGTTGTGCAAGTTCTCATTGCGAGCACGTATGACTATATTTGGAGCACATGCCTAGGATTGTTTAGTACTTGGATGCTTATTATTATTTATCTGCAATGCCCTGGTTCTTTGAAGTTACATGTTTAGACTCGTCCATGAAACGCCCATCCATCCATCCCTATGCCTACCGCACTCGAATCCTACTGTTACCATTACTGTTACTATTGCTACTGTTTCACTGTTGTTGTTATTGTTTCTTTGTTGTTGTTGTTGTTGTTACTGTTGCTTTGTTTTTGCTACTACAAACTGTTGTTACTGATAAACTTCTGTGCAAGAACTATTTCCAGGTGCAGCTGAACCGACAACTCAGTTGTTAAGGCTTGCAAGTATTCTTTGTCTCCCCTTGTGTCGAATCAATAAATTGGGTAATACTACCCGCGAAGACTGTTGCGATCCCCTATACTTGTGGGTCATCAGTACATAGCATGGCATACATGATAGATCCTATGACTAATGCATAGGGAGTCTTACTCATCCTCTCTCTATCTTCTGCCGTAGCAGGACTTTGAGTTTTACTCAAGGTCGTATTGGGCAACACGAGCAAGAACCCTTTCTTACTATCTTCCATTCCAAACCTCTTTAGAACCTTGTCCAAATATGAACTTTGTGAGAGCGATATTAGGCGTCTTGTTCTATCTCTATAAATCTTTATGTCTAATATGTAAGCAGCTTCGCCAAGATCCTTCATTGAAAAACTATTATTCAAATGAACTTTAACACTTTTAAGAAGGTCTATATCATTTCCAATCAACAATATGTCATCCACATATAGTACTAGGAATGCTATAGAGCTCCCACTCACTTTCTTGTATATACAAGCTTCTCCATCAGTTTGTATAAAACCAAAACTTTTGATCACCTTATCAAAACGTTGATTCCAACTTCGGGATGCTTGCTTCAATCCATACATGGACCGTTGAAGTTTGCATACCTTGTTAGCATCTTTAGGATCGACAAAACCTTTGGGTTGTACCATATACAACTCTTTATCAATGTCTCCATTGAGGAACACCGTTTTGACATCCATCTGCCATATCTCATAATCGTAATATGCAGCGATTGCTAACAAAATCCTCATAGACTTTAGCTTCGCTACCGGTGATAAAGCCTCATCATAGTCAACTCCTTGAATTTGTCGGAACCCTTTTGTGACAAGTCGAGCTTTATAGACGGTTGCATTACCATCAACATCTGTTTTCTTCTTAAAAATCCATTTGTTCTCGATAGCCTTTTGACCATACGGTAAGTCCACCAAAGTCCATACTTGGTTTTCATACATGGATCCAATCTCGGATTTATGCTTCTTGCCATTTATTGGAATCTGGGCTCATCATCTCTTCCTCATATGTCCCAGGGTCATCAGTGTTGTCCACCAACATGACACTCATAACGGGATCATACCAATCGGGGGTGGTACTAGTCCTCGTTGACCTGCGAGGTTTCGTAGTAACTTCGATAGAAGTCTCATGATCACCACCATTATCTTCCGGTACTGCACTACTCATAAATCTGAGAGAAGGTTCGACAACCTCATCGATTTCTACTTTCCTTCCAGTCACTTCTTTCGAGAGAAACTCATTCTTTGGAAAGGATCCATTCTTGGCAACAAAGATTTTGCCTTTGGATCTATGATAGAAGGTATACCCAATAGTTTCCTTCGGTATCCTATGAAGACGCATTTTTCCACTTTGGGTTCAACCTTGTCGGGCTATAACTTCTTTACATAAGCTTTGCAACCCCAAACTTTAAGGAACTAAAATTTAGGTTTCTTTCCAAACCATAATTCATACGGTGTCGTTTCAACGGATTTAGATGGTTCTCTATTTAAAGTGAATGCGGATGCTTCTAATGCATAACCCCAAAACAATAACGGTAAATTTGTAAGTGACATCATAGAACGAACCATATCTAAGAGAGTTAGATTATGATGTTTGGACACACCATTACGCCGTTGTGTTCCCGGTGGTGTCAATTGTGAAAGTATTCCGTATTTCTTCAAATGCTCGCCAAACTCGTAACTTAGATATTCACCTCCATGATCAGATTGTAGAAATTTAATCTTCTTGTTACGTTGTTTCTCTACTTCACTTTGAAATTTCTTAAACTTCTCGAAAGTTTCGGACTTATGTTTCATGACATAGATATACCCATATATACTCAAGTCATCCGTGAAAGTGAGAACATAATGATAACCACCGTGCGAAGCCACGCTCATCAGGCCACACACATCGGTATGTATGATTTCCAATAAGTCCATAGCTCGCTCCATCATACTAAAAAATGGAGTCTTAGTCATTTTTCCCATCAGACATGCTTCACATCTTTCACGTGATTCGAAATCAAGTGATTCAAGAAGTCCATCAGAATTGAGTTTCTTCATACGCTTCACTCCAATGTGACCAAGACGACAGTGCCACATGTATGTAGAATTATCATTCAATTTCAAATGTTTAGCATCTATATTATGAACATGTGTATTACTACTATCGAGATTCAACAAGAATAGACCATCTATCAAAGGTGCATGACCATAAACGATATTACTTATATAAATCGAACAACCATTATTCTCGAATTTAAACAAGCAACCTCTCGCAATAAACAAGATCATGATATAATGTTCATGCTCAACGTAGGCACCAAATAACAATTATTTAAGTATAAAACTAATCCCGATGGTAGATGAAGAGGGAGCGTGTCAACCACGACCACATCAACCTTTGATCCGTTTCCAACGCGCATCATCACCTCGTCTTTTGCTAGTCTCCGTTTATTCTGCAGCACCTGTTTCGAGTTACGAATATGAGCAACCAAACCAGTATAAAATACCCAGGCACTACTATGATTACTAGTAAGATACACATTAATAATATGTATATCGAATATACCTTTCTTCTTGATGTCGTCGTTCTTCAGATCAACCAAGTACTTGGGGAAATTCCGCTTCCAGTGACATTCTCCCTTGAAGTAAAATCACTCGGTATCAGGATTAGGCCCAGCCTTGGTCTTCTTTGTAGACGCGGTAGCTTCCTTACCGTCCTTCTTGAAGTTATCCTTTTTCTTAGGCTTGCCTTGCTTCTTGAAATTGGTGGTATTATTGACCATCAACACTTGGTGCTCTTTATTGATCTCCACTTTCGCAGACTTCAATATGGAGAAGAGTTTTGGTAACGACTTATCCATGCGCTACATGTTGTAGTTCATCACAAAGTTTGTGTAACTTGGTGGTAGTGATTGGAGGACACGATGAATCCCCAATGCATTAGGAATCACTATCCCCAAGCTTTGGAGCTTATTGGCGTGCCCAGACATCTTAAGCACATGCTCACTAACGAAGCTGCCCTCTTCCATCTTGCAGTTAAAGAACTTTTCAGAAGCCTCATCACTCTCAACTGTCGCGTGTGCCTCAAATATCATTTTGAGTTCATGGACAATATCATGTGGGTCAAAGTTCTCAACCCTTTTCTGAAGCTCCGATTCCAAACCATACAAGATAGCACACTGAACTGTTGAGTACTAATTCTTCCGAGTAAGGAAAACATTCTTCACCTCATCGATAGCATCAGCTGCAGGTGGGTCACCCAGCGGTGCATCCAGCACATAGGTCAACTGACCAGCATTAAGGACAATCCTCAAATTACGAAACCAATCCGTAAAGTTGCTTCCATTGTTTTTCAACTTTTCTTTCTCTAGGAACGCATTAAAATTGATGGTAGGGGCCGCCATGATCTACAACATGTTTGCAATAGTTTAGACTAAGTTTATGATAAATTGAGTTCTAATTAATACTTAAATTAATCTAGGTGAACTCCCACTCAAAACAATATCCATCACATTGATTTAGTGATCACACGAACCAAATCCACTACATCAAGTCCGATCATCATGAGAGATGATGTAGTTTTAAAGGCGAGCAATCAACATGTTCATCATATCTACTATATGACTCATGCTTTACCTTTCGGTATTCCGTGTTCTGAGACCATGTCTGCACATGCTAGGCTCGTCAATATCAACCTTAGTATCCGCATGAGCAAATCTGGCTTACTCCATTTGTATGCACACGTAGAATCTATCACACCCGATCATAACGTGGTGCTTCGAAACGACAAGTCTTAGCAATGGTGCTTACTAAGGATGAACACTTTATTACTTAAAATTTTGTGAGAGGGATCATCTTATAATGATACCGTAGCGATCTAAGCAATACAAGATGCATAAAAGGATTAACATCACAGACAATTCATAATATGTGATATGATATGGCCTTTCTTCTTGTGCTACCGATCTCTATCTTCAAGCACAAACATGATATTCATCATCACTGACGTGGCGTCAAGGTCAATGGCACCACTCAATGGTTGTCGTCCACCAGTATCAATTATTACAACTACTTTGAATAACAAACATGCAAGTCTTAACGAAATTAAAAAACAACCATAAGGCTCCTGCCAGTTGCCAACTTACAATAAGGATCATTGCATAATCATATGTAATCACAATCATGGCCATATCACATCATAGTACACCCCTAAAAAACAAAGTTAGACGCCTCTAATTTTCTTTGCATGTTTTACGTGGTTTGGGGCTTTCGAACAAGAAACGTTCTAACTTACGAATAAGAACCACAACGTTGATGCAAAGTACACAAGAAGCAATTGATAATAAAAGCACCAACACCCACAATGACCATTGTCTCTACTCGTGCAACAGATCTACTTATATACACGACTCTGATACCAATGTAGGGGTTCGTAGCATGGAAAATAAAAAATTTCTATCGCATAAACACACACAAGCCAATATATATCTACTAGATTATAGCAACGAGTCGATAGAGTACTAACCCTTGAAGATTCCAGAGCGGTTAACGAGATCGGATTCTCATGGGTGATGTAGTCGTTCACTTGCCGATCTCAAGATCGCGTAGACGATCCTTCTGGCGCCGCGTTCGGGCAGCGCTCCCGTAGTCGGTCACACGTTCGGTACTCGATGAAGACCTTCCTCTCCCTTATTCCAACAGGCATCGGAGGTTGTAGATCTCTCCTCGCGATTTTGGCAGCACGACAACGTGGTGTTGGAAGTAGAGGGGAAATCCCGCAGGGCTTCGCCTAAGCCAGAGTGGGTATGGTGGAGTAGAAGAGGGCCTCAGCAATCTAGGGTTTACAGGGCCGATGGAAGGTGGTGGCCGACGGCTAGGGGCTAAGGCTTAGTGATACGTCCAAAACGTATCTACTTTGGTGTCTAGTTTTTAGCAGAATTGCTTTGGTGTCTAGTTTTTGTGCAGAAAATCAACTATCAGGAAAAATCCTGAAAATATGCCAAAAATCCTATTTCACCAGAAGACCCACAGATCCAGAAGACGAGACGGAGGAGGGTGTGGCATCCCGCAAAACCACTACTAGAAAATCGCGTTGTTCTTGTGCATTGCATCGTCATCATCATGCATTGTTTGTCTAAAACTATTTTCGCAAAGCCGGTTTTGTTTTCTAAAATGCCCCGTCTTGCTTTCAAATTCAAACCCGGGTCGCCGGAATATTTTATTTTTCTACTATTGGTTTGCAAACGGTGCATTTAAAATAAATAAAAGATTGAATTATTTTTAGTGGGCAATGAACGGCCGATTCGACTTAACGACCACCCCTAGAAATTTAAATCGGTCCACCTAAATCCCTAGTCTACCCAACCTAACCTACCCAAACCCCCTCCACCCCACCCCACCCAATAGTTGGTGGCCACCTCATCTCTCCTCTACCCAACCAACCAGACGCCACTTGGCCACTCCCTCACCCTCAACCCAAAGACACACACAAACCCCACACTCGCCCACTGGACCCGGTCCACCCTACCCAAGACACATGCAACCCATGCCTGTTCTCCTCGCCTACAGGCCCACCCCACCAACCGTCCTCTCCTTCCTCCCACCTCACTGCCACGCCTGCCCTTCCTTCTTTTCCCCACCCCGCATCGCCGAGCTCGCCCGCCAGCCCCTTCGCTCCCGCCACGCCTCCTCCCGACCCCTCCGTCTGGCGCTCCGCAGCCCTCCTCCTTTCCTCCTCCTCCGTCTGCCCCGCCACCCCGCCTTCCTCCTCTCGAGCTTGGCCGGAGCCGCCCGCCGCCAAGGCCTTGCCGCTCCGGCGACCCTCGCCTGCCGCCATTAGCCCGCCGCCCTTCTTCCCTAACCCGCAAGCTCCCCGTCGCGCTCCGCCCGGCCTCCTCCGGCTTAGCTCGCCGCGTCTCTCCTCCGCATCCCGCTCTCGCCTGAGTCCCCTCTCGCTGCCAGGCCGCCGGGCCTCCGGCGACGCCGGCCAGCCTGCCCGACCTCCTCTCTCCACCGCGCCCCGCCGCCTCGCCGGCCGTCTTCCGCCAAGCGTCACCCGCGGTCCCTCCGCCAGCGCTGGCCGCCTCATCTCCGTCATCCGTCCGCTGCCGGCCCGCAGCGTGATCCACGCCTCCGTCTTCGCTGCTGGCGCTGCCGCCAGTCCGCCGCAGGTTGCCGCCGTCGTCCTCGCCAACCGGCCCGAGCGCCTCCTGCGGGCCCCGTGTCGCCGTCCGTGTCTCCTAGCATCTGGCCTCTGCTTCTGCACGCAGCAAGCGGCGATCGTGTACCCGCCTTCTGTAGCATCGAGTTGGACCGTTCGAGGAGCGGCCGATAGGTTGCCGCCGTTGATACCGGCGTTTTCAAGATCGCCACCGCAAAGCCATAGTGACAAGGCCTTGACACACATTGAAGTAACCGGAAGATCATCTACACGACGTCATGATCTTGATGCGGGATCGCCGTGGATCGCATCACGAGAAGCTCGAAGCCCGTTGCGGGCGGATGTTTCAAACGCGAAGATCGCTTCATGGTTTGAAGACCGATCACGCACGCCCGAACCCGTCCAAACACAAGACCCTCGAACCGCCAAGTTCTCCTCCGGACTTCAAGGCCGGACCCGGCCCGACAAGTTCTTCCGCTCGGGTCCGAGGACACCGAGACGCTGGACCCTCAAGTTCTCCTTCACGAACGCCAAGTACTGCCTCGGACGCCAAGACCCGAACCGAAAGGAACGCCAAGTCCGACCCGACCCGCGGACCCGACAGGGTATCCACGAATGCGACAAGATCTACCTCAGTTGTCCGAGAACGAACCCGTCGAACCCTGAACCCCGAGACCGACCCCGAACCCCGGAACCCCAAGATCTGCCGAACCCTAATGTGTGACCCTTATCCGAGAACCCTATTTTATAATTGCCAACTATATAAATTGTTGCATTTAATCATTCATCTCGCATGCATATTTGTGTGGTTTGGGGGCCTTATGCCGATTCACCTAATAATTAAATATGGGGCCCATATGCGGGCAAATCTAGCCTTATATTGGCCTCATTTAAATTTGCGTAGCGAACCGGTAACTTATTTTGCCATGTTAAGACAACATTTAATTGCGGGGTAGATAAACAACATGAGCCACCTATTTAATTGTCGGGACCCCGGTTCCACTTAATATGACCTAATTGCATCGCACCTTTGCCATGCCATGCATCATATCATAAGCATGCCGATCTTTTGCCGTAGTATTAAATATTGCATCCGTGTTTATTCTAGTGTTTTGCTTCTTCGCGGATAAGGCCGTTGAGTTGATGCGAGTGTCGACCGATCTTCGGTTGAACCTTGGCAATGTTTTCAGCGAGCATCTCCCCTTTCTACCTATCTTACTTTTATAGTATTTATTCCTCCTGATCTATTGCTATCTCGGTTGCGATGCTCTAGATTTCGTGCCGTGATATCCCTTGCAGCCTTATATTGCCTTGGACACATCCTATTACCTGTTGTTTGGTAGATAGTTGGACTTATGCGTCATAGTCGCTTGCTCAAGTGCTATTGCGTGTTGCCAAATGCCACGCTTGTTGGAGTAATGCCGCATGTGTTGTTGGAGATGATCATGGCTTTACTTATCGCTCACTTTAATTTCGTTTAATGACTAAAATTGAAGTAAGTAGGCATCGGTGGGTGATAGATAACATTTGGTTTCCGAACGCCCACTTGTGTCCGTAGGACCCCGAGTACTTGATACTGTTCCTTGATTTATCGCGCTATCCACATCCGGGAGGATTATGGGACCCCGAGCGAGCTTGATTCATCTTATTTCTTGGGGCCACAAACTAGTTTGAGGTTTTATTTACTATCTGTACTTATGCCATGCTTCTTTTGTATTTACGATTGCGAGGAGCACACTTGCTTAGGAATTGTGACCCGCTTACGCTGTATCGACAAGCCGCTTTGGGTTCCTGTCACTGACCGCCCCCACAAACCTTGGGTCCGTCTCGAGCTAGCTTACTTCATTGGTAAGACTTCAAGGGTGGCCTCAAATATTTCTGAATCCTGTGATTGCTTTGTCGTGAAAGCCTCGTTGGGTTTTGATTTGGTTTTTCCGAGGTTGATCGAGCGTGTGTTGCTATTGGTGCACCCACCGGTTAAAACTTTCGAAAGCCGTGTCCATGGTTATGGACGACTTGGAGCACAAGATCTCGATCATAGACAAGCATAACTAAAGTAGTGCTATAAATTTGACTATATAATGACTAGTAATCGGCTTCACTATAATGGAATGGCTAAATAATGCCACAATTGCTTGTTTGGATTGTCGCCATACCATTGTACCGACTAGTAAGTATTGCAACTACAACAAATGGCTAAATAAAAGTACCAACAAGCGCTGGGTTTTGGGTTTATATCATGCTATCTCAGATCGATTAGTAATTGCCGCAACTACAACGGAATGAATAATTAAAAGGCCCACTCGCTTTTATCGTGACAATTATCTATACCGACTAGTAATTGCGCAACGATAATCGAATAAATAAACCGCCAACGTGTGAGTTCCTCGGTTGACTTCCTCGTTTGGTATCGAGGGAAACACCAGATGGGTTTGTTTGGTGTTAGTTTGAGGTTGGATCCGGATAGGTCATTCTTATCCCTCTCTCGATAACCGCCATTGTATCGAGTCTCTATAGGTTGTTTAGTGCATGCCGCCACCGCCGCCCACCATACCTATGTAGGCGAGGACCGCCAATTCTAGCCTCGCGTGTCTTCGCCTCGATCGATGCTCCTCTTTTTCCTTTGCCCTTTGTCGGCACCCCTTTTGTTTAAGCAGGTTTTGAGATCGACGTCGTTAGCAGGGTTACCCTTCCGGCTTGGCCTGGGCAGGGTTATGAACGCCACTGGTTATTCTTCAGGGCTCTTAGCCCCATTTGCATCTTGTCCGTAGTCGGACGCCCCATCTTTTCAAGGTGATTTGGATCTTTGTACCTTATATCTGTAATCTTGACTCATGGAGTCGTGTTGTATATATATCTGTTTTGTGGGTCCCATCGAGGACTGCTGTGTAATGTTATTACTTCGTTTTTCACCCGCACGAAAGTGCCTGGTGGGCACCTTTGAATCGTTTCTATGCGGGTTTGGCGGGTTTCTCTCAAACTTGCATAGGGTCGATTCTGAGGGTGTTACAGAGTGGTATCAGAGCCCAGTGATACGATACCCACAAGTCCAAATCAGAGGATAATCTAGCTAACGGCCGAAGTAGAGTGTCAAAACTATTTTTGCAAAATCGGTTGGATAGTTCTGATTAGGTCTGATTTTACTCCTTACCCCTCTGCTATTCTCCTCTTACCTCTACGTGTTTTGAATCCGCTCTCGTCTCTTTCTTCGAGTCCAGGAATTCTTGTGGTTGGGTTTCCGTCGTACCTTCAGGGTTTCGCTTCCTTCCTTGATAACGGTGTTCTACCATCCGGTGTTCATGCTGCTTGAGGAATCCGTCTGCTGTGGTACCATTCTGTGTTCCTTGTTTGTGCCTTCCGGTGATTTCCGACGCGACGACATCATCTACGCCCGATCCGATGCAGAGTCTGCATCACTCCTTTGTTCTGAACCTCGCTTGTCAAGATCTTCAGTCTAATTCCGAGAGTTGGTTGCATAATCCGCCTATTCATGTGCAGAGTAATGGTTTGGGTGCGCGATGGACTGATCACCATCCAACTACTCTTATCATTCGCTCTTGTACATCGAATCGGTGGATCCAGCAGTTTTACTCCGTCCACGGAAGTTAGGGGTGGCTTAATTGTTGAAACCTCTACCTTCGACCTTTTGTTCCCGGAGTGTTCTCTCGACGATCACGGACAACGACCTCTTGTTAGTGGTGTCGCGAGAGCGCGAAATTTCAGATCGCCGACCTTCTTCCCAGTACCATGAGGCGGATCTCGAGGGCGAGATTCTTGTTAGTGGTGTCGAATTGTGGCATCCCGCAAAACCACTACTAGAAAATCGCGTTGTTTTTGTGCATTGCATCGTCATCATCATGCATTGTTTGTCTAAAACTATTTTCGCAAAGTCGGTTTTGTTTTCTAAAACGCCCCGTCTTGCTTTCAAATTCAAACCCGGGTCGCCGGAATATTTTATTTGTCTACTATCGGTTTGCAAACGGTGCATTTAAAATAAATAAAAGATTGAATTTTTTTAGTGGGCGATCGAGCGGGCGATTCTTAACGACCACACCCCGAAATTTAAATCGGTCCACCTAAATCCCTAGTCTACCCAACCTAACCTACCCAAACCCTCCACCTCACCCCACCCAATAGCTGGTGGCCACCTCATCTCCTCTACCCCCAACCAACCAGACGCCACTTGGCCACTCCTCACCCTCAACCCAGACACACACACAACCCCACACCTGCCCACTGGACCCGGTCCACCCTACCCAAAGACACATGCAACCCACGCCTGCTCCTCCCCCGCCTGGCACCCCCACCAACCGCGTCCTCTCCTTCCTCCCACCTCACTGCAAGACCGCCTGCCTCCTTCCTTCTTCCCTGCCATGGCCGCCGAGCTCGCCTCAGCCTCCCTTCGCCCCGCCACGCCTCCCCCGGACCCTCCGTCGCGCTCCAGCCCCTCCTCCTTTCTCCTCCGTCCGCCCCGCTCACCCCGCTTCCTCCTCTCGAGCTCGCCGGAGCCACTGGCCACGCTCCCTGGCCCCGGCGACCGCCCACCCCACCGCCATCACCTGCTCGCCACGCCTTCTTCCTAACCCGCAGCTCCCCGCCGCGCCTCCTCCTTTTCCGGCGAAGGCCCGCCCGCCATGGCCGCTCCTCCCAAGGCCGCTTAGCTCGCCTGCTGCTCTCTCCTCCCGCATCCTGGCCGCCCATGAAGTCCCCCTTCTCGCCAAGGCTGCGTGGCCGCCGGCCTCCCCGGCGACGCTGCCACCTGCCTCGAACCTCTCTCCTCAAGGCCTGCCGCCTCTCTCGCTGTCGTCTTCCGCCAAGCTGCGCCCACCGCGTCCTTTGCGCCAGCGCTGCCGCCTCATCTCCGTCGTCCGTCCGCCCGGCCTGGCGTGATCCACGCCCGGTCCCGAAGCTGCCCGCTGGCGCCGCCCGCAGAAGGCTGCCGTTGCCGCCCTCGCCAACCGCCCGAAGCGCCTCGCGCCCCGTCTGCGTCGTGTCTCCGGCATCCGGCCTCTGCGTATCTCGCTAAGGCAGAAGCGGCGATCCGTGTGTACCCGCCTCGTAGCATCGAGTTGGACCGTTTCGAGGAGGCGGCGATAGATTGCTGCCAGTTTGATACCGACGTTTTTCAAGATCGCCACCGGCAACCGAAGCCATAGTGACAAGGCCTTCGACACACATTGAAGTAACCGGAAGATCATCTACACGGACGTCATGATCTTCGATGCAGGACTGCTCGTGGATCAGTACCAATACAAGAAGCTCGAAGCCCCGTTGCCAGGCTCGGATGTTTCAAACGCGAAGATCTGCTTCATGGTTTCGAAGACCGATCACGGCACGCCCGAACCCCGTCAAACACAAGACCCTCGAAACCGCCAAGTTCTCCCTCCCGGACCCCGAAGGCCGGACCCGGACCGACAAGTTCTTCCGCTCGGGTCCGAGGACACCGAGACGCTGGACCCTCAAGTTCTCCTTCACGAACGCCAAGTACTGCCTCGGACGCCAAGACCCAAACCGAAAGGAACGCCAAGTCCGACCCGACCCGCGGACCCGACAGGGTCTCCACGAATGCGACAAGATCTACCTCAGTTGTCCGAGAACGAACCCGTCGAACCCTGAACCCCGAGACCGACCCCGAACCCCGGAACCCCAAGATCTGCCGAACCCTAATGTGTGACCCTTATCCGAGAACCCTATTTTATAATTGCCAACTATATAAATTGTTGCATTTAATCATTCATCTCGCATGCATATTTGTGTGGTTTGGGGGCCTTATGCCGATTCACCTAATAATTAAATATGGGGCCCATATGCGGGCAAATCTAGCCTTATATTGGCCTCATTTAAATTTGCATGCTTAACCGGTAACTTATTTTGCCATGTTAAGACAACATTTAATTGCGGGGTAGATAAACAACATGAGCCACCTATTTAATTGTCGGGACCCCGGTTCCACTTAATATGACCTAATTGCATCGCACCTTTGCCATGCCATGCATCATATCATAAGCATGCCGATCTTTTGTCGTAGTATTAAATATTGCATCCGGTGTTTATTCTAGTGTTTTGCTTCTTCGCGGATAAGGACGTTGAGTTGATGCGAGTGTCGACCCGATCTTCGGTTGAACCTTCGACAATGTTTTCAGGCGAGCATCTCCCCCTTTCTACCTATCTTAATTTTATAGTATTTATTCCCTCCTGTTGATCTATTGCTATCTGTGTTGCGATGCTCTAGATTTCGTACCCGTGATATCCCTTGCAGCCTTATATTGCCTTGGACACATCCTATTACCTGTTGTTTGGTAGATAGTTGGACTTGCGCGTCGTAGTCGCTTGCTCAAGTGCTGTTGCGTGTTGTCAAATGCCACAGTTGTTGGAGTAATGCCGCATGTGTGTTGTTGGAGATGATCATGGCTTTACTTATCGTTCACTTTAATTTCTGTTTAATGACTAAAATTGAAGTAAGCAGAGGCATCGGTGGGTGATAGATAACATTTGGTTTCCGAACACCCACTTGTGTCCCGTAGGACCCCGAGTACTTGATACCTGTTCCTTGATTTATCGCGCTATCCACATCCGGGAGGATTATGGGACCCCCCTGAGCCAGAGCTTGATTCAGTCTTATTTCTTGGGGCCACAAACTAGTTTGAGGTTTTATTTACTATCCTGTACTTATGCCATGCTACTTTTGTATTTACGATTGTGCGAGGAGCACACTGCATCGCTTGTTAGGAATTGTGACCCGTTACGCGATCGACAAGCCCAGCTTTGGGTTCCCGCCATAAATGGCCCCACAAACCTTGGGTCCGTCTCGAGCTATCTTACTGCTATGGTAAGACTTCAAGGGTGGCCCCGAAATATTTACGAATCCTGTGATTGCTTTGTCGAAAGCCTCGTTGGATTTTGATTTGGTTTTTCCGAGGTTGATCGGCGTGTGTTGCTATTGGTGCACCCTGGCCGGGTTAAAACTTTCTGAAAGCCGTGTCCGCGGTTATGGACGACTTGGAGCACAGTATCTCCATCATAGACAAGCATAACTAAAGTAGTGCTATAAATTTGACTATATAATGACTAGTAATCAGCTTCACTATAATGGAATGGCTAAATAATACGCCCACAATTGCTTGTTTGGATTGTCGCTACGACCATTGTACTGACTAGTAAGTATTGCAACTTCAACGGAATGGCTAAATAAAGTACCAACAACTTTGGGTTTTGTGTTTATATCATGCTATCTCAGATCGATTAGTAATTCTTTGCAACTACAACGGAATGAATAATTAAAAGGGCCCATGCTTCTTTTATCGTGGACAATTATCTATACGACTAGTAATTGTTGCAACGATAATCGAATAAATAAAGCGCCAACTGTGAGTTTCGGTTGACTTCCTCGTTTGGTATCGAGGGAAACACCATGATGGGTTTGTTTGGTGTTAGTTTCAGTTGGATCCGGATAGGTCATTCTTATCCCTCTCGATAACCGCCAGTTGTATCGAGTCTCTATAGGTTGTTTAGTGCATCTTTGCCGCTCGATCCACCATACCTATGTAGGCGAGGACCGCCGAATCTAGCCTCGCTGTGTCTTGGCCTCGATCGACGCCTCCTCTTTTCCTTTGCCCTTTGTCGGCACCCCTTTTGTTTAAGCAGGTTTTGAGATCGACGTCGTTAGCAGGGTTACCCTTCCGGCTTGGTCTGGGCAGGGTTATGGACGCCACTGGTTATTCTTCAGGGCTCTTAGACCCATTTGCATCTTGTCCGTAGTCGGACGCCCCATCTTTTCAAGGTGATTTGGATCTTTGTACCTTATATCTGTAATCTTGACTCATGGAGTCGTGTTGTATATATATATCTGTTTTGTGGGTCCCATCGAGGAATGTTGTGTAATGTTATTACTTTGTTTTCCACCCGCACGAAAGTGCCTGGTGGGCACCTTTGAATCGTTTCTATGCGGGTTTGGCGGGTTTCGCTCAAACTTGCATAGGGTCGATTCTGAGGGTGTTACAGAGGGCCATGAGGGGCCCACACACCCTGGCCGTGCAGGCTGAGGCTGGCCGCGCCTAAAGGGGGTGTGGCCACCTCGGGCACCCCCTCGGCCTCCCTCTTCGCCTATAAGAAGCCTCCTGACCTAAAAACGGGGGGATCGACGTTTTTCCAGAAAGAGTTCCGTTGCGTCGCCACCACCAGAAACCGCGATTCGGAACCAGAAACTCCGTTCTGGCACCCTGTCGGGACGGGGATTTGGAGGAGATCATCGCCATCATCATCACTGACGCCTCTCCATCAACCATCCATGTTATAATTTGTATACGGTGTGGGGACTTCCATTTTGTGGAAACAAAAAAATTAACTAACAAACACATTGTTCTCGCCAACTTTTATTACCACTATACAAAGTCTAAAGGAATACAACTCACAAACACATAGTGTTCTCACCTATTTTTTATTACCAAAATGTGTGCCGGTGCAAGAGCCGGGGAATTGTGCGCCAAGGCGTGTTCAATGTGTTCGTATCCATACAACTTGAATTCCGGCTCTAACGGAGATTATAAGTTTTCCTTTTGCTATGGTTTTAAACCGCGCCGTGATGGAAAATGAATGATTCGAATGTTTGTTTTGGAGTATTTAATGAATTCTAAGTATTTTATTAGGATCTTCTCATGTTGAATTTATTTGGTTATCTACAATTTCTTATACTTCACCATACATTAGTCTTTCTAAACATTTTTTACATCTTTTCCAATCTATATAAACCATTATGTCCGCGAAGATTTAGAAGGAAGGCCTTACAAAGATATTTGTAGGATTTTTTTTGCTGTCTTATTGGTTTCTTTAACCTACAATATTCAATATTTATTAAAGAAACCTTATAATGATGGACATCCGGTGCAGGAGTCACGGAATTGTACACCAAGGTTACTTATTGTACTACATTTTAATATTAGTTATGGTATTGTATCTTCTTATTTCTCTAATTGTAAGCGTTTGTCTAAAACCGTATTGTGAATTTGTCGTCTAATTTTTAATGCCATCATACCAAATATAAACCGGTGTGAATTTAACGGTCTTGTGCTCCAAGGCACCCTAAATCTAGTAGGCTACAATCGTATGGCACCCACCACATAGAGGCTAATGCTACAAGAGTCCAATTCCAATACTACTTGTAATCTATCCACATAATATAATACAACTTCAAGTCCTAACTTAACCCAACTCGTATATAATATTAAACACAAACACATGAGGTGGTGTTTTGGCTCCTATGTGCAAATGAACGTATTATAAAAATATAAAAAATAAATTTAAAAATGTCGAAAAATTCTAATATAATATTTTCTTTATACATCTGACATTCTATGTTTATACATTTTTTTTTTGGAAAAAGTAATATTTTATGTGGTTTGTGTAGAGAAGAAAAAAAGTCTGTGAATAGTCGTGTTGGATCATCGAAGTTTTTTAATGAGACACGAGAAATATTCCTTTTCCCGAAAACTTGTGTGCAGAGATAAAATGTCCGAAGAAACATGCGAATATTTTTTTATAATTATTTTAATATTTTAAAATATGTTTTCAACAATAGGTTCATATGCATGAGTGATCCAAATTTTGTTTCTGACAAACACAACATTTATCGTCTCTTAATCCCAACCTCGAGAAATAATGTTTAACATATCACGGAACATGTAAGGGGACTGGCCGACGACGACATCTATGCCGCTACCTTCTTGAAGGCGCCACTTTGGAGTCCTTGACCTTGCGGTTTGTGGGTTTGCGACAGCTGGGCAGGGTTGTTTGTTGTCAAGGCTAGTGGATGCCGGTGCAGCGAATCCGGGCGGTTGTAGTGCGTCGAGGCGGCGGCCTCGGAAGGCCTTGCAGCAACGGCTATCTGGGGCATGGCCATGGCCTAACAAGGCATGGGTGGCGAGCTGGTGCTACAAGGATAGTGAGTTCGTCGGCCTGGTCGACACAATCTGACGTTCGATCAGTCTGGCATGTCGGGGAAGCGGCCCTGAACTTTTGGCGCAATGTTCGTGGTCTGCGGATGACTGTCTTGAGTAGCATGGGCTACACACCATCCATGTCGTGCGGCGCTGCGGCTCGGGTACGATCGGGGGATGTCGAAGCGGCGGCTCTGAGCTTGGAGGTGTGTATTGAGTGCGGCGGTGATCTATTGTCGTGTAGGCGACGAGGCTCCGCTGTTTGTGAGGTTTTTTGGTTGGTTTTCCTTACAAACTGGACTGTGTATGTATGGTTTTTAGGCCCGGTTTTCCTTATAAACCGAGTCAACGGTCGTTTTGACTTTCTCCTCGTACGCGATCAATATAACAATTCTTCTATTGTTATTCAAAGAAAACATGTGAGGGGATCTTAACATTTATCTACAACCGACCTTAGCATAAAATCGATAATAAGTCAATTTTGTTACCAAATTTTCTTAGTTCGTCTCTCGCCAATCCGTCTAATCAGTTCCTGCCGCAGTCCCTGCCGCATAAGCTAAGGCTAGTGAGCTAGTAGCTTCTTTTGTTTCTTCGTAATGTACCCCCAAATATTACCTGACAAGCTTTGTGTGATGATTTTTTGAATTAAGGCCTATCATAATGGGGTCACTTAGTGTCGTATTCTAAATAAAATGGTGGTATGGTATTAATTAAGAAAAATAGAAGGTTGTTATATCTTAGCGAGAATACAAACCTTGCACGTAGCATAGCTAAAAATAGTTGATAGCCCAATCAGATGAATGCATAGACAAAATCATTAAAGGAGAGGTCATCTCTTAGGCTCGTTGCAGTAGGGAATAACTAATAGTAATCTAAGTTACCACCTTTATAGTTTAAGACTGTTTATAGTAGTGAGTAATATAAGGTGTTATCATATACTCTTTTCGTTTTAAAATATAAAACGTCTAAGGATTAGTTAAAAGTCAATCTTACTAACTTTAACTATTTTTTATATATACAATATTAAATGGACATATTAATAAAATATACTTTATGGTGAATCTATTTATATTGGTTTAGTATCGTAAATGTTCATATTTTTGTGTGGACAAACTTGAAAAATATTGACTTTAACTATTATATTTTGAGATAAAGGGAGTACATGATACTACTCTATGCTACTATCTCCATAGTGCATAGTAATTTAGTGGTAGCAACTTAGAATGATTAGGTCATATCCTCGTCTTGTCTTGGAGTATGTGATGTTATGATAACATAGTTAGTTACCACAAGCCAGTCTCTCCTTATTTATTGACCCGTCGTATCATTTAAATGTCTAATTAACATTGCATATTGCATGTGTTTGCATGTTGCCATCTACTAGTAGTCTAAGTTAGCATCTGAGTTAGTATTATAGTAGATGACTACATTGATGAGGTTATACCCATTTATCTTGAAAAGTGCGATGTTACCTAATCATCTCTCTTCTCATCTAGTGTAACAACTACCTACGATTACTTTCATTATGGTTAGTTGCTAAAATATTTATCTCTCCTACGATGATATGCTAAGATAAGTTGCATTGTAAAGGCCTCACAAATTGCCATGTGTTCTTAAGAAAAAAAAGCTTTTTATTTTTTTAGTCTTAAAAAAAGAACAGTCCAGGGTTCCTTCGAAGGGAAGCTGACTTGGGGAGTTGGGACTCAGCGCTCCTCCGGGACCGGGCCGCGGGACCCACCCAACACCACCCTCCTAAAAGCCCTCTTTCTTCATACTCCCTCCCGTCGTCTCCATCTCTCTCCCCCCTGCCCCCAAACCCTCGCCTCGCCCGCGAGCGCGAGAGCCCGCTCCGAAACGGGAGGCACGGCACTGCCCGCCTCGCGCCGGAGAGACCAAGCGCGCCTCTCCTCCCCCTCCCCGTCTTCCCAGTCGACGGCGGCATCGAGTCGTCCCCTCCGGGCGGCGCAGATCCCCAAAACCCTAAAAGCCCTGGCGCGGTAGGGTTTGGTCCGCGCATCCCAGCGGGGGTTCGCCTGCCATGGCGCCCATCAACAGCTCCAACATGGAGCTGCACTCGCAGAAGCTCCTCGAGCCTGACCTACGTACGCCCGCCCTCCCTCCTCCTATTTTCTGTTTTTTTTTTTAATTTCTCGCCACGCCAATTCTGTAGCCGTGTTCCCCCGATTTTGCTCTCTCTCAGACGAGTGTTCACCACCAACATTGTCTGTCAAAATTTGTGCTTACTCTCATTCGCAAAAAAGGGTATTTATACCGATTACAGGGTTTTTTCAAGTCAGACTGTTGTCAGGACCATATACATTGTTTCCCAGTCAGACTGTTGGTCTTGTTCACCTTCCTGAATCTCGCATTACCCTAATGGTTTATTTGTATGTCCATATTTTTTTACCGTATCTGTTAAACAGAGGCATATTGGCTCCAATGTGCACATTTTTCTTAGAATTTTAGTGCCAGATTTCTGCATCTTGTCTCTTGCCTGGAACCGTATGAAGCTTTTCCATGTTTGTTCATTATTCTAGCATGTATTTCTCCATTGTAGAATTTTTGGAGCAGCCTGCACTCTAGTTTCCTGCATCAATTTATCATAAAGGCAACTTTTCCAATTCCAAATTGCAAACCATAATGTTTGCTCTGGCTTTGGTGATTCTTTTGGCTCAATGGTCCTTTGACTAATCATCCGTTCAACTATTATGCAGCTGTGCAAGTCAGGCTGCAGCTTGTGATGGAAGTTCGGGACAGCCTGGAGATGACACATACTCCCGACTACCTCAACTTCCTTCGTTGCTACTTCAGGGCCTTCTCAGCCATCCTGAGCACCTACACCACACCACAGGGCACTGAAAATGCTGAGCACAAGCTGCGCAATGTTGTGATCGAAATCCTCAACCGACTTCCACACAGTGAGGTGCTCCGACCCTTTGTGCAGGATCTGCTCAAGCTCTCTCTCCGTGTGCTGACGCAGGACAATGAGGACAATGCCCTTCTTGCTATCCGAATTGTATTTGACCTTCTACGCAACTTCCGCCCTACTGTTGAGGCGGAGGTGCAGCCGTTTCTTGATTTTGTTGTTGCCATATACCGCAACTTCAAATTTACTGTGAAGCACTTCTTCGATAACCCCAACGCCAGTGCCAATGTTGTTGCTGCCGTTCCAAGTCAGCATTTGGACTCAATTTCTGATGCCCCAGGCATGTTGACAGTGCCAGGCGGTGGGCAACTCAACCCAAGCGCACAGTCATTCAAGATAGTTACGGAGAGCCCTCTTGTGGTGATGTTCCTATTTCAGTTGTATGCTAAGCTTGTGCAGACAAATATTCCGTTCTTGCTGCCGCTCATGGTGGATGCGATTGCTGAAAACGGGCCAGACAAGGTGCCACCTCACCTGAAAACACCCTTTGTTGAATTGAAGGGTGCACAAGTCAAGGTAGGGCAGAGTTATTTAACTTATTTACCTTGTATGTGGAGCTCTTAATGGATTGATGGTTTGTGTTGCAGACGTTGTCGTTCCTGACGTACCTGCTAAAGAGCAATGCTGATTATATAAAGCCATATGAGAATAGTATATGCAGCAGTATTGTAAAGTTGCTTGTTACATGCCCCGCAGACTCGGTTTCCATAAGAAAGGTTAGCATGACTTGCCAACTACTGTAACTAGGTGTGGCATTATGCACTATTTGTAAATATTTTTTATTTATGGAATTCCAGGAGCTCTTAGTTGGTCTGAAGCAAGTCCTCAACACTGAATACAGGCGTGGGCTGTTTCCTTTGATTGACACACTTCTTGATGAAAAGTAAATAAGTCCTTAACTTCTTGTCGGCAATTGTTGTCTTACTGCTAACATCCAGTTCTTCTTGTTTAGTTTTGAATGTGGGCTTGCTATACGCAATCTGATTCATGGCTAATTTTGTAGCACTTCACGTCTGAATGCTCACTACCATATTTTTGTTCCATGATTTTTAATGCGGGGGCAAGATGGTTTACCATGTGGTGTGCTAGCTATCGATCTAATGTCATAACTCATGACCACTTGTTCCTTTTGGTGTTCTCTTGTAGTTACTTTGGGAGGCTCAGTGTTTCTAGACAAAGTTCAACTAAACAAGATCAAATAAGCTCCTTGCTATTACAGACAAGGCTGATGCAAAGTAGTTGGAAGCCAACGTTTTGTAAAAAACATAGCCCCTCTTGTTTTGAACTCATCTGTTTTGATTTACAAAAAATCGCTATAAACCTGTAAATAGAGATATATCATATCCACCGGGCCGTCAATGAAGTACAATGTGTTAAGCTGATCGTTTTCTTATGATTGTTGTGTTACACAACTCAACTGGGTATATAATATTTTTATCATTTTTGTCCCGTTATAGATATTCCAGCATGCATGCTTGACCCTTAGTTTCAAACAAAATTGTAACACTTGATTTTTGTCTACCAGGGTTTTGGTTGGCACAGGGCGAGTTTGCATCGAGACATTACGACCACTTGCTTACACCCTTCTTGCAGAGTTGGTGCATTATGTCCGAGGAGACCTTTCCCTTCCACTGGTTGATCTTATTCTTTAAATCTAGCATGTCAATCTTGTTAAGTTACTTATTTTTTATTTCACGAGATCTCAAAGTTCGCATTTGCTCGGTCAGAATTTTGGCAGTTCCATTGTTTAGATTCTAGAGGGATAACTTTTATCTTGTTTGCTCATTGGAAGCACCATCAATCTAATCATGACATGTCTTGATCAATTAATCATGACATGTCTTGATCAATTAATCATAACATGTCTTGATCAATTAGTCGTCATTCTAGGTGATGTCAGATGTTTATTTTTGGTATCTGTGATGTAGATACTGTAATTTTCCTGATACATCAAAGATTATGCAAATATCTTTGAGAGCAAACTTCTGCTTTGTCTACTGTATTCATGACCTAGTTTTGGGGATGGTTATACTAAAGTATTAACTTCATTGTTGTGCAGTTGTCACGGATCATCTATTTGTTTTCTCGGAATATGCATGATTCATCGTTAACTCTCGTAATTCATACGACTTCTGCTCGTCTAATGCTTAATCTGGTATGCTTACTCTTCTTCCTTTCTTTAGTATAAAAATGGCATTAACCAAGGTTTCAAATCATCCTGGCTGCCGGATATGGGATGAAGAGAGTGAATTCATTGCCATTGCTACATTTGTTCCACGATATCGTAGTAGCAGATATAGAAAAATCCGTGAATCTTGAGCTTGAGCTCGGTAGACTCTATGAAGTTCCCTTTCTCCCTATCGTTCTGTGCTGTGTGGCAGTGGCTATGCTGGGAGGGAAGTGGAAAAAAACCCAAAATCTCCCCCTAACATAGGCGGATGGTCCTAGCAAGCATGCCTGCTAGAATTGTGTTATTTCTTTTCCCAGTCATTTTCCTTTTCTCTTTGTTGTAGATATGTTTATCCTAAATTATGTCATGTACCTTATATTTTACATTGCGTAAACTTTGATTCTATTTATGCTTCTATGTCTCCTAAATTCCTACCGTACACGGTATTTTTTTTAATTCCTTGCCGTATGAGCTTATTATAATCTAATTTGCACCAAGACGACCCTATGTGTTTTCCTTCCGTAATTCAACATTTATGAGAATAATGAACCTTGTCCACAAAAAAGCTAATCAGTAGTTTTATCAAAATTGACATTTGTAAACTGCTGATTTTTCTGTTGCCTCTGTAGGTTGAGCCCATATATGAAAAGGGCGTTGACCAGCAAAGCATGGATGAAGCACGAGTATTGTTGGTAAGAGTTGTTGGTTGTAATAGTTCACGCCAATTATCTTTTCTTAGCTAACACTTGTGAATCACCAGGGGCGCATATTGGACGCATTTGTTGGAAAATTTAGGACACTGAAGCGCACAATTCCTCAGGTATATGGAAGTTTAGGACCTTTGCTCAATCCATTGCACAACTGGAAATTCGTAGTAACAGCTGTGTAGTTTTATCCTTATCGTGAGCACATAGTGGAACTCTATTATTCTTTTGGGACAGTTAGCATGTTGCTGTAAAATAGCGAGGCATAGTATTATGGGATCTTCCCCAACTATCCTTACCGTATTCTCCTTGCTAGTCATTGGCATGATATATTCTCCCCTGCGGTCACTGCCTATGCACATGGTATATTTCTCCGCTAGTTACTTGGTTGACTGAAGAGGTCTGCTTGTCCTGGCAAAAGAGATAAAGTTCCTTTTAAGTAACATGTAGGTTTGCGTGGTTCGCTGTGGCTGGGCGCTCTGTCTCTTATATTTATCTATATATACTCTACATATTGGCATGGTTATCCTGCAATAGTAACATATCAGTTCGTTAGATTTCTATGATGAACAACAATGAAATCTAGCTATCATCTTACTTCAGTTTCAGCTTCTTTGTGTACCAGAATTGAAAATGTACTGGTAAATTCATGTTACGTGCTACTAGTACGTGTATCTCATGATCTACTTTTGAGCCATAGTACTTAATTTTGTATCAAGCTCCCAGTAATTTGTTTAGAGGTTTAAACAGAAGACATTTTTTCCTCATTCCGTTTCATGCTTCATAGTGCCTTACTCTTGTTCTCTCTAGTTGCTTGAAGAAGTTGAGGAAGGGAAGGAGCGGCCTAATTTGAGAATGAAGCTGGAAGTCCCATTACAGGTGTGTTTCGTGTGATTGTTTGGGTTATATGTAACGCTCCTGTGATCATTATCATCTGCAAAAAGCTAGATCTGCCTCTTTCTTCAGGCAATACATGTCACTTGACCTTTCTTGAATTGAGTTAAGTCGTTTGACCACTGGGTCGTCCAGCTCAAATTTCTGAAATAAGAAAAGACATAATAGTCGATCCTTCTGCATGTGTTGCACACCACACATTTTTAGCTAACTTCTTCCGCTAATGGAAGTGTGAAACATAAGCCTGGAAAAGTTGCCAAATAAAAAGATTCTGAGTGGTAGCACTGAATGATAGGTATTACCTTTTTTTTTCTTTCTAACAGTGGCAGTTTCCATTGCGAGGAATGATTTTTTATCAATGTTGTCAAGATTCATTTTATATTCCTATTTTCCTTATTGGTGACATGAGTAAGAAGGTTGTTTTTAAATGATAATATGCTGAAAATCGATTATCTTGAAAAGAATAATCCCCTCTTAACTCCACCTGTTAATTTGTCCAAATGTTAGTGCCAAGTGCTTGAGTTCCAAAGATTTGTACTGCCAAACCATACTAATTGCTCCCATCATATGCAGGTAGCCTGTCTTCCCATTATAAGCTGCAATTCATTCAAAATAGTAAAATACATACCAATGTCTTAGTTAGCGAGATGAAACAGTGGCCCATAGTTTGATCTGATTCGACTGCTGTTTTTGTTTTTCTGATGGTTTATTGAACCATTTTGACATTATTTCTGTAGACCGTGCTGAATTTGCAACCACCCTTGGAGTATACGAAGGAGATTAATGATTACAAAAGTCTGATAAGGACACTTGTAATGGGTACGCATTGTTTGTTATATAAAGTATTCATGCCATTTGAAGTGTTTAAGTGCTGACATGCATCTGTGGCTAGACATCTGAACTGCTATCAATTTCTTATTGAACACACCAGGAATGAAGACGATAATTTGGAGCATAACCCATGCTCATTGGCCACGCCCACAGGTATTATGGACTTCGTGAACTGCTGGATAGTTAATTTGGCCATTTGTCATTTTCTTTATGCTCTAGCCCTCAAGTTCTTACATCGTATCATGTGTTGGCAGCAACAAAATCAACAATCTTCTAATATATCAGTACAACCCTTCAGGGGACTGCGGGAGGATGAGGTCCTTCACTCTATCTGAGACTTTCTTCCTCTTGGTTGACTGAGCTCCGTTGCTAATAAATCTTGATCATCTCTTCTAGGTGCGGAAGACTTCGGGTGTTCTAAAATCTGGGGTTCACTGTTTAGCTCTATTTAAGGAAAAAGATGAGGAGAGGGACATACTGCAATGTTTCTCACAAATGCTAGCTATAATGGAAGCTCGTGATATAATGGATATGTTTTCCTTCTGCATGCCAGACCTCTTTGATTGCATGATAACAAATAACCAGCTTTTACACATATTTTCCACCCTTCTGCAAGCTCCAAAGGTTCTCCGGCCCTTCACAGATGTATTGATTAATTTCCTTGTTAGCTCGAAGCTTGATGCTCTGAAGCAACCAGATTCACCTGCAGCAAAGCTTGTTTTGCAACTCTTCCGCTTCTTGTTTATTGCTGCAGCAAAGGCTCCAGAAAGCTGCGAACGCACTCTTCAACCACATGTGCCAGTAATAATGGAAGTTTGCATGAAGAGTGCTGCCGAAGTTGAGAAACCTCTTGGTTACATGCATCTTCTCCGTAGCATGTTCCGTGCATTGAACAGTGCTAAATTTGATTCGTTGATGCGTGACCTTATTCCATCTCTTCAACCTTGCCTCAATATGCTGCTCTCGATGCTTGATGGGCCCACTAGTGAGGATATGCGGGACTTGATTCTAGAGCTTTGCCTGATATTACCTGCTCGTTTGAGTTCATTGCTCCCTCACATTCCTCGTTTGATGAAACCTCTTGTTCTTGCTCTGAGAGGGAGCGACGATCTTGTGAGCTTAGCACTTTGTACACTTGAATTTTGGATCGATAGCCTTAACCCTGATTTTCTGGAACCTAGCATGGCTAGTCTAATGTCTGAGGTCATTCTTGCTTTATGGTCCCACTTAAGGCCCCTTCCCTACAAATGGGGTACAAAGTCCCTGGAACTCTTAGGTAAGCTAGGGGGCCGAAACAGGCGATTTCTGAAGGAGCCCCTAGCACTTGAATGCAAGGAAAATCCAGAACATGGACTTCGTTTAGTTCTGACTTTTGAGCCTGCAACACCATTTTTAGTTCCTCTGGACAGATGCATACACTTCGCTGTTGGTGCTGTTATGCAAGGTAGTGGTATGGAAGCTTTCTACAGGAAACAAGCTCTTCAGTTTATTCGAGTATGCCTAAATTCTTTGTTAAATCTGAGGGAAAATGTACCTGGTGAGGGTGTGGGCCCTGGAGTTCTTGGGCATCTGCTCATATCTTCATTGGATTCCTCAAGACGTCGCAATGATGCTTCAGATATGAAGGTTGGTGTACTATATTAAGACACTACTCAGTGCATCCTGTGTATACTATGTATAATTAGTGTATGTCCTTTCTTCTTTGGATGTCTTAGAATGCATGAGTTGAGCATCTTAAAATTCTGACCCTAAAATGCACAATAAGTATTTGGATATATTATTCAGATTTTGTTGGCATACCTTCTGTAAATGGCGAAAGTAGTGGCAAGGACTGTATCAGTAGCCAACACAACAAGTGAAAGAAAATGGGTCTTAGTGTTGCTATTTAATCAGGCCTTTATTATCTTATTATGATGAAATATGGCATCCTTATTTGTACATTCTCCATATATTTACGTATTACCTAAGTTGCTAAAATGTAGTCAGGTTTATTTTGACATGACACTCATTTCAACTTGATAAGCCAATATACAAGTTTCTATTTATTGAATTAGCTCTTTCTACTGAACTAACCTAAAATTGTAGACATCTTCATTCTTTGGATTATAGTGGCCTTGCTGGTGTTTAGTTTCCTCTCTTACTCTGACGTAAGGGACCCCTGCATTGTTGCAAAGTAGGCACATGTGATTTTTGTATTCCATGCAATATCTGGGCTACCGATTGTAGTAACTAACTGCAGCTAGGTGTTTAATCAGGTGTTATCACAAGGCATGCGGATCTTTTAGATATTTTTTCAGATCTGTTAATCACTTGCCCATAAGTTTATGTGATCTATGTACACATCAAAATGATTTTATAGATTTGTGAGAATTGATTTTGGACTTGGAGCAATATTTTTGTTGTTGGTCTCCATGCTCTAGCCATCTTATGCGTTGGTTACTGGATTGTTTCTTACGGATGCTTCCCTTTTTTTTACATGTTTTTAGGGAGATTTAGGTGTGAAGACAAAGACACAATTACTGGCAGAGAAATCTGTTTTCAAGATTTTGCTTGTAGCTATCATCGCAGCTAAAGCTGACACCAGTCTTCAAGACGAGAAGGATGACTTTGTTGTTGATATATGCCGGCATTTTGCTATACTTTTCCATGTTGATCCGACATCCTCCAACCAATCTGGATTTGTGCAGCCTATCGGTTCGTCCCTCTCATCTGGCATGGCCATGGGATCTAGACCAAGAAACAACACATCATCTAATCTCCGTGAGTTGGACCCTTTAATATTCTTGGATGCAATAGTTGAAGTACTATCTAGTGAAAACCGTCAACATGCAAAAGCTGCTCTATCTGCTTTGAATACTTTTGCTGAGACACTAATCTTTCTTGCACGAATGAAACACACGGGCATGCTAAGAGGAGGTCCAAGCACTCCTATGCTAGTTTCTAGTCCATCTTTGAATCCAGTATATTCTCCTCCCCCGAGTGTGCGGGTTGCTGTATTTGAGGAACTATTGCCCCGCTTATTGCACTGTTGTTATGGTAGCACATGGCAAGCTCAGATGGGTGGTGTAATAGGCCTTGGAGCATTGGTTGGTAAAGTGTCCGTGGATACTCTATGCATCTTTCAGGTCAGAGTTGTACGTGGTCTTATATACGTTCTTAAGAGGCTTCCAGTGCATGCAAACAAAGAGCAGGAGGAGACAAACCATGTCCTAACGCAAGTTTTACGGGTAGTAAACAACGCAGATGAAGCAAACAGTGAACCCCGCCGACAAAGTTTCCAGGGAGTTGTTGAATTTCTTGCTCTGGAGCTGTTTAACCCCAATGCTTCGATGGTTGTGAGAAAGAATGTGCAGGCATGCTTATCACTGCTTGCAAGTAGGACTGGCAGCGAAGTCTCTGAATTACTTGAGCCTTTGTATCTGCCATTGCTTCAGCCTCTGATTTCACGACCATTGCGTTCGAAGAATGTTGAGCAACAGGTTTCCATATATTTCTGATGTTTACTCATCCAGCTTAAACTCGTATAGTACCAATTGATGGATTTTTTCTCCTCTTTCCATCACAGGTGGGTACTGTTACAGCTCTGAATTTCTGTCTAGCTCTGAGACCACCTCTTCTGAAGTTGTCGCCTGAGCTCGTCAATTTTTTGCAAGAAGCGCTGCAAATTGCGGAGGCCGATGAAACAGTATGGGTCACTAAGTTGATGAATGCAAAAATAGTTATGACATGGAACAAACTAAGAACTGCGTGCATTGAACTGCTGTGTACTGCGATGGCTTGGGGAGACCTGAAAGCTCCAAATCACAGTGACTTGCGGGCAAAGATTATCTCGATGTTTTTCAAGTCTCTAACGTGTAGGACAACCGAGATTGTCAATGTTGCCAAGGAGGGGCTCCGTCAGGTAACGTTTAGATGCACTTACTTTTTCTTTATATTGACATTTTTCCTTGGAAATCCAGAATTTTTGGTAGCCTTCATTTGTCAATTCTGGTACTTGCTAATAACTAGTCCATTTTTTTTCATCTGGTATGTTCTCACTTGTAATTGCATTTATAGGTTGTGCAACAACAGAGGATGCCAAAAGATCTCCTGCAGAGCAGCTTAAGGCCCATCTTAGTTAACTTAGCACAGACAAGGAGTCTCACTATGCCGTTACTGCAAGGGTTGGCCCGTCTGCTTGAATTACTGTCAAACTGGTTTAATGTAACTTTGGGTGCGAAGTTACTCGATCACTTGAAAAAATGGCTGGAGCCAGAAAAGCTTGCACAGACTCAAAAATCTTGGAAAGCTGGAGATGAGCCAAAAATAGCCGCAGGTGACATTTTTATGACATCTTTACATGTTCTTCTATTTTTTCCTCCAAATAGGATATTGTGTGTGAAAGAACTGCATGTGCATGGCACTCCACATTTATACACTATTTTATTGCACATGAATTGGTTATAAAACCTCAATAGATTTCTGAGTTGTGATGCGAAAGGATTTTGGATCAGTACATGAACCTAGTTATATATAGACATCTATAAGCTGCATTGGGAAATGATTGATTTGGTCGAAAATAGTGAGCCGATGCGAATGAAACCATCCTTATATGATTTGGTCTAATCTTTTTTTCTTTGCTTGTGCAGCTATGATTGAGCTTTTTCACCTTCTTCCTCCTGCGGCGAGCAAATTCCTGGATGACCTTGTCACCTTGGTAATAGATTTGGAGAAGGCACTCCCTGAAGATCAATTCTATAGTGAAATTAACAGCCCTTACCGTGCTCCACTCTCCAAGTTCTTGAACCGCTATGCTGTGGAGGCTGTTGACTATTTTCTTGCTCGACTAAGCAATTCGAAGTATTTCAGAAGGTAGACACTTTACCAGTGCATGTGTTTGTCAATGATGCATGAATACTGCTTTGTTTGTGTAACAATGTTTAAAAGCATCGCTTAGTATTGCATGCAGTTTGGGTGTTCTATGCTACTACTATAAAAAAACTTGGGTAGATTAATTTACTTTAAAGATTTTAGTTGGCATATTCCATAAGACTTTTGGGTTATAATGGATTCTTTTATACACTCGCTTTTAAAAATGTATTTTGTCAAATCAGGAGGAAAGACTTCAGCTATACTGCGTGTGCAATGCACACACAACATATCTAGATCACCTGAAATTAGCCATTGACAAGATGATTGAAAATGATACAAGGTTGGTAAAAAAAATAGCTTCTCCAAAATCATTTTTGCTGACACTCCCAAATTGGCACGAAAATGTGTTATTGGGGAGACAAAGGAAAAGGCACTAAAGTGTGCTATTGAGAGAAAGGAAGGAAAATGCATGTGACAGAGGCAGTGTTTGAGGGATTTCAAGTTTGACAGATCATTTGAACGATAATTTTTAAAATATGTGATTAATGGGGTCTTTTGTGTTATCAACTACATGTCTTAACTAACATTAATTGCACTGTAGACAATTAATACACGAATTAGTATTTTAATCCAACTTTCTGACAGTTGTTGATGGATTTTCAAGGTGATACTATCCCATAAACTCGTTCTTATATTATCACTATGAAGTATACGTATATTATATCTGACTTGCTTGTGGAAACCAATTTGATATTACTGGGTGTATATATACTATTTATCATTTTCAGTATTTGAACATACTATTCTGTCTCGAGTTACCCTGCGTTTTAGCTTTGATTATAGGATTCGTCATGAAATATACTTCAATATTGTATTCATTTGGTATTGTAGATGTTGATTATTTCTGCCTATACTTGGTCAAACTTTAGAAAACTTTGACCAAATCTCTAAAACATAGGGTAATTTGAGAGAGTAAGTTGCATGCTGAAATATATCTCGTGCTGCAGCCATTAAGCATAGAGTTTTTTTTTTGCATAACATTAAGCATAGAGTTGACCAGATTTATCTTGACCTAAAATTGATTATTCTTCCTTTCCAAAAATTCAGGTTTATGTACATAATCTGCTCTGATACTGGGGAGTTACGGGATGAACTTGGGAAGTCACCTCAAAAGATACTTGCTAGTGCATTTTCACAGTTTTACTCTCAGACTGAAGCAGCTTCTGCTCAATTACCTTCCTCGGGACCTGTTAATCAACTATTGTCCTCGGTTAAGGATGAGGGAACTGGAGCCACAACTGATAATTTTACAGGCCAATCTTCATCAAACATTGTTACTGGTTCAGATAGTTATTTTAATGGATTAGAACTTATCTCGACCCTTGTGAAATTGATGCCCGAGTGGCTTCGTGATAACCGGGTTGTCTTCGACACATTGTTGCTTGCATGGAAATCACCTGCAAGAATTGCTCGCCTGCAGAATGAGCAAGAATTGAGTTTACCCCAGGTAGCTGTTCTCATTTTCCAGTTACTTTTTTTATGCCTTTGTACATTGCTCATGTACAACATGTTTGATATTTTGACTTCTTTTGCCATTTCATATTGACAAAAATGTATTAGTTGCCTTTCCTGTTAACCTTTCTTAATTTTCTGGTTTGTGCATTACTTATCTTTTCTTGTGCTCTTTACTTGCTTGTATCCTCTGTCTGTGTGCAGACGATAGCTATCTATCAAGTTGGACACTTGATTCTCTGTATTTTCTTTTCAAATTGTTGTTACTTTTGTTTTGGGTGTTTTTTTGCATCATTTAATTTCCATGTTCGGTTGACGGCACACCAAACAAATCTGTCACATGCATGCTCTAAAAGGTTTTTAAGATACTATTTGGTAATTTTGTGCTCAGCAGATATTCTGTGTCGTGTATTATATCCTTCTGAAATGCTACTTTAGCACTCTTCCAGTGTTGTTTGACAATCCTGAGCTGGTGGTACCATCACATGAAAATTGTTGCTGGTTTATGCATTATCTGAGCACTTATTCACTCCTATGCACATACTCCCTCTGGTCTATATTAATGGACTCAACTTTATCTAGATTCGTATGTATCTAGTTAATTATTTAGACTAGATGCATTCGTATCTAGACAAAGTTGAGGCCATTAATATGGACTGGAGGGAGTACTTAATTGAAGTTTTTTTAAGTCCAGAAGCTTTTTTTTAGTAGTTGAGTTCCCATGAGCATGCTATATCTCTTTTACTCCTTTGCTATTTATAACAGTGCTGTGCTAAATATTTTGACTTTGTTGGCATATTGCATATTTTTCATGTTGCACTGCTCTATCCAGATCTTGGTTTTAATATTTTTGTTTTCTGACCAGGTGATGGAAAGCAAACGGCTCATAAAATGCTTCCTGAATTACCTAAGGCATGATCGTAGTGAAGTTGGTGCACTCTTTGATATGCTGTCAATATTCTTGTACCGTAGCCGAATAGATTATAGCTTTCTTAAGGAATTTTATGTCATAGAGGTATCATTTCTTGTTTCTAATTTGTGAAAGTCGTTTTCTTGCAATTTTTTGAGTGCTTTCTGTCTCTTTACCACATTTACATGTTGCATGCAGGTTGCTGAAGGATATGCTCCGAATTTGAAGAAAACTATTCTGAGTCACTTTCTGAACATATTCCAACTAAAACAGTATGGGCAAGATCATTTGGTTGTTGCTATGCAGATACTTATCCTTCCAATGCTAGCTCATTCTTTTCAAAACGGTCAAAGTTGGGAAGTTGTTGATCCTTCTATAGTTAAAATTATTGTTGACAAGCTTCTCGATCCTCCGGAAGAGGTGAACTATAGTCTACTCTCCATCTTAATGCATGCCAAGTCTTTTCCTTCAGGAGGGTAATGGGATTTTTTCATGTGTTTAGGTCAGTGCTGAATATGATGAGCCTTTAAGAATAGAACTCCTTCAGCTGGCCACATTACTTCTAAAGTATCTTCAGAATGACCTTGTTCACCATCGAAAGGAACTCATAAAGTTTGGTTGGAACCATCTTAAACGTGAAGATAATTCCAGCAAACAGTGGGCCTTTGTAAATGTTTGCCATTTCTTAGAGGCGTATCAAGCCCCTGAAAAGATAATTCTACAGGTAGGTTAATATAAATTTCTCCTGTAATAATTGTGCATTGTTGCCAGCTTGTTATCCACTAGTATGACCCATTAATTTGCCCAGGTTTTTATTGCTCTATTACGGACATGCCAACCAGAAAACAAGTTACTAGTGAAGCAAGCCCTTGATATTCTCATGCCTGCTCTTCCTAGGAGACTCCCTCCTGGTGACACTCGCATGCCAATATGGATCAGATACACGAAGAAAATCCTTGTGGAGGAAGGTCATTCTATTCCCAACATGATCCACATATTCCAGCTTATTGTTCGCCATGCAGAACTTTTCTATAGTTGCAGAGCCCATTTTGTTCCCCAGATGGTCAACTCTCTTAGTCGTCTTGGGTTACCATACAACACAACTGCAGAGAACCGGCGTCTTGCAATTGAACTTGCTGGATTGGTAGTGGCATGGGAAAGACAGAGACAGAGTGAGATGAAAGTGGTTCAGGAAACTGAGAGCCAGAACCAGATTGTTGATATGCTTAGCCCTACTGTTATTGGTGGTGATCCAAAACGCTCTTCAGATGTTCCCATGTTTGCTGATGATTTGAGTAAGAGGGTGAAGGTTGAACAGGGCTTACAACCTCTCTCTGTGCTGTCACCTGGTGGGGCATCCATACCTAATATTGAAACGCCAGGATCTTCTGGGCAACCAGACGAGGAGTATAAACCTAATGCTGCAATGGAGGAGATGATAATTACTTTCCTTATAAGGGTGATTATCTTTTTAATTTTATCTTTTAATGCTTTAAATAATGCATTGAGCTGCATCAGTAGATTACCTGTGTTAAAATGACAATTTCCCTTCTAAATGCATGCATGTTTCTAAGATATACTTCTCATATTGTGGCGGTGTATACTTTTGTGTTTGAAGCATATATTACAAGTTACAACTAGACAACCTGTGCATGTTCTCCTGAAGAAAAATCACAATTACATTGCATTGGTGAACTGTTATCGTTTTTTTTGTCATATAGTGCTCTCCTAAACAATCTGCATGTCCACACTGGAAGTTACATTCTGTCTTTGGTTTGAAGTAGTGGATACTCATATAAATTCATTGATTTGGAGAATAGGTGTCACTGGTGATTGAACCAAAGGAAAAGGAATCTACTTCGATGTACAAGCAAGCTCTTGATCTACTGACGCAAGCTTTGGAAGTTTGGCCAAATGCCAATGTTAAATTCAATTATCTCGAGAAATTGCTTGGGAATCTGACACCTTCGCAGTCAAAGGACCCTGCAACAGCCCTTGCGCAGGGTCTTGATGTTATGAACAAAGTCTTGGAAAAACAACCCCGTCTCTTCATCCGGAATAACATCAATCATATCTCTCAAGTAAGTTTCTTCAGAATTATCTCTCTTCTCTTGCCAAGGTTTTTGTCAGATTCCTATTTTTGATGGGATCTAGATAGATATATCATATATTTGATATGTTCTTTGAATTCTTGCGCTTAGATACTGGAACCTTGCTTCAATAACAAAATGCTGGATGCTGGAAAGTCTCTTTGTTCCTTGTTAAAGATGGTATTCGGTGCTTTTCCACTTGAAGCAGCTACGACACCGCAAGAAATAAAATTGCTGTATCGGAGTGTTCAGGATCTCATTCAGAAGCACCTTGCTGCTGTGACAACTCCACAGATATCACTTGAACCTAGCAATGCCAACTCCATAATAAGCTTTGCACTGTTTGTCCTGAATGCACTTGCAGAAGTACAAAAGAATTTCATTGATCCATTTATCGGCTTGCTTCTTCGTGTCCTGCAACGTCTAGCACGTGATATGGGATCTGCCGCTGGCACTGTTCGACAGGTATATTGACATAGTTTTGCTGTCTTCTTTAGATTCGTTAATCTGTTAAGTATTGGTATGGTAACATAGTTTGCTGCAAGCAATCTGCATTTTACTTCAGATTTCCCTTCTCATACTCTTGAGGCCGTAGGAAACACCAGCATTATTATTTTATTTTAAGTAAACTGAAAAGGCAATGGCTGTAAGATACTTATCTAGAGTGAAGCACAGGTCACTTAAACGTATTGTCACACACATTTTGTCGCATTGTACATCCACAAACATGATTGGCTAGTTGTCACTCTACACTCAAATATTCATTCTATAGACAGTCTTGGACTCTTAGCTTCCACTTGGTCTCTTAGCTTTCTTTAAGATGTTTCGATTACCTACTCCTTTCTACCTTAGAATCACCCATTAATTACTATAAACCTAGTAATTTTTATTATAGTTTAACAGTGTGGTTTGATTCGCATCTGATGCATAAATCTTCTGACAAGACTCAATAAACATAATGATCTATTACCCTGGCAATTGACATTACAATACTTTTAGGGACAGAGGCCAGAAACGGATTCAGCTGTTAGTTCGCGTCCTACTGTGGATTCTACTGTCATATGCAACATGAAGACTGTCCTAAAGCTCATAAGTGAGAGGGTGATGGGCTCTTCTGAGTACAGAAAAAATATGGGACAAATACTTCAAACACTTCTTTCAGAGAGAGGCACTGATTCCAGCGTTCTTCTATGTATACTAGACATGATAAAGGCTTGGATTGAGGATGACTACAGTCTTTCTTCATCTCCTGGCTCCATTAATTCGCTCAACTCAAAAGATATAGTAACTTATCTTCAGAAGTTATCATTGGTTGACAGGAAAAGTTTCCCCTCATCTGCACAAGAAGAATGGGATTCAAAATATCTGCAACTTCTTTATTCACTTTGCGGTGATTCGACCAAGTAAGAATATCTCTATGCGGCAATTATTTATTAATATATTTGGTCTCTTTGTAATGTTTTTGTTCCTGCAGATATCCACTGGCTTCCAGGCAAGAGTATTTTCATAAGGTTGAGAGACAACACATGCTTGGATTTAGGGCTAAAGATCCAGAAATGAGGAAGCGGTTCTTTAGGCTTTACCATGACTTTGTCGGAAAGACGCTATTTGCTAGACTGCAGTTTATAATACAGACCCAGGACTGGGAGGCAGTGAGTGATGTTTTCTGGTTGAAGCAAGGCTTAGATCTCATTTTAGCTATATTAGTTGAAAATGAGCCAATTACACTTGCCTCAAATTCTGCTCGACTTCCCCCGCTTGCGATAGTGGGTCCAGTTACAGATCGCATTATCATGCCACAGCAGGTTCCCGATGCCCATGAAAGCTTGGATGGCAGTTCCCTGTCATTTGATTCTCTGACGACAAGGCATTCTCAGTTCTTAAATGAAGCAAGCAAGCTTGTGGTAAATACCCGCCTTCTGAACTTTCATGGTGCCAGGATTCTCTGTATTTGACTATGTTGCTTATTTAACATTTTTTGCCAGCTGTTACAGTTTTGTTTGTAGATTACCTTTTTGTTTCATGTAAGAATACTGTCCTGAATGTAATCCATGTGTAGATCTAAGCCTTTGTTATTCATGATTTATGCAGGTGGCAGATGTCATGGCTCCGTTGAAGGAGCTTGCTTTTGCTGATCCCAATGTTGCATATCATTTGTGGGTTCTTGTCTTCCCAATTGTTTGGGTTACCTTACACAAAGAAGAACAAGTTGCTCTAGCCAAGCCAATAATCGCACTCTTATCAAAAGACTACCATAAGAGGCAGCAGGGATGCAGGCCCAATGTAGCCCAAGCACTTCTTGAAGGTCTTCATTTGAGCCATCCTCAACCACGCATGCCTAGCGAGCTTATCAAATATATTGGAAAAACTTGCAATGCCTGGCATACTTCAATCGCATTACTTGAGAGTCACATGCTGCTTATGAATGAGGCTAAATGCTCCGAGTCATTGGCAGAGTTATATAGGCTTCTGAACGAAGATGACATGAGGTATGGGTTATGGAAGAGAAGATCAATCACTGCCGAAACTAGAGCCGGGCTATCACTTGTCCAACATGGATATTGGCAGCAGGCGCAAACCCTCTTTTACCAGGCAATGATCAAAGCAACTCAGGGCACATACAATAATACTGTCCCAAAGGCCGAGATGTGTCTTTGGGAAGAGCAGTGGTTGTCTTGTGCAACTCAATTAGGTCAGTGGGAAGTATTGGCTGATTTTGGAAAAGGTGTGGAGAATTATGATATTCTTTTAGACTGCCTCTGGAAGGTGCCTGACTGGACATATATGAAGGAGAATGTAATTCCGAAAGCTCAAGTTGAAGAAACACCAAAGTTACGTCTGATTCAAGCATTTTTCACTCTTCACGACAAAGGTACTAATGGTGTTGGTGAGGCTGAGAACCTCGTCAGCAAAGGTGTTGAACTTGCACTAGAACAGTGGTGGCAGTTACCTGAAATGTCTGTGCAGTCCCGAATGCCTTCGCTGCAGCAGTTCCAGCAGTTGGTTGAAGTGAAAGAATCCTCTAAAATACTTCTTGACATTGCAAATGGGAACAAACCAGCGTCAGGGAACTCTGGTGCCAATTCAAATCAGCAGAATTCATTCGCTGATCTCAAGGATATCCTTGAAACATGGAGACTTCGGACTCCTAATGATTGGGATAATACGACTATTTGGTATGACCTGCTCCAGTGGAGGAATGAAATGTACAATTCGGTAATAGATGCGTTCAAGGATTTTGGCCAAACAAATCCTCAACTTCATCATCTTGGTTACCGAGATAAGGCTTGGAATGTTAACAAGCTTGCTCACATCACTCGCAAGCATGGACTTCCTGATGTTTGTGTTACTATACTTGATAAGATGTATGGGCATGCTACCATGGAAGTCCAGGTGACTATCTCTACCATGAAAATTTTATTTACCGCACATTCCCCATCCAGTGTCCTTTTATTTTACTAGTTCGTGTTCTGATCCTATTGCAGGAAGCTTTTGTGAAGATATGCGAACAAGCTAAGGCATACTTAAATATGAAAGGCGAACTAGTCAGTGGTCTTAACTTGATCAATAATACCAACTTGGAATTTTTCCCTGTGAAAAATAAAGCAGAAATATTTCGTCTAAAAGGTGACTTTATGTTAAAAATGAACGACTGCGAGAATGCGAATGTTGCCTATTCAAATGCAATCACCCTTTTTAAGCATTTGCCAAAAGGGTGGATTAGCTGGGGAAACTATTGTGACATGGTATGGCAATGACCCTCTTATATGTTATCAATGCCCCTTCTGTTTCCAGATTTGTTGAGTAATTACGACTGTTATATGCTTTTTGCAGATTTTCAAAGAAACAAATGAAGAGGTTTGGCTTGAATATGCCGCAAGTTGTTTTTTCCAAGGTGTCAAATATGGAGTTTCGAACTCAAGGAGCCATCTAGCTCGAATTCTCTATCTCCTCAGTTTTGATACACAAAATGAACCAGTGGGAAGGGCATTAGACAAATATCTTGAGCAGCTACCCCACTGGGTTTGGCTTTCATGGATCCCTCAATTATTGCTATCATTACAGAGGAGTGAAGCTCAACACTGCAAATTGGTTTTGCTGAAGATAGCTCAAGTTTATCCACAGGTAAAATCAATTTGTTTTTTGGTTATTTGAGCTACTTAAAACTTCAAAAATGCATATTCTTGTCCCTGGATATACACATCTGACAGTTGTTCATGCAGGCCTTGTATTATTGGCTGCGTACATACTTGATGGAGAGGCGTGATGTTGCTACTAAAACTGAAATGGGAAGAAATATGTTAGCTCAGCAGCGTATGCAGCAAGCTATGTTGGCAAACAATGCTGCCAATAATAACGTCGGTGGTAATTTGACTTCTGACAACCAGGTTCATCAAGCAGCTCAATCAGGTGGTCCCACAGGTCCGCATGAGGGGGGCAACCTCCAAGGACATGAGGTGGACAGATCTACTGTCGAAGGTGGTACAAGTACCGGCCATGATCAAGGTCAACAGAGCTCAACCGGGGCAGAGGGTTCACAAATTGCATTAAGACGTAACAGTGGTCCTGGTTGGGTGACTTCTGCAGCAGGTGCATTTGATGCTGCAAAGGACATAATGGAAGCTCTTAGGAGCAAGCATACCAATCTAGCCAACGAACTGGAGGTAAGAAACAACAAAGTTGTTTATATTCATGGTTGGAAACTGTAGTAATGAGCAAATATGTCTTGGGCTGTTTGGATATTTGTCGGCAAATATGTTAAACAAAGCTACCCTTTAAAAGCGGCAGAAAAGCTATGGTGCATACTAGTTCTACTATTTATGAACTATGATGATAATTCCGATCTTGAGAAATTTGAACGAGAACTAAGGATCACTTCTAAGCTTGTCCAGTGCTTGAAACTTTGATGTCGTTACAATCTAATGTTTTTTTGTGCTTGTTTCAGCTTTTACTGTCTGAAATTGGATCTAGATTTGTTACTCTCCCTGAGGAAAGACTTCTTGCTGTGGTTAATGCACTGCTCCATCGCTGCTACAAGTATCCAACTGCAACGACAGGCGAGGTTCCACAATCCCTCAAGAAGGAGCTTTCTGGTGTATGCAGAGCTTGCTTTTCGCAAGATGCTGTTAACAAGCATGTTGATTTTGTCAAGGAGTACAAGCAAGATTTTGAGCGTGACCTTGACCCAGATAGTGCTACTACATTTCCGGCAACCCTTGCTGAACTTACTGAGAGATTGAAGCACTGGAAGAATGTTCTGCAGAGTAATGTTGAGGACAGGTTCCCTGCTGTATTAAAGCTAGAGGAAGAAAGTAAAATACTTAGGGATTTTCATGTTGTTGACGTAGAACTCCCGGGGCAGTACTTTACAGATCAGGTTGGTCATGTTCACTTTTAAATCTCTGTACGGAACTATATCTCACTAATAATTGGTGTAGCATCAAACAGGATGTCCACATTCTCTTGAAAGTATTACGCGTGGTCAACCAGTTCTTGATTCTCCACACGATGCCTGACTTCATATTTCTTCTGCAGGAGGTTGCACCTGACCACACTGTCAAATTGGACAGAGTTGGACCCGACATACCAATTGTCCGGAGGCATGGTAGTAGCTTTCGACGCCTGACACTTATTGGTTCTGATGGTTCACAGCGCCATTTTATTGTTCAGACATCATTGACTCCAAATGCTCGGAGCGATGAAAGAATGCTGCAGCTATTCCGTGTACTAAATAAAATGTTTGACAAACACAAGGAATCTAGACGTCGCCATCTAGCTATCCATACTCCGATAATTATTCCTGTTTGGTCTCAGGTGAAGTAATATCTCCCTTAGTTTTTACCTGATAATAACCTGTTGTCCTGAATTTTTAGGTTTCAGGGTAGTACATGATGAACTTGTCTTGACATAGCAATTTTTATTATTCAGGTTCGGATGGTAGAGGATGATTTGATGTACAGCACTTTCCTTGAGGTTTATGAAATTAACTGTGCACGGCATAACAGAGAAGCCGACTCACCTATAACAATTTTCAAAGAGCAGCTAAATCAAGCCATCTCAGGGCAGGTCTCTCCCGAACAAGTGGTGGAACTACGTCTACAAGCATACAGTGAAATTACTAAAAATATTGTGAATGATAATATCTTCTCCCAGTACATGCACAAGATTCTGCCAACTGGGAACCACCTCTGGACTTTCAAGAAACAGTTTGCGACCCAAGTGGCTCTGTCCTGCTTCATGTCATACATGTTGCAGATTGGTGGCAGGGCTCCTAACAAAATTCTGTTTGCTAAAAATACTGGGAAGATCTTCCAGACTGACTTCCATCCAGGTAAATCTTCTTGTTGAATATAGTACTCCCTCTGATCCATATTACTTGTCGCTGAAATGGATGTATCTAGCACTAAAACATGTCTAGAGAAATCTATTTCTGCGACAATTAATATGGATCGGGGGGAGTACCTTTTCTTTTGCCAGGGGCGGTTACCAGCCTTTGTAAATAAGGATGTAGAATTTTATGATCACTCACATTTGTTTTGTTTGTAGCCTATGATCCAAATGGAATGATTGAGTTCAATGAGCTAGTTCCATTTAGGCTGACACGCAACATGCAAGCTTTCTTCTCAAATTTTGGCGTCGAAGGTCTCATTGTTTCTGCCATGTGTTCTGCTGCCCAGTCTGTGGTTTCACCTAAAGTGAGTTTTCCCACCCAGCATGCTTGTACATTTGGCAACATGAGTAGGTGAATTCTTGTACTCCCTCCGATCCATATCAGCCCATCAGCGACAATTAATATGGATCGGAGGGAGTAGCATAGTCGCTAAGAGTAATTGGGAGTTATTTTTATTGTGCAATCTTATTCTGGTACCGACTATGCTTGTACATTCCTTAACGGGTGATCTAGTTTCCTTGCATGTGCAACATATTGAGATCGTTGCTTTATGATTTTCAGCAAACCCAACACATATGGCATCATCTGGCTATGTTTTTCCGCGATGAACTGTTATCTTGGTCATGGCGAAGGCCACTTGGCATCCCTTCTGTTCCAGTTGCTGCTGGAATGATCAACCCGTTAGATTTCCAGCATAAGGTGGTAAACAATGTGGAGCACGTCATCAATCGTATCAAATCAATATCACCACATTATCTTGCTGACGAGGTATGCAATTTCTTGAGACGTGTGCAATGTTATTTTTCTTTTGAAGAAATATCTGTTTGGTTTATCATCTGTGGGCATTGGCTCAGGCAGCCACTTACCTTTCCACGGCAACGATGCCATCGTTGGAGATTTATATGTACATACATACTGCCTTTTGGCCTGATCTCTAGTCATTCTCTTGGTATTTCAGGAAGAGAACACAACAGAGCCGCCTCAGTCTGTCCAAAGAGGCGTTACAGATCTAGTGGAAGCTGCATTATCTTCGAGGAACCTGTGCATGATGGATCCGACGTGGCACCCATGGTTCTGAGGGACGCTCACATTGTGTTCTAGTTATCTCTTGTGAATATAACCTTATGTAGCGAGCTTGTATCGTGTAGATAGAAACATGGGGTTTTAGCTCTGTTTACTGGTATTGACGTAGTCTAATTTTGTTCATTTAGCTGGAGAGCATGCATGCAGAAGCTTAGCAGTACTCATTGTAACATGTCAAAGTTTAGTAGGATGGCAAAATTTAGACACGAGATCCTGAAAAAAGGAGATTCATCAATCAATAATTGGCGTGTTAATGTGCTTTCGACCGACGTGCCCTGTTCAGTATGTGTTTGTCATTAAGCTCATGCTCCGTAGTAGAGGCCCAAGGAGGTGAGCTACAAGTCCGACGGACTCCCTACCAGATGACCATGTTGGGGCCATCTACGCTTGATCAACTGATTTTGTAAATTCCTTCGCTGCCACCTCTTTCATAAAACCCTCTGAATACCCGGACACTGAAATATCTAAATATACAAATCTGAATCTTGACTAATCCGCGGCGTCCTTTTTATGACGGTGGGTGTATATTATTTGAATTGCAAAACTATACAAAATCAATACTGTTAGGTAGTCATGAAATCTAGTTTTATATGATACTAGCACAAAACCCGTGCGTTGCTACAGCTTCAAATAAAATAAAATGAATAATTTTTTATATTTATACATTTGTACGTAATATAAGCATAGGAGGATCTATTCCTCGATGATTTTAGATAGTCCTGTTTTGTTGTGTATCCATAAATGAATAATAGCAAATGGACATATGAGTTCATCGTTTACAGGAAAAAAATGAATAGCCAAGAACCCGTGTTGTCCTTTCTAAAAAAAGAACGGGTTGGTCTCTTTATTTTTTTCAATCTAGTCTGGGTCATTTCTATCTACCGCACGTGTTGTAGTTGGCGTGACCCATTATATCCTTTCATCTACTTTCTCCGGAAAGACATCTTGGTGGATGTTCTCCAAGAACCGATCGACTCCACTGCGATCCGCGATGTCTCGCCGCCGGACTGCCACCAGCTCCTCCTCCTTCCTGAGCCTCGCCTCTCTTGATTCTCCCCCCACCTCGCCTCATCGCCCCCTCCTCTAGGCGCTCCTCCCCTCTATCTCTTGCGCATCCTTGCCATGTTTCAGTTTCTTCAATCTTGCACATATTTGATTGACTTGACTTGCTTATATCAAAGCAATTCTAGAACGTATATAAGGTGGAGAAACACGATCCAAAGAGGCGAGACGGTACTATTGGATAGAAAACTTGGTTTACCGGCAGTCTTTTGGAGCCACCGTTTCTTGACTTAAATTCCAACAGTTTCAAGCCCATCTAAAGGCCTATTGCCCAAAACGTGGACGTACAAGCTAAGCTACCCAATAAGATTATAGGACTACTAATTCCTAGACCAATCAGACTGCACGTCTGCTTATTGACCACAGCGCGAGCTTTCGTTGGTGCCAGCATGCTACACGACCCTGGCGAGGATGGCTCAGACGTGCCGGTTGGCCAGCGCGTGAGCAGTGTGGCCGCTTACAACCGGGCGAGCAGAAAGGATTTAGCACACTATAATCACGGATGTCATCCCTCTAATAATTACCGCAAATCGATGCCACACATGTCGCGTCCCGTCGATCTCACGCGCGCTTATAGTAACGAAACGAACTAATCGTTATATACCGAAAGTAATATAAAGGAACCGGTAAGAGTATTTTCCCGTCGATCTCACGCGCGCTTATAGTAACGAAACGAACTAATCGGTATATACCGAAAGTAATATAAAGGAACCGGTAAGAGTATTTTTACTTATAGATGGTATTAATGGGTAATTTGGTGTCCGATGAAAAGGTAAAACGGTCTAAAAAAGTGTTGGATCGGGAGAAACATTTCGTGCTTTATTATTATTATTATATTATATTATATGATTATATATATATATATAATCATTGGATCTCCATTGTTATCCCCTCGTGGTTGCTGCGGCAGCAGTGGCAGGAGCAAAAAAAATATGAAATACTTTATTTGCTACCTAAGTATAATAGATGATATGGCAATTTTAGTACTTCAGTTGAAAAAACTAATTATTATTAAAGAAATTAGAGAACGACATGGAGCTTACAAAAAGGTGTAATGCAAAGCTAGCATCTTAAGTGATTGATGATTGAAAAAGTTTTATATAAAATATTAAATTTCAAACAAAAATATGTGCGACCCAAAATTTCACCTCAGTTCTCCTTAATATTTTTGTTTTCTATTTAATCTATCTTTACAACATCTGCATCTGAGTTTTTTTAACTATATACACTTCCTCTCATCATCTTTTGGTCATTCTTTTATCTTAAAAAAACAACTCTGCACTTCTCTTTTGTACTTACTAAATAGTAGTCACTGTATAATACGTATAGTATATACACTCTGCCTTTTAAATATGATTTGCATGGACTTTTGTCACTTCTCGATTATGCAATTGTAGCCAATAATTAGAAATTAGAAATCAGAGAATTGATTCACATGCGTGGTCTTGGAGCTGATGAAATTCACGCGCACCCCTTTTGTCTTGTACATGCGTTTGGTCAGCTGACATCGTAGCATCACCCCCTCTCCACGTTTTTACTCACCGTCCACGCCAGCCGGACCTCCTCGCCGCCAGACACAAGGGAGCGCGGTTCTTCTCCCTCATAGGAAATCAGGGCCGGAGCCAATCCCTCCTATTTAGTTCAATCATGCACCATCAACCATGAGTAGCCCTCAATCCCTCGTGCTTCTTTTAAAGCTCTTCTAACCAGACAGCTGTGTCTCTGTTTCTGTTTCCCGACTTGGCTAGTTGATATCCCAGAAAAATTACGATCCTATATAAACCGATGAGACAGAAGCCAAGAGAGCAGGGTGGGACTAAATAAATCGTATCAGGTCTTACGCATGTACTCTGCCATTTATTTCACGTGACACTCGAAGCAAACTATGGCCTTATTTAAAGATATGGGCGGGCCTTTTTGACGCTTGGCAGGGAGTGTGATAAGCCCAGCAGCGACGCTGATGGATCGATCATGAGAGAAAAATCAAAACGATACCTGCGGTGTAGTATAAAATTAAACTCGCTTTTCACTTATAGATGGCATTTGATGTAATATAAAATTTGGTGGGAGGGAAACCGGTCTAAAAAAGTGTTGGACCGGGAGAAACACTTCGTGCTTTATTATTAGGTATAGATCAATATAATATTCCCTCCGATTCAAATTAATAGTTTTAGATTTGTTTAGATTTTGTATCTAGTCATATTTTAGTGCTACATACATTCAAATCTAGAAAAATCAAAGTCCATTAATTTGAAACTGAGGGAATACTGAAGTTGTTGATAGTTTTTCTAAAAGTTGGTTAAACTTTTGCGTAGCTTGACTCTTTTACAAAAAATATAGTCCTTATTCATTGGAAAAAAAGTAAAATCCATTGGCGGTAATTAAACTTGTTAAGTCATTAAGAATACGAGCATTACACTCACTAAATACGAAGACCTGTCCCATCATCTGTCACCGGGCGTGGCGTAGCGATGTATAGGGTGATGTCGCGTTGTGTGGACCCTGCTTGTCGGAAGAATGAGGGTGTTTTTGCAAATCCACCCAAGTACATGTTTGCCTCCTCCGCTCAAGAAATTTCCTAATCCGCTCTAGTGTAGAACCCTAGCCCTCGCTGCACCCCTCACCTCCCACCGGAGGTCGCTGCCGCAGGAGGTCATTTGCGTCGCCGGAGGTGGTCCGCTTCCGCAATGTCGTCTGCAAGCTCTACATCGTCGGCACTGCGCCACCGCAACCCTTTCATCCCAGTTATCCTGTGCCCCGACTGAAGCCGCATAGTGAAACTGTCACTCTTCGAAACCAAGAAGACGATGGTGGGTGTTCTACCATTGCCAGAAGCATGGGGGTAAGCTTTTTTCCTGTTTGATTTTTTGAAATTTGTGTTTTTGAACTGGACTTCTCAGTGTTCTACATTGTGGTCAAGGTTTGATTTATTTTGGATGTGATGTGTTTTGCTCAGCGTACTTGCAATTTCCGGTACTGGGAGCTGGATTACGTAGCCTATTTGATTGACCACAATTTGCTTCGAGAAGACGATGTTGTGGAAGCATTCAGGTGGGCATAGGAAAGAAGAACTGTCCCTGGATAGGAGAAGATGATGTTGAATAATTTGGACTCCGTGCTTGTGGTACCGAAAGAAGCAGTGTTGTTGTTGAAGATTGTAGTAGGATTGGTAGCATTCTTGTTCTTGTGATCTTCAAGAAATGAACTATGTTGTAAACCAGTGTTGTTTGTCCTGCTGTCCAAGAAGTAATGAACAAACCCGTGTTGTGTGTTGTGTGTGTTTTGGTGTCCAGGAAGTAGACCAGTGTTCTTTTGTAATGGTATGTTAGTGATATATGTAATGACTGGTTTCAGTGATCTTGTTTGTGCATGATGGGATGATATGTTACTGGTTTAGCAACAATATAAGATAGCAACAATATCACATTTCACATAACCAGATCATACATATGGTACTTGGCAATTTATCTTAACCAGAAGGTACTGTTAGGTTCAAAACACACTTAACCAGATCACACATCACAAAAGCATCAAGTTCACAGCTACAAGAACTCAAACATATTCACTTATTTTGCTTTTTTGGTCACAGGCCCTAGCTTCTCCTCATGTAGGCCAGTAACCACTTCTGAATTCCTCAGTTGTTCTGAATATGCAGCTCTTTTAGCAACAAGCATTTCTCTTTTCTTTTCTTGAGCTTCTCTCTTCTTTTTCTCAGCTTTTGTCTTCTTTTTTGCAGCAACTTCTTATTGGACTTCTTTAATTAGTTTTCTAGTTTCTGCTTTAGCAAGTCTATTCAGCTCAGCATCATATCTTCTTTTCTCCTTCCTCTTAGCAGCTTATCTTGCAATAGCTTCAGCTAGCTCTACCTTCATTATTTGTTGATCATGCTTCTTCCTAGCTTCTTCTTGCGCCTTCTGCAATGAGGATGCAAGCTTTGCATCCAAGATGATGTTTCTCCTTTACTCAATCTCTCTAGTTCTTTGTTGCCGGGAGGATAATAACTGCTGAGCTAGATCACCTTGCCTCAGTGTACTTGGGCCTACTGTAGCATCAGTTTGGCTTCTTTGGACATCACTGATAAATGTTGATTCAGGGATTGGTCTAGTGCTTGTGTCTCTAGGAGGATGGTTCTGAAAAATCACCACAAAGCCAAGTTAGGATGCATCATCATCAAGAATGCCAAGTTAAGATAGAAGTGAATCAAAATCAACCTGGGACATGGTTGGAACAACAAGATCATTAACACTTGTGGCATTTAGATGGTTGTCGTGTGGTTCCTGAAATGTTTACAGTTTAGCACATACCTATATTTCACCTCCACTGTCGCCTGCCGCGCTGCAACGGCGTGGTCACCTCCGTCCCTTCCGGCCACGGCCTCCTCGGAATGATCGGGATGAGGACGAACACATGTCCTCTGATTTATCGAGTAGAGGAGGTGGGATTGGCAAATTAATAAACAATATGAGGGGTACCCTGCAAAAACGCACGGCCGCGACGCTTCCATTTTTCCGACAAGCAGGGTCCACGCCGTGTCGGTGACAGTTGATGGGACAGGTCTCCGTATTTAGTGACCGTAATGCTCGTATTCTTAAGTTCGGTGAAAATATCGAGAGTATATGCCTAGTTTAATTACCGCAAATGGATTTTACTCATATAAAAACCCTTGTACCACTTCTATCCCACAACGACCTCAACACCCATAATCTGGAGACATGCATCTAGATTGTCCCAACCGATCTGACTTGTGTTGCAAGAAGACTTCATGAATGATCCCAAGACCAGACATAAATTGAAGATGAATGATCCCAAGACCAGACATATATTGAAGGGATATTTCACCATAGACGCATATATATACCAAAGGAAATTACCTGAAGGGCCACGCCATCATGAAGCTTTTGTCTCTGTAGTCTAAACCCTAACTTCATATACTCTCGTCAGGTGCATCTATAAACTGGTGTGTCCTTCCCTGTCCTCTAGTACTAGGAAAAGGTCCTATCAATGCTCTAAAGCCTACACCAGATATGGACCAAATTGTTTCACGATGTTCTAAACCTAGATCATGTACCGCATTAATGGGCGAATATCCCAACCCTTGGAACCACCTACCTCCAGGTGGCAAAGAACTGAGATCAAGGTGCCAAATGTACCCATCGAAGTGGAGACTTGGGGAAGATCAGCTTGTTATCCCTAGAGTAAATTTTATCCGTTGAACGCCCACCGTTCCACCCAGCAGTTGTTGAATCACTAAGGCTAACATTTTCCTTTGCTCGACGGGTGAATCTTGCAATCAAGCTCCCTTCTTCCTTTGCACTTGATGACCAATGTCCGTCCGGCCCGAGGAAATTTTTACATGCTTCCTTTACCTTTTGGGAGTCCTACGCCCCATAGAAACTTTCTACCTAAGACCGTCCCTTGGCCTGCGGGTTTGACACAAGGTTAGAATCCGAGCTCTTCTAGAGTGGTATCTCACTTATGGGGAGTTGAGAGAATTGAATTTTACCAAAATAGTTTCATTAGCTCATGAAGTGTTATGAATACTAATAGGTGAAATTTGGATCAAAGAATAAATTTAGTAGATTGTACATATATGTTTTACAATCTAAATGAAAAGGAAAAAAATAAAACATGTTGATTATAGAAAAAATTGGAGGAACCTAGAATTAGAATCTTATGTGCAAGGACAATATTGCTCATTTACTAACCTCTATAAGAAACATAGACTTATTTTGAAAAGAATGAAGAAGTATGAGATTTCAGTTAATGCCATAAGAGAATATTTAAAGGAATAGCAGATGCTCGCCTTCCACATCCATCGTGCAATCCAGAATAAGAAACAAATAGAAGTTAGTTTGGGAAGAATTCATAAAAGTTGTAAACTTAATAGAAATATAATCTATTTTCTAAAAGATTTATTAGATAATCGAAAACATAGGATCTTGAATACTATTTGAAATGCAGAAGAATTGCGTAGTTGGAGCATTGAGTAACTAAAAAACACTCAGATTCAATCATAGTGGATGAGTATCAAATAAATGGATACTCTAGGATAGAACGAGAAAAAGGAAATCTGATTAATGATACTTCTATTAGTTTAGAACAATTATAAAAGTCTAAAAATGAAACCATTTATTTTGAAAAATAGGGCAATGAATCAGGCCCGGCAACGGGTTTTCCAATATGCCATACAAGGATCTCTAGGAATTTGAATAGTTGTTTGAGTACTGAGTTGCTTTCCCTACGATTCGTGGGTGGTCACCAAACCCATAAGAGATTGGGCAATCTCCACAACTTAATTGAAGGTTACCAAAAATCACCACCAAGATCACTAACATGGGGAGAGCTCCACAACTTAATTGGAGACCCCAAGAACTCACCACAAAAGCACACTTAACCGTCTAGGGTTCCAAGAACCCAAAGTAAGAAGCTTCTTGATTTCACCAACCAAATCCCTCATAAGGAAACTCAAATATATGCATCTAATGCAATGGCAAGTACTTGAATCCCAAATTTCTTTTCCAAAGATACAAAAGCTATTGGGGGAATAAGAGAGGAATAACAAACGGAACCCACAAAAGTCTCCAAGATCTTGATCCTAAGATATCCCCTCACTTAGAGGAGAGATGGATTGGTGAAGTTATAGATCTAGATCTCCTCTCTCTTTTCCCTTAATTAGATGCACGAATCATGGGAGGAAGAGGGAGTATGCAAGCTCAAGAAGGTCAAGAAAAAGGAGGGGAAAACCGAGATCAGGAACTTAAGAACCAATGGAGAAGAAGTGCCCTTATAAAGGGGTAGGGAATTTGCCCGTTGCTCCACTACGAGGACCGATACTACCAGACCAGGCAGCGGTAGTATCGAACTAGGTGGTATTACCGGCCTGGTACCAGAGTGGCCTACCGGGCGGGCCTGCATAGGGAGAGCGAGGCAGATTTGCTTGCACATACAACGACCGGTAGTACCGGGACCTAGAGCGGTACTACCGCAGAGCACCGTTAGTACGGGAGCGTGGTATTAAACGGTACAAAAAGGAAAATCATCCCGCTGCTGAGAGCAGATGCGACCAGTACCACTGGCTGGTACTACCGCCTGGCACGAGTGGTACTATCGGACAAAATGTCCGGTAATACCAGGTGATACATACAGGCGATTCTGGTAGAAACAAACACAACAACTTGAGCAACCGAACTCCGAACAGAATGAAACAAATTTTGTTGGAAAGATAACGATGTGTTGGAAATATTGTATACCACCAAGAGAGAAAATATCAAGTATGAATATGTGAGAAACCACCCAAGGTGTGGAGCCAGAAACCCTTAACGATAAAAAACGCAATAAGATATATAAGGAAAATCCGTTTTTTATGAACTAGAGCTTGTTGTGAACATTACCACAAGCTCTAGAACCTCACTTGGATAAGATCGAAATAATAACCAAGAAAGATGATACTAAGTATGAAAAGATTTGAGCTCTCTCCGAAAGATACGATCGAGTTAGTCATTGGAGAGTCCCTCTTTATAGTACGGCTATCTATCCTAAACCGGATGTCGCAATTAACAACATGATACCGACAGAAGGGAAAACCTATCAAGATCATACCTTTGCCTTAATAATTCCATTTGATCTTGATGTAGGCTTTTGTGTCCTCCTCAAGATGGAACACCTTTCTTGATTGATCTTGCTCTTGCTAGTATTGTGAAGACTTGCGAATTGGTCCCCCATACACCATGGTCAAACCTCTTCTTTGAACATGTCTTCATCGATCCATATCACCGAGGATGACAAGCTTCAAGTATGTGATCTTCTAGAGATGGTGCATTGAACTTGCATAACTTCATTTCTTCTTGAGTGTTGATACATTTTTCGTCTTAATCAACCTTGAATCATCTTCTTTCTTCAACATGATTTCAATAGGCCCAAAGCCCTTGGACGTTTATTATTGATCTTCTTTTCTTCATATTTCAACCTTGATGGTCCAAGCGATGTCAATGGACAATTCCTACAAGTGTAACTCAATGCAAACATTAGTCCATAAAGATTGTCATTAATTACCAAAACCATACATAGGGCACACATGCCCTTTCATTACGTTTGCATCCATTAAGATTTAGTTAATTACTTGTTCGTGTGTTTCCCGAACCTTTGGTTTAGTGTTACTCTAAGTGTGTTGATAGGTACTTATTGATTTAATCTTCTCTTCCTTAAAGTAAATTGTCTTAGCTAATGAGCTATAGTTTACAGCTTACCTTTTCTTCCGTAGGCACATCTTCACTGATGCATAAAGAAACGAGGGTAGCTTATAAATTATGGTTCTACACCTAATTTGTTTTGGGTAATTTCTCTAACTATTTCACATGGTTATGCCAATGTAACCCAATGGCATGGCATTTGTGGTGTTGACCATTAATGGAGATGCACATGTGTTAGCTGTAGTTTCCCTAGGTGCTACTACTTCTACTCTCCCTCTATATTATGATCTACACTAGGGTTTGGCTATAAACCTTTGGTGATTCCAAAATGTGCTTAATGAAGATATGTTGCAGTTCTTCCTTCTCTATCTTATGTTCTTGCTTGAGTTCATCTCTCATATCCCTCTCTCTCACAAGTGAGCGTGGTTTCTATTTTCTCCTCTCTCTCAACCTTTGGTCTTAGAGTGTTTCTTATGAGCTTTGCTCTAAGGATTGTGATCTCAAGAGCTAGGTATAGGGTTCTATTTATAGTGCCCTACGGTTCATGTGAGATTGACACCTCACTGTTTGCATGTAGTTTGTTTTACATGTGGATTCAGTCTTCTAATCAACCGGGGTCATATGCCTGATAAGGCAAGTCGGTTAAGGGCTATTTTGGTAATTCCACTGCCCTAGTTTGTATTTTGACAAGTGGATTTTTATTAATAATGTTTCTGTGTATTTGTGCAATGATAAACCTTCATGTTGTTTCCTAGTGGCTTACTAACTCATGATCTCTATGTACTGTTAGTTGTCCGTATCATGTTCTTTGGTTCTTCTAAAAGAATCCATTAAGTTGAGGTGTATTACCTACTACTCCCTCCATCCCAAGGATTAAGGCATATAACTTTTTTGAAAAGTCAAGCCATGTAAAGTTTGACCAAACTTTTATAAAAGACTATCAAGAACTATTATATTATATAGATACCATGTGAAAATATGTTTCATGATGTATGAAAGGGTATGTATTACGTATTATAAATATTAATATGTTTCTCTAAAAACTTGGTCAAACTTTAGTTGGTTTTACTTTTGGAAAAAAATTATATGCCTTAAGCCTTGGGACGAAAGTAGTATGGTTTAGTTCTTGTCTATTTACTTGTGTTGTCACTTGTCCTATAGTTTCAATTCCTATTGGGATTTTATTCTTTGGTGAACAACACTGTCCTTTACTCTCTGTTTATCCTTGGCATTATTCACTACTATATGTTACTACTACTATTGCTTCCTGATGCTTTGTTGATCCTGGTCCAATGCACTATAATGGACTTTCTTTCCTTATCTGCACTGATTGTTTGCTATTGTTCGTTGTCTACTGATATTTGCTCAAAACCCTCAACTACCAAACAAAACGATGGAGTATTTGGCAACATTCTCCCTAGCCAAATTGAGAGGTTATCATCATGGACGATAGGGATGCTGCCGGTATAGTGGACGTGTTCGATGGCGACGATGTCTCTGATGCTAATGAAGGAAGACTGGATCCCGCCCAAATTCGTGCTCTAGGTGCCTCTAGCCCCACGTTGGGTGCCAACTGTCATGGTATTGCCGACTAGTATGCCATGAGGGAGTCATCACGAGGAGTTTAGAGAGGCGGGGATCGCCCGACACGGTGATGCACAAGTTTCCCATGTTCAGATCTCACGACGGCGATATCCTACTCCTACTATAAATCAATACAACAATAATAAGCCAAGGTTACAAAGATTGTTATGTGTTTGTCCCTAAGTTCTCCCATAGGCCGACTTACATAGGCGCTAGATCCTAGGGTTACAAGGCAACTCCTAGCCAAACAAGTTATAGAGTCCTACTAAAACTGTGCGTAGAAGCCTCTTATAAATCACTATATATAACTTATATTACGTGTCTTGCACTCCAAAGCTTCGGCTTCCTCTTAAGACGGTCCATAGCAGCCTTCAAGTGTCCAACTGGGCTTCCTCCCGACCTAGCAACTAGGCCATCGGTAGGCAATGGCCACCCCGGCTTGCCGGATTAAGGGCAATGCTATGGTTATACCGATATAGCATATCCCCAACAATGCGCACCACCCTACTCGGTTGTACGGCCCGCGATACGGGTTGTACGAGCATGTGAGCTCTGCTAAACGCCCGTGGTGGAAAAATGATAGCCACATCATGTTATCTGTGACCTGGCCGGGGTTGGCTCGCTGCTTCGATGTGAGAGCGTCGTGCCGGCAATGGATGTACTCCTCCAGTAGGGCACCTCAGGTATTGGCAGGACGACGTAGCCGCCCACACTGATGTTACACCCACCAAGGGGGCGATACTCCGGTGGCACGCGAAAGGGGTTCTCGACAAGGTTAGTGTCCTCCATAATAGTGAGGTTGCATGGTTGCGCCCAAGCATAGCACGCGGCTGGTGTGAACATCAAGGCGAGGGGAATTAGATGTGTGAGTCAAGAAGAGTGACCTCTCGGGCTAATTTGTTAAGGGAAATAGGACAAACAGTAAGTGTATTTACTATGATGGGAAGACACATAATTGTAGCGCGGGGACGTGCAACTGATGTGTGGGACGACCAAGCCACATCATCTATGCCCACTTGGAAACTACACGACCGACTCTTGTCCCCGCTATAAAGAATGGTGGTCGTCCGTCCAAATTGTTACCAAATGCCCGCATGTCGGATCTAACGTGGCGTCAGTTGCCGGTGCTCCCACACCGGTCTCTTTACGACAAGGTCAGTGTGGCAGTGTCGAACATTATATTGGGCCGCTTGGCCCGCCAACACTATTAGGATGCCCGATGTTAAGGCAACTTGTATTTGGCGCCACAATGGCCCTATTGGGGGCGCTAGTGGACATGATCTAAATTCCTTTGATCTCATAGTCTCCAACATCCAGTAATGAATATTTCCACAAAACCTTGGAATGTCTTTCGTTTGCTCCATGGATCATTTGGTGAATATTCGAATCAGTTCAGAAACTTTGACAAGCTGTACTCAAAGAAGATGTTATGCGATGTTTCCATTGGATAAGATATTGAATTGTATGCACTAGTCAACGCAACCAACGGTCCGAACTGATGAAAATAGCTAGCTAGACAATTTATTTTAACACTCACCCTAAGTATTTTGCCTTCTGGTCTATTGTGACGCATGTTTAGGGAGCCGCATATTTGTTTTTAATTCTTTCGTTGGCCAAGATTTGATCGTAGAATCTCCTGCTCTGATACCATATTGTATTGCATATATTAGCCAACATAACTAATAGTCCGAACTGATAGAAAAAACTAGCCAATTTATTTCAACAAAAGAATCATAGAGAATAGAATCCTCACACTCCACAAAAAAATTCTTTCTTGTCATGTAATCCATGGTGTCCATCCTTCCTTTTTTTGTGGGCGGTGTCCAGCCTTAGTGTGAGAGATATTTTCCCATGCTACTCATATTCTCTATCCTCTTTTAATCAATTTATTTAAAATATAATCACTTGTGATTTGGACAAAAGTGACAATATTCAACTAAGGAGAGGTTGAGCTAAATAGTATCCATATATATATATATATATATATATATATATATATATATATATATATATATATATATATATATATATGTGTGTGTGTGTGTGTGTGTGTGTGTGTGTGTGTGTGTGTGTGTATGATATAAATAAAAATTTCTCTTTTTATGTAGGTTAAAAAGTGTCATATTTGGTGTTATATTTTTTCTTTCAGATGCACTTATATGGTAATACTCCATATCACTTTATGTCCATTGTAGGTTCACCCTCCGCTGGTTTTGTCTAAATACATCTGTATCTTTAGATGTTTTATAACTACATACACTAGTAGAAAAATAGCCTTTCGTTCGGAAGCTCCTAGAGCTTTTGTCCTGGTCGCGCCACAAACCGGGACTAATGCTCGCATTCGTCCCGGTTCGAGCGGCCAGATTGTCGGGAGCCGGGGGCATTCGTCCTGGTTCGTAAGAGACTATTCGTCCTAGTTTGTTACACAAACTGGGAGTAAAGGTGTTGCATCAAACACGTGGTGTGCCGCATACCTTTAGTCCTAGTTTGTGTCACAAACCGGTACGAATAGTCTGCTTATAAATATGCAGCCAACCCTCTCCCTCTCTATTTTTTCTTGGTGTAAGGTGTAAGACGTGTGTGCTAGTTTTTTCCTATGCACATGAGGTGTTCGATAAAATGCATGAGGGAATGATGTCGCTTGATTTCACAGAAAATAAAAAATGATATGAGGTGCCCGAGCCACACTTGAGCTTTCTCCTCGTTCTTTCCTCCTCGATCGAGGTTAGCAACCTTATCCTTTCATATGTCATTGATATAATGCACGTGTCAATGTAAAGTGGTCATTTCACTATTCATGATGTTCTATAATGGTTTTTGATAAACTTAATTATATGATGCAAATGAACCGGCAAGGATTGATGTATGGTGACCGACGTGAATCCGAGTACATTAAATGCGTGGATAAATTCATCGATATGGCTAAAGCAAACAAAGAGAATGGTTTTATGTGTTAAATGTCGGAATGTCAAGGAGTACTCTTCCTCAAAAAACCTTCGCGGACACCTGGTTCGGAGTGTTCATGCCCAACTATTATTGCTGTACCAAGCACATATAAAGAGGGGTTATGATGGAAGACAATGAAAAAGAAGAGGATGATGACAACTATCCTATGTTCCCTGGATACGGTGATACTTCAATGAAAGACAATAAAGAAGAAGGAGGTAAAGAACATGCATCAGATGAGCCTGCTGATGATCTTGGTCGGGTCATTTCTGATGCAAAGCGAGACAGTGAAACAAAAAAGGAGAAGTTAAAGTTGGAGGGCACGTTAGAGGATCACAAAAAAATATTGTACCCAAATTGCGAACATGACAGCACAAAGCTCGGTACCATACTAGAATTGCTGAAATAGAAGGCAGAGACTGGTTTATCTGACAAGAGATTTGAGAAGTTACTGAAAATAATGAAGCCGAAGCTTCCAAAGGATAACAAATTTCCTGAGAGTACGTACAAAGCAAAGGAGACTCTCTGCCCTCTAAGATTAGATGTGCAAAAGATACATGCATGCATTAATGACTGCATCCTCTACCGTGGTGAGGAGTATGAGAATTTAGATAAATACCCGGTATGCACTACACTGCAGTATAAGATCAGACGAGATGACCCTGGTGAGTGAGGACGATGACGAGCCCCCAGGAAGAGGGTTCCTGCTAAGATTATGTGGTATGCTCCTATAATACCACGATTGAAACGTCTGTTTAGAAAGAAAGAGCATTCTAGGTTGTTGCGATGGAACAAAGAAGACAGGAAGTTGAGACACCCCGTTGGAGTTGAAGTGGAGAAAAATCGAGAGAGACTTCCCGGACTTTACAGGTGACGCAAGGAAGTTATGGTTAGGTCTAAGTATAGATGGCATGAATCCTTTTGGGGAGCAGAGCTGAAATCACAATACCTGGCCTATGACTCTATGTATCTACAACCTTCCTCCTTGGTTGTGCATGAAGTGTAAGTTCATTATGATGTCAGTGCTCATCCAAGGCCTGAAGCAACCCAGCAACAACATTGATGTGTATCTAAGGCCATTAGTTGAAGAACTCTTACAGTTGTGGGGCAAACCAGGTGTACATGTGTGGGATGAGCACAAATAGGAGCCATTTGATCTACGAGCGTTGCTTTCTGTAACCATCAATGATTGGCATGCTCTTAGTAACCTTTCAGGACAGACAAACAAGGTATACAAGGCATGCACGCACTTTTTAGATGAGATTAAAAGTACATATTTGCATAAATGTAAGAAGGTTGTGTACCTGGTGAATCGTTGATTTTTTCCAACCAATCATCCCATAAGAAAGAAAGGCAAGCATTTCAAAGGTGAGGCAGATCACCGGAAGAAGCCCGATCTCCCTACTGGTGATGATGTATTTGGTATGGTCAGGGACATAGAAGTAATCTTTGGAAAGAGTCCTGGCGGTCAATATATTCCGAACAACATCGCTATCGGACATGCGCACCCATGTGGAAGAAGAAATCTATATTTTGGGAGCTATCCTATTGGAAAGTCCTACGTGTCTGCTCTTCAATCGACGTGATGCACATGACAAAGAAACTTTGCATAAACCTGCTAGGCTTCTTGGGCGTATATAGGAATACAAAAGATACACCAGAAGCACCGGAGGACCATCAACGTATGAAAGACCCAGAGAACATGCATACACAGAATAAGACGGATAAAGGGCGTCACTTAAGTCCTGCGAGCTATGCTCTTACTAAAGCGGATAAGGAAATCTTTTTTAAAGTCCTTTACAGTATCAATGTGTCGTGTGGCTTCTCATCTAATATAAAGGGGATAATAAATATGACAGAGAAAAAAATTCCAAAACCTAAAGTCTCATGACTGTCACGTGATTATGATGCAGTTGCTTCCGGTTGCATTAGGGGGCTTCTATCGGAAAATGTCCGACTACCCATTGTGAAGCTATGTGCATTCCTCAATGAAATATCTCAGAAGGTAATCAATCCAGATATTCTGCCAAGGTTACAGAAGGATGTGGTACAATGTCTTGTTAGTTTTGAGTTGGTGTTCCCACCATCCTTCTTCAATATTATGACGCAACTCCTGGTTCACCTAGTCGAAGAGATTGCCATTCTCGGTCCTGTATTATTACACAATATGTTACCCTTTGAGAGGTTTATGGGAGTCTTAAATAAATATGTTCATAACCGTGCTAGGCTAGAAAGAAGCATCTCCAAGGGCTATGGAATAGAGGAGGTCATTGAGTTCTATGTTGACTTTATTCCTGACCTTAAGCCGATTGGTGTTCCTGAATCACGACATGAGGGCAGACTGAGTGAAAAGGCATGCTAGGAAAAAAATCAATGATATGTAGCCACTAACCAGGACTAAAGATAGGGGCACACATAATATGACACCACATGAAGGGTTTAGTATTTTTGATAAATGTGAAACTTTAATTTGGTTGTTGCTTCACAAAATGGCTTTTAGTCCCGGTTGGAGACACTAACTAGGACTGAAGATATTTCCCGCCATTTCCCACCGCTTTCTGCCATGTTTTCCCGCCCTTTCCCTCTAACTAGGTCTTTTAGTCCCGGTTGGAGCCACTAACCGAGACTAAAGATATTTCCCGCCATTTCCCACTGCTTTCCGCCATGTTTCCAGCCCTTTCCCTCTAACCAGGGCTTTTTTCTCACGGTTGGAGCCACTAACTGGGACTAAATATATTTCCCGTCATTTCCCACCGCTTCCCGCCATGTTTTCCCGCCCTTTCTCTAGGCCGACCGCGCCATGGCTATCCACACATCAACATATTCCTCTCTCACAATAATGGACACCGCATACTGGGCCATTCTAACTCTCGAGGAGACCGAGGCACTGTGCGCCTCTAGCTACCCATGCCCGTCAGGCTACTGGCTGCTAATAGCTGTGAGATTTGACACATTCTTGTTTCTATAGATGGTTTTCGTTTGGATTTGATGGTTTTCTAGCTTTACCTAACACTAATACTTCGATATCAAACAAAACTTGGTTTTTAATGTGTGTATCGGGTTCTGAACATCAATAGAGGGTTTTAACATCAAAAACACAATATTCAGACGAAAACAAGCAAGTCTCTTTTTTGGAAGCGATCAAGGGGGCATATAGTAGCTTTAACGAGCAACTAGACGGCGGGAATATTTTTCTGGCTGTATAGTTCCCGCCGTATAGTTGCCATCGCCTTCGTCTTTTTAAAAGGGATAACTTTCATGAAGAGGCTGAGGACGAATACAGAACACAACAGCCGCCATCCCATCCAGGAGGGAGAAAGAAGAGATCCAGAGAAGAAAGGGAATACGTTCTTCATATCGCTCCACGATCTTCGACCTCCTAGCCACCACACCTCCATAGCCATTAATTTTACTTGAGAGAGATAGAGACAGATATCCACCTTAAAAGATTAGGGGTTGAGATTGTTCTTCCCATCTTGAATTGTGTTGGATTTATTTCTATTCTAATTGTGGATCTCCATGGTAATATCAAGAAGAACTCCCTTTATTTAATTATATCGATGATTCTTTCTTCTCTCATGTGTGAGTAAGTTCCCTTGGGTGTGGGATATGTAAGGGATTGGTGAGATGTGATGTGCCTATATAATTTTCATTAAGTTTGTGGTTGATTTTCATTACTATATTATGTGTGCTTGACTATATGTGCGATGCTTAATGCTTGTTGTCCAATTAAGGGCCCAGACAACATGATACCTTGTTCTACATAGATAAGATGTTGTTTGCTAGCAGACCGGCGACCCCCCGAGTGACACGGGGATATCAATGGAAAACTAGTTGAGCTCGAGAAGCACAAGGAGCCACTGTTCCTATTGCATTAGTCCGATCCAAGGAGCTTAATTGCTAAGCAACCTGAAGGATCTTAATCGTCTAGTGACTGACCATGGTTTTGATAACATGCTAGTAGGATTATTGAAGTTGGGATGGAATCTACCAAGAGGTGTTCCGGCTAATTATGGGTTGCTCACCTACACACATAATTATAAGATTATAATTGTTACACTTATCACTCATCCACCTGGCACATTCACTATCACCATGAACTGAATCTCCCCGTGCCTATTTTGTCATCTGCATAAAACAACAAACAAATCGTTCTTTACTTTTATGATTTTTATTTCTAAAGTTTACATTTTATTTTTATTTAAATACAATCATTTTAATCAAAATCTCATTCTTATTTTCAACACTTGCAGTCAATTCACTCAAAGACCCGTGACAACCTTGAGCGCGACCATTAAACGCTTGCCTCTGGGCTCCCTGTGGGATCAACATCTTAACTTCGAAACTAGCTACACACGATTTGTGCACTTGCAGCCATCAAGCTATTTTCTGGCATCGTTGTCGGGGAGCTAAGCACTAAGTGTTTTGTCTCTTGACATTTCAGGTGTTACCACTACAAAATGGTCTCCATAGGAGACAAAGGGTCTACACGCTATGGTAGGACCTATCTACCAGACTATCTTGATCGTGTACCTACTCAAAGGCGCAAGGAAATTATTGAAAAACTTTTGAGATCGAATAAGCTTGAAGTTGAAAACTTGTTTGACTTCATGGAAATCATGTCCATTCATAGGACAACTCCCAAGAAACCTAAGAAAACTCTCAAAGAATACAGTTCTCTAGATTCTGCTTTTCTTAAACAACCAATAGAATTTCCTAATCCTGGAGTTAGAGAATATCGATTTGATGGTGAAATTATTAAAATTTTGCAGGAAAAAGTTTTCAGCAGAAGGGAAAATGAAGACCCAGGAATGTGATAACATCACTTGGACCAAAAGGTTTGTCTAGAGATTTCTCTCGCCTAAAACTATTTCGTTGGTCTCTCAAAGGTAAGGCTCTAGACTGGTTATATTCTCTCCCTCGTCATTACATTAATTGTTGGGAAAACTTTATTATTAAATTCATAAACAGGTTTAATCCTTTTAAAAAGGTAACTAAAATTAGAAAGAATATAGGCAACTTCAGTCAGAACGTGGGAGAAAACTACCCACAAGCATGTGATAGATTCTTTGGAATGATCAATAGTATTCCTAATCATGGCTATTCTGAATCAAATATTTGCCATTTATTTTACCATGGTCTTAATACACAATTCATAGAGTTGCTTGACTTATTAGCAGGAGGATCGATAAATACTTTAATTGTTAAAGCATGTTTGAAATTGATGTCTACTAGGGCTAAGAATGATTCTTTATATAATTCCAATTTTGGCACTAAGCTGGAAAAAGGGGTACTTCGTATAACTCCTGATCTTATGCCTGAAGTACGCAAAACAATGAAAGAAAATGGTATACCTTCTGAACTTGTTAAGGAAAACAAAGTAGATTTGTTACAAGTTTTTACTGAAGAGGATGAAACTAGAAAAGTTTTTCAAGAATTAAAACATCGACATGCTAAATCCCATAATAACCTGCATAAGCAATTTCAAAGAAATAAGAAGATTTTAGAAGAACTAACGGAAAATTATGACGAGATTGGCCAAGAAATAAAATTATTTCACAAGTACCTTAGTATGATTGAAACCCAATGTGAACAAATAGCATCTGGTTATCAAATTTTTCTTCAAGATAATATAATATTCCTGTTACTACTAATGTTGTTACAAGGAGAGGTACAATTGTTACAGGGACATTAGGACCACCAGAATATGAAGCTGAAAAAGAGAGAAGGGAAAAAGCCTTGATCAAAGCAAGCCAAGAAGATAACACACTGGTGGATCCTCAAGATGAAACTGCTCAAGAAACATAAGATCAAACCTTAGAAGGGAAAAATGATGCACAATATGACCGTTATGACTCCAATGCAGAGACTGTTGATCCAAGAGAAGAAAAATAAACAAGCAAAGAAGACGAGGTTGTTGTATTAGAAAAGAAGAAAAGTGATAAACAACAACAAAAGAAAACAACTAAAGAACCTGATCCCCCACAAACGGTAAAAGACAATAATAAAAAAGGTGAGCAAAAACTTCCTTATCCAGATTGCAAAAGGAAAGCACCAGATTAGGTAATCTATGATTCTTTCAAAAAGGCACTTGGTGACCTTCGTTTAGAAATTCCATTTGTGGATGCAATAAAAGTTCCTACCTATTATAAATTTCTTCGTGATATTCTTAATAGAAAGAAAGAAATAACTGAAACCGTTGCCATGGTGACTAGTTATCCTGCTAATGGGAAGTTATTGTCTAAGTCAGGAGATCCCGAAATATCAATTATTTCATGTTCAATAGGCAAAACTGATATTCATAATGCCTTGTGTGATTTAGGTGCAGGAGTTAGTGTAATGACATATTCCCTCTATAAAAGGTTAAGATTAGGGGAATATTCCCCCACTTCTATCACTTTACAGATGGCCGAAAAATCCACTAAACAACCTGTTGGTATGATTGAGGATGTTCTACTTAGAATAGATGAGCATGTTATTTCCACTGATTTTATTATTCTTGAAATGCCAGAGGATGAAAAATTATCTATAATAATTGGAAGACCTTTTCTTAGCACTACATGAGCGTTAGTTGATTATGCTGAAGGAAAAATAATCTTCAATGTTTATGATGCTGAAATCATCTGGTATTTTCCAAAGAAACTAAATAATGAGAAAGGTATATTCCACCAGCAAAATGAGTTCATGTAGTAAGTGCCTTTGATAAAGGGCAATCCAAGGTAAGAATTCGAGAACAGAGAATGGGTTTAAATATTCAACCACTCTTAGTAAATGCTTAATGGGAGTCAACCCATCACAATAATAAAATAAAGTTAAATAATAAAAAGTTCATCGCATTCCTACAACTTTTTCACAGACATTCTTGCGGAAGCACGCCCGTGAAGATGCAGCTGTCAAAAAGTAGTAGAAATATCGACTGAATAAGCATAGATTTAGTGTAGAAAATAAAGTTTGAGTTTTATATGCATATACTAGCTTAATCATATTGTTCAGATTAAAAAGTGAATCTCTAAAATTTGGGCGAAAAAGCATGTTCCAGGAGTTGTAACGACCAACTATACGACAGGAATATATATTCCAGCCGTATAGTTGCGGCCATATAGTCATCGACAAATTCTCAAAAAAGGGGTCTCAGATACAGAAGGTTTAATGACCAACTATATGGCGGGACCATTTGGTCCGGTCGTATAGTTGCGTATGCATAATTGTGATCTGGCGTGGAGAGACCCTAACTCTCGCAGCCGCCGCAACTATACGGCGGGAGCTACCTAACGTGGTTGTATAGCTCCCGCCGTATAGTTCGGCGCGACCACTTAAACGCACCGGAGCGGCTAGGGATCCTCCTCCACCTTAATATTTCTCTCATATTCTCTATCCAAACCTCTCAAAATCCACCTAGCACTCTTGATTCTTCGCGGATTTCGCTCGTTTGAGTGGGGGAATCAACAGATCGTATGTTTCTCTCCCTATCCATACTTTATTTTCAGAATTCCATGGTTGAAATCCTCACATTGATTTAGTGGATGAACTCAAGCTTGTTTGATTTTCTCTTTTGATTTCTCATGTTAGGATTGAATTCCTCCATGTAGAATCGTTCGTATATCATGTAGAAACTATATGCCTAAGTTTTTATGTTGAAATTTCTCAATGCATCAAGATGAACAAGCTCGGTAGTATTTTTCACAAGATCAAGAGCCAACATGGTGAAGGCTCGGTGCTACGGGATGAGCTCGACAACAAGTATGCCATGGTTTCATCAAGGAGAGTGATGCCCACACGTTGGGCCAATGATAGCTTTCTCAGCGCAGCAGGGTTGAGGGCGGACTTCGACCATATATGTGCAAATGCGGGGCTATCTAACCTCGCCTATGCAAGCCATAACACATACACTCAGCTCACCCATGAGTTCCTCGCCTCCTTCTACGATGACTACACGGAGAAAGGTAATGCATGCACGGTGAGTTTCACCATTAACCAGCGGGCATATCAAATCAATTTTCAACAATTTTGTGAAGCTTTCAGATTCCCTCAAGAAGGGGAATCAACTGTTACAAAATTGTATAGCATCTCAAGTGGAGAAGCTTGGGAGGTTATTTCTGTTAACGGTGGCAGGTATTTCTACCAGAATAAGATGACCACCATCCAGAATCCAACCATCCACTACTTTGCCTTGTTTCTCGCCAACACTTTGTTGGGAAGAGGAGATACCGGCTCCATGGCCAATGCAGACATGGCCATGATCACCAAGGCACTCTTCCCTGATGCACCGTAGAGTCCCACTCCCGCAGCTCTATTCCTCCAGCACCTCCGCCACCAGAGCAACAAAAAGAAAGGTGATATTCGCATCGGTGGATTGGTAACCCACCTTGTCCAAGCCCGTGGAATTATGATAACTGTTATGCAACCTGTTGATGGCTCCATACTCATTGATGTCAAATATATAACTGCTTGTGGCTTCATTGGTGTTTACCGAATTAACAGGAGGCTTCGAGCCTATCAATTTGGTTACCTTGATGTTGCACAGGATGAGCAGGTGCCATTGCCTTGTTCATAAGCCTTCTCGGTTCAGGAGAAGAACAACTAGATCCTCACCAAGGATCAAGTGACGGAGATCATGGCAGTACACTATCCAGACCCCGAGGAAGAAGAAGAAGAAGAAGGAGAGCTGCAAGATGAAGAGGAAGAGGAGCAAGACAACCCTGGTTGGAGAGGACAGCAGCAGCAACAAGAAGGACCTTGGGACCCATGGCCCAATCAGTAGCAATAGCAGTAGGGGTTCAACAATGTCCCCTATGAAGATTTTCTGCAGCTCAACCAACCCATTGGGTAGATTGACGGTTGTTTACGCAGAGCCTGTTGGGAACCCCAAGAGCAAGGGTGAAGCAGCAAGCAGAAGTTTTCCCTCAGTAGAGACCGAGGTTATCGAACCAGAAGGAGGAAGGAAACTTCACACAGGTGTTGCAAGCAACACGGAGACCTTCACAACACAAACTCAAGACTTTGCCCCAACGAACAGTGAGGTTGTCAAGATCACCGATTTTTCATACCAAAGGATTAAACGTATGGTGTGGAAGGTAATGGTTTGCAGCAAGTAAACAAGTAACAGTGGAAGATGTATCAATGGTAAAGATTGGACCGGGGTCCATAGTTCACTAGAGGTACTCTCCTTAGATAAACAACATGGCATGAAGGGTAAACAAATTGCAGCAGGGCAATTGACAAGAACTGAGCAAGGCATAATAATGCAATTACTAGTCAGAAATATCCTATGAGATTCGATTGGGCAATACAACAAGATACATAGACGGCCATCCAACTGCATCTATGACTAGAAGTCCACCTTCAGGTTATCATCCGAACCCCCTCCAGTATTAAGTTGCAAGCAACAGACAACTGCTTTAAGCAAAGTGTGTAAGGTAAACAGTCCACATGTTCCATGAACAAGAGACCGTTGTTTTCTCCCTAGTATAAATAGCACATCTACAACTGAAGATATTATTGTCACTTCCCTTGGAAACTAGAGGCATGAACCCACTATCGAGCATAAATACCCCCTCTTGGAGTCACTAGCAACTACATGGCCAAGATAGATACTAACAACGAAGAGCATGCAAGATCACAAACAACACAGATATGATAGAATCATAAAGACAAAACCATTAATCAAACCAACATAATAATCTCAATATCCATAGGATCCCCGCAAACACAACATGCATGATTACAATTAGATTAGATCTTGATCATGAACGGAGCTCACAAGATCTATACATGAAACATGGACCCATAGTCCAAGGTGGAACTACTCACACATCATACCGGAGAGAAGGCCTCCGGGATGATATCCCCTCCGACAGGGTGCCGGGAAGAACTTCAGATCCTCCCGATCTAGGGACGATGGTGGCGGCATCTACAAATGGTTTCGTGGAGATTTGATCGGGTCCTTAGGGTTTATGCATCGGGGGCTTCTTATAGGCGAAGGGGGAGGCCAAGGAGGCGGCCTAGGTGGCCAAACATTAGCCAGGTGCGGGGTGGGGACCACACACGCCTGGGGGAGGTTTGGCGGCCCTGGCCCGCTTCCTCGTCTCCCCTCTGGACTTCTTGTTCCCCACGGAAAGTAACTGACTTTGACGTTTGTCCCATCCAATTCCGATAATATTTTTCTTTACTAACTTTTCCGAAACCAAAAAAGCAGAAAACAGGCATCTAGCACTGTTGAAACTTGTTAATAGGTTAGTACCAGAAAACATGTAAAAAGCACCTCAAAGTGTGGACAAGCAAAGCAAAGTTGATACTAAACAAGCATGGAACATCAGAAATTATAGATATGTTTCCGACGTATAAACATCCCCAAGCTTAACTCCTGCTCGTCCTCGATTAGGTAAGTGATAAAAAGAATAATTTTTTAGGTGACATGCACCCTCACAATAAAGATCCAACCATTTGCAAGCATTGAAAGCTGGGATCAAAGAACTCTAACAATAGGACATAGTAACTATGCATGCAACATGACATGCTACAAACAAAGATCATGAATAACATGCATTGAAAGACGTTTGTTTGTTTCACATACAGAAAACATAGCATAGTTGCAGTCAACTTGTCCCTCATAGAGTAGCAAATATATGCATAGGACACCTTCAAAGTTTACAAGGGTGACTAGAAACAAATAGCACAAGAACAAGTAATAACACAATAAGCATCAATTAATAAGCTTTGGAACACTAGACACAGAATGACAACTATGCTCTCTTAATGGTGCCTAAAGGTAGAAGGTGGAGACTCAATAATGGTGGAAGAAAATCCTTTTTTGTAAAGGAAGTAGGGATTACAAGTTTCAAAAATATCTTCCAAAACTTATGGTACTTGTTAGCTTTCAGCCCTCATTTCCCCTATCATAAGCATGTTGAAGTGGTTAAGGTTTAAAGTGGAAAAGATGGAGTATATGCTTGATGAAGTATAAGTTGGCAATCTCAAGTCCCTTGAATACGAGGGCCACACCTCATGCATACTCAACTTTGGGTCCAGGTAAGTTCTTGTCATTGTAAGTATTTGCATATCATTGAGAAATGCCAACGGGGTACCCCTTGCACATGGTACAGGAGCTTTCCCATAACCAAAATGACAAGGCAAGCAGACAATGAGCATCTCAGCAATCTTTTTATTTACCATATGCATAGCTTTTTATTGAGGATGCTTCATAGATAGCTCATTATGGTGATGCTGCAAGTTTCCACCATGATTAGGCATGGCTTAGGCTAGCGGCCCAGGCGTCTCTCTAACACAGGATACAAACTCCATGGACTTACAAGTTCCCTCTTTATTTCACACCGGTGACATCCATAGACAAAAGAACATGATATCAACTGAGTACAAAGTATAAGTGCAATGTTGAAAACATTCCCCGTGACAGTACGGTTCTGCTAATTCCAACTTATAAGTGCAAGCATATACAACAAAGTTGTCACAATGGTTCAAGTTTATTTGGGGCAAAGAATATAAAGTGTGCCATCAAGTTCATGTGGGCTTTAATCACTAAGTTTTCACATAACAAAATAGTTTTTAATTGGAAGATAAATGAAAACAAGGATATACTTGGAATGGTGTAACACACCATGCATAGGAGTTTATAGTGGACACTTTGGAATAACTTGGTTTCTTGGGAGTTGGAAGCATGAGTAGACTTACTCATACAAGTGGAGGCTAGAAAAAGACCGGGAGCAACCAACTAAAAGAGCATAATGGCCATAAACATGCAGTGCAAAAAAGCATACTAATCAAAGCAAAGAGTGGTACTACAAGCCAAGGACTAAATGATCATAGAGGCTAATGGTGACTTGTCATAGTCATAACATGGTGTGAGCATGTGACAAGTCAACCCAAGCAAAGTATCAAAGGAGAATACCACAATACTATGCTTTTTGCATGCTAAAACAACGCATAATTTCTTCAAGGCACACTAAGCAATCCCAATTGTTTGGAACAAGACATGCTACAGCAATAATCACTAAGCATAAGTTTAAAACAACACCAAGCATGTCATGCTAAAGTCTAAGTCACAGTCAATGCAAGCTCATCTTGCACTTACAAGCAAGAACTTGCTACTCCTTTGCAACACCAAGCAACTTATTTGCAAAACAACACAGCGAGAACGGGGGCCCAAACTTGTCACATCCCAAGATTTTCCAAATCTTGTAATGTGAAAATAAATTAATAAAATAAAACTTTGTTTGATTTTCAGAGCCAGAAGAAACTTTTTGAATTCAATTGGAACTTCAAACCCATTTGAATTAAAATAAACCTAAAGAGATTTAAAAAGATAAACATTTAATAAAAGGAAAATAAAAACATTTGGAAATACTATTTTGAAACAATTAAATGAAAAGATTTGTTTTCAAATGAAATAGAAGTTTTATAAATAAAGATTATTTAATAAAGGCAAATTAAACCTTGACCAAACTTTGGGAATTAAAACATTTAGTTTTGAATAAAAATAACAAAGGTTTATTTAAAATAAAATAATAAGGAATTAATATCAAAATTTATTATGAAAGGTTTTACTATTTTAATTAAAACATCAAGACTTATTAAATTGTTTAAAATAGGTTTTCCAAGTAATTTATATTCTCTAATAAAATCTACTAAAATGTTTTGGCTTTATTTTAGGTTTCAAAAATATATGTCTCAATAAAACAAATCCTATTGGATTTAATAATGAAAGCCTATTATGTTAATTAATAATGGACACTAAAATAAAAGGTTATTTTTTTTAAAACAAATTTCCAAATATTATGTATTTCCCAAATTAAACCTACTAATTTGATTTTGAAGATAATTAGGTTCAAATAAAGATTTTATTAATAAAATCAAACTCTAATTGATTTAATAACTAAGGCCCATTTTATTTTATTATTAATGGACTCTAAAGTAAAAGGATTATATTATTTTAAACAAGTTTTCCAAATAACCTTTGTTTCCAAAGGAAACCTACTGATTTGGTTTTTGAAAATATTTGGATTTCAAATTAGGATTTTATTAACTAAACCAAACCCTATTTTATTAATAAACCATAGTCCATTTTATTTAATTAATAAATGGAACCTAAAAAGATTTAAAATAATATTTTATTTTAGAATGTGAATTATGATGTTAAGCAGAACCAAATTCATATTTGAAAAGCTTAATGATTGTTTGAATCTTTTGAATGTGTTTGGTTGTTTGAATTTCAAACAGAAAAAGAATTAGAAAAGAATAAAACAAATAGACAAAAAAATAGAGGAAACAGACCAGCCCAACAGTCCCACAGCCCAGATTCCCCTCACCCCGAAGAAAACGATTCACACCAAATAACTAACCCACACCGAGACTGACTGGTGGACCCCACCCCTCCTTTCTTCCCGCCAATGGACCCCACTAACCGTTCTTCGTTCTCACCCTCTGTGACCGTTCTTCCCCGTTCTGCCATTGAATCCTCCAGCTTAAATTCACCTTTATGCCGCGAGTTAAGCCTGCAGTGATCACGCACATTTAATCGTCACCCTTCCCTCTCCGTTTCCCCCCTGCCTCCTTCCCCGAGCACGCCCCTGTGCGATAATCGCCAACCACTCTCCTGTCTCCGACGAGGTTCGCCGATTCCATCCAAACCGGACCACCCATGCCACACCGAGCACACGAACAAGTTACCTCCCCGACGCTCCTCTCTGCCCTCCTCAACCGCGGCGCCCGAAGCGCCGTCTCGACAAAAATTCGGCGCCGTCCGTCTCTCGCCTCGACGAGCTCCTCCGTAATTCCAGACCACCTCGACCCTCTCGTTCACGCACACGCCTTCTTCGTGTCCTTGCGCTCTGACCGTGTGCCTCGTTTGCCTCGGGTGATTCCTAAGCGTCGTCCTCGACCTCGGCCGCCGCCGTCGCGATACCAACTCCGGCGAGCAATCGCGGTGACCCGTCGTCCCTCGATGGACCAGTCCACGTTGAGCATCGCGTCGCTCCACGAACCGGTGAGCTTCCTCCTCTCTTCCTCGCTTCGCCCGCCAACGCCGTTCGCCTATCGCCCGCCGCTAAGCAGCGCGCCATGGTCTTAGGTCATTAGACGAGGACCGTTGGATATGGATCCTAAGGCTCGGATAGGATCACTTAAAACCGAAAGGGTATGCGTTCAGAGCCGCACGATTAGACTTAATCCAACGCACCAGAGCGTGATCCGCAGCGAACCGGTATCGGCCAATGAAACAACGACGCGTGGCAGGATCTGTTTTAAAACTGAATTTGAAATCAGATTGAATTGCAAACTTCAAACCCCTGTAACTTTCAAACCACACGTCCAAATTTGACAAATTTTATATCAATGGATTCAGGAGAACAAGCCCTAGCCAACCATGCCCTTAGTTTGACAAATAGTAGCTGTTAGCTTGTTTGAATTTGCAGATTCATTTGTATGCTTGTTTAGAGTATAAAAATTGTTTAAAAATGAATTTAAGGATAAAACCTTTGCTAATTGGTTTGTTGTGACCTTACTGACCCTAGGAACCAACCCATGGTATTAAAAATGATTTTTATAAGAATTAGGTTAGATTACTTGACTTAGTCATTTTCTAGCCAAATAAAAGGAATAGTTTTATTATAAAAATGTTTATGGAAAAGAAACTTTGAGTAGATGGTTTGGACCAAACCTACTGACCCAAAAACACCAAGCTTTGCAATAGCAACTCATTTGGTGAACAACTTAAGAGTTTTGCCTTGATAAAAACATTTTTCACCACATGAAATGAGGAATGGATTTAAAAATAGTTTTTGGACAAAACCCTCTTGCTAATGACTTTGCCACATTGGTAAATGACCAATTTGGATCTTACAAAGTTTAGAAACCCATAGAGACCCCCCTTTGCAAAATAAAACTATCTTGTGCATGCTCCCATGCATAACTTAGATTCCATTACTTTGTGTGTGTGAAGAATTGTTTGTTTGACTTTGGTTTGGAATGTAAATTGAATTGGTGTTTGCTTGATTGACTTGTAGTGAAGTGTGAGACTAGCAAGATCAAGGAGTGAACCACCATTCCCTACCAAAAAGGCAAGTGATGCTTCATACTTTCTATCCCAATACTTTCACTATGCATTAGTGATTTTGCTAAATAAACTTGCATGGATTTTGCTAAGTATAGATCTTGCTATAGGAAAACCTAATAGATGAATCCTTAGTAGGATTTTCCTAAGCTATGATTCCTACTACTATCAAGCTTAGCCTAGCTAATAGAAAACCTGGGTGGAAAATATATTCACACTATGGAAAAATATTCTAAGTCTGAGGACTTATGTTTTGTTTAATAAAACAACTAAGTTAATGAATCACCTGGGTGGAATGGAAGGATTGGGATATGTTGAGTGGTTACACAAGGCCAGGGGACTGGTGAACCTTGTGTATCTCACTTATGGAATGCCACCCAGGAAACAAAGAGATTTGAGATGTCAAATGTTGAGAAGCTTCAAGTGCAACCACTTGGCAATATGGGCTCTGCCATGATCATATAGGTTGCAAGAACTTAGCCATATGGAGTGGGTGGTAGTGTTTGATAGGTTGGAGCGCGTCCATTTTGGTCTAAGGGAAAGCTTCTGAAAGATCTTGTCTTGGGAAACCAAGTCTTGTGGGGAAAGTGCACCACCTCTGCAGAGTGAAAAATCTAAGTACTTAGCCATGTCCCTGGTAAAGGACAATTTGAGCATCAAGACATGGAAACAATCAAGAATCTCATCATTCCAATTTATAAAATTAAAATCTTGTGGTTTGAACAAGGGTTGTTTGAATTCTTCAATCATTGATGGAGAGATGGCTTGGTACAAGGATCTTGAAATCTTTGATTGAGAAAAATGTTTTGCCAAGCACTTCAGTCTTTGATTGGTGGATGCCTTGGAAAGGATCCTCAGTCTTTGATTAGTAGATGCCTTGGTAAGTGATTTGTCAAAACAAAAACTTAGTATTTTCAAAATGATAAGAAAAATATATTTTGAGCAATGCAAGCCTCAACTCCACTTAGCCAAATGCATATAGATGATAGATTCCACTATACTACCATAGTATCACTTGCCAATACAATTCAAATGTATTGACCCTTTGTGGCTGTAACTTGTATGTTGCAGGTTTGATTGACTTTAGTGAAGATTGATTGATTAGGATTACAAAGTCTACAACCAACATCTGCCTGTGGCACTTTGAAGATGAAGGACCCATGACTATATTTATTCCGCTGCAATGTAATGTAATAGCCAATGAGCTATGTAAGATGTAATAAAAATTATGTTAATCCTGGTTATAAAGTTATATTATGACCTTTGTTTCTTGATATTACATCTTAACTGTGGATGCTAGCTATTGATCCAGGGACTAGCATTGTAAAACACAGGAGGACTCTACCTTATTAGGTTGGGACCCCTACAGATGGTATCAGAGCATTGTGTTGCCTGTAGGATTTGTAAACCTAGGATTGGACAAAAACCCTTAGAAAATAGGAGTTGTATTTGTTCCAAAAATTATTTACAAACAATCTTGTAAATTCTTTCCTCAATCATTTTGGTTTCAACTCTACTTCTCTTTACTTCAACTTGATGTAAGAACCTACCCATGGCCAAAGACTACACCATGTGCAAAAGACTTCTTCAACATCTTCAACTCTAATGACTTCAACATCTTCAGCATGAACACCAAGGACTTCCAACTTGGGAACTGCTAAGGACCACAAGTGAAACAAGGAAATCTTGCTCAAGATTTAGAGACTGAGGGAATGCAAAAGTTAGAAGGAGTCTACATCATTTGAAGTATTATAACCAAGAGTTTTCCTAAAGGAAACCAATATATCATGTAGAAAGAAGAACCAACCAAGAAAGAAAGGAAAATCACAAGTGAACCATGTAGATGGACCACCATAATTTAGCTAAGACAAACACACCAACTTATGTGGTGTAACAAAAATATTTTTGTTGCCTAAGTTTGTGCTTGAACCTTGTTGTTTGAGTGAAAAGTTGTTTGTGATTGCATGCACATTCTTTGTGTGAATTGTGATGTGTGTGATTAGAAATATTCCCTTAGAAATTTCTTGCCTACTCTAATCTCCCTTCAAACCCAAACAGATGACTTCTCCAAGAGACTCCAACATCAAGGTTGATGACATCAACAACAACCAAGTGGACAACATGAAAGAGATTATAGCAACCCAAAACCAGATGAGCCAAGAGACAACTCAGCTTTTAGCCAACAACAATGGATTAGACCTAGCCATACAAAGGATTTTGAAACTTCAATCCCAATTGTTGCAAGGATTAGTTACTCAAATGATCAACATGAGAGAAAACTTTTCCCAAGGAGCTAATGACAACAAGGATGACAAGGATATTATTCTAGAAGGAACCCAAGCTAGCTATAATTTTAGAGACAAGGATCATGCATCCAAGGAACAAGAAGATCAATGCCTCAAGAAGAGAGAAAGATCTCCCACCTATGAAGAACATGAACTAGAAGAACTCCTAGCTTTGGAGAGACCCAAAAAGAAGAAGAAAGACATAAGCCAGTTGCAATGTTAAAATTGCAAAGAGATGGGACACTATGCTGATGAATGCCCAGAAAAGAAGAAGAACCAAAGAAACAAACAAAAGGCAATGATACCAAAGGAAAAGAAAGATATCAGCCAAGTGATGTGTTTCAAATGCAAGGAATTAGGCCACTATGCAAACAATTGTCCAGAAAGGATGGAGAAAAAGTTAAACAAGTCTATGAAGGAACTCAACCTTGGCCCATGAGTCAAGAATGGAAACCAAGGACACCTGCAAAAGTTTGCTTAGAGAAATTTTCCCAGGATCCCAAGAAGGACAATGTGTAATTTTTGTTTGAAAATTTTTAAGGGTGGTAGTACCCTAGATGTTTTGAACATGCTTGTAACCCTAGCCTCCCCAAATCTCGGGACGAGATTTATTTTAAGGGTGGTAGCCTGTCACATCCCAAGATTTTCCAAATCTTGTAATGTGAAAATAAATTAATAAAATAAAACTTTGTTTGATTTTCAGAGCCGTAAGAAACTTTTGAATTCAATTGGAACTTCAAACCCATTTGAACTAAAATAAACCTAAAGAGATTTAAAAAGATAAACATTTAATAAAAGGAAAATAAAAACATTTGGAAATACTATTTTGAAACAATTAAATGAAAAGATTTGTTTTCAAATGAAATAGAAGTTTTATAAATAAAGATTATTTAATAAAGGCAAATTAAACCTTGACCAAACTTTGGGAATTAAAACATTTAGTTTTGAATAAAAATAACAAAGGTTTATTTAAAATAAAATAATAAGGAATTAATATCAAAATTTATTATGAAAGGTTTTACTATTTTAATTAAAACATCAAGACTTATTAAATTGTTTAAAATAGGTTTTCCAAGCAATTTATATTCTCTAATAAAATCTACTAAAATGTTTTGGCTTTATTTTAGGTTTCAAAAATAAATGTCTCAATAAAACAAATCCTATTGGATTTAATAATGAAAGCCTATTATGTTAATTAATAATGGACACTAAAATAAAAGGTTATTTTGTTTAAAACTAATTTCCAAATATTATGTATTTCCCAAATTAAACCTACTAATTTGATTTTGAAGATAATTAGGTTCAAATAAATATTTTATTAATAAAATCAAACTCTAATTGATTTAATAACTAAGGCCCATTTTATTTTATTATTAATGGACTCTAAAGTAAAAGGATTATATTATTTTAAACAAGTTTTCCAAATAACCTTTGTTTCCAAAGGGAACCTACTGATTTGGTTTTTGAAAATATTTGGATTTCAAATTAGGATTTTATTAATTAAACCAAACCCTATTTTATTAATAAACCATAGTCCATTTTATTTAATTAATAAATGGAACCTAAAAAGATTTAAAATAATATTTTATTTTAGAATGTGAATTATGATGTTAAGCAGAACCAAATTCATATTTGAAAAGCTTAATGATTGTTTGAATCTTTTGAATGTGTTTGGTTGTTTGAATTTCAAACAGAAAAAGAATTAGAAAAGAATAAAACAAATAGACAAAAAAATAGAGGAAACAGACCAGCCCAACAGTCCCACAGCCCAGATTCCCCTCACCCCGAAGAAAACGATTCACACCAAATAACTAACCCACACCGAGACTGACTGGTGGACCCCACCCCTTCCTCCTTTCTTTCACTGCCAGCGGACCCCACCCCAACTGTTCTTCGTTCTCACCCTCTGTGACCGTTCTTCCCCGTTCTGCCATTGAATCCTCCAGCTTAAATTCACCTTTATGCCGCGAGTTAAGCCTGCAGTGATCACGCACATTTAATCGTCACCCTTCCCTCTCCGTTTCCCCTCGCCTCCTTCCCGAGCACGCCCAGTGCGCAATTCGCAACCACTCTCCCTGTCTCCGGACGAGGTCCGTCCGACGATTCCATCCAAACCGACCACCCCATGCCACATCGAGCACACGAACAAGTTACCCACTCCCTGACGCTCCTCTCTGTACCCTCCGTTCAACCGCGGGCGCCCCAGGAAGCCGTCTTCGACAAAAATTCTGAGCGCCGCCGTCTGTCTCGCCTCCGACGAGCTCCTCTGGTAATTCCAGACCACCTCGACCCATCTCGTTCATGCACACGCCTTCTTCGTGTCCTTGCGCTCCTGACCGTGTGCCTCGTTTGCCTCCGGGTGATTCCTAGCGTCGTCCTCGACCTCGACCGCGCGCGTCCGTCGCCAGTACCAACTCCGGCGAGCAATCGCAGCTGACCCCGTGCGTCCCTCGACGGACCAGTCCCACGTTGAGCATCAGCGTCGCTCCACGAACCCGGTGAGCTTCCTCCTCTTCCTCTTCACCCGCCGCGCCCGCGCCATCGCCGCCGCCGCCGCCGCTTAAGCGCCCGGTCTTAGGTCATTGCGAGGACCGTTGGATATGGATCCTAAGGCTCGGATAGGATCACTTAAAACCGAAAGGTTATGCGTTCAGAGCCGCACGATTAGACTTAATCCAACGCACCAGAGCGTGATCCGCAGCGAACCGGTATCGGCCAATGAAACAACGACGCGTGGCGGGATCATTTTAAAACTGAATTTGAAATCAGATTGAATTGCAAACTTCAAACCCCTGTAACTTTCAAACCACACGTCCAAATCTGACAAATTTTATATCAATGGATTCAGGAGAACAAGCCCTAGCCAACCATTCCCTTAGTTTGACAAATAGTAGCTGTTAGCTTGTTTGAATTTGCAGATTCATTTGTATGCTTGTTTAGAGTATAAAAATTGTTTAAAAATGAATTTAAGGATAAAACCTTTGCAAATTGGTTTGTTGTGACCTTACTGACCCTAGGAACCAACCCATGGTATTAAAAATGATTTTTATAAGATTTAGGTTAGATTAATTGACTTAGTCATTTTCTAGCCAAATAAAAGGAATAGTTTTATTATAAAATGTTTATGGAAAAGAAACTTTGAGAAAATAGTTTGGACCAAACCTACTGACCCAAAAACACCAAGCTTTGCAATAGCAACTCATTTGGTGAACAACTTAAGAGTTTTGCCTTGATAAAACATTTTCACCACATGAAATGAGGAATGGATTTAAAAATAGTTTTTGGACAAAACCCTCTTGCTAATGACTTTGCCACATTGGTAAATGACCAATTTGGATCTTACAAAGTTTAGAAACCCATATAGACCCCCCTTTGCAAAATAAAACTATCTTGTGCATGCTCCCATGCATAACTTAGATTCCATTACTTTGTGTGTGTGAAGAATTGTTTGTTTGACTTTGGTTTGGAATGTAAATTGAATTGGTGTTTGCTTGATTGACTTGTAGTGAAGTGTGAGACTAGCAAGATCAAGGAGTGAACCACCATTCCCTACCAAAAAGGCAAGTGATGCTTCATACTTTCTATCCCAATACTTTCACTATGCATTAGTGATTTTGCTAAATAAACTTGCATGGATTTTGCTAAGTATAGATCTTGCTATAGGAAAACCTAATAGATGAATCCTTAGTAGGATTTTCCTAAGCTATGATTCCTACTACTATCAAGCTTAGCCTAGCTAATAGAAAACCTGGGTGGAAAATATATTCACACTATGGAAAAATATTCTAAGTCTGAGGACTTATGTTTTGTTTAATAAAACAACTAAGTTAATGAATCACCTGGGTGGAATGGAAGGATTGGGATATGTTGAGTGGTTACACAAGGCCAGGGGACTGGTGAACCTTGTGTATCTCACTTATGGAATGCCACCCAGGAAACAAAGAGATTTGAGATGTCAAATGTTGAGAAGCTTCAAGTGCAACCACTTGGCAATATGGGCTCTGCCATGATCATATAGGTTGCAAGAACTTAGCCATATGGACAGTGGGTGGTAGTGTTTGATAGGTTGGAGCGCGTCCATTTTGGTCTAAGGGAAAGCTTCTGAAAGATCTTGTCTTGGGAAACCAAGTCTTGTGGGGAAAGTGCACCACCTCTGCAGAGTGAAAAATCTAAGTACTTAGCCATGTCCCTGGTAAAGGACAATTTGAGCATCAAGACATGGAAACAATCAAGAATCTCATCATTCCAATTTATAAAATTAAAATCTTGTGGTTTGAACAAGGGTTGTTTGAATTCTTCAATCATTGATGGAGAGATGGCTTGGTACAAGGATCTTGAAATCTTTGATTGAGAAAAATGTTTTGCCAAGCACTTCAGTCTTTGATTGGTGGATGCCTTGGAAAGGATCCTCAGTCTTTGATTAGTAGATGCCTTGGTAAGTGATTTGTCAAAACAAAAACTTAGTATTTTCAAAATGATAAGAAAAATATATTTTGAGCAATGCAAGCCTCAACTCCACTTAGCCAAATGCATATAGATGATAGATTCCACTATACTACCATAGTATCACTTGCCAATACAATTCAAATGTATTGACCCTTTGTGGCTGTAACTTGTATGTTGCAGGTTTGATTGACTTTAGTGAAGATTGATTGATTAGGATTACAAAGTCTACAACCAACATCTGCCTGTGGCACTTTGAAGATGAAGGACCCATGACTATATTTATTCCGCTGCAATGTAATGTAATAGCCAATGAGCTATGTAAGATGTAATAAAAATTATGTTAATCCTGGTTATAAAGTTATATTATGACCTTTGTTTCTTGATATTACATCTTAACTGTGGATGCTAGCTATTGATCCAGGGACTAGCATTGTAAAACACAGGAGGACTCTACCTTATTAGGTTGGGACCCCTACAAAACTACTTCATTCAAGCAAACTAAACAACCTAATCAAAGCAAACGAAAACTAAGACGCTCCAATAATAACACAACTGTGCATGAAACAATAAAAACAAAGTGTCTAAACATACCTGAGCTTTTTATTGATGAAGAAGGGGATGCCTTGGGCATCCCCAAGCTTTGACGCTTGTACCTCTTGGATATTTATTGGGGTGACACCATGGTGGAATCCCCAAGCTTGAGCTTTTGTCCATCCTTCATCACATTGCATCATTCCCTCACTACACCTGAATTTTTCCTTCATACAAAACTTCGCACAATCTTCATTAACAACATTAGTGTATTCAAAAGATATTAGACCTCTGGCAAAGCTTTGTAACAGCAAGGCTTTTCACTAAAAACACAAGCTACTGTAGTAACTCCTTCAAAAAGCTCAATTCACCTAAAGAGAACTCAAAAAGGAATTAATAAGAAGCAAATGCAAATAATGGCAGAAATCTGTCAAAACAGACCAACATGTAGAAACCGATTTTTTTCGAACATCTTCTGTTGCTCAAATCAAAAAGTGTTGAACCAAATAAAGTTAGCTAACATACTGGGGGATTAATTCATAAATTCTGAGCTCAATCCAAGTTACAGTGACTCCTCACAAATTTTTTGGTTGGAGGACAGAAATCTGTTTCGGGACAGCAACTCCTCAAATCTTACTTCCCTCTCATTAGAGGTCATTCTTGGCACAAAAAGCAAACAAAAAGGATAAGGGGAGGTCATTACAGAAGTAATAACTTCCAAGACTCAAGGAAACTCTTGGGTTATCTCCCAACAAGTACTTTTCTTTAACGCCTTTAAGTTAGTCACAAGAAGCAATAAGAATCAAGTATTTTCAAATGAAGCATTACCACTCTTGTTCTTTCCTTTCTTACCTTTCTTCTTCTCTTTAGGGAAGATATGATTGCTTACCGGAGGAGAAAAATGCATGATGCCTTTTTGCACATCTATTACTGCCCAAAGGTGCTTCAGTAGATATCTTCCAAGTGTGATATGTCCTTTGCCTACACATTCAATAACAAGATAATCAGTAGACACCATTTTTCCTGAGATTTTGTAAACACACCTTCAGCTATTCCAATGGGTAATATAGTGGTATTGTTGGTAAGAGATATTTCCTCTCCTCCTTCAATAAGCCCCCAAAGACTCAAGGAATCATAAATATCTTTAGGCATGAGGCAAAATTCAGACATGATATCACGCGAGCATAAAAAAGTGTAGTGTTTATTGAGACTTTGATTGTGGGGAACCACTTTGAAGGCTCAGAATTTATGGGAACATAATCATGGTAAGCCCTAAGCGTGTGATAGCAACTATTCATAGCAGCAATACCTGTCTCAAGAGTGTTCAACCTAGCAAAAATATTTGTGAAAGAGGAATCAGACTTGCCAGGTGTACCATAAATCATGATTAATTTCTTTATGGCATCAAAAGCTGCATCCTTAGTACATAGCAAGAAATCTTTCTCAGCCACAGCATCCAAAGCATATCTATAACGAAGAGCAATACCGTGGTAGAAACTATCAATAACCAAGCTAAAGCTCACCTTAGGCTCAGTTTCCCTCTGTAAAGCAGAGATTCTAGACCAAGATTCTTTAAAACTTTCTTCACTTTTTTGCTTAAAAGTGGATATTTCTACCATAGGGGAAATAAAGGTTGGTACAAAACCAGACATGGTAGCAACTAGAGCAGGAACTAATTTTTTTTTGTGTTTTTGAATAAAGCAAGCAAACCAAACTAGACTAATTTTTTTTTGAAAAGAGGCAAACAAAACCAAGCAAACTAAAAACAAAGTAAAGAGAAAGGAAGTGAAGGACTCCCCTTGTGAAGACGTCCTTAGTCTCCCCGGCAACGGCGCCAGAAAGCTTGACGGCTGTTTACGCAGAGCCTGTTGGGAACCCCAAGATCAAGGTGTGAAGCAGCAAGCAGCAAGTTTTCCCTTAGTAGGGACCAAGGTTATCGAACCATAAGGAGGAAGGAAACGTCACATAGGTGTTGCAAGCAACGCGGAGACCTGCACAACACAAACTCAAGACTTTGCTCCAATGAACAGTGAGGTTGTCAAGCTCACCGGTTTGCTGTAACAAAGGATTAAACGTATGGTGTGGAAGGTAATGGTTTGTAGCAAGTAAACAAGTAACAGTGGAAGATGTATCAATGGTAAAGATTGTACCGGGGTCCATAGTTCACTAGAGGTGCTCTCCTTAGATAAACAACATGGCATGAAGGGTAAACAAATTATAGCAGGTCAATTGACAGGAACTGAGCAAGGCATAATAATGCAATTACTAGTCAGAAAGATCCTATAAGATTCGATTGGGAAATACAACAAGATACATAGACCGCTATCCATTTGCATCTATGACTAGAATTCCACCTTCAGGTTATCATCCGAACCCCCTCTAGTATTAAGTTGCAAGCAACAGACAACTGCTTTAAGCAAAGTGTGTAAGGTAAACAGTCCACATGTTCCATGAACAAGAGACCGTTGTTTTCTCCCTAGTAGCAACATCAAATCTACAACCGAAGAGATTATTGTCACTTCCCTTGGAAACTAGAGACATGAACCCACTATCGAGCATAAATACCCCCTCTTGGAGTCACTAGCAACTACTTGGCCAAGATAGCTACTAACAACAGAGAGCATGCAAGCTCACAAAAAACACAGACATGATAGAATCTTAAAGACAAAACCATTAATCAAACCAACATAATTATCTCAATATCCATCGGATCCCCGCAAACACAACATGCATGATTACAAATAAATTAGATCTTGATCATGAACGGAGCTCACAAGATCTATACATGAAAGCACAAGGAGGAGATACAACCATCTAGCTACTACATGGACCCATAGTCCAAGGTGGAACTATTCACGCATCATACCGGAGAGAAGGCCTCCGGGATGATCTCCCCTCCGGCAGGGTGCCGGGAAGAACTTCAGACCCCCCCGATCTAGGGATGATGGTGGTGGCGGCTACAAACGGTATCATGGAGATTTGATCGGGTCCTTAGGGTTTTTCTAATAATTACAGTAAGATATTTCTTTACGCGTGTCATTACAATACTATCATACTCCATGGGGTGCTATTAACTCCGCTGGCCAACGAACGATCTAAATGTGGAAGACCACTTGATTTCGGCTATTGAGTTATGTAAGCGTCTATAGATGCAATGTTATGACGGGTAAAATTTTAGTCTCCTCATGGTTTCATGTTCCAAGTGAAATTGTAGAACTCCTCTGACCCATTATTGCTCAAAAGGTATCTATTGGCATGGTCATGAGTGCACAACACAGTCCCAATTAACATGTTAAAAACAGTGGCATGATTTCTCTATGAAAGAGCTGAAGTTTTTGAAAAACAAGGAACAGAAAAAGGTGCTTTGGGAGTCTTGAAATTTTGACGTGGGAGTAGACGAGTTGTTCTTGAATTGAATATTTTTGGTGCCAACTTGAGTACTCTTAATTGATTAAGGAAACAATAGCAAAAAAGTTTTCATCTCTCAACAAAGAGAGAAACCAAAAGAATTTGTTTCACTTTAATAGCTAAAATTTTGACAGTTGCCTAGGCATATGATTTATTTGCTAGCAATATATACGTGGTTAGGAAGTAGACTCAGTGCAATCTTGTGAATACTTGTATGATCATGTTTAAGATTGTAGGAATTATGAAGAAAAGAAATTGACACCAATTCGAGCTTGTAAGTTCTTTTATTTCAGTCTCGAATCTCTGCTATTCTTCCTTATTTTCTTGTCACTCGAGGGTGATCAACATCTAAGATCTGGGGAGTTGACAACTATGAGATTCGACACATTTTTTATGGTTGATAGCTGTGAGATTCTACACATTTTTTATGGTTTCTATCGATGATTTTCGTTTGGATTTGATGGTTTTCTAGCTTTACCTAACCCTAATACTTCGGTGGCGAAGAAAACTTGGTTTTTAATGTGTGTTTCAGGTTCTGAACATCAACATAGGGATTTAACAGCAAAAACACAATATTCAGGCGAAAACAAGCAAGTCCCTTTTTGGAAGCAATCGAGGGGAATTCACTGCAAGTTTAACGACCAACTATACGGGCCACCGCCGTATAGTTGCCTCCATATAGTTGCCATCTCCTTCGTCTATTAAAAGGGATAACTTTTGTGAAGAGGCCAATGTCAAAAATAGAACACACGAGCCACCATACCATCCAAAAGGGAGAAATAAGGGATCCCGATAACAAGGGGAAGACATTCTTCATCTCGCTCCACGATCTTCGATCTCCTAGCCACCAACACACCTCCATAGCCATTACTTGTACTTGAGAGAGAGAGAGAGAGATCTCCATGTTGGACCCCTCCTTTTATAAAGGATAGGATCCCTGTGATTGCAATGCTAGTCCCTGGATCAATGCTAGCATCCACAGTTTAAGATGAAGTACACAGATACAAAGGTCGTTTATTACATTCATTCCAGAGATAAAACATAGTCTTTTACAACTCAGGCCATAGGCCTAATACAAGAGTTTTAAGGAATAAGTAAATAAACACAAGTCTTCATCTTCATGTGCCACAGGCAAGCATGTTGAGTGTAGACTCATGACTCCTAATCATCATTGGAGTAACCTGCAACATCACAAGTTCTGACCACAGGTCAATACTTTGGAATAGTATTGGCAAGTGATACCTTAGTATATTTTAAGTGGACTATATTACTATATGCATTTTGGCTAGTGTAGCTTGGCTTGCTTTGCTTAAAAATAAACTTTTCCTATTAGTTGAAATCACTAAATTTTCTTTGTCAAAAACATTCCCAAGGAAACCACCAATAGACATTGGGGTCCTTCACCCTTGTTCACCCACAAATTTTTACTTAGAAGTTGGAGTGATGAGATTCGTGTGGCTTCCATGTCTTGATGCTCAAAGTGTCCATTTCCTTGGACAAGGCTAAGTACTTAGGTTTTCCATCTGCAGAGGTTGTGCACTTTCCCCACTAGACTTGGTTTCCCAAGACAGGACCTTTCAGAAGCCTTTCCTTAGTCAAATGGACGCGTTCCATCCTATCATCCCATCTACCACCAACTGTCCAAATGACTAAGTTCTAGCAACCTATATGATCATGGCAGAGCCCATTTTGCCAAGTGGTTGCACTATAAGCTTTCTCCACACTTGGACTCCATCCCTTTGTGCCTGGGTGGCATTCCACAAGTGAGATACACAACCCAAGTCCATGGCCTTGTGTAACCACTCAACATAACCCAATCTCCCCATTCCACCCAGGAGGTGCATTTGTCTTAGTTGTTTTATTAAGAAAATATAAGTCTCTTGACTTAGAATATTTTTATCATATAGTATATAGATGTTCACCACCCTTGTTTGCTATGAACTAGGCTAGGCAACAAATGGTAAATTAACTTAGGAAATTTCCCTAGCAATTCTACTATTTCACTCTACTTAGGATTTCCCATCTTAGCAATAAGCAAAATATCATGCATTTACTTTAGCAAAACATCTAATGCAAGTATAAAACTTAGGATAGGAAATTCATGAAAATATCACTTGCCTTGGTAGTGGGGAGAGTAGCACTCTTCACAATCACAATCACTAGCAAAATCTACACAAGAAACAATAGCATACAATTACACACAATATATAAACAACCAAAAATAATATGAATGCATGCATGCAAGAATTTACTAAGTGGTGATTTTTTGAAAATTATACCAAGTATGTTCATGAGTACAGAACTTAACATGACACAAGTTTGTCAACTAAACTTATTTGGTCCCAAAATAATATACAAAATAAAACTATATCTAAAATAGCCCTAAACATGTTCCACAATAAAAATCATTTTTAACTGTTACTATATGCTAAATAAAGTGGATATTCAGAAAGGCCTTGTTTCACTGAATCCAACAGTATAAAATTTGCAAAAAACCAACGTGGCATTCAAAAGTTATAAGCATTTGAAGTTTAAATCTAAATCTGGTTTTTAAATCTGTTTTTAGATCTAACCTAGCCACGCGTCGCGCTGTGATTGGTGCGTACCGCTTCGGTTGGATCGGCGCTTACGCAGGATCTAAATAGATCGAACGCTCGGATCGCGTACCGGGGTTAAATGAATCTATCTGGCGCTACGATCTGATCCGTTCTAAATCAACCGCCAAAATCGGGCGCTTTCACCAGGCGTCTGGCGGCGACGGTGGCAGACTGTGGCGGGCAGATGTCGCTAGGTGGATGGGGAAGATGCTCACCGAGACCGCGAGGATGTGGGGATGCTCGGCGTGTGATCGCTCGGCAAGGCGCTCGGGTTGCGGTAGATTGCTCGCGGAGTTGGATCCGCAGCGGCGGTTCGCCGAGTCGAGGCGACGTTGTAGTTCACTAGGATGCCAAAGGGAGGTGTGGTTAGATGCGGAAGATCATGGAGAACACGCGAGCGTGAACGGCAAGGTTCGGGGCGGTCTGGACTTACCACTGGAGCTCGCCGGAGTTCGTGCAGGAGGCGGTGACGGTCAGTCGTCGACGTTGCCGAAGCTACGGGTCATGCGAAAAAGCGGAGGGTGTCAAGGTGCACAGAGATTCAGAACAAGATAAAGTAAACGTGAGCGAGGGAGATCGAGGCTCACCGAATTCGGCTGCGATCGTGAGACGGCGGGGTTGCAGAGAGGAATCTGCGCGACTGGGCGTTCAAGGCTTGGGGTTTTGGGGAAAAGAGAGGGACAGAGGGTTTCTTATAGCCTGGTCGGCGAGAATCACTCGCCAATAACTCGAATTGGCCGCGATTAAAACCAGAAACGCGCGTTGATTTGGGGATGAACAGGTCGTCAGGGTGGAGACGACGCTGTGGAGGTGGCCGCTTGTCGGTGAGGTGCCAAGTGCAGGTGGGGTCTGCTTGTCGGTGACTCGTGTGTGTTCGCGTGTGAAAAAGAGATCCCCGGGTGGGCTTACTGGGCTCGTTCTTTTGCTGGGCCAGATTCTGGCCGCGTGGCCTTTTTCTTTTTAAGTACTCTTTTCTTTTTCTAAATTCATTTTCTGGTATGAATTTTAATATGAATTCAAATCCTTTTGAAATCAAACTGCTTTGGGATTTTTGCAGGGTTTTTGTGGATTCAAAAATAGTCATAAAACTAAGTGTTTACTTTGCAAGGCTTGACCAGCTTGGTTTCTAAAATAATTAGGGATTTGTTCCTGTTTGCAAGTAATAGAAAGAGATTTTGAAAACTACTTTTAAATTTGAAATCCTGGGGTTTTAAAAGTTTTACCCAAACTTTCCATCAATGGAGATAACAACAAGTATTTAAACATTCAAAATTCAAAGGGTGATGTTTATTTGGGACAAATTGACCACATGAAATCATAGCTCATATTCTATCACTAAGTGATTTTTGAGAAAAACCCTAAATGAATGAATGATGCAAAGTGATATGAATGAGTTTTGAAACTATGATTTTTGGGATGTTACAAATCTAACCCCCTTAAGATGAATCTCGCCCTCGAGATTCGGATTGGCTAGCAAATAGGTGAGGGTGGTCTTTCCGAAGATCATCTTCTCTTTCCCATGTTGCTTCCTCTTCGGAGTGATGGTTCCATTGTACTTTACAAAATTTGATAATCTTGGTCCTGGTGACTCTTTCTGCAGTCTCTAAAATCTTGACAGGCTTTTCCTCATAGGTGAGATCACTTTCTAGTTGAACCTCTTCCAAAGGTATGGTATCCTTCAAGGAGGACTCTTCCATTTCTGGGTGACATTTCTTAAGCTGACTCACATGAAAAACGTTATGGACTGCTGATAAAGATTCTGGCAATTCAACTTCATATGCAACTTCTCCTTTGCGACTTAGAATTTTGAATGGCCCAACATATCTTGGTGCCAACTTTCCTTTGACTCCAAATCTTTTCACTCCACGGAGTGGTGATACTCTGAGATAAGCTCTATCCCCAACTTCGTAGGTGACTTCTCTCCGCTTAGAATCCGCGTAGCTTTTCTGTCGGGACTGTGCTATCTTCAACCTGTCTTTAACCAATTTGACTTTTTCTTCGGCATCCTTGATAAGATCCGGTCCAAATAAGCTCCTTTCGCCCACACCATTCCATAACAATGGGGTGGTACACTTCCTTCCGTAGAGTAGCTCAAACGGTGCCATTCCAATACTAGATTGATGACTATTGTTGTAAGAGAACTCACAGAAGGCAAACTTTCATCCCAACTTGCTCCATAGTCTAAAGCACATGATCTCAACATATCTTCCAGAATTTGGTTGGTCCTTTCTGTTTGTCCATCTGTTTGAGGATGGAAGGCAGTACTGAATTCCAATCTTGTTCCTAAAGATTCATGAAGTTGTCTCCAAAAGTGAGAAGTGAACTGAGTTCCTCTATCTGACACAATACTTTTGGGCACTCCATGAAGGCATATGATTCTGCTCATGTATATTTTTGCTAACTTGGCACTTGTATAAGTGGTCTTCACAGGTATAAAATGAGCCACTTTAGTTAAGCGATCCACTACTACCCATATGGAATCATACCCTGACCTGGTCCTTGGTAATCCGGTAATGAAATCCATGCCAATATTTTCCCACTTCCATTCAGGAATAGGCAGTGGTTGAAGTAGACCTGCTGGTTTTTGGTGCTCCGCTTTGACTCTGCTACACACATCACACAAAGCAATATGTTCGGCGATGTCTCTTTTGAGATTGTTCCACCAAAACCTTTCTTTCATATCCATGTACATTTTGGTGTTTCCTGGGTGAATAGAATATGGAGAGTTGTGACCTTCTTGTAAGATCATTTTCCGCAACTCTGGGTCTTGTGGAACACATATATGTTTCCCGTGCCATAAGGTTCCTTGTTCATCGATACGGAAACTCTTAGCCTTCCCTAGACTAATATTTTCTTTGATCTTTTCAATTTCCTTATCGGTCTTCTGAGCTTCTTGGATCCTGTTCAAAAGAGTGGGTTGAACATCTAATGACATAAGATGTCCTTCCGGTACAATCTCCAATCTGAGTTCCTTGAATTGTTTACAGAGATCTTCTGGCAAATCTCCCTTGGTAAGACCATTTACAAACGTCTTACGACTTAAAGCATCGGCTACCACATTTGCTTTACCGGGGTGGTATTGTAGACTCAAGTCATAATCCTTGATAAGTTCTAGCCATCTTCTTTGTCTCATGTTGATCTCTTTCTGGGTGAAGATATACTTCAAGCTCTTATGATCGGTGAATACTTCACACCGCTTACCTAAAAGGTAATGTCTCCATGTTTTGAGTGCATGGAAGACAGAGGCTAATTCCAAATCATGAGTAGGATAGTTTACTTCATGAGTTTTGAGTTGTCTCGAAGCATAAGCTACGACTCTACCATCTTGCATAAGTACAAAGACCCAAGCCTTGATGGGAAGCATCACAATACACTTGGAAATCTTTTTCCAAATCGATATAGAACTGGTGTTGTCACAAGTCTCTTCTTCAACTCTTGAAGTCGATTGCAACCTTCACCCAAACAAATTTCTTGTCCTTCTTTAGCAATTCTCATCGGCTTAGCAACTTTCGAGAAATTTTCAATGAACCTTCAGAGTAACCCGCTAAACCAAGGAAACTACGAACTTCTTTCACATTCTTGGGTGATTCCCAATCATCACAAATGAAACTTTAGCAGGATCAATCGCCACACCATCCTTTGTCATAACATGACCAAGAAATCCAACTTTCTAACCAACTCACACTTGCTGAATTTGGCATAAAGCTTATGCTCTCTTAACTTTTCAAGTATCAAGCGCAAGTGCCTTTCATGTTCTTCTTTGCTCTTGGAGTAGACTAGAATATCGTCGATAAAAACGACAACGAACTTGTCAAGAAATTCCATGAACACTTTGTTCATCATATTCATGAAGTATGCTGGAGCGTTGGTCAAACCAAAAGGCATCACAGTGTACTCATACAATCCATACCTTGTGGTGAATGCTGTCTTAGGTATGTCTTGATCTCTTATCTTAAGTTGAAAATAGCCTGACCGAAGATCAATCTTCGAGAATACACATGCTCCTTCTAACTGATCAAACAAGTCGTTGATTCTTGGCAAAGGATATTTGTTCTTGATGGTAACTTCGTTGAGAGAACGATAATCAATACATAATCTTTGTGTCCTATCCTTCTTCTCCACAAACAATACCGGGGCTCCCCAAGATGAAGAACTTGGTTGAATAAACCCTTCTCAGAATCGCTTCTCCTAGTTGTTTCTTGAGTTCCTTCAGTTCATCCACTGACATTTTGTATGGTCTCTTAGCTATTGGTCCAGAACCTGGTACCAAATCTATCAAAAACTCCACATCTCTATATGGTGGCATTCCGGGTAATTCCTCCGGAAATACATCCGGATACTCACACACAATTGGCACACTGTCCATGCTAACCCCCTTGAGAGAATTTAGCTTACTTCCTTTAGATTCAAAGTTTGACTTAATCTTATTCTTTTTCCTTCTGGGGTTGTGAGCGTAACTGTACGATTGGCACAATCCAATACTCCTTCATACTTAGCCATCCAATCCATTCCCAATATTACATCCAATCCTTGGGAATTTAGGATTATTAGGTTCACTGGAAACTTATGTTTTCCAAACTCTATGACTAAGCCATGACATCCTGAGTTTACTATCATTTCTCCACCTGGAGAACTTACTCTTATAGGACACCCAATGGTTTCTACCGGTAGTTCATTTCTTTCAACAAATGCTTTTGATATGAATGAATGAGATGCACCAGTATCAAAGAGTACTAATGCTGAAATTGAATTGAGTCTGAACTTACCAAAGAACGCATCGTTCCTCATAGACCTCCTCCACATTGATGTGGTTAACTGTCCTTTCCGGAAAGGATTTGACTTGTTAGGTCCTTCAACTTTCTTTTCGTGGCACTCATTAGCATAATGCCCCAGCTTCTTGCATTTGAAGCACTCAACCCGACCGATGTCCTTTTTAACATGTCGACTCCACTTCCACTACCATTTCCACTGTGGCTCTTATGTCCACTCTTGTGGTTCTTGTACTTATCATTGTCATGACTACGGTGATGCTTGTTGTCATGATGGTTGTGGTTGTGGTGCTTGTTGAATTTCCCATGTTTATGGAATCTGAGTGCCATGTCATCATAGTGAGATCGTTATGAGACGATCCCGAAATGTGTTGTCGAGTGTTTCCTTCCTACTCTCGACTTGTTTCATTTTACTTTCCAAAATAGCAGCCTTGTCACACAAAGACCGATAAGTTGGAACATATGCTCTATAACTGTAGGTTCACTCATCATTCAAGCCTTCCAAGAACTTTTCCTTTCTCTTGGCATCGATCAACCTCATCCGGTGCATAGCGCCGATTGTTGAATTCTTCACGATTCTCGCCACTGCGATTACTGCTTCAAGTTGTGAAACTCCTTCTTTCGACTCATTATCCCGATGAGATATGAGCGGTCGAAACCCATCCTCAAATATGTCCCATGTCACTTCATCAATGGGAGTGGTGATTTGGAAGTTATCCCACCATGTGGCGTTTGGTCCTTCCAACAGATGTCTTCAAATCTGACTTTTTCAGCATCGCCCATCGTCACCAAGTCTTTGTTCACGTAACGAGCCGTCATTGGCTGCCATGGGATCGATTGTCCCGAAAATTTTGTCGGCCTTAGTCGCAGAAATCTAGTAAGCATATCAAAACCCGAGGGTTGTTGTTGTTGTTGTTGTTATTGTTGTTGTTGTTGTTGGGTTGTTATTGTTGTTGTTATTCGATTACGATGAATGTCGTCATCATTTGCATAAGTTGTGTTTGCGCATTCATCATCTGTTGCATTTCCGGGGTGATGTTATTGGGGTTGGGGTTTGCGCGACGGGGAGGCATCTGTGGTTTGATCAAATAGATAAGAATGAGATACCCATAGATGTTTCATGCACAATACATCACAAGCAACACATAACAAGCAACATAAAATATAAGTGCAACAACCACATAACAAACTCATGAAATAATAACACACAAGTGACAAGCCATCCACATGTCGGATGGTCCAATAACAAGTTCGCAACAACAAATATGTAAGTAAGAACGAGTAACAAGCCTACTCATCAGCATCTATCTCTTCCTCGACGAAGGCAAGACCTGCGTTCTCCATCGCGGTCTTGTTCTCCTCTATAGTAGTGGTCAAGGAATCAACCTTGGTCTTGAGAGCCCTTCCGGGAACAAAGCCTCTTAATAACCATCTGTCTTGCTCAAGCTCAAGTCCTTGGACTTCAGTTCTCGGTCATGTCCCGGATCCTCTTGTTCCTATCCCGGACGCGCTTTCTTGACTCTTGAACTTGCGGTCCCGGGCCTCGAACTTTGTCTCCATCTCCTTGATCATCTCATCATGCGCAAAAGCTTGTCCTTCTCGCGGCTGCACAAGCTCGTCATTACCTAGCATGACATTCTGCCCGTCTGATTCACGGTTCCGAGAAGAGTCTCTAAGTCCCGAAGATAAAGGAATATCGGCTCCATGGTGCTCCTCGAGTCGCCCTCAAGTCGATGGACTCTCCACAACATCACGTCTTCCGAAGACGTGAAAATGAGTACCCCTAACCTGTCTGGAGTGACGTCCTAACAGTCGTCCTATCAGGTCCTGCATGACTACCTCCATGCCTCTCTCTCTGTCATCGTGCATCAACTTGAAGACGATGGCCTCTCAGAGTAGGCTCTCAAGGCCCTGGCTGGGTCACCTTGAAGCCCCAGAGGTCCTTCCTCTCGAACTTGGTGAGTGGGTACACCGTGATGGTGGGAAGAGGGAGACTAAGCAGAGTGGTAAGCTCAATGATACGGGGACCAAAACGAGTAACTCGAAACTTCTCAACAGTGCTGACGGCAACAGGCATCTATTCATAAGATTGAATAGTTAGAACATTGCAATTCAAAATAAATCAAGACAAACATTCGTGCATATCCATGAAACAAAATCGTCACACAAGTCATGCATACATAAATTCATTACATCACTCAAGGTCCCAACTTATTTAAAACATAAGGTGATAAGTGGTGGTCCAACTAACGAAGTGACCTTACAATCCAATCTCGCGGGATCTATTGTTAAACACAATGTTCCTAGAGGCAATCCACCAATCTTGCTCTCTTGATTCTATTACTAAGTCTATAACATCTCCCCTTATTTCTTGGTTGGTGTCTTCCAACTCTTGAGTAAGCTCCTTTTCTTTCTCTAAGTCCTTTTGGAGGTTGAGCATTCTGCACTTGACTCTAGCACTTAGTTCCTTGATAGTCCTCCAAGCTGCATCCCTGGCTGACTCAAAGAATGTGGTGTGCATGGTAGTGTTAGTGTACATGCAGAATCCCCTTTCTTTGTGGTTGTCTTCCTTGTTTTTGTACAAGTGAAGTTGCACCCACCAATACTCCACTCCTCCATCCATCACTGGGAAGCCCTTGTACACAGCTTCACCATGTGCATCCATTGCCTCCATGAGGTCCTTGAGAATATTGGGAAACTCAGTTTCACATTCCAAGGTCATGGTCATGAGTGGTCCTTTCTTCACGGCTTCGTTGATGGAATTCATCTACAAGGAAGTTGAAAGAGATTTGAAAAGTTTTACGAGAAGAATAGACAAGTGTAGAAGTATTTGAAAAACTTTTTCCTTAGTGGTTTTCCAATCCTAGGGTCATAATCCTACAGGCAACACAGTGCTCTGATACCATCTGTTGGACCCCTCCTTTTATAAAGGATAGGATCCCTGTGATTGCAATGCTAGTCCCTGGATCAATGCTAGCATCCATAGTTTAAGATGAAGTACACAGATACAAAGGTCGTTTATTACATTCATTCCAGAGATAAAACATAGTCTTTTACAACTCAGGCCATAGGCCTAATACAAGAGTTTTAAGGAATAAGTAAATAAACACAAGTCTTCATCTTCATGTGCCACAGGCAAGCATGTTGAGTGTAGACTCATGACTCCTAATCATCATTGGAGTAACCTGCAACATCACAAGTTACAGCCACAGAGGGTCAATACTTTGGAATAGTATTGGCAAGTGATACCTTAGTATATTTTAAGTGGACTATATTACTATATGCATTTTGGCTAGTGTAGCTTGGCTTGCTTTGCTTAAAAATAAACCTTTCCTATTAGTTGAAATCACTAAATTTTCTTTGTCAAAAACATTCCCAAGGAAATCACCAATAGACATTGGGGTCCTTCACCCTTGTTCACCCACAAATTTTTACTTAGAAGTTGGAGTGATGAGATTCTTGTGGCTTCCATGTCTTGATGCTCAAAGTGTCCATTTCCTTGGACAAGGCTAAGTACTTAGGTTTTCCATCTGCAGAGGTTGTGCACTTTCCCCACTAGACTTGGTTTCCCAAGACAGGACCTTTCAGAAGCCTTTCCTTAGTCAAATGGACGCGTTCCATCCTATCATCCCATCTACCACCAACTGTCCAAATGACTAAGTTCTAGCAACCTATATGATCATGGCAGAGCCCATTTTGCCAAGTGGTTGCACTATAAGCTTTCTCCACACTTGGCCTCCAAATCCCTTTGTGCCTGGGTGGCATTCCACAAGTGAGATACACAACCCAAGTCCATGGCCTTGTGTAACCACTCAACATAACCCAATCTCCCCATTCCACCCAGGAGGTGCATTTGTCTTAGTTGTTTTATTAAGAAAATATAAGTCTCTTGACTTAGAATATTTTTATCATATAGTATATAGATGTTCACCACCCTTGTTTGCTATGAACTAGGCTAGGCAACAAATGGTAAATTAACTTAGGAAATTTCCCTAGCAATTCTACTATTTCACTCTACTTAGGATTTCCCATCTTAGCAATAAGCAAAATATCATGCATTTACTTTAGCAAAACATCTAATGCAAGTATAAAACTTAGGATAGGAAATTCATGAAAATATCACTTGCCTTGGTAGTGGGGAGAGTAGCACTCTTCACAATCACAATCACTAGCAAAATCTACACAAGAAACAATAGCATACAATTACACACAATATATAAACAACCAAAAATAATATGAATGCATGCATGCAAGAATTTACTAAGTGGTGATTTTTTGAAAATTATACCAAGTATGTTCATGAGTACAGAACTTAACATGACACAAGTTTGTCAACTAAACTTATTTGGTCCCAAAATAATATACAAAATAAAACTATATCTAAAATAGCCCTAAACATGTTCCACAATAAAAATCATTTTTAACTGTTACTATATGCTAAATAAAGTGGATATTCAGAAAGGCCTTGTTTCACTGAATCCAATATAAAATTTGCAAAAACCAACGTGGCATTCAAAAGTTATAAGCATTTGAAGTTTAAATCTAAATCGGTTTTTAAATCTGTTTTAGATCTAACCTAGCCACGCCGTCACTGTGATTGCGCGCATCGGTTGATCGCGCTCGCAGCCGCAGATCTAAATAGATCGAACGCCCAGATCGCATCGCCGGTTAAATGAATCTATCTGGCGCCACGATACGATCCAACGTTCTAAATCAACCGGCCAAAATCGGGCGGCGCTTCACCTTGTGGCCATGACGGGCCAGACGGTGGTGGCGGCCGGTACAGATCGCTAGGTGGATGGGAAGATGCTCACCGAGACCGCGAGGATGTGGGGATGCTCGACGGTGATCAGGCTCGGCAAAGGCGCCAGTTTGCGTAGATTGCTCGCCGAGTTGGATCCGCAACGGTTCCGCTTCGAGGTCGAGGCGACGTTGTAGTTCACTAGGATGCCAAAGGAGGTGTGGTTAGATGCGGAAGATCATGGAGAACACGCGAGCGACAAGGTTCGGGCGGTCTGACTTACCTGGAGCTCGCCGGAGTTCGTGCAGGAGGCGGTGACGGTCAGTCGTCGACGTTGCCGAAGCTACGGGTCATGCGAAGGTAAACGGAGGGTGTCAGAAGGTGCACAGAGATTCACTGAACAAGATAAAGTAAACGTGAGAGCGAGGGGAGATCGAGGCTCACCGGAATTCGCCGGCGCAGTCGTCGGAGACGGCGGGGTTGCAGAGAGGAATGCGCGCAGCCTGGGGGCGTTCAGTGCTTGGGGTTTTGGGGAAAAGAGAGAGGGGACAGAGGGGTTTCTTATAGCCTGGTCGCGAGCGAGAATCACTCTGCCAATAACTCGAATTGACGCCGCGAATTAAAACCGAACGCCGCGTTGATTTGGGGATGAACGGGTCGTGCGGGTGGAGACGACGCTGTCGTGGAGGTGGCCCGCTTGTCAGCGAGGTGCGCGAAGTGCAGGTGGGGTCTGCTTGTCAACGGCTCAGCGTGTGTTCACAGGTGAAAAGAAAAGGAGATCCCGGGGCTTATCGGGCTCGTTCTTTCTTTGGGCAGATTCGGCGTGGCCTTTTTTTTTGAAGTACTTTTTCTTTTCTAAATTCATTTTCTGGTATGAATTTTAATATGAATTCAAATCCTTTTGAAATCAAACTGCTTTGGGATTTTTGCAGGGTTTTTGTGGATTCAAAAATAGTCATAAAACTAAGTGTTTACTTTGCAAGGCTTGACCAGCTTGGTTTCTAAAATAATTAGGGATTTGTTCCTGTTTGCAAGTAATAGAAAGAGATTTTGAAAACTACTTTTAAATTTGAAATCCTGGGGTTTTAAAAGTTTTACCCAAACTTTCCATCAATGGAGATAACAACAAGTATTTAAACATTCAAAATTCAAAGGGTGATGTTTATTTGGGACAAATTGACCACATGAAATCATAGCTCATATTCTATCACTAAGTGATTTTTGAGAAAAACCCTAAATGAATGAATGATGCAAAGTGATATGAATGAGTTTTGAAACTATGATTTTTGGGATGTTACACTCCACTTGCGAAGAAACCTGAGAAGACTCTCAAAGAATATAGTGCTACAAACTCTGCATTTCTTAAACAACCAATAGAATTTCCTAATCCTGGAGTTAGGGAATATTGATTTGATGGTAAAATTATTAAAATTTTGCAGGAAAAAGCTTTCGGTGCAAGGGAAGATCAGGACAAAGGAAGGCATCTTATAATGTTCGACGATGTGATAACATCTCTTGGACCAAAAGGTTTGCCAAGAGAATTCTCTCATCTGAAATTATTTCATTAGTCTCTCAAAGGTAAAGATCTAGACTGGTTATATTCTCCCCCTCGCCATTATATTAAATGTTGGGAAAATTGCATCATCAAATTCATAAACAGGTTTAATCCTTTTGCAAAGGTAACAGAATTTAGAAAGAATATAGGCAATTTTAGTCAGAACGTGGGAGAAAACTATCCACAAGCCTAGGAAGTATTTTTTGTAACGATCAATAGTATCCCTAATCATGGCTATTCCGAGTCCACTGTTTGCCACTTATTTTACCACGGTCTTAATACCCAATGCATAGAATTGCTAGATTCATCAGCAGGAGGATCGATAAATACTTTAACTAGTAAAGCATGTTTGGAATTAATGGCTACCAGGGCTAAAAATGATTCTTTATATAATCCCGATTTTGGCACTAAGCTGGAAAAGGGAATTCTTCGTATAAACCCTGATCTTATGCCTGAAGTGCGTAAAGCCAAGAAATAAAAAGTTATACCTTCAGAGCTTGTCAAGGAAAACAAAGTAGATTTATTACAAGTTTTAACTAAAGAATACGAAACTATAAAAGTGTTTCAAGAATTGAAACATTGACAGAAAAAGTCTTATAATAACTTGCATAAGCAATTTCAAAGACATAAAAATATTTTGGCCGAATTTACCAAAAATTATGAGGAAATTGGCCAAGAAATAAAATTATTTAAGTTATCAAATTTTTCTTCGTGATGATATAAATATTCCAGTTTCTGCTAATGTTGTTACAAGAAGAGGTGCAGTTGTAAAAGGACCATTAGGACCACCGGAATATGAAGCTGAAAAGGATCTAAAGGAAAAAGCCTTACTTAAAGCAAGTCAGGAAGATGATACATTGGTGGATCCTCAAGATGAGACTGCTCAAGAAACACAAGATCAAGCCTTGGAGGAGAAGAACGATGCACAGGATGACAATTATAATTTTGATGTAGAAACTGTTGATCCAGGAGAAGAAAAAGACACAAGAAAAGAAGATGAAGTTGTTGTAATAGAAAATAAGAAAAATGATAAGCAACAGCCAAATAAAGCTACTAAAGAACCCGATCCTCCACAAAAGGTAAATGACAAAGGTAAGAAACTTCCATTTCTCAATCGCAAAAAGAAAGCACCGGATCCAGTAATTTATGATTCTTTCGCAAAGGCACTTAATAAACTTCGTCTAGAAATTCCATTTGCGGATGTAATAAAACTTCCTAAATATTCTAAATTTCTTCGTGATATTCTTAATAGAAATAAAGAGATAGCTAAAACTATTGCCATGGTGACTAGTTACCCTTCTAATGGGAGATTATTGTCTAAATCAGGAGATCCCGGTATACCAACTATTTCATGTTTAATAGACAAAACTGATATTCATAATGCTTTATGTGATTTAGGTGCAGAAGTTAGTGTAATGCCATACTCCCTCTATAAAAATCTAGGATTAGGGGAATACTCCCCCACTTCTATCACTTTACAGATGGCTGACAAATCCACTAAACAACCTGTTGGTATGATTGAGGATGTTCTACTTAGAATAGATGAGCATGTTATCCCCACTGATTTTATTATTCTTGAAATGCCGGAGGATGAAAGATTATCTATAATACTTGGAAGACCTTTTCTTAGTACTACAGGAGCATCAGTTGATTGTGCTGCAGGGAAAATAATCTTCAACATTTATGATGCAAAAATAATTCGGTATTTTCTGAAGAAACTAGAAGCAGGATAATGGTATGTTCCACCAGCAAAACGAGTTCATGTGGTAAGTGCCTTTGATAAAGGGCAACCAAAGGTAAGAATTCGAGAACAGAAAAGAGGTTGAAATATTCAACCACTCTCAATAAAATGCTTAATGGGAGTCAACTCATTCTATCAATGAAATAAATTAAAATTAAATAATAAAGTTGTTTATCGCATTCCTACAAATTTTTCACTGACATTTTTGCGGAAGCGTGCTCGTAAAGATGCAGCTGTCAAAAAGTAGCAAAAATATCGACTAAACAAGCATATATTTAGAGTAGAAAATAAAGTTCGAGTTTTTCTGTAGAAACTAGCTCAATATTATTGTGCAAATAAAAAATGCGTATCTAAATTTTTTGTTGAAAAAGCATGTTACAGAAGGTTTAACGACCAACTATATGGCCGGAATAAAAATTCTCGCCGTATAGTTATCGACAAAATTCTCAAAAGTTGGGGTTTGGATACAGAAAGGTTGACGACCAACTATACGGCGTATAGTTGTGATCTAGCGAAGGGAAACCTAACCCTCGCCGTCGCCACAACTATACTGCGGGAGCTACCAGGACCGGCCGTATAGTTTGGCCCCACCACTTAAACGAGTCGGGGCAGGGCAATCTTGTTCCTACCATCATTATTTCTCTCAACCTCTCTCTCCAAAATCTCAAAAACTCTCAATTCTTCATGGATTTCGTTTGTTTGAGTGGGGGAATCAATAGATCGGTATGTTTGTCTCCCTATCCATGCTTTATTTTCAGAATTCCATGGTTGAAATCTTATTAAATTAGTGGATGAACTCAAGATTGATTGATTTCCTCTTTTAATTTCTCACATTAGGATTGAATTACTCCATGTAGAATCGCTCATATATCATGTAGAAACTATATGCCTAAGGTTTTATGTTGAAATTTCTCAGTGCATCAAGATGAACAAGATCAGTAGCCTTTTTCGCAAGAGCAAGCACCAACGTGGTGAGGGCTCGGGGCTCCGGGTTGAGCTCGACAACAAGTATGTTGTGATTTTGGCAAGGAAGGTGCTGCCCACACGATGGGCCAACAATGGCTTCCTTAACTCAACCGGGTTGAAGGGGGACTTGGACTACCTATGTGCAAATGCAGGGCTCGCCGGCCTCGCAACGCCAGCCACCACACCTATGAAGGGCTCACCCATGAGTTCCTCGCCTCCTTTTATGATGACTACATGGGGAAAGGTAACGCATGCATGATAAATTTCACCGTTAACCAACGACCATATCAAATTTCCTATCAACAATTCTGCAATGCTTATGGATTCCCTTAGGAGGGGGAACCAACTGTTACAAACATGTATAGTGTCTCGAGTGCAAATGCTTGGGAGGTTGTTTCTGTTCATGGTGGTAGGGACTTCTACCATAAGAAAATGTCCACCATTCAGAACCCAACCATCCGTTACGTTGCTATGTTTCTTGCTAACACCTTGTTAGGAAGAGGAGATACCGGCTCGATGGCCAATGCATACATGGCCATGATCACCAAGGCGCTCTTCCCTAATGCGCCGTAGAGTCCCACTCTTGCAGCTCTATTCCTCCAGCACCTCCGCCACCAGAGCAACAAAACAAAAGGTGATATTCGTATTGGTGGGATGGTAACCCACCTAATCCAAGCACTTGAAATTGCAATTCCTATTGCACAACCTGTTGATGGATCATAATTATGGATGTCAGATATGTTACTACTTGTTGCTTCCTCGGTGTTTACTGAGTTAACAGGAGGCTCCGAGCCTATCAATTTGGTTATCTTAATGATGTGCAGGAGGGTCAAATGCCATTGCCTTGCCCGCAAGCCTTCGAGGTTCAGGGAAGGGATAACTGGATCCTCACCAAAAATCAAGTGACTGAAATTATGGTGGAGCTCTATCCTGACTCCAATGAAGAGAAAGAAGGAGGGTAGCAGGATGAGAAGGAGCAGCAGCCTTGGGACCAATGGTCCAATCAGCCACAACAGCAACAGGGGTTCAACAATGTCCCCTATCAGGAATTTTTGTAGCTCAACCGGCAAGTTGGGGGAATTGAACAGACTCTTCATGGAGTTAGTGATGATGTGAGTGATTTAACTCACACCTTTGGTAACTTCATGAACTACTTCCCCGACTACTACCAGCAGCACCACCAGCCGCGCCAAACGACGGCAACAACTGAGCATGGCAATAGCCTAAGCTTGGGGGAGGTTTTGAAAACCTCCAAACTTGCATTCATATTTTTATTTATTATTTTGATTTATTTTCTTTTCCAAGAAGAGCATGTTTACTTTCAGCTTGCATTATTAAAACCCAAAACATAAAACAATTAGTGTAACTTTCAATTGCAATTTGTTTCTTTGTTTTTCTCGGAGATTGCTCAATTTTAGGTGACTTGGCAATATGTAAATATAGAGAGTATTCGACTCAAGTACGGAAACGAAGCAAGCAAGAGGAGGTATCACATTCCTTTCAACACCTCTCTTGCAATTTTAAATTGATCCTATAATTATTTAATCGCTTGCACTTGAGTCACTCCCCACCTAGCTTGTTATCCTATAAATTATATTCCCTTGCTAGTGTCTACTTTTAGCTTTGAAACATTGAGCAATGAAATTGGTTAAAATATTTCCAGTATTTTACAACAAGAAAAAGCATCCTAGAGATGACTTGAGTCCATGTTTAGCCCAAAAGATTTGATTTTAGAACCTACTCAACCCCATTGAGCTTAATGTAAATATACTTGATAGAATCCTTGAATGAAATTGTCTGATAAAATGGATACTTTGAAGTAGTAGAGATTACACCACTGTTTTTTCTAGTAATTATAGTAGGATACTGCTTTACGCGTGTCACTACAAATATTGTCGTACTCCATGGGGAACTATTAACTCCACTGGACAACGACCGATATAAATGTGGGAAACCACTTGATTTTGTCTATGAGTTATGTAAACGTCTATAGCTGCAAATCTATGACGTGTAAAAATTTTAGTCTCCTCATGGTTTTACGTTCCAAATGAAGTTGTGGTACTCCTCTGACCCACTATTTCCTAACAGCTATCTATTGGCATGGTCACGAGTGTGCAATACAACCCCAATTAACATGTTAAAAACAGTGGCATGATTTATCTATGAAAAGAGTTGAAGTTTTTGAAAAACAAGGAAAGGAAAAAGGTGCTTTGAGAGTCTTGAAACAAGAGAAAAAAGTTTTCATCTCTCAAACAAGAGAAGCCAAAAAGAGTTGTTTCACTTTCCTAGCTAAACTCTCAACAGTCGCTCGTGCATGATTCATTTGCTAGCAAGATATGCGTGATTAGGAAGTGAACTCAGTGCAATCTTGTGAATATTTGTATGATCATGATTAAGATTGTAGGAAATGTGAAGAAAAGAATTTGACACCAATTCAAGCTTGTAAATTCTTTTATTTCAGTTTCGAATATCTGCTATCCTTTCTTATTTCCTTGTCACTTGAGGACGAGCAGCATCTAAGCTTGGGAGGGGTTGATAGCTGTGAGATTCTACACATTTTTTATGGTTTCTATCGATGGTTTTCGTTTGGATTTGATGGTTTTCTAGCTTTACCTAACGCTAATACTTTGGTGGCGAAGAAAACTTGGTTTTTAATGTGTGTTTCAGGTTCTAAACGCCAACAGAGGGATTTAACAGCAAAAACACAATATTCATGCGAAAACAAGCAAGTCCCTTTTTGTAAGCAATCGAGGGGAATTAACTACAAGTTTAACGACCAACTATATGGGCCGCCGCCATATAGTTGACGCCGTATAGTTTTCATCTCCTTCGTCTTATTAAAAGGGATAACTTTCATGAAGAGGCCAAGGTCAAAAATAGAACACACGAGCCGCCATACCATCCAGAAGGGAGAAAGAAGGGATCCGGAGAAAAAGGGGAAGACGTTCTTCATATCGCTCCATGATCTTTGATATCCTAGCCACCACACATCCATAGCCATTACTTGTACTTGAGTGAGAGAGAGAACTCCACTTTGCAAGATTAGGGTTTGAGATTGTTCTTCCTATCTTGAATTGTGTTGGATTTGTTTCTATTTCTTATTGTGGATCTCCACGGTAATATCGAGAAGAACTCCCTTTATTTAATTATATTGATGATGCTTTCTTGTCTCATGTGTGAGTAAGTTCCATTGGGCATGGGAGATGTAGGGGATTGGCGAGATGTGATGTACCTATATATATTTTCCACAAAGTTTGTGGTTAATTCTAATTACTATATTATGTGTGCATGACTATATGTGGGATGCTTAATGCCTGTTGTCCAATTAAGGCGCCAAACAACATGATGCTTTGTTATACATACATAGAATCTTGTTTACTAGCAGACCGGCGACCCCTGAGTGACACGGGGATATCAATGGGAAACTAGTTTGACTCGAGGATAACGAGGAACCACTGAGCTTATTACATTAGTCTGATCCAAGGAGCTTAATTACTAAGCAACCTGAAGGATCTTAATCGTCTAGTGACTATCCATGGTTGTGGTAAATAGGCTAGTAGGATTATTGAAGTTCGGATGAAATCTACCAAGAGGAGTTCCGGCTAATTATGGGTTGCTCACCTACACACATACTTATAAGATTATAACTATTACACTTATTACTCATTCACCCATCACATTCACTATCACAATGAACTGAAACTCCTCGCGCCTACTTCGTCATCTGCAGAAAACAACAAACAAATCGTCCTTTTATTTTTATGCTTTTTATTTCTGAAGTTCACATTTTAGTTTTATTTAAGTACTTCCGTTTACACCCAAATTCCATTCTTATTATCAACACTTGCAGTCAATTCACTCGAAGACCTATGACAACTTCAGGTGCAATAGAGACTTCACCAATAAGCACTTACCTTTGAGCTCCTAGTGGGATCGATATCTGAACTTTGAAACTAGCTACAAACGATCTGTGCACTTGCAGTCATCAATGGTTTCTATTGATGGTTTTCGTTTAGATTTGATGGTTTTCTAGCTTTACCTAACGCTAATACTTTGGTATTGAAGAAAACTTAGTTTTTAATATGTGTTTCAGGTTCCGAACATCAAGAGAGGGTTTTAAGAGCAAAAACACAATATTTAGGCGAAAACAAGCAAGTCTATTTTTGGAAGCAATCAAGCGGGCATAAATTAGCTTTAACGAGCAACTATACGGCAGGAATATTTTTCCGGCCATATAGTTCCCGCCGTATATTTTCCATCGCCTTCGTCTTGTTAAAAGGGACAACTTTCATGAAGAGGCCGAGGACGAAAACAGAACAAAGCAGCCGCCATCCCATCCAGAAGGGAGAAAGAAGAGATCCGGAGAAGAAGGGGAAGATGTTCTTCATCTCGCTCCACGATCTTTGACCTCCTAGCCACCACACCTCCATAGACATTACTTGTACTTGAGAGAGAGAGAGAGAGAGAGATCTCCACCTTGCAATATTAGGTTTTGAGATTGTTCTTCCCATCTTGAACTGTGTTGGATTTATTTCTATTCTTATTGTGGATCTCCATGGTAATATCAATAAGAACTCCCTTTATTTAATTATATCGATGATGCTTTCTTCTCTCATGTGTGAGTAAGTTCCCTTGGGCGTGGGAGATGTAAGAGATTGGTGAGATGTGATGTGCCTATATAATTTCCATTAAGTTTGTGGTTGATTTTAATTACTATATTATGTGTGCTTGACTATCTATGGGATGCTTAATGATTGTTGTCCAATTAAGGGCCCAAACAACATGATACCTTGTTCTACATAGATAAGATCTTGTTTGCTAGCTGACCGGCGACCCCCGAGTGACATGGGGATATCAATGGAAAACTAGTTGAGATCGAGGATCACGACGAGCTGATACGTTGGAAACGTATCTATAATTTTTGATGCTCCATGCTTGCTTAGTATCTACTTTGCTTTACTTGTCCACACTTTGAGGTGCTTTTTACATGTTTTCTGGTACTAACCTACTAACAAGTTGCAACAGTGCCAAATGCCTGTTTTCTGCTATTTTTGGTTTCACAAAAGTTAGTAAAGAAATATTCTCAGAATTGGACGGGACAAACGTCAAAGTCAATTACTTTCCGTGGGGAACAAGAATTCTAGAAGAGAGCCGGAGGGGCCGGCCAGGGTGGCCAGACCCACCCCAGGCGCGGGTGGGCCCCACCCCACGCCAATCTAGGGTTTGGCGCCCCTGGACGCCGCCTTGGCCTCGCCCTTCGCCTATAAGAAGCCCCCGACGCAGAAACCCTAAGCACCCGATCAAATCTCCACGAAACCGTTTGTAGCCGCCGCCACCATCGTCCCTAGATCGGGAGGATTTGAAGTTCTTCCCGGCACCCTGCCGGAGGGGAGATCATCCCGGAGGCCTTCTCTCTGGTATGATGCGTGAGTAGTTCCACCTTGGACTATGGGTCCATGTAGTAGCTAGATGATTGTATCTCCTCCTTGTGCTTTCATGTATAAATCTTGTGAGCTCCGTTCATGATCAAGATCTAATCTATTTGTAATCATGCATGTTGTGTTTGCGGAGATCCGATGGATATTGAGATTATTATGTTGGTTTGATTAATGGTTTTGTATTTATGATTCTATAATGTCTGTGTTGTTTGTGATCTTGCATGCTCTCTATTGTTAGTAGCTATCTTGACCAAGTAGTTGCTAGTGACTCCAAGAGGGGATATTTATGCTCGATAGTGGGTTCATGCCTCTAGTTTCCAAGGGAAGTGATAATAATCTCTTCGGTTGTAGATGTGTTGTTGCTACTAGGGAGAAAACAACGGTCTCTTGTTCATGGAACATATGGACTGTTTACCTTACACACTTTGCTTAAAGCAGTTGTCTGCTGCTTACAACTTAATACTGGAGGGGGTTCGAATGATAACCTGAAGGTGGATTTCTAGTCATAGATGCAGTTGGATGGCGGTCTATGTATCTTGTTGTATTGCCCAATCGAATCTCATAGGATCTTTCTGACTAGTAATTGCATTGTTATGCCTTGCTCAGCTCCTGTCAATTGCCCTGTTGTAATTTGTTTACCCTTCATGTCATGTTGTTTATCGAAGGAGAGCACCTCTAGTGAACTATGGACACCTGTCCAATCTTTACCATTGGTACATCTTCTACTGTTACTTGTTTACTTGCTGCAAATATTACCTTCCACACCATATGTTTAATCCTTTGTTACAGCAAACCGGTGAGCTTGACAACCTCACTGTTCGTTGGGGCAAAGTCTTGAGTTTGTGTTGTGCAGGTCTCCGTGTTGCTTGCAACACCTGTGTGACGTTTCCTTCCTCCTTCTGGTTCAATAAACTTGGTCTCTACTGAGGAAAAACTTGATGCTTGCTGCTTCACACCTTGCTCCTGGGGTTCCCAACAGGCTCTGCGTAAACAGCCGTCAAGCTTTCTGGCGCCGTTGCCGGGGAGTCTAAGGACGTCTTCACTAGGGGAGTCCTTCACTTCCGTTATCTTTACTCTGTTTTTAGTTTGCTTTGTTTCTTTTGCTTGGTTTTGTTTGCCTCTTTTAAAAAACACAAAAAATTAGTTCCTGCTCTAGCTTCTGCTGCTGTTTTTGGCTTGCCCACCTTTGCCAAAATGAACTCTACTGAGAACACCAAGTTGTGTGACTTCACTAGCACCAACAACAATGATTTGATAAGCACTCCTATTGCTCCACCTGCTCTTGATGCTACCTTTTATGAAATTAAGCCTGCTTTGTTGAAACTTGTGATGAGAGAGCAATTTTCTAGTGTTGGTTCTGATGATCCTACTGCCCATCTCAATATCTTTGTTGAACTTTGTGAGATGCAAAAGTATAAGGATGTAGATGGAGATATTATTAAGCTCAAGCTTTTTCCTTTCTCCTTGATAGGAAAAGCAAAAGAATGGTTGCTTTCTTTGCCTAAAAATAGTATTGATTCTTGGACTAAGTGCAAAGATGGTTTTATTGGAAAGTACTATCCTCCTGCTAATATTATATCTATGAGAAGTGAAATTATGAAATTTAAACAACTTGATAGTGAACATGTTGCTCCAGCTTGGGAAAGAATGAAATCTTTGGTTAAAAATTGCCCTACTCATGGACTCACTGCTTTGATGATTATCCAGACTTTTTACGCAGGTTTGAACTTTTCCTCAAGAAATCTGTTGGAGGTACTTTTATGGGCCTCACTTTGGGTGCTGCAACCAGGCTCCTTGATAATATGATGGTTAACTACTCTGAATGGCATGTTGAGAGAGCTCCACTTGGTAAGAAGGTAAATTTTGTTGAGGAAACTTCCTCTTTGAGTGAAAAGATTGAGGTTATTATGGCTATGCTTGTTAATGAGAAAGCTCCTTTAGATCCTAATAGTGTTCCCTTAGCCTCTTTGGTTGCTCAAGAAGATCAAGTTGATGTGAATTTCATTAGAAACAACAATTTCAACAATAATGCCTATAGAAACAATTTTGGTAGCAACAATAATTATAGGCCTTATCCTCCTAATAATGGCAATTCCTATGGAAACTCTTACAATAATGCTAGAAGTGCCCCTTCTGAACTTGAAGTCATGCTCAAAGACTTTATTAGTGAACAAACCACTTTCAATAAGACTATAGAGGAAAAGCTTTTAACTGTTGAGAAAAATATATCCTCTTTGTCTGTAACTCAGTCCTCCTTGATTAATAAAATGGCTGCTAAACCTGAAACTATGGAAAACACTTTTGCTACTGCTCATGCCATACAAGTTACTATTGATGAAAATGTTAGGCTATTGGATCAACTTCATGCTAAGTGGGAAAGGGAAGTTGAAATTGATAGAAACAATAGTGTGTGCACCATCACCACTAAACCATAAGTAGTCCCTATTCCTCCTCCTACTATGCCTAAGCCTATTGAGCCTACTACTAGTGATGCCAAGTTTGACTTTGATATTGATGGTTGCAATATTTCTGAAGTGATTATGTTCTTGCAAAAGCTTGCTAGAAGTCCTGATGCTAGTGATATGCATGTTGCTTTCACTAAACACATTACAGATGCTCTTGTTAAGATTAAGGAAGAGAAGCTAAAACACAAAGCTTCTAGTCCTAGGAAATTGGAAGATAGTTGGGAACCCATTATTAATATGCAAGTGAATGACTTTGATCTCAAAGCTTCATGTGATCTTGGTTCTAGTGTCTCTATTATGCCTAGGAAGATTTATGAAATGCTTGATTTGCCACCATTAGAAGATTGTTATTTAGACGCCCCACTCAATGATAATGCTAAGAAGAAACTCATGGGGAGTATTAATGATGTTCTCATTATGGTTAATAATGCTTATGTCCCTGTTGATTTATATGTTTTGGATGTTGAATACAATGCTTCTTGTCCTATTACTTTGGGAAGACCTTTTCTTAGAACAGTTGGTGCCATCATTGATATGAAAGAAGTCACCATTAAATATCATTTCCCATTCAAGAAAGGTATTGAACACATCCCTATGAGGAGAGAGAAGTTTCTTTTTGCTCCTTCTTTGAAAGCAAGATTTGATGTGAATGCTTCTTCATTTGAAAATACTTGATTCTTCTTGCTTCTTGTGCCGAACTTAAATGAGTTAAAGAAAAGTACTTGTCGGGAGATAACCCAAGAGTTTCCTTGAGTCTTGGAAGTTATTAATTCTGTAATGACCTCTCCTTATCCTTTTTGTTTGCTTTTTGTGCCAAGAATGACCTCTAATGAGAGGGAAGTATGATTTGGGGAGTTGCTGTCCCGAAACAGATTTCTTTCCTCCACCAAAAATATTCGTGAGGAGTCTCTATAACTCGGATTGAGCTCAAAATTTACAAATAAATCCCCCAGTATGTTAGACAACTTTCGTTAGTTCCACACTTTTTTATTTGAGCAAAATAAGATGTTCATAAAAATCGGTTTCTACTTGCTGGTCTGTTTTGACATATTTCTGCCGTTATTTGCATTTGCTTCTTATTGATTCCTTTTTGAGTTCTCTTTAGGTGAATTAAGATTTTTGAAGGAGTTACTACAGTAGCTTGTGTTTTTAGTGAAAAGCCTTGCTGTTCCAATGCTTTGCCAGAGGTCTAATATCTTTTGAATACACTAATGTTGCTAATGAAGATTGTGTGAAGTTTTGTACGAAGGAAAATTTTCAGGTGTAGAGAGGGAATGATGCACTGAGAAGAAGGATGGACAAAAGCTCAAGCCTGGGGATTCCACCATGGTGTCACCCCAAGAAATATCCAAGAGGTACAAGCGTCAAAGATTGGGCATCCCCTTCTTCATCAATAAAAAGCTCAGGTCTGTCTAGACACTTTGTTTTTATTGTTTCATGCACAGTTGTGTAGTTCTTGGAGCGTCTTAGTTTTCATTTGCTTTGCTTAGGTTGTTTAGTTTGCTTGAATAAAATAGTTTGGACCCCTGTTCTCGCTGTGTTGTTTTACAAATAAGTTGCTTGGTGTTGGAAAGGAGTAGTAAGTTCTTGCTTGAAGTGCAAGATGAGCTTGCACTGACTGTGACTTAGACTTTAGCATGACATTTTAGGTGTTGTTTTAGCATTATGCTTAGTGATTATTGCGGTAGCATGTCTTGTTCCAAACAATTGGGATTGCTTAGTGTGCCTTGAATAAATTATGCGTTGTTTTAGCATGCAAAAGCATAGTATTGTGGTATTCTCCTTTGATGCTTTGCTTGGGTTGACTAGGCACATGTCACGCCATGTTATGACTATGACAAGTCACCATTAGCCTCCATGATCATTTAGTCCTTGACTTGTAGTACCACCCTTTTCTTTGATTAGTATGCTTTGTTGCACTACATGTTTATGGCCATTATGCTCTCTTAGTTGGTTGCTCCCAGTATTTTGCTAGCCTCCACTTGTATGAGTAAGCTCTACTCATGCTTCCAACTCCCAAGAAACCAAGTTATTCCAAAGTGTCCACTATAAACTCCTATGCATGGTGGGTTACACCATTCCAAGTATATTCTTGTTTTCAGCTATCTTCCAATTAAAAACTATTTTGTTATGTGAAAACTTAGTGATTAAAGCCCTCACGAACTTGATGGCACACTTAATACTGGAGGGGGTTCGAATGATAACCTGAAGGTGGACTTCTAGTCATAGATGTAGTTGGATGGAGGTCTATGTATCTTGTTGTATTGCCCAATCGAATCTCATAGGATCTTTCTGACTAGTAATTGCATTGTTATGCCTTGCTCAGTTCCTGTCAATTTCCCTGTTGTAATTTGTTTACCCTTCATGCCATGTTGTTTATCTAAGGAGAGCACCTCTAGTGAACTATGGACCCGGTCCAATCTTTACCATTGATACATCTTCCACTATTACTTGTTTACTTGCTGCAAACCATTACCTTTCACACCATACATTTAATCCTTTGTTATAGCAAACCGGTGAGCTTGACAACATCACTGTTTGTTGGGGCAAAGTCTTGAATTTGTGTTGTGCAAGTCTCCGTGTTGCTTGCAACACCTGTGTGATGTTTCCTTCCTCCTTCTAGTTTGATAACCTCGGTCTCTACTGAGGGAAAACTTGCTGCTTATTGCTTCACACCTTGCTCTTGGGGTTCCCAACAGGATCTGCGTAAACAGCCGTCAGGAGCCACTGTGCCTATTGCATTAGTCCGATCCAAGGAGCTTAATTGCTAAGCAACCTGAAGGATCTTAATCGTCTAGTGACTGGCCATGGTTTTGGCAACAGGCTAGTAGGATTATTGAAGTTGGGATGAAATCTACCAAGAGGAGTTCCGACTAATTATTCATAGTTTGCATTATTGCTCTACAAGGTCTCTAATGATGCCTTTATAATTTCTATTTGGTTCCTAGCTACGACAGTAACTGCATGCCCATTGTGTAGCTCACCGCAAATTCTGGGTCATCCAACGTCTCTTGCATTCCAGGATAAATGACTCCTTCCATATTTTTTTTAAATGACCTTGCTAGTTTATATTTGCTGAAATTCTAGGAAACACTTTTATTGATTGCTCAATATAAGATTATAATTGTTACACTTAACACTCATCCACCTAGTACATTCACTATCACCATGAACTGAATCTCCCCACGCCTATTTTGTCATATGCGGAAAACAACAAACAAATCGTTCTTTACTTTTATGCTTTTTATTTCTAAAGTTTACATTTTAGTTTTATTTAAATACAATCATTTTAATCCAAATATCATTCTTAATTCAACACTTGCAGTCAATTCACTCAAAGACCCGTGAAAACTTTGAGCGCGACAGAGACTTTCACCGTTAAACACTTACCTTTGTGTTCCCTGTGGGATCAACATCTTAACTTTGAAACTAGCTACAAACAATATGTGCACTTGCGGCCATCAGCTGCCTGCCAACTGGATGCTGAGCGCTGGAGGGGTTCATGTACCTCATGTGCCTCAAGGTTCCGCTCGCCAGGCGGCCATCATGAACCACTTCTACCTTGATCTCACGCCGGAGCAGCAGATGGATCCCCATTGGGATCCCGACAACTACGACACCTGGAATGTCGTCTTTTCTAACAGATGGGAAAGGGAGATCGCCAGGTACGAGGGTGACGGCCTACCCTCGATGAACCACAATGGAGTCGGCCTCCGCCTGTGGTGGGCGAACCAGACTATCGTCAGCGTGATACGCTACATCGCCTAGGGAGATCATCCTTGCCTGTGCTGCCTACACTTTCACCAACCGCAGAGCCACAAGAAGGTTGGCGGTGGTGAAGGCCACGGGCTTAGCGGCATCGTCATCCAGGATCCCCCTTCCCGCGTGATGTGAATCTGAGGCTGGAGTGGCAGGTGCTCCCGGAATATGCCATGGCTGCGCTGAGGATCCAGTCGCGTGCGCCTAGCAACAACGACGAACAGGAAGACGACCCTGAAGCTGTGTCTTATAGGGATAGACATGAGTATGACTAAAGTGGGGCTTTAGTCCCGATTTCGTAGTCCCAGTTTTTTAATAATAAGAAATGTCTTGAGTGTTAGTCCCAGTTTGTGGCTGGACCAGGACTAAAGGGGGGCCTTTAGTCCCAATTCTGTAGTCCCAGTTAGGAAACCGGGACTAATGGACCGTTTCCTACTAGTGTTCGTCTCTCTAAAACTTTTTCGAACTATGAAGATGTTCTATTCTTGTGCCGGGGACCTAACTAATTTCACATATTAGGGAGTGCCTCTATACCGAGCTCCTGGAAGATGCCTGAGGATTGGATCCTTAGGCATCTCCCATAAGCTCATCGTAGTGGTGTCCCTGCTCTTGCACACCACTTGCAATTTATAACTTCTCTAGCTAGATCACTATGCCAGAGAGCTAACTAATTTCACATATTAGGGAGTGCCTGTATGGCGAGCTCATGGAATATGCCTGAGGATTGGATCCTTAGGCATCTCCCACAAACTCACCATAGTGGTGTCCCTGCTCTCGCACACCATATTGCTTGCAGTTGATAACTTCACAAGGATTCCTATTTATAGATTAAGCAGCGTAACATAGTGTCGACACTCACGACATAATGTCAACACTCACCCCTGTCATAGTGCTGCCACCCATCGAAATAGTGTCACCACTCATTGGCATAGTGTCACCACCCACCGAAATAGTGTCGCCACCCACTAGAATAGTGTCGCCACCCACCTAAATACTATCTCCACCCATGTTAAGTCTCAGTTGGTGTCCCGGCACCTTTAGTCCCGGTTGGAGACACCAACCGGGACTAAACATGGCTCGTGTCGGTCCCAGCTTGCCGCATCCCTTAAGTCTCAGTTTGTGTCTTCAACCAGGACTAAAGATGGAGTAGAAAGTTTGTCATGGTGTTCCCATAATGTGAAGAATCACGGCATATTCTGTGATACTGTGCCCATATTGTGCATGCTTGTGCATCTTGGGATAGCGAATAATGTTGCAGGAGAAACTTTTCCTTTTCATCGCACAGAAAAGCCATTTTCATTTTCCGAGTCCCAAAAATGGGGCATTTTGTGAAGCAACCAAAAAAATGCTAATTCAAAATACTACCACCCCATTTATAAAAATACTAGACCACCTTACATGGACGATCTCCCAACCGAGAGATCTCAAACCTTTCCGTCCTCCCCGGGTGAAAAAGACAAATGTCTGTCGAATCGGAAGGAAGTGGTCCGGTTTGAACTACAGGTACATGATCTAATGCTCATTATTTTTTTAAAAAAGTCAATTTTAGACTCACAATATGATGTTTCTTCAGAGATCCAATGCAAGTTTTAACGAGGCTCGTCCCCTATCTTCATGCCCGCCGTTTTAACCATAATTTGAAATAGAAATTTTTTGAAACAGGCATAAGAAATTCAAAAACAGTTCGAACAATATAAATCCTTCGCGTGGTGTCATATTATGTGACATAGTTGCAAGGGAAAATACCAAACTTGGTATATTGATTATGTCTCAAAAAACCTTCACAAAATGACCTATCATGTTTGAGGTTTCACGGCTTTCGATCCAAATGACCAATGTTATATGCAGAATCGCAGCATAATTTGTGATATTGTTTCCATATTGTACATGCATGTGCATCTTGGTATGGAGAAAAATGTTGCAGAAAGAAATTTTCCTTTTCATTGCACGGAAAATCCATTTTCCATTTTCAGAGCCAAAAAACGAGGCATTTTGTGAAGCAACCACCAAAATGCTAATTCAAAATACTACCACCCCATTTTTCAAAAATACTAGACCAACTTACATGGAAGATTTCTCAACCGGGAGATCTCAAACCTTTCCGTCCTCCCTAGGTGAAAAAGACAAATGTCTACTGAATCAATAGGAAGTGAGTTCGGTTTGAACTATAGGTACATGTCTAATGCTCGTGATTTTTTACAAAAATCATTTTTAGACTTAAAATATGATGTTTCTTGAGAGATCCAATGCAAGTTTTAACGAGGCTCATCCCATATCTTCATGCCCGCCGTTTTGACCATAGTTTGTAACGAGAAAATTTTGAAACGGGCATAAGAAATTCAAAAACGGTCCGAACAATGTAAATCCTTTGCGTGGTGTGCCCACATCCACACCTTCCCCTCTCACAACAATGGACATATCCAAATCTTTAGTTTTGTCAGATTCCAAATTATGCAAAAAATATTAGTTAATGCATTTTAATTGAAAATGACAAAAAGGTTAATAGTTTGAATAGTTAGAATAATTATTTTAGAAAACAAAAAATGGTTCTGGATTAGTTATTCAAATTCAAACACTTTTCATATTGAAAGTTTTGTTAGATTCCAAAGTGTGCACAAAATATTAGTTAATGTATTTTAAATTGAACATGGCAAAATGGTTAATAGTTTAAATAGTTAGATTAATTACTTTAGAAAACATAAAATGGTTTGGATTAATTATCCAAATTCAAACACTTTTCATGTTGAAAGTTTTGTCAGATTCCAAAGTATTCAAAAAATATTAGTTAATGCATTTTTAATTGAAAATGGCAAAATGGTTAATAGTTTGAATAATTATTTTAGAAAACGGAAAATGGTTTTGTATTAGTTATTCAAATTCAAACACTTTTCATGTTAAAAGTTTTTTCAGATTCCAAAGTATGCAAAAAATATTAGTTAATGCATTTTAATTGAAATTGGCAAAATGGTTAATAGTTTGAATAGTTAGAATAATTATTTTAGAACACAAAAAATTGTTTTGGATTAGTTATTCAAATTCAAACACTTTTCATGTTGAAAGTTTTTTTAGATTCCAAAGTATGCAAAAATATTAATTAATGCATTTTTAATTAAAAATGGCAAAATGGTTAATACTTTGAATAGTTAGAATAATTATTTTATAAAACAGAAAATGCTTTCGGATTAGTTATTCAAATTCAAACACCTTTCGTGTTAAAAGTTTTTTCAAAATTAAAATGATTTACCATTTAAAAACCATTTTAAATTTAAACACCTAAATAAGAAATAAGGCGGGAACCTGGATTGAAAAGTTTGATTTTTTTTTGAAAAAAGGACTTTTAGTCCCGGTTTATGCAAATAACCTGGACTAAAGGGTCTCTGCGCACACCGTTTTGGGCTAGCCCAAAAAAATACATACGTTCGTCCCGGTTGGAGCCACCAACTAGGACTAAAGACCCTTTCGTCCTGGTTACTAGCTCCAACCTGGACTAAAGGCCCTAGCCCTTTATAAGCGCGTGCATGTTCCTATTTCCCCCATCTTATTTCTTCTAAGTCTCGACGTGTAGGAAGCGTCGCTAACCCTGATCCTACGACGCCGGCAGGCTGCCCGAGCCCACGTCGTCATCCGCGCGCGTGTCCCGGTCGCCACCACCCGGCGCCGTCATCCGCGCGCGCCCCAGCCGCCACCACCGGACCGTTGTCGTTGTCTGCAAGCGCCCCGGACACCACTACCACTAACCGTGATGTCGTCGTCCACAAGCATCCTGGCCTCCACCACCAACAACCGCCACCGTGGTCACTCGCGCGCGCCCCGACCGCCACCACCACCACCAGGTGCGCCCTCCTCTTCCTTATCCCTCCCCCTCTCGGTACCTCCTGCCTCCTCTCTTTGATCCCACCGGTTAGGGAATTAGCTAGGGTTAGTAATTATTCAGTTTAGTTAATTAGGGAATTATAGGAAAAGTTTGTACATATTTAGAAGGGATTTTTATTTCCGTGCCTCTGGTTCGTTAGTTGTACTCAGTTTTCCCTAGCCGCTTAACTTTTCCTCATTTTTGTCTATCTCCTTGTCCGAAACGCTCACACCATTTGAAACTCGCTGCCCATCAGCCTTGCGTGCTGACAAGTGGGGTCGCGTTTAGTCGGGTCTCGTAGTGGAGCCCCCGTTACATGCTGAAAAGTAGGACCGGTTGGGTCAGGAACACGTTATGCTGTTGTGTGGGGTCATGCCATGTTGGACTACGTGGGACCGGCTTGTTGGGAACGCGTTTTGGGGAATATGGCATGGGACCATGTGGAGCGCGTTTGGTAGTTACGTGTGCCCTGTCGCCTTAATTGGAAGATTTTTTTGTTATTTTTATGATTGACCTTTTTAAGAGCGCCTTTTCCCCTTTATGTCGCTAATAATGGTGTTTTTTTTGCCCAAAAAGGTCGCGAATCTAGAGCAGTTTCTCTCTTCATTCATGGTTCCTTTCGGCCCTCGTTTTTTCCCAATTTGGTAGCAAATTTAGAGCAGCAAATCTAACCAGCACCATAAATACATTTAGTAAACATAGCAGATGTAGATAAATCAGCTAATATAGGATATATAAATAGAGCATATATAGATAAAATAGCTAATATAGGATATATATATATAGTAAGGTACTTAAACGAGGTTCGACAATTAAGCTGCTTAGCAGCAACAACGGACAAGTTCAACACAGACAACAATACAAACAAAGTTGATTTACAGCAGCAGCACAAGAGCAGTGGCCCCTCATGTCCTCCGCTAGGAGGAGCCTCCTCCCTCTCGTGCTTCCTCCACTTCTTGATGCCCAGTCCCTTGACCATGGGCGCATTGGCTTGATCGGGGGCACGCGACCCTCCAACGCAACTCAAAGTATTGGAAAATGGTTGCTGTCAATTTTGTCCCTTCCAAACCCTATCATTGCATCAAAGTATTTTCCTATGAGCCCATATAGGTGAAGTAATATGCAGTTGACATTTGCATAAAACCATCATAGAACAATATAAAAAATAAAAACTGGACCACATACTCATTGCATATTATATGGAAATCATAGCTAATTCATCCTATGCCCTCAGGAACATGGGGATCTAATCACAAGTGCCAAACATGATATGGATTAGTAGCATATGGGATACAACACAATTTGAAAATATAATCTCTCCACCAAATAAAGACAAGATGCCAATCAAAAATAAGTAAATAGCCCTTAAAACAATATCCGGGGTTCAATCAATCACAAACTATGAGGGGAACGAGATGGATCTTGGAGATGGTGATGGTGCTGATGATGATGTTGATGGAGAGGCCTCCCCTACGCCTAGGAGGAGTGGTGATGACTATGGTGTCGATTTCCTCCCTCACCGAAGGCTCCGGTGTGGCAGGATCCGCCCCCTCCCAGAGTAGGAGAGGACTTCCGCCTCCGCTGTCGCCTCTGTAAATCATGGGAAAATTATGTCATGGGTTTTTTGGCGATACAGAGGCATCTGTAAAATTAGGAGCCGAGATGACGCTCGAGGGCCGAAAGAGCCTATGTGGCACGCCCAGTGGGGTGGCGCGCGACTTGGCCTCTTTCGGTCCTCGTGGATCCGCTCGCTTCATTCTTTGGCCCAAGTTGGTTCTTCTGGTGAAAAACTTATCAGGTAGTTTTTCTTCAATTTATTGATGTCTAGAAGATCCTGAAACAACCAAAACATGAAAAAGAAGGTTTTTTTGCCTCCTAGAAATTAAATACCAACGAAAGAGAATTTGTAGGAAAGTCTCGTAAATCATCTAAATATGCATAAATAATGATGGATCAGAGTAAATATGATTCTAAGCAGTGCATAAAGGTCCAAAAAATGATGATACAAAATTCAAGTATCAGTAGCCCAGTTAGAGTTCCCCATGTGTAATTTAGCATACACATACCGGCACAGGAATCCTCAAAGCATCTACAAAATCTAAGGAGTTCAAGCATCTACCAACAAAAATGCGAATATTACATAATTATTACATGCAAGCCTCAAAGGAAGGGAAAAATTGGATAATGCTGGGAGTTAGAAATGATCCTGATGGGTATGGAGACGCCGAGATAATGATTGAATTTGATAAACTATTTTAGTTATGCAATCAAGACGCCATCGACAAATCAGTCATCAATGCCTAGTGTGTGTAAGTATTATTCTGTAATTAAGTCTCTAGCTAGCTCACCTTGTTTATTGCATGTATAATCATACTCACTATATTATGCAGAATGAAGATTGTCGAATGCAAAAGAGGACGAATCTATGACATTGGGTTCATTGAACCATATTGGGTTCATCAACATAATCTCCAACAAAAACTCAAGGATACCAAGAATAAAATTGTAAGGGCATTAAGGTTTCAAAAAACCAAAAGGGAAATACTATTTTCTTACAACTACGAGTGAGTGTTATCGTCTTGTACACATTCTATTTCACTTACTCGATGTTAAGTCCTTTAACCTGATGAGTTATTTGTGCGCAACTTCCACTTTATTCCGCTAATAATTCAACCTTACAAAAGAGTAGTACAAATCGTGAACTCGAAACATAAACCCCTTGAGACGAGTGGAAATGCAGAAAATGCTTCAGAGGTAATTTCAATCATTATGTCACTATATCGGCAACTTTCGTTCATTTCCTGATATCAATTAATTAATAACTCTTTTTATTCATTTTCTTTGTCATGCAGCGGTTGGAAACGGTTCACCAACAAGGCTAGGGGTGCCTGAAAAGAGGAGCTTATATTTGAACCACTAGATGTAAGCACTACTAGCTAGATTCTTGCATCTCTTTGATTCTAGTTTTTATACCATTATCATGCTTGATTATTATTTTGATTGAACTATGTTCTCATAAAGTGTCTGATGCAGGGACACGGGAATAATTTATGTGGATACTATGTTTGCGAGTTCATTCGTCAGACGACCTGTGAGAAGGACGAAAATTAAGAGCAACTTCGAATATGTAAACAATATTTATAATTTTATTTTATTACCATCAATTATGTTTAGATTCATTCATATATGTTGACTCCTTCTTTAAATTAGATCGAACGGTTGCAGGATTGTCTTCTACAAAGGATCGCGTACGAGCAATTCAAGAGGAATTAGTGGGATTCTTAGATGTAGAGGTGCTACAACCAAAAGGAGAATACTATCGGGAGATGTTGATGGTGTAATAAGGATCGCAAAAGGAGATTATATTGCATATATATGCATGGAACTCGTGTATCATATGTAATATGTTCGACACTTTGATCTCTATATTCATGACGATGTTGTGTAATGTAATGGTTCATTCATTGCTGAGTGCAAAACATAAAATAAAACAGAAAACAATAAATGGGTAATAAAATAAATAGAAAAATATAAAATGAATTCTCTGCCATGACACAAAATGTGCCCAAAATGCAGTCAAGGCGGAGAAACATCGATCCCGGTTCGTATTATGAACTGGGACGAATGGTGCTCCCCCTCGCTCCAGACAACGGCCACGTGGATCCCCTTTCGTCCTGGTTCGCAGCACAACCAGGAGTGAAGAGTGGGGGGCTTCAGTCCCGATTTCCCCATCCCGGTTGCGCAACCGGGAATAAAGCCCCTCACGAACTGGAACATCATGCCCTTCTTCCACTAGTGATATCTTTGTACTCACACAAATACAAGAACTATCTTCGACAGATGCACTATAGAGGCACTATAAAATGGCGGCATCCAAAAGCTGCTTTTATGATGCGAGGGGTAAAAAACAGCTCCAGTGAATGCACTAAAATAGAGACATCCTAAGAATTTAGTGCATGCCTAAAAAAGCTCCATCGCGGACGCATATTTCCAGCACCGACGGCTTTTGTGCATTGTAAAATAGAGTCCGACGCACACGGCCAACCGCCAATCTGAAAGCTCCTGCGTGCAACCGCCGCCGCTAGCGCCAACTCCCTCATCATCTCAGGCTACCCAGCCGTGCCGATTCTCTTCACCACCCTTCCTACTAGATCCCCGTCGTTGCTCAGTTGAATCCAAAACCGACATGGCAGGCCATGACGGTGTTGCCTCTGCCTCTGCCCCTGACCCCGCCAGTCTCCTGGCATCGCTGCAGCCCCTGACTGTCAATTCGACCGACCCTGACTGTCAAATGGAGAGGTTGAGACCTGCCACTATCCGGCAGCGTCGATTTTGTGGCCAAATTTCTAATCGCGACCCATTGCCGACCAGGAGCAGCTGCAGCCATCCCCCCGACCTCCTACACGCTTCTCTAGTCCCCATGACCTCCCGCACGCCAAAGACCTCCCGATCTATGCAGGCCCCGACCATAGTGCACTGTGATCGCCAGTAGCCGACAACGAGCACCTCACACACAAGCTGTGTAAAATTTGATGAACTATTTGTTTAATAATTGATGTAATAATGATTAGTACTATTTGATTTAATTGTGATGTGTTTGATCTTGTTTGTTGCATATTTGTTGATGAAATACATATTTGTGTTGTCGGCTATCTATCATATTCTATTTTAGTGTGTCTGAAAAACTGCTACAGCTTGCACAATGTATTTTTAGTGGATCTAGAAAATTGCTAATTGTAGCATCCCAGTTGTCTAACACCTGTAATGCTACTTGATCTAGTAATGAAAGGGCCACTTCCTACAGATAATTGTTGCATCAGCTTCATATCATGCTCATGTCATCATGCCACCTTGCATTTGAGCATCATACAAAAACCCTTGTGTTTTGGTTCTTATCTCATATGCATTAATATTTGTATTTGCCTCTGGATATTGTATTTGGTTCTTGATATATTGTTAAATGCCCAAGTTGAGTTGGGGGCATATCTCTTATTGAATCCACCACCTTTTCTTCACCACCTTATAATTCCACCATCCAACTAATCTGAGCTTGGCATTTTAATTGAGTTTACCTCTAGCTCATGTGGGTTGGATGGACCTCTCTCCACTTCTTTTGCTTGGCCTTACTCCAACTTTGGAGGATGCAAATAAATAAATGCCATGAGATATTGTTTTGTTTTCACAGGATAAGACCTAGCATTTAATGCATTTGCATGGGCCATGCCAGAACCACCTCATCTCTTTCCCTCTGTTTTGTTTTCTTCAAGCCTTGGTTCCATGTGAAGGTTCCCTACTTTTACAAATGTTTCATCTATTTCTGCAAAACCCCATGTCTTCATGTTCTTGGAAAATGCCCTTTTGGCACATTCATAATTATGTATGTATGCATCAATCACCCCCCTTTCTTTTGTCTCTCTTTTCTATCCTTTGGCCTTCCCTTCTCTCTGTTCAAAATCATATGCTAGGTACAACAGGTTTTGAAATAAAAAGGTTGGTTGAATTTGAAACATTCAAAACAAATGAAAATATAAAGAAGAGGAGAAAAGAGAGAGAGAGGAGCAACAGCAGAGCCTGTGAGGAAGTAGCAGCCTCGGCCACCAACCTCCGTCTGCCCGCCTCTCCCTTCTCCCTCCTCTTCTTATCCCCAAGCCGCGGAGACCCCTGCAACCCTAGTCTCCCTTCCCCTCCTCTCCGACGCCTTCCCATTTACCTGCCCCTTTGTCCGAGACCTTCGGCGAGAGAGAGCGGCAAGGCCGCTCGTCTTGATCCCCAGAGCCGAGCGGCAGGCAGCCCCGTCACGCCTCGCGACGAACTCGGCAGAGCTGGACGTGGCGCTGTTCCTCTTCTTCCTGGACGGGCACAGGACATCGCCGCCGTCGCCGACTTCACCACCGACCTTTTCCCTCCTCGATTCCGCTTGGAATCAGTCCAGGTGAGCCCCCTTTTCCTTCTCCCCTCCTCCTCCGCTGATTTGGTGCTCCGTAGCCTCGCCGCGGTCGAGGATCATCACCAGGCCGGCGTTCCCAAACCAGCGGTAGCCGTTGCTGTCAAGGCGTGTTGTCTTCAACTCGTCGCCGAAGCCGCTCGTCAGATCAGAAATAGCCCGAGCGCACCCCTGTTCTTCACCTCGCCCCGTCTGCCACAGCCCTCCTCCGCAAAAATCCCCAACAGGAAGATCATAGCCCCACCTATCCCCTGCGTTTTTAGTTTTTACATCATCTACGTTTTCGCTTTGTGTCCTTCGCAATCTTCCTCGTAAGATCAATCGATCTAATGGTTTCGGTTGCAGAAAATTTAGTTTCTCGCGACCTCGTTTTTTCCTCTGTTCATCCCCTTGCCCCATCCGCTGCAGACCTCCGTTGGCGAAACTCCAAACATTAAAGTTGTAGCTTGGTGTTTCCTCTCCAACTTTGCTTTTTGTGTCTTGTTCAAAATCTCCACAGATTCCTCGCCATCTTCATTCAAAGTCCGGGCCAGCTAGCTTTCATTTTCTTGTCAACTTTGGCCATTGCTGCCAAGATAAGCTTTTTTATCTCCTAAGCCCCCTTTTTCAGAGCTCAACCCGCATCCCTCGGTGTCCAGTCTTTTTTTTAGAAAGGCACCCCGCTTTTTGGACCCTCCACCCGCGGTCCTTCCCCAGCCTGGTGGCTCCCAGCCTTACCCGCTAGCCCATCTGTCACTCTCTTGGAGTAACTCCACGTAGAGTGAGAAAAGCTGCAGGGTTTTCTTAAAATCAAATAAAAATCAGAAAATGAATCAAACTTAAATAATTCAAATCTTTAAAACTGTTTTAAATTTGAAGAAGCTCTCAAAATGAAATATGAATCATTTTTTTAAATACGAATTCAACCATGTTTCAAAGATGCCCAGAGTTGACTGCAGCTGGTCAAACCTTTGACTTTGACCCACTTTAATAATTTTGACTTAAATAATAATTTAAATTCATAAATTCAAATAAATCAAATAATATATGAATTTGAATCAGAAAAATGTGAGGATTTCAAATATGCTATTCAAATTACCTTTTGCACCTTTAAAATTCCAAGTTGAGTAAATTACAACAAATACCACTGGAACTTAATAAACTAATAACTTTTGATTTATAACTCCAAATTTAACAAATGATATGTCTAAAATGATCAGCTCGACGAGACCTTTCTGTTTGTGTTATCCTTGACTTCAAATTGCAGCATGCATCATATAAATATATAATATACAGCAACTAATATGACAATAAAATGTGGCCAAACCTTAATAAAATGACTTATTCTTGTATACCACACCTCACCCATGCCATGCTACTTTATTGCCATGCAACTTGTGCATCATTCATCATGGCATGATTGTTTGCTTGACGCATTTTATTCCTATGCTTGTGCACTTTATTTATGTTGGCCCCTTGCTTGTTTGGTTCTTCTTTCGAATAGACGCGGGGATATATCAAGAGAACCGAGCACTACCGGATCCGTCTCTCGCTTCAATGAGTTGCCAGCAAGCACTACCACATGCTTGCATACATACAATACCTATTGCCTCTATCTTATTCTTGCATCATTGGGTCGATTGCATTAAATTGAATCCCAAGTATTGCATAGCCTTTACTTTTAAACCCCACCAAGCTTGTTCCCCATCCCATGAGCCTTTACTACAGGAGTTGTTTGAGCCATGCAGTCATAGAACATGTGTAGGGTATGTGAGTCGATGGATAACGAGGTACCTAAACAACTTAACCCGAGTAGTAATGGGATAACTAATGAAAGTGGCACCGGTGAGCAACATCGATATTTGGTTTTTCCTGCTCACTTGTGTCTGTAAGACCCCGAGTACTTGATTCCTGTTCCAAGATTATTCGCTATCCACATCCGGAGGCTTATGGGACCCCTGCCAGGAGCTTGATTCAGTCTTATTTCTTGGGGCCACAAACTAGTTTGAGGTTTTATTTACTATCTGTACTTATGCCATGCTACTTTATTTACGATTGTGCGAGGAGCACACTGCATCGCTTAGGTAAGCGGAGTGTTTCATGGTATCGACAAGCCTCACACTTCGGGTTCCGGTCGTTTCTGACCATTGTCGCAAACCTTGAGTCCGTCTCGAGTCGGAGTCGCTATGGTCTACTCAATGGGTAGCCCCAAATATTTCTCGAATCTTGTGATTGCTTTGTCGTGAAGGCCTCGTTGGGTTTTGATTTGGTTTTCGAGGTTGATCGAGTGTGTTTCTATTTGTGCACCCCTGCAGGGTAAAACTTTCTGAAAGCCGTGTCCGCGGTTATGGACGACTTGGAGCACAGTTTCTCGATCATAGACAAGCATAACTAAAGTACCGCTTTAATCTGACTAAGAAATTGACTAGTAAATAGTGCAACACTCATGGAATGGTTAATAAAATTACCTACGGATGGGGGGTTGTTCGTCCGCTTCCTCGTTGGTAAGCGAGGAGGAGGATGGATCTGATGAAATTACCGTTATAACTGTTGTCTTTAATTCACGGACATCCGTCTATCATTGGTTAGGCGGATGGTTAGCGAGTATCTATAGAACTGCTAGGGTTTATCTTTTGCTGCAATTGCGTCACCCCAGGTTGTGTCCCCTTTAGAGGCATTAAGACTTGCTGAGTACCCTTAGGGTCTCACACGATAAATTATTGGTTCAGATGAGCAGGTACCCTCGCAGACGGATCTTTGGGTGGAAGAGGCGATGATGTGGGCAACGATCGCTCGGTGTAGAGATTCCGGAACGGGATCCATGAGATCTGGGCGGGATGTGCTTAGTTCTATGGCATCTTATGCCGATTTGCTTCTTATCCGTACTCGGACTTTGTTTTGCTTCCGCTTGATACTCGATGTGTGATGTATGAGGAATTATCCTAAAATATTATGTCTATCTAGGTCATCTGAATCTTGCCGTATGGCGTTGCTATATTCCTTTCTTTCTAGATGGCATGGCTCGATGTACTCTTGTATGGTGGCTTGCATACATACTCATTTGTGTATGTAGTTGATCCTTCGCTTAATAATTACGCCTGTCAGAGTCCCGTTGAGTTGGAAGTGGTTGGGACGGCGAAAGGTCTACCCGTGAGTGGCTTTGGGGCCCCGTACTATTTCAACCACTACCGCTCATCCAGGCTTGTATCTAGGAGCGTAATTCACCGAGGTAGTTACAATTGGTATCGAGCCATCCCGACCTTGTGGTCTCAACCAGTGGTCGCTGCCTAGCAAATATTTTGGTAGTTATGTATACTAGGGAAAAACAAAGCGAGTAGGACTGCTTCCTTTTCTTCTTACCACCCACCCACCCTTTTCTGGTAAGGAAGTGCAACGTTTTCAATCCTCTTCTTAAAATTCAAAATAGGATTCACGTGTTCTGGGTTTCCGTAGTACCATAGGTTGTGTGTGTGTGTGTGTGTGTGTGTGTGTGTGTGTGTGTAATCCCTTGTCTATCTGTTGCATCCAAGTTGTTATCTAATCAGCCTTTGGTTATCAACTGTTGGTACATTCCATACCGACAGGCTTTTGCAAACCGACGCAATCTGTCTTACTCTTTGTATCCGACGCTATCTTGTTTGGGGTGTTCGTTTCCGTAGTTGCCAATCTTTAGGTTCAACGTGAGAAGAAGGGGTTAGGATATGTGTTCCACTTGTTCATGTGCGGAGTAATGATTTGAGTGCGGGATGGAGTCGCGATCATACCACTACTCTTATCATTCGCTTTTGTATATTGAATCGGTAGAGTCACTAATCTTGATTCATTAAGTAATTTTAGCATCTATTGGTATTTTAATGCGAAATTTGTGGAAAATTTTCTTTGATATATTTGTGTACCACACTCCTTTTCATCGTGTGCGATATGCTTAATATCTTTTAGGTGCTTTGAACTTTGTTGATATTTTAATATCATCTCAAGATTGTATCCTTTAATCTTGGTTAATTCCATCTTGGTACTATTTTTGATTATTATCATTCTCCATTATAGTACTGACTTGTGTTTTATATCAATGATGGGATGGCTCCACCACGCCTGCTCGATGAGGACATACCACTGGCTCGGGCTCATGTTGTCAAACATCGCTAATGCTTTGGCAGCAATGCAGAACCAGCCGCTTTGAGGAGAGTGTCGGGGAACAGTTTGCTCCACTACCTCCACCTCCCAAGCGAGGAGACATCAAGAGCTTCCTGAAATTCAACCTCGGGTTTGATGTTTCGATCGACCCGGGCGCGGATGATTGGCGTGAGATGTTAAGGTTGCTCGAGACTGGCGATGTTCTGGCGAGTGGGTCAAGTGCTACTCACCTTCGAAGGAGATGCAGCTCTGGTGGGAGAACTACTTGAAGGCAAGCTGACCGGTTTCGCCAACTTGGGAAAGGTTCACTGGAGCGTTCAAAGAGCAGTTTCTCTCAGAGATTGTAATGGAAAGGATGAAGGAGGCTTTTCTCAACCTGAAGCAAGGAAATGATAACGTCAACACCTACATCAGGAACTTCATGAATCTATCTCGTTATGGTGGCGATGAGGTATCTGATGACAAGAAGAAGCAGAAGAGGTTCAGGCAAGGGCTCAATGCATCGATCAAGTATGCAATCACACATGCAAGGCCGGCATCTTTCCTGGAACTCCAACACACAGCTCTGCAAGAGGAAGCAAGTCGGCAAGTGTTTGAGGATTCCAAGAAACACAACAGGGATGCATCAAGCTATTCAGTTATGGCAGCTCCTTCTAAGCGGCGTGTCTGGGTTCCTAACACCCCACCGTCGCTCCCGGCTCCACCAAGACCTGCAAGTTACGCGTCAAGGCCACTAAACTTCACCACTGCGGCTCTGGGGCTACAACCACCACTACACCGGCGCTGGCGTGAGTCCCAGCTATGTTGCTCCACGTCCACCTGGTGCCTGCTTCACGTGTGGAGATCCTGGACATCTCAACTGGAACTGTCCGATGAAGAACAAAGATCTCCCTCCACCCCCGCCAAGATCTGCAGCAAGCTCTCCTATGGTTCGTGCACCACCACCTCGGGCTCTCAACATCAACACCAAGCCCGGGTCTACGGTTGCTCGTGCCAACTGTGTCAACGCCGCTCAAGCTGAGCATGCACCTGGAGTTGTGATGGGTATGCTTTCCGTTAACTCAGTCCCTGCACGAGTTTTGTTCGATTCTGGTGCATCACATTCTTTTGTTTCTATCAAGTTTGCAAGTGAGAATGGGTTAGCATCAGATCCTCTTCTCAAGCGGTTAATGGTTCTTTCTCCTGGAGCAACAATGGGAGCTTCTAAAATCAGTCATGGCAATCAAGTTGAGATTGGTGGTTCTTCATTCTCGGCTTCTTTAATTGTTCTGGGCAATTCTGACATTGATGTCATCTTGGGCATGGATTGGTTAACGGCAAATGCAGCTGTGATTGATTGTGCTGAACGCTCAGTTTCTCTAAAGATTCCTGAAGGCCATATAGTCTTTTCTCCAAGTCTGACTCATGCTGTCTAGCTTTTCTCTTTGGCGGCTCTGAATGATGATGCTATGGAAGCTATTCAGAGTGTACCGGTGGTCTGCGAGTTCCCAGATGTTTTTCCTGAAGAGTTGCCGGGTATGCCTCCGGATCGTGAGGTTGAGTTTGTCATTGAGCTCGAACCTGGAACGGCTCCTATCTCCAAGCGGCCTTATAAAATGGGTCCTTCTGAGTTGGCTGAACTCAAACGACAACTTGATGAACAAGAGAAGTTGGGTTTCATTCAACACAGTACTTCTTCTTGGGGTAGCCCAACAATCTTTGTGAAGAAGCGTGACAGGACCGATAGACTATGTGTTGACTACCGGGCTCTCAATGCTAAAACCATCAAGAACAAATATCCCCTCCCGCGGATTAATGATCTATTCGATCAGCTAGCTGGAGCTGTGGTGTTCTCTAAGCTGGACTTGAGAAGTGGTTATCACCAAATCAAGATTCGCAAGGAAGATGTGCCCAAAACAGCTTTCACCACCTGCTATGGCCTGTATGAGTACACGGTCATGTCTTTCGGTCTCACCAACGCACCTGCTACCTTCTCGAGGCTGATGAACTCGGTTTTCATGGAGTACCTTGATAAGTTCGTTGTGGTCTATCTGGATGACATCCTGGTCTATTCCAAGTCTAAGGAAGAGCATGAAGAACACCTGCGGTGTGTCCTAAACAAGCTTCGTGAGAACCGCTTGTATGCAAAGTTCTCAAAGTGCGAGTTTTGGCTGCCTGAAGTAACCTATCTTGGTCATGTCATCTCTGCCAAGGGCATTGCAGTCAACCCAGAAACTGTGAAGACAATTGTTGAATGGCTTCCTCCTGTTAATGTCAAAGAAGTGCGGAGTTTCCTTGGTTTGGCTAGCTATTGCCGTTGCTTCGTTTAGAACTTCTCGAAGATAGCGAAACCTCTTACAGATCTCCTCAAGAAAGGCAAGAAATACCTGTGGACTCCTGCGTGTCAAGCAAGTTTTGAAACACTCAAAGAGAAGCTCACTTCCACACCAGTCTTGGTTCCTCCGGATACATCTAAGCCTTTCCAGATATTCTGCGACGCCTCTTTGCAAGGATTGGGTGCGGTCCTTATGCAAGAGAAACAGGTGGTTGCTTATGCCTCTCGCCGCTTGAAGACGATGAGATCAACTATCCCACACATGACCTCGAGCTTCATGAGCTTGTCTTTGCTTTGAAGCTATGGAGGCACTACTTGCTTGGTAACGTTGTGAGATCTTTTCGACCACAAGAGTTTGAAGTATATCTTCACTCAGCTGATCTCAACCTTCGAGAGGAGATGGATCAAGCAATCAATGACTTTGATTTGACCATCAACTACACTCGGGCAAAGCTAATGTCATGGCCGATGCTCTTAGCCGCAAAGCTTATGTCAACAACCTCATGATGGAAGAACAATGACCTCTCTTGTGCGAGGAATTCCGTCACTCAACCTTGAAATTGTGGAACAAGGGCATCTCACGAACCTTGGCTACTCCTCTCTTGGAAGAAAAGATTCGCTCTCGTCACCTGGGTGATCCGCACCAAAAGATCATCTCTAAACTTGAGCTCAAGTATGAGTCCTTCCACGTGGATGATCAAGGCACGCTTTTCTTTGAACACGGATGTTTGTACCAAACTACCGGGTTTGAGAGAGCAAGTTCTCAAGGAGGCACATGATTCGGTTCTTTCTATCCATCCCGGCAGCACAAAGATGTACATGGACTTGAAAACACAATATTGGTGGCCTGGTTTGAAACGGTATTGTGCCAAGTATGTCTCGAATGTGATGTGCGCAGAGTGAAAGCTGTCCATCGAAACCATTCGGTCTTCTACAGCCATTGAAACCTCCGGAATGGAAATGGGAGAAAGTAGAGATGGACTTCATCACCGGCTTTCCAAGGTCAGAAGGGCAACAATGCAATCTTTGTTGTCATCGACAGGCTTTCTAAAGTGGCTCATTTCTTCCCGTCAAGGAAACAATTTCGGAATTGATTATTGAGCTCTATATCAACGTAATTGTCTCTCAGATGGGGTTCCGCTTGAAATCAGTTCAGACTGTGGAAGCATCTTCACTTCAAAGTTCTGGGAGAGTTTCCAAAATGCTTTGGGGACAAAGTTGAACTTCAGCACTGCTTACCACCCTCAGTCGCAAGGACAAGTGGAAAGGATCAATCAGATTCTGGAGGATATGCTTCGTGCTTGCGTCATCTCCTTTGGCATGAAGTGGGAGGAATGTCTTCCTTATGCTGAATTCTCGTACAACAACAGCTTCCAGAAGAGTCTGAAGATGGCACCATTTGAGGCTCTCTATGGTCGCAAGTGCAGAACTCCGATTGGTTGGTCAGGTGCAGGAGAAAGAATTTGGTTTGGGCCTGACATCGTAACTCAAGTAGAGGAGAAGGTGCATATCATTCTTGAGAACCTGAAGATTGCTCAAAGTCGTCAGAAGAGCAACTATGACAGGAAGCACATGGACATGGTGTATGCCCCTGGTGATCTCGTCTACCTTCGTGTCACTCCCATGAGAGGCACACACCGCTTCGGTATCAAAGGAAAGTTGGCTCCTAGATACATCGGTCCTTTCAAGATTCGGGGTAGAAGAGGAGAAGTTGCTTATGCACTTGAGCTTCCGGAAAAACTCAAAGTCCATGATGTTTTCCACATCTCTCAGCTCAAGAAGTGCTTCAAAGATCCCGGCAGGACCGTGGATCATGAGCTAATCGATCTCCAAGAAGACTGTCTTATCAAGAACACCCACAAAATCCTTGAGACCGGAAAGAAGGACTGCAACAAGTCCATCAAGTTCGCAAGGTGCGGTGGTCACACCATTACGCTGATGAAGCCACTTGGGAACGTGAAGATGAACTCCGTGCCAACTATCCTACCCTCTTTGTGTCTTCTTCTTCTTCCTAGAATCTCGTGCCAGATTCTGTTTAGTGGGGAGAGTTGTAGCATCCCAGTTGTCTAACACCTGTAATGCTACTTGATCTAGTAATGAAAGGGCCACTTCCTACAGATAATTGTTGCATCAGCTTCATATCATGCTCATGTCATCATGCCACCTTGCATTTGAGCATCATACAAAAACCCTTGTGTTTTGGTTCTTATCTCATATGCATTAATATTTGTATTTGCCTCTGGATATTGTATTTGGTTCTTGATATATTGTTAAATGCCCAAGTTGAGTTGGGGGCATATCTCTTATTGACTCCACCACCTTTTCTTCACCACCTTATAATTCCACCATCCAACTAATCTGAGCTTGGCATTTTAATTGAGTTTACCTCTAGCTCATGTGGGTTGGATGGACCTCTCTCCACTTCTTTTGCTTGGCCTTACTCCAACTTTGGAGGATGCAAATAAATAAATGCCATGAGATATTGTTTTGTTTTCACAGGATAAGACCTAGCATTTAATGCATTTGCATGGGCCATGCCAGAACCACCTCATCTCTTTCCCTCTGTTTTGTTTTCTTCAAGTTTGGTTCCATGTGAAGGTTCCCTACTTTTACAAATGTTTCATCTATTTCTGCAAAACCCCATGTCTTCATGTTCTTGGAAAATGCCCTTTTGGCACATTCATAATTATGTATGTATGCATCAATCACCCCCCTTTCTTTTGTCTCTCTTTTCTATCCTTTGGCCTTCCCTTCTCTCTGTTCAAAATCATATGCTAGGTACAACAGGTTTTGAAATAAAAAGGTTGGTTGAATTTGAAACATTCAAAACAAATGAAAATATAAAGAAGAGGGAAAAAGAGAGAGAGAGGCAGCAGCTGACCGAGGAAGTGACCCGTCAGACCAACCTCCCCCGGCCCAACTCGTCTTCCCACCCAACCGCTGCTCGCCGCCTGCTCTTCTTCCCTCACCCCGTTCGACGCTGCCTCGGCGTGAAGCAGCCAGGCAAGCAGTGGCTGTGGCCGCCTCCACGCCGCGTCACCTCCCCTCTCTTCTTATCCCAAGCCGGAGACCCCAACCCTAGTCTCCCTTCCCCTCCTCTCCGCCGCCTTCCCCTACCTCTGCCCGCTATGCCCCCTGTCCGAGAGCTTGGCGAGGACGCGGCCGTCGTGCCTTGATCCCCATCGAGCGGAGAGCGCAGGCAGCCCGTCGACCGCCTCGCGAACTCGAGCAGAGGCGGACGTGGCGCCATTCTCTTCTTCTTCCGGACGGCCGCACATCGCCGCCGACTTCACCGACCTTTTCCTCCTCGATTCCGCTGAATCGGTCCGTGAGCCTTTTCCTTCTCCCTCCTCCTCCGCTGATTTGGTGCTCAGTAGCCTCGCCGGCGTCGAGGATCATCACCAGGCCGGCGTTCCCAAACCAGCGGTAGCCGTTGCTGTCAGCGCGCGCGTTGTCTGAACCCTGTCGCCGAAGCCGCTCGTCAGATCAGAAATAGCCCGAGCGCACCCCTGTTCTTCACCTCGCCTGGCCCGGCCCTCCGCAAAAATCCCCAACAGGAAGATCATAGCCCCACCTATCCCCTGCGTTTTTAGTTTTTACATCATCTACGTTTTGTGTGTCGCAATCTTCCTCGTAAGATCAATCGATCTAATGGTTTCGGTTGCAGAAAATTTAGTTTCTCGCGACCTCGTTTTTTCCTATGTTCATCCCCTTGCCCCATCCGCTGCAGACCTCCGTTGGCGAAACTCCAAACATCAAAGTTGTAGCTTGGTGTTTCCTCTCCAACTTTGCTTTTTGTGTCTTGTTCAAAATCTCCACAGATTCCTCGCCATCTTCATTCAAAGTCCGGGCCAGCTAGCTGTTCTTCGCGAGTCAACCTTGCCATTGCCATGCATCTCCTAAGCTTTTCTATCTAAGCCCTCCCCTTTTTCAGAGCTCAACCCGCAGCCCTCGGTGTCCAGTCTTTTTTTTAGAAAGGCACCCCGCTTTTTGGACCCTCCACCATGGTCCTTCCCAGCCTTACCGCTCCTGTGTGGCCCGCAGCTAGCCCCATCATCACTCTCTTGGAGTAACTCCACGAGAGTGAGAAAAGTCTAGGTTTTCTTAAAATCAAATAAAAATCAGAAAATGAATCAAACTTAAATAATTCAAATCTTTAAAACTGTTTTAAATTTGAAGAAGCTCTCAAAATGAAATATGAATCATTTTTTTAAATACGAATTCAACCATGTTTCAAAGATGCCCAGAGTTGACTGCAGCTGGTCAAACCTTTGACTTTGACCCACTTTAATAATTTTGACTTAAATAATAATTTAAATTCATAAATTCAAATAAATCAAATAATATATGAATTTGAATCAGAAAAATGTGAGGATTTCAAATATGCTATTCAAATTACCTTTTGCACCTTTAAAATTCCAAGTTGAGTAAATTACAACAAATGCCACTGGAACTTAATAAACTAATAACTTTTGATTTATAACTCCAAATTTAACAAATGATATGTCTAAAATGATCAGCTCGACGAGACCTTTCTGTTTGTGTTATCCTTGACTTCAAATTGCAGCATGCATCATATAAATATATAATATACAACTAATATGATAAAATGTGGCCAAACCTTAATAAAATGACTTATTCTTGTATACCACACCTCACCCATGCCATGCTACTTTATTGCCATGCAACTTGTGCATCATTCATCATGGCATGATTGTTTGCTTGACGCATTTTATTCCTATGCTTGTGCACTTTATTTATGTTGGCCCCTTGCTTGTTTGGTTCTTCTTTCGAATAGACGCAAAGTGGGATATATCAAGAGAACCGAGCACTACCGGATCCGCTCTCGCTTCAACTGAGTTGCCAGGCAAGCACTACCACATGCTTGCATACATACAGTACCTATTGCCTCTATCTTATTCTTGCATCATTGGGTCGCGATTGCATTAAATTGAATCCCAAGTATTGCATAGCCTTTACTTTTAAACCCCACCAAGCTTGTTCCCCCATCCCATGAGCCTTTACTACAGGAGTTGTTTGAGCCATGCGAGTCATAGAACAGCATGTGTAGGGTATGTGAGAGTCTGATGGATAACGAGGTACCTAAACAACTTAACCTGAGTAGTAATTGGATAACTAATGAAAGTGGCACCGGTGAGCAACATCTGCTATTTGGTTTTTCCTGCTCACTTGTGTCCCGTAAGACCCCGAGTACTTGATTCCTGTTCCAAGATTATTCGCGCTATCCACATCCGGGAGGCTTATGGGACCCCTGAGCCGAGCTTGATTCATCTTATTTCTTGGGGCCACAAACTAGTTTGAGGTTTTATTTACTATCCTGTACTTATGCCATGCTACTGTTTATTTACGATTGTGCGAGGAGCACACTGCATCGCTTAGGTAAGCGGAGTGTTTTGTGGTATCGACAAGCCCACCACACTTTCGGTTCTGTCGTTATGACCATTGTCGCAAACCTTGAGTCCGTCTCGAGTCACTTAACTTCGCTATGGTCTACTCAATGGGGTAGCCTCAAATATTTCTGAATCTTGTGATTGCTTTGTCGTGAAGGCCTCGTTGGGTTTTGATTTGGTTTTTCCGAGGTTGATCGAGTGTGTGTTTCTATTTGTGCACCCTGCAGGTAAAACTTTCAAAGCCGTGTCCGCGTTATGGACGACTTGGAGCACGCTTTCGATCATAGACAAGCATAACTAAAGTACCGCTTTAATCGACTAAGAAATTGACTAGTAAATAGTGCAACACTCATGGAATGGTTAATAAAATTACCTACGGATGGGGGTTGTTCGTCCGCCTCGCTGGTGTTTAGGAGGAGGATGGATCCGATGAAATTACCGTTATAACTGTTGTCTTTAATTCACGGACATCCGCTCATCATTGGTTAGGCGGATGGTTAGCAGCATCTATAGAACTGCTAGGGTTTATCTTTTGCTGCAATTGCGTCACCCTGTGTTGTGTCCCCTTTAGAGGCATTAAGACTTCCGAGTACCCTTAGGGTCTCACACGATAAATTATTGGTTCGGATGAGCAGTACCCTCGCAGGACGGAGCATCGGTGGAAGAGGCGATGATGTGGGCAACGATCGCTCGTAGAGATTCCGGAATGGGGATCCATGAGATCTGTATGGGATGTGCTTAGTTCTATGGCATCTTATGCCGATTTGCTTCTTATCCGTACTGGACTTTGTTTTGCCGCCCGCTTGATACTACGATGTGATGTATGAGGAATTATCCTAAAATATTATGTCTATCTAGGTCATTTGAATCTTGCCGTATGGCTATATTTCCTTTCTTTCTAGATGGTATGGCTCGATGTACTCTTGTATGGTGGCTTGCATACATACTCATTTGTATGTAGTTGATCCCTTCGCCGGGACACGCCTGCAGACAGGTCCCGTTGAGTTGGAAGTGGTTGGGACGGCCGAAAGGTCTACCCGTGAGTGGCTTTTGGGGCCCCGCCGTACTATTTCAACCACTACCGCTCATCCAGGCTTGTATCTAAGAGCGTAATTCACCGAGGTAGTTACACTAATTTAACGCCGTAAAACCAAGAAGTGATGCTCTTCGTTTAGTAGGTTTTGCTTATGCTTGTGCTAAGCTCATGTGATTTAGATACTTCTTGTGTAATAACTCATGCCATACACACTCTTCATTTAGTAGTTTAAATAACCATTTTCTTAGTAGACATTTATTTTTTAATCAACTATCTCAATCCTAAGACCTATTTGGTCTTTCAGTCTACGGATAATATACCACTTCATCAATCTATACTTTCTTTTGTTCTCATCGCTTTGCCAAAAGAAACGAGATGTATAGAAATCTAGTCTTTTTCTACCCCCTACGGGATTTAAAAAAAGATCGCATGAACATAGGTAGGCTCATTAAAACGACATTGATGAGAAAAATTATATCTCCATAGGATATCATCTTGCCCTTCCAACACCCCAACTTTCCTTTGAAGTGGGTTTTGACTGCATACCAATCATAATTTTGAAGTTTTCTACAATCGATAGGTACCCCCAAGTACCTAAAAGTCAAGGAACCGGACTCATGTTGAAAGATTTGTTTGTACTAGTTTTCTCTTCTTTTTCCCATCTCAAATAGAAGATTTTGCTCTTACGATTATTTTGAGACCTGAAAGTTGTTCAAAGATAGATAAGATCATCTTCATATTGACCATATTTTCTAGATCATGTTTCGTGAATAAAATTGTGTCATCCGCATATTGTAGGATTGAAACTCCTCCCTCAACAAGATGAGGCATGAGGCCTCCCACTTTACCATCCTATTTTGCCCACGCAATAAGGATAGCTAACATGTCAGCAACAATGTTAAAAAGCGTTGGAGACAACTGGTCTCGTTGCCTTAGGTATTTCCTTGTTTGAAAATAACGACAATATCATCATTAACCTTTATACTAGCACTACCATCTTGTGTAAATTAAATAATTATCCTACACCATTCTGGCGCAAAAACTTTCATTCGCAGTGTTTGTGGCAAGAGTGGTAAATTTACTTTATCATAGGCCTTTTTGAAATCAATTTTAAATAAGACACCATCCATTTTCTTCCTGTTAAGTTCATGAATGGTTTTATGAAGGATAACCACTTGTAACATCCCAGCATTAGAGCCTAGAAATAATCTAAACCCAGATGTGTGCATTGCATTCATGCATAGAAAATTCGAATAATTTTCGTGCTTTTGAACAAAACTTGTCAAAGTGATTGAAGCTTCTCTTAACTTGATGGAATTGAAGTAGATCATCAAGTTGACGGCGATAAGTTTCAATATGACCTTTGCTAAAACCTTATTTTGGGTAAGGGAGATTTGATCTAATGGTAGATCAAATGTAATAAAAGTTAAACCCTGATACAATGTGATTTATATTTGATCATTAGGTGATCACATCATAGTATTCATTATAATCACTCATGAGTACCAAGTTAAGGATATAACACCAAATATGAACTATATCTTAATCTAATCTGCATATACCATGAGTATCATGGTAATATCTAACCCTACTTCTTAAGTAAGATTGAGTAGGAAAGAAACTAAGTTTAGATCATTCACCCTATATCTTTCTTTCCATATCAATCCTTATCATATCTATTGAGTTGTATTTCAATATCTGTTGCTCATTAATGTTGAGGAATCAATTATTGGTTCACCAGATCTCAATCTATCAACTCTTGACCATATCATAGTTTACACTTAAAGTGCCTTTATAGAAACAATTAAGAAGAGGTAAATAGTGATGTTAGCTTTAGAAATCATCCATAGGACGGGAAAGATTGAAAAGAATCCAATCAACAGGATAATTGATGAAGTTAAATTCCTCCTAGATAAATAGAAGAACTATTTATATTTTCTAATCCTATGGTAGAAAAGAAGATTACAAGGATAAATTCTGAAGATAGTTACCAGTAGTAATTCTATTAGGTCAAGTGGACATAGTCCATGAATAATAACCTTAATCCAAAAGATAATATCAATACCATTGAAAAGTGGTATTAATAAAGCCTTACTTAGCCAACTAATAACTTAAGCTATAAATAATTAAAGGATTATAATGATCATACTTGCTCACCAAGATTGGATACTTATATAAAGCATAAGTGATAATGGTAGGTAGAACATGATTGAAACCCAAGTAGAGATAAGTTATCCTAGAGTAGTCATTACAAACCACATAAATATGATTTAGGGTTGGAGTGTGAGTTATTGGAGTAAAGTGAATATAGGATGATATTATTCAATTAAAGCTAGTATAGCATAGAGTTATAGAAGTAGTGTTATTCATCTTAAAGGATAGTCAACTTTAGAGAAAGGTAGTTGGATGCATACAACTATTAGAGATCCATTAGTGATGAATGATTAAGGAAGATTATGAGTAGAGTTTTAAGGAGCTATTTGTTGGATGGAAGGCTATCAACAGTAGAGTAGTAAATACAACCAAGCAAATATATGAGGAAGTTATGAAATACTTTAGTATCAAACTCATCTGATTCACCCATGAGTTTAGAAGGTTAATCAGTGAATGAGAATAGTACTATGAGGTAAAACTCATCATGTTAATCATGATGATAGATAGAAAAAGGGTAATATATCTAGGAAAGGAATTCCTTAATAAGAAGTCTAGAATTATGAATTATGGAAGATCGTAATTCTTGGTAAACAATCAACTCTAAACCTTAAAACCAAGTACAATATCCATTTCATAGTAAGAATTCCTCGTCTTATGTCTATATCACTTAATAGGAACATTTCCTACAACAAATCACATAAACACATCTCTGAGAATTCCAACCATCAGAATTAAATGTGCTTAGGAGTATCTTTATCAATTCCTTTCTATAAAACATCCAAGATATAAGTTTCAAGTACTAAAGGTGATGTCATCAAATATCCCAAACAGAAAACAAAATGCTTAGTTATTGAATCTTTAACCACATCCATAAAGGCGTCTAAGTATATTAAAAACCCTAAACCCTAGGGTAAATAATCATAATCCAAAATCCTAAACCTCTTTGTTTATCATAATAGAATATATACATTGTAATTTTCCAAATTAATGGAAGTAGTAAGAATCATATTAATTTCTTTCATATTTCATGCATCAACTAATGATATAGGATCATTACACATATAAAAATTTATATTCAAACTCTGAGCCAACTAGAGTTGAGTCTTATAAACAAATAAGAATACATCATTCAAGAAATCCATAATTAAAAGAGGACAGAAAAATAATAAGAAAAACTTCTACAAATTATTAAAACGGGTTCATATTGAGAAAATAAAAGAAATATAAAAAGATTATATAATAAAAGTTCACAAATGATACTAAATATATTCTAGTATTATTGCAATTATCCAGCAAATAAATCCTACAAAGAAAAGTTCAAAATATAAATCAAATTCAAATCTAAAAAGGAAAACAAAAAATAGAAAAAGGTAAATCTAATAAAGACATTACCTGGCCGTGGCCCAACATCTCTGTACTTATCTAACGCCCATATGAAGCCCACAAAAGCCCAACACCTAGCCCAGCTCGTTTCCATCTGTGACTGACAAGTGGGACCAAAGAAGGACTGCGGGTTGAGCTGAAAGAATCGCCAAGGGTTATCCGCAAAACAACATGTCATCGTCATCCTCACGCACACAGACGACTCACTGGAGGAGCTCGCCGCCGCTCGATGCCGTCATCGTCGTCCTTGCGCCAAGATCAACGCCGTTGTCGCCAGGAGAGAATAAGGAGGCCACCGCGACGTCCTTGCTCGTCCTAATCCTCAATTTCCCCCTCTTCATCTCTCTCTCTCTCAATTTCTTCTTCTGACCCGAGAACCCTAGCTCGGAGGTGAGCTGGAGCCGGCGATTCCGTGCTCGCCTCAGCCATGTAAGACCACGGTGGAGACCGCCGTGCTCTTCTCGTCCGTTTGTCCCAACTCGCACTAGCGGAGAAGACGTGAATCAACCCAATCGAAACCTCGTTCCCGACGTTGTTCGTCGACCTCGCCGGCGTCTCCGACCGCACCTCGCCAAACCAAGCACACCATCGCGTTCCTAGTGAGTCACTGAATCTCCTAGTATGCGTAGATCTTTCGTTTGCTTCCTAAATCCACGCCACCGTGATCGACCGTAAGAACCGCCGCATGAGCTCGTCACCGATGTAATTCCGATGACCATTAGGAAGCAGCGCCACCACCAATAGGTTCGCCTTGATCTCCTCTGTCCAACGCACCTAGTCACAGCCCCACGCACGCACCAGATAGATCGATCGATCCTCAACCGTGAGGATCAACTTGAGTGACGTCATGCTCACCTCAGGATCGAACCACGTCAGCTAGTTTGACTGGTCTTTGTCTCGCGTGGCTGATGACATGGCCTTGGGCCCATGTGTCATCGACTGGGAGTAGAGAGAGGGTCAGTAACAAATGCATTTTCTAAACCTGAGAGCTGAGGTGGACTTAGGCCCACTAGTCAGTGACTCAGGCTAAGTGTAGATACGGTGTAAAAAGTATTTCCTGTTTAAGAAATAATAAAATGTTATAAACTCAATTATTAATATTCCAGAAATCAGATAAATGATTAAATCTTGTTTAATTAATAACTTTTGATTTACAATTCAGAAAAATATGTATAATATATGAAAAATTGTAGAAAAATAAAATATACAACTTAAAATTATTATCAAATATTATTATGATGATTAATTAAATAAATATTATTTAATAAAGGTTTTATAAGTAATAAAACTTTGATAATTCATATTTTAATAATGTTAAATGTTAAAAATATAAATAGAATACCAAAAAAAATCTTAGAAAATAAGAATTATAATTTAAAACTATAATCATGTATTACTATTCCACTTAAGTAAACATTTATTATTTATTAAGTAATAAGAATTGTAAAAATCATATCTTACTATTTATAAATCACAAAAATAAATGTAATATAGCAAAATGATCACAAAAATAATATTTACATATTAAAAATATAATATTCCACTTTTGAGTTGAATAAAAATTCAAATACTTGAATAACTCAAATTTAAACTTATTTACTTAATTAATAATTCATATAAGGATAAATAAAATGTGTTAATATTTCTAAAATGAGTAAATTAAATGTAATAAATAGTATTAGTCTTAAATATTAATAATATGAAGCCATAATGATTTAAAACATTATAAATATCTTCTTATTAAATTATCTTTAACCTTAAGTGAAGATTATATTCTAAAAAGATTCCTATTCATAATAAAAGCCTTAAAGAATAACTTGTGAATAAATCAGATCCTTTCTACCTATGCTAACCACCAAATTACAAAAACTACCACATCACTACAGAAAGTTCATAAATAGTTAAGCAATATTATATCTTGGTTTAAAAACTATAATCACTCATCAATGAAAGGTAAATGATACTACTCCATTATAGAATCAAGAAACCACTACACCAAGTAAAAGAATAACCATTCTTAGGTAACCTAAAGGAAACATTCCAGATAGACAAGATACAAATGTTATAAGCATTATACTTTCAAAAACTATCTATATTTTAAATTTAATTTTAGTCTATAAGAATCTAAATATAACACTATAAACATTGTTATACGTTTTATAGTTAACTTTAGTCTGAAGTAGTTAAGTTATAAAAACACCTCAAACTCAAACCATTCGAGCAAGCATAAATAACATCGACCAAACTCTATTAACCACAAAGGTTGTCTAGACCTTAGAAGAGAAACCTTTTCTTCAAAGGTTATTATTTTTGCCACTTCAAACAAGAACACTTGTATAAACAATCTTAACTAGCATTTCATAGGTGTATATTTTATTGCTACATAAATATGTGTTGCTCACACACTCATAAGCTCTAATAAAAGCACAAATGTGAAACTTATCTAAAAGGACCATACATTCCAAAGTAACCATTTCCAAAATCCAAACCCTAGGACAACGTTATCCCCGGGATTTGCGTTTAGAAAGTGCATCACATTACTTATGCATAAAAGCATATTGCTTCTTTAAACATTAGTCCTTACCGGACCAATGATGTTGATTTCAGATTTTGGATCTTACATTGACTCGAAGACCGTGAGTGCATAATCTTGCAATCACAAAAGGCAAGTTCACACTTGCTCATGTCCTTTGTTTATTTTCTGTAAAGTATTTTACAAATCCAGTGTTGTTATCACCTGCATTTGAAAAAGGTCTAAAAACACTATTTTCGATAATAATGTGAACTATTGGTTACTGATCCAGGGTGATAAGCTAATCTATTAAATCTGAGAGTTTGAATACCACTGTTCAGAACTATATCACCTAGGACTTAACAACCAATGTCGCCAGTGATTCTTGTGCCGTTATTACGCGTTAACCATGAGATTTGGAATGGGATGGAGAAATCAGCTGTATCTTCTTCCTCTGGCATGAAGCCGGATGTGCAGGTCGTGGCTGTTATCCTCGAAGCGTGCATATTAATTGGTAATTCGTAGAGGATATGCAGCATATGGGTGGGAACCCTCGTCATTCCACGATAGTTCTGGCATCTAACGGTTTGTACAAACCATTGTCGTAATCCAATATGTGGGCATGGTGTACGCCAAGAAGGCATGCGAGGTCGCGAAGGGGGCAATGATTGGCTTGGATCATCTTCTGGGCCCCACATCATGGAATTGTGGACGGGAATAAGCTTCCCGGTTGTGCAACAAAGAGTTGATCTCTCATGGGTAAAGTGACGTACCTCTGCAGAGTGCAAGAATTGTAACTTGTTACTCCCTATTCCGGGAAGGAGCTATGAACGCAGCGGGAAAGGAACTCCATGAAAGTTCTGGTAAACCCATTAAGGCTGATGAACATAGCTTTTCAGAATAAAAGCAACCTTTGAAGAAATGTTTATGAAAACTTGCATTGCCTATGACCTATGGTCTGTGGCTGTAGTTATAGTGCATCAAACACTCCTTTTCTAGTGAATTTGCTGAGTACACTCGTACTCAAAGTATCTTCTTAACCCTTGCCATATTCTGAAGCCATGAAGACAAGGTCTACATCAAGTTATGCTCCAGGAATCATCAACAACTAAAGTTCTTCAATGAAGACAAGGAAGTCAATATATACCTCAACTCAAATGAAGGCGAAGTTACTGATTAGATAGGAATATAATCTCTAGCCAAATAACCTAATTCTGTAGTGCATTGCAATAGAAGCAATGCCAATTCCTTAGTTAAAATACTAATTTTAATAGTATAATAATTCTTGCGTTATTTATCTTTGATTCTTCTCCGTAAGAAGTTATTTCTCTCTCTTTAACCTAGAGTGTTCTCTGGATCTTATGTAAAGAGTGAGTTGTAACCTTTAGCCATGTATTGGACCCGCTATGTTTTTGTTGTGCCATTTTGAGGGATGTAATACTAGTGAACGATGTTTCATTGGTGTTATGTCAACGACTATAGTATACTACATCATGCAGTGGTATACTGGGTCACCGCACCACTCCTTCTAGAATGTGTCATCCTGACATAAAAGTGGATTAAGTGGATCTAATAATATTTTGGGCAATTCCTGTAATCCTATGAAGGGAATATGCCCTGAGAGGCAATAATAAAGTGTTTATTATGTGTATTCCAAGTATATGATAGATGTTTATTTTGCATGCTATAATTGTATTGATACGGAAACATCAATACATGTGTGTTTAATAAACAAACAGAAAGTTCCTAGTTATGCCTCTCTCATAAACTAGCTCGTTGATTAACAAGATGATCAAAGTTTCCTGATCATAGACATTGGATGTTGTTAATAACGAGGTCACAACATTAGTTTAATGGTGTGATGAATATTCATCCGAAGTATAGCATTACGATCAAAGTCATTGAGTTTATATTGCTAGAACAACTTACGAAGTGATCCTAATCCTTAGACCATGAAATCATGTCAATCACTAACACCGGAAGAGTTTCTTGATAACATCAAACATCACACCATAACTGGGTGATTATAGAGATGGATTTAGAACTACTAAAGTGTTATGTTTGCGCCCATGGATCGAAAGTGGAATTTGTTCATCCCGATGACAGATAGATATACTCTGGGCCCTCTCGGTGATATTACATTGGTTAGCTTGCAAGCAAGTAATTTGATCACTAGAATGTTATATCACGGGAACGAGAAAAGAGTGCATGTCAGTAATGATATCAAACTAGGTATGGAGATACCGATGATCGAATCTCGGACATGTAATATATCGCGAAACAAAAGGATTAAGATACTAGCGTAAAAGCTTCCGACGATCACAAGAAAGTCATCATTGAATGTGTGGGAGTCAGTATGGGTCTCCAGATCCCGCTTCTGATTATTGATCGGAGAGGGTTCTCGATCATGTCCGCATTATTCACAAACCATAGGGTGGCACACTTAAGAGACACCGACATCCAAATGGAGCAAAAGTTTCATGCCGAAAAGAATAACAAGCGTAGGAATTTATTTCACTAGATACCGAAATAGGTTTTCGGGTGAAATTGCAGAAAGTGTTTTTGCATGTGAAATGAAATACTAGCAAGGGGTTATATGTGCATGTTTGTCATTAAAGTAATTGACAAAATTCTGAATAAATAAAATGAGATTTATTTAATGAGAGTTTGCATTAAATTTTGTGGAAATTTAATGGGAATTTGAGTGGGATTTTGAGTGGAGGGAATTGAAAGGCCCACATGAATGAGGGGAGGGCAAGGGGGAAGCCCCCATGCGCTGGCCACCCCTTGGGGTCCCCCCTCTTGTATAAAAGGCACCCCCTCCTCACTTCTCACTCACACCTCCTCGTGAAGGATATCTCTCCCCCTCTAGAATTTATCCCCCATGGTCTCGGACTAGCGAGATACATGTTCCCGGTGGCTATTCGGCAAGAAAGAGTTGTGTTTCCGCTGCATCACTGGAGCGAGGAGGCGGAGGTTGCTTGGTATCTTGTACGTGTGTGCGAGCATAGATGCGCTGCTGATTTGCGGCGCTAGGACTTCCTCTCGATCTTGAGATCGACAAGAGATCGTCTACATCAATCGCAAGTTTAACTCGTTAAGCTTTGTCGGTCTTCAAGGGTATGTTCTCTACGGATATACATCTGCCCGTTGTTTGTATCTAGTAGATAGATCTTGTTACATAGTTGTTCCCATCGTAGGAATTATTTTGTTTTCTATGTTGCGAACCCTACAGTGGTATCAGAGCCAGATCTATGCATAGATGCTTTACACGGGTAGTACACATATGAGTATGTGGGCGATGATGATTATGTTATTGCTTCTTAGTTGTATTTTGGATATTGGTGGCATAGTGGGATGAAGCGGCCCAGACAAATTTTACATGTCCTCGCACATGAGACCTGTTCCACACTTGACATGCAACTAGTTTTGCATAAGTGGCTAGCGGGTGTCTGTCTCTCCTACTATAGTCAATATCTAATTTGCAACGAGTTGTTAACAATTTGGTTATCCTCGTTGTGGTTCATATTCGTAGGTATGAATGGTTCTATCTTCGAAAGCCCTAAGCCACGTAAAACTTGCAATGGATAAATTAGAGGCGTCTAGTTTAGATTGTTGCTGGTCTAGTGTTATGATATGGTGATGTTGTAAGTAGAAGTATGAGATGATACTCTTACAACACACATAACGTGTAAGTTCCATAGACCTTGGCCTTACACATAGAGGTATGATAGTGATCATACCAAGGAGCACATGATGGAGATCATATGCGGGAACCATATCATTTCACTTACAAACATGTGATGTTTGATTGCATCTTATATTGCTTGTTTGGCGTGTTATTAGCATAATAAGATGATCCCTCATTTAAATATCAAGATAAGAATGTGTTCTTCCTTAAGTATGCACCGATTATGTTTTGTCGCTCCAAGACATCACGTGATGATCGGGTGTTCTTGGATCCACGACCATATTACGGGTGTAAGACAGTTACACACGCGAATACTAAGGTTCTCACTTGGCGAGCCTAGCATGTACATGGCCTCGTAACGGACCGAAAGGTTAAGCATGAGTCATATGGTAGATATGATGCCCATTTGATGCTCGCCTTTGAAGCTGCACCGACTCACGTGATGATCAGACTTGGTGTAGTGGATTTGGTTCATGTAATCACCAAAAAGGCACGAGGAATGTCATTTTGAGTGGGAGTTCATTCGTAATGTGGATTAGCTGAACTCAATCTATCATAAACTTAGTCTAAACTTTACAAATTCTGTTGTAGATGGCACCACCTGCTTTTAATTTCAATGTGTTCATGGAGAAAGAGAAACCTGCAACGAACGGTAGCAACTTTACCAAATGGGCCATGAATTTGAGGATTCTCCTCACTGCTGCACAAAAGCAATATGTGCTAGAAGCGCCGCTAGGCCCCCCACCTTTCGATGATGCCCCTGACAAGGAGAAGAATGTATATTAGACTCGTCAGGAGGACCACAACTTATTGTAGGGTTCGCAGCATAGAAAACAAAAATTTTCCTACGATGTGAACTATATACCAAGATCTATATACTAGAAAAAAAACAACGGGCGGATGTATATCCGTACAGAACATACCCTTGAAGACCGACAAAGCTTAACGAGTTCAACTCGTGGTTGATGTAGACGATCTCTTGCCGATCTCAAGATCGAGAGGAAGTCCTAGCGCCGCAAATCAGCAGCGCATACGTGCTCGCACAGACGTTCGAGGCACCGAGCAATCTCCACCTCCTCGCTCCAGCGATGCAGCGGAAGCACAAATCTTTCTTGCCGAATATCCACCGGGAACATGTATCTCGCTAGTCCGAGACCATGGGGAATAAATTCTAGAGGGGGAGAGAGATCCTTCACGAGGAGGTGTGAGAGACAAGTGAGGAGGGGGGCTCCTTTTATAGGAGGAGGGGGGCAAGGGGTGGTCACGCCATGGGGGCTGCCCCCTCCCCTCCTTCATTCATGTGGGTGGACACTCCACTCACAAAATGCCCTTTAAAATCCCTCCACTCAAAAGTCCACTTAAATTCCCATTAAATTTCCACCAAATTTAATGCAAACTCTCATTAAATAAAACTCTTTATTTTATTCAGAATTTTGTCAATTACTTTAATGAAAAACATTCACAATAACCCTTGCTAGAATTCTATTTCACATGCATAACCACTTTATGCAATTTCACCCAAAACCTGTTTTTAGATCTAGTGAAATAAATGCCTACGCTTGTTCATTCTTTCGGCATGAAACATTTGCTCCAATTGGATGTCGGTGTCTCTTAAGTGTGTCACCCTACGGTTCGTGAATAATGCGTACATGATCGAGACTCCTCCGGATCAATAATCGAAGCGGGATGGAGACCCATACCGACTCCCACACATTCAACGATGACTTTCTTGTGATCGCTTAACCTGTTACACTAGTATCTTAATCCCTTTGTTTCACGATATATTACATGCCCGAGATTCGATCATCGGTATCTCCATACCTAGTTTGATCTCCATCGACATGCACTCTTTTCTCGCCTGATATAACATTCTAGTGATCAAATCACTTGCTTGCAAGCTAATCAATGTGATATCACCGAGAGGGCCCAGAGTATATCTATCCGCCATCGGGATGAACAAATTCCACTCTCGATCCATGAGCCTCAACATAACACTTTATTAGTTCCGATCCATCTTTATAATCACCCCGTTACGGTGTGACGCTTGATGTTATCAAGAAACTCTTCCTGTTAGTGATTGACATGATCTCATGGTCTAAGGATTAGGATCACTTCGTAAGTTGTTATAGCAATATAAACTCAATGACTTTGATCGTAATGCTATACTTCGATGAATGTTCATCACACCATTACACTAATTTTGTGATCCCGTTATTAACAACATCCAATGTCCATGATCGTGAAACCTTGATCATCTTGTTAATCAACGAGCTAGTTTATGAGAGAGGCATAACTAGGAACTTTCTGCTTGTTTATTAAACACACATGTATTAACATTTCGTATTAATACAATTATAGCATGCAAAATAAACATCTATCATATACTTGGAATACACATAATAAACACTTTATTATTGCCTCTCGTGGCATATTCCTTCGCCTCCCACTTTCACTAGAGACAATAATCTAGTTACATAGTGATAAATCTAACACCCATTGAGTTCTGGTGTTGATCATGTTTTGCTCTAGGGAGAGTTTTAGTCAACGGATCTGCTACATTGAGATCCGTATGTACTTTACAAATTTTTATATCTCCATCCTTGACATGCTCGCGGATGGAGTGAAACCGGCGCTTAATATGCTTGGAATGCTTGTGAGACCTTGGCTCTTTGGCATTGGCAATGGCACCATTGTTGTCACAATAGATCACCATTGGGTCCAACGCTTGCCACCACTCCTAGTTCGGATATGAACTCCTTCATCCAAATCGCTTCCCGAGCCGCTCAAGCAAAGAACATATTCGCCTCCGTTGTTGATCCCGCTACCACAGGTTGTTTGAGCTCCTCCAACTAACCGCCTCCGCCATTCATGAGAAATACGATCCGGATTGAGACTTAGAGTCATCCGGATCGGTGTCAAAGCTAGCGCTGACATAACACTTAGCGACGAGCTCTTCTTCACCTCCAGATACAAGAAACATATCCTTAGTTCTTCGTAAGTACTTAAGGATATTCTTGACCGCTATCCAAAGGTTCAACTCGATCCGATTGGTACCTACTAGTCAAACTAATAGCATGTGCCACATCCGTCTTGTACATAGCATGGCATTTTATAGAGCCTATGGTCAAGCATAGGGACTTTGTCCATTATCTCTCTTTCTTCCGCGAAGCCGGACTTTGAGTCTTACTCAATGTCTTGCCTTGCAACATAGGTAAGAACCCCTTCTTACTTCCGTCCATTTTAAACTTCTTTAAAATCTTATCAAGGTATGTACTTTATGATAGCTATTAGCGCCTAGATCTACCTCTATAGATCTTTATGCCTAATATGTATGACGCTCACCTAGGTCCTTCATTGAAAATTTGTCGTTTAGATAACTTTTAACACGCTTAAAGATCTATATCATTTCGATCAATAATATGTCATCCACATATAATATCGTAAATGCCACATTGCTCCCACTCACTTTCTTGTAAATACAAGCTTCTCCATAAGTTTGGACAAATCCAAACTCTTTGATCACCTCATCAAAGCGGAGATTCCAACTGTGATGCTTGCTTCAATCCATAGATGGATCGCTGAAGCTTGCACCTTGTTAGCATCCTTAGGATCGACAAAACCTTTGGTTGTATCATATACAACTCTTCTTCAATATTACCATTGAGAAACGCATTTTGACATCCATCCGCCATATCTCATAATCAAAATATGCAGCAATTGCTAACATAATCCTAATCGACTTTAGCATCGCTACGGAGAGAGTCTCATCGTAGTCAACTCCTTGAATTTGTCGAAACCCCTTTGCATAAGTCGAGCTTTATAGACGGTCACATTACCATCAAAGACGCTTTCCTTTTGAAAATCCATTTGTTCTCCACGGCCTTTCTGCCGTGAGGTAATTCCACCAAGTTCCAAACTTGATTTTCATACATGGATTCCATCTCGATTTCATGGCTTCTAACCATTTGTTGGAATCCGCTCATCATCGCTTCTTCATACGTCAGGTCATCATTTTCATCAACCATGAGATTCATGACAGATTTCCGTGATAGCTCGGAGCTGCACGTCTGCTTGACTGCGAGGTTCGGTAGTACTCTCTTCGGAGTTTCATGATCATTATCATTAGTTCCCTCTTCAACAGTGGAGCCAACTCCTAACAACTTCCGCGCTACTCGCCATACTTTGAAGAGAAGGTTCCACAACCTCTTTGATTTCTACCTTCCGACTACTCACACCTTTCGCGAGAAACTCTTTCTAGAAAGGATCCATTCTTGGCAACAAAAACCTTGCCCTCGGATCTGTGATAGAAGGAATACTCAATAGTTTCTTTAGGGTATCCTATGAAGACGCATTTTCCGCTTTGGTTCGAGTTTATCCGTTGAAGTTTCTTCACATAAACATCGCATCCCCAAACTTTAAGAATGACAGCTAGGTTTGTTTCCAAACCACAATTCATACGGTGTATTTTCAAAGGATTTAGATGGTGCCCGATTTAAAGTGAATGCGCAGCTTCTAGTGCATAACCCCAAAATGACAACGGCAAGTCCGGAGACATCATAGATCGAACCATATCTAATAAAGTACGATTACAACGCTCCAACACACCATTTCTCCGTGGTGTTCCGCAGTGTGAGTTGTGAAACAATTCCACACTCCTTCATGTGAGTGCTAAACTCGTAACTTAGATACTCACCTCCACGGCCGGACCGTAGAAATTTGATCTTTCTATTACGATGATTTTCCACTTCATTCAAATTCCTTGAACTTTTCAAAGGTTTCGACTTGTGTTTCATCAAGTAGATATAACCGTATCTACTCAAATCATCCGTGAAAGTAACAAAATAACGATATCCACCTCATGACACACTCATTGGACCACATACATCGTAATGTATGATTTCCAATAACTGCCTCCTGCTCCATTGAACCGAAAACGGCGTTCTAGTCATCTTGCCCATAAGGCATGGCTCACATGTATCAAATGATTCATAATCAAGTGATTCCAAAAGTCCGAATGGAGCTTCTTCATGCTTAACGCCAATATGACCTACATACAGGCCACATATATGCGGATATATCATCATTAAGTTTAAGCCTTTAGCATCAACATTATGAATATGTGTAACATTATCATCGAGATCTAATAGAAATAAACCATTCATCATCGGTGCATGACCATAAAAGATTTCATTCATATAAATGGAACAACCATTGTTCTCGGATTTAAATGAATAACCACTTCGCATCAAACACGATCCAGATACAATGTTCATGCTCAGTGCAGGCACCAGATAACATTTATTCAAGTTTATAACTAATCCCGACGGCAAGTGGAGAGGCGGGTTCGATGGCGATCACATCAACGCTGATCCATTGCCGACACGCATCTTGACCTCACCCTTGCTAGCGGTCGCTTGTTCCGCAGCCCCGATTCGAAAGTTACAAATATTAGCAACTAAACGTATCAAATACCTAGGTGCTATCATGAGCACTAGTCAAGTACACATCAATAACATGTATATCATATATACCTTTGTTTGCCTTGCCGCTTTCTTGTCCGCCAGATACTTGGGGCGATTGCCCAATGGCTGTCCCCTTACAATAGTAGCACTCGAATCGACTTAGGTTCAACTCGGGTTTCTTTCAGGCTGCAACAGTGCTTGCCGCCTTAATTCCCTTCCATTTTCCTTCTTGTCTTTCTTGAAACCTGTGTTCCTATTGATCATCAACACTTGATGTTCCTTTTGATCTCCACTTCGCAGCTTTTAAGCATTGATGTAAGCTCGGGAGAGACTTTTTCATGCCTTCCATATTATAGTTCATCACGAAGCTCTTATAGCTAGGTGGCGTAGAATGCGAACGATGGATGCCTAAGTCAATGGGAATCGATATTCCCAAGGACACAAGCTTATCGGCATAACCCGACATCTTGAGTACATGCTCACTAACGGAGCCGTGCTCTTCCATCATGCAGCTAAAGAACTTTTCGAGCGTTGTAGTTTCTCTGAAAGCATGTGTGTCGAAAATCATTTTCAACTCACCCATTGTATCAAATGCATTGCCGCTTTCGAAACGCCAAGTTCCTGTAGCCCATACAATATGCCGCAATGAACTAAGTTGTGGTCCTCCGACGAGTCGATAGACATTCTTCTCCTCCTCGGGGCATCTTCAAAGGTGGGGCCTAACGCTTCTAGCACATATTGATTTTGTGCAGAGAGGAGAATCCTCAAATTCATGGCCCATTCGGTAAAGTTGCTACCGCTCGTTGCTAGTTTCTCTTTCTCCATGAACACATTGAAATTAAAAGCGGTGGTGCCATCTACAATGTAATTTGTAAAGTTTAGACTAAGTATGATAGATTGAGTTCAACTAATCTATATTACGAATGAACTCCCACTTGCCTTTTGGTGATTACATGAACCAAATCCACTATCATCACGTGAGTCGGTATAGCTTCAAAGGCGAGCATCAAATGGGCATCATATCAACTATATGACTCATGCTTAACCTTCGGTCCGTGTTCGAGGCCATGCATACATGCTAGGCTCGCCAAGTTAGAACCTTAGTATTCGCTGTTTTACACCGAAATATGGTCGTGGATCCAAGAACACCGATCATCACGTGATGTCTTGGAGCGAAAACATAATCGGTGCATACTAAAGGAAGAACACATTCTTATCTTGATATTTAAATGAGGATCATCTTATTATGCTAACAAAGCACTAAACAAGCAATATAAGATGCTATCAAACATCATATGTTTATTAGTGAATGATATGGTTCCCGCAGATGATCTCTATCATGTGCATCGTGGTATGATCACTATCATACCTATATGTGTAAATCCAAGGTCTATGGATTTTACGCTATGTGTGTATCATCTCACTTCTACTTACAACACTACCATATCATAACACTAGCAACAATCTAAACTAGACGCCTCTAATTTATCCATTGCAAGTTTCTTATTCGAGATAGAACGTTCTTACGAACATGAACCACAACAAGGATAATCAAATTGTTGACAACACACCGCTAGCCACTTATGCAAACTGCGCAGTTGCATGTCAAAATGTCTTGAGGACATGTAAAAGTTGAAGCGGCAGCTTCATCCCACTATGCCACAAATATCCAAAATTACAACAAAGGAGCAACAACATGATCATCATCGCACATACTCATATGTGTACTACTGTAAAGTATCTCGCATAGATCAAAACGATATACCACTATAGGGTTATGACATAGAAAACAAAATTTCCTGATGTGAACTATACCAAGATCTATCTACAAACAACAGGCGGATGTATATCCAGAGAACATACCCTTGACAAAGCTTAACGAGTTCAACTCGTGGTTGATGCGATCTCTTGCCGATCTCAAGATCGAGAAGTCCTAGCGCGCAGCGCATCCGCTCGCACTGCTCGAGGCACCGAGCAACCTCCGCCTCGCCCAGAGATGGTGGAAGCACAACTCTTTCTTCGAATAGCCGGGAACATGTATCTCGCTAGTCCGAGACCATGGGAATAAATTCTAGAGGAGAGAGATCCTTCACGAGGAGGTGTGAGACAAGTGAGGAGGGGCCTTTATAGGAGGAGGGGCACCCAAGGGGTGGCCGCCATGGGGCTGCCCCACCTCCTTCATTCATGTGGTGGACACTCCACTCACAAAATGCCCTTTAAATACCTCCACTCAAAGTCCACTCAAATTCATTAAATTTCCACCAAATTTAATGCAAACTCATTAAATAAAACTCTTTTATTTTATTCAGAATTTTGTCAATTACTTTAATGACAAACATTCACAACAACCCTTGCTAGAATTATATTTCACATGCATAACCACTTTATGCAATTTCACCGAAAACTATCTAGTGAAATAAATTCCCACGCTTATTCATTCTTCGGCATGAAACATTTGCTCCAATTGGATGTCGGTGTCTAATAATGCGGACATGATCGAGACTCCTCTCGGATCAATAATCGGCGGATTTGGAGACCCACATTCAACGATGACTTTCAGATCGTCGGAACCTTTACGCTAGTATTTAATCCCTTTGTTTCACGATATTACATGTCCGATTTGATCATCGGTATCTCCATACCTAGTTTGATCGTTTTAGGCATGCACTTTCTCGTTTCGTGATATAACATTCTAGTGATCAACAAGCTAATCAATGATATCACCGAGATATCTATCCGCATCGGGATGAACAAATTCCACTCGATCCATGAGCCTCAACATAACACTTTATTAGTTCAATCCATCTTTATAATCACGACGTTTGATGTTATCAAGAAACTCTTCGGTGTTAGTGATTGACATGATCTCATGGTCTAAGGATTAGGATCACTTGTGAAGTTGTTATAGTAATATAAACTCAATGACTTTGATCGTAATGCTATACTTCGGATGAATGTTCATCACACCATTACACTAATGTTGTGATCCCATTATTAACAACATCCAATGTCCATGATCAGGAAACCTTGATCATCTTGTTAATCAACGAGCTAGTTTATGAGAGAGGCATAACTAGGAACTTTCTGTTTGTTTATTAAACACACATGTATTAATGTTTCCGTATTAATACAATTATAGCATGCAAAATAAACATCTATCATATACTTGGAATACACATAATAAACACTTTATTATTGTCTCTCAGGGCATATTCCCTTCACTTATTTCATTGCGACATATTGTATGGGCTAGAGCCAGAACTTCGAAAGCATTTCGAAAACGGCAATGCATTTGATACAATGGGTGAGTTGAAAATGATTTTCGATACACATGCTGTTGTAGAGAGCTACATTGCTTTAGAAAAGTTCTTTAGCTGCATGATGGAAGAGCACTGCTCCATAAGTGAGCATGTACTTGAAGGGAATATGCCCGAGAGGCAATAATAAAGTGGTTATTATCGTATTCCTTATTTATGATAAATGTTTATTTTACATGCTATAATTGTATTAATACGGAAACGTTAATACATGTGTGTTTAATAAACAAAAATGAAGTTCCTAGTTATGCCTCTCTTATAAACTAGCTCGTTGATTAACAAGATGATCAAAGGTGTCCAGATCATGGACATTGGATGTTATTAATAACGAGGTCACAACATTAATGTAATGGTGTGATGAACATTCATCCGAAGTATAGCATTACGATCAAAGTCATTGAGTTTATATTGCTATAACAACTTACGAAGTGATCCTAATCCTTAGACCATGAGATCATGTCAATCACTAACACCGGAAGAGTTTCTTGATAACATCAAACGTCACACCGTAACAGGTGATTATAAAGATGGATTCGTAACTACTAAAGATTTATGTTGAGGCCCATGGATCGAGTGGAATTTGTTCATTCCGATGACGATAGATATGCTGGGCCCTCTCGTGATATCACATTGATTAGCTTGCAAGCAAGTGATTTGATCACTAGAATGTTATATCACAGAGCGAGAAAGAGTGCATGTCAAGAACGAGATCAAACTAGGTATGGAGATACCGATGATCGAATCTCGACATGTAATATATCGTGAAACAAAGGGATTAAGATACTAGCGTAAAAGGTTCCGACGATCACAAGAAAGTCATCGTTGAATGTGTGGGAGTGATGGGTCTCCAGATCCCGCTTCTGATTATTGATCTGAGAGGGGTCTCGATCATGTCCGCATTATTCACGAACCGTAGGGTGACACACTTAAGAGACACCGACATCCATTTGGAGCATAAGTTTCATGCCGAAAATAATAACAAGCGCAGGAATTTATTTCACTAGATACTGAAACGGGTTTTCGGGTGAAATTGCAGAAAGTGTTTCTGCATGTGAAATGAAATACTATCAAGGGGTTATATATGAATGTTTGTCATTAAAGTAATTGACAAAATTCTGAATAAATAAAAGGAGTTTTATTTAATGAGAGTTTGCATTAAATTTGGTGGAAATTTAATGGGAATTTGAGTGGGTTTTTGAGTGGAGGGAATTGAAAGGCATTTGAGTGAGTGGAGTGTCCACCCACATGAATGTGGAAGAGGTGGGGTCAGACCCATGGCTGGGCGCATGGCCCCTTGGGTGCCCCCCTCTCCCTATAAAAGGAGCCCCCTCCCTCTCTCTCACTCACACCTCCTCGTGAAGGATCTCTCCCCCCTCTAGTATTTATTCCCCATGGTCTCGGACTAGCGAGACACATGTTCCCGGTGGCTTTTTGGCAAGAAAGAGTTGTGCTTCCGCTGTATCGCTGGAGCGAGGAGGCGGAGGTTTCTCGGTGCCTCGAACGTGTGTGCGAGCACGGATGCGCTGCTGTTTTGCGGACTTCCTCTCGATCTTGAGATCGGCAAGAGATCGTCTACATCAACCACGAGTTTGGACTCGTTAAGCTTTGTCGGTCTTCAAGGGTATGTTCTCTACGGATATACATCCGCCCGTTGTTTGTATCTAGTAGATAGATCTTGTTACATAGTTGTTCCCATCGAGGAAATTTTTGTTTTCTATGTCGCGAACCCTACAAAGGGTATCGTAGTCTGATCTATGCGTAGATACTTTGTAAGGGTAGTACATATGAGTATGTGGCGATGATGATCATTTTATTGCTTTAGTTGTACTTGGATATTGGTGGCATAGTGGGATGAAGCGGCGGACAAACTTTACATGTCCTCGCACATGAGACCTGCTCCACGCTTGACATGCAACTAGTTTTGCATAAGTGGTCAATGGTGTCTGTCTCTCCTACTATAGTCAATATCTCATTTGCAACGAGTTGTCAACAATTTGGGTATCCTCGTTGTGGTTCATGTTCGTAGGTAAGAACGGTTCTATCTTCGAAAGCCCTAAGCCACGTAAAACTTGCAATGGATAAATTAGAGGTGTCTAGTTTAGATTGTTGTTGGGCTAGTGTTATGATATGGTGATGTTGTAAGTAGAAGTATGAGATGATACTCTTACAACACACATAGCGTGTAAGTTCCATAGACCTTGGCCTTACACATAAAGGTATGATAGAGATCATACCACGGTGCACATGATGGAGATCATATGCGGGAACCATATCACTTCACTTACAAACATGTGATGTTTGATTGCATCTTATATTGCTTGTTTGGCGTTTTATTAGCATAATAATATGATCCCTCATTTAGATATCAAGATAAGAATGTGTTCTTCCTTAAGTATGCACCGACAATGTTTCGTCGCTTCAAGACATCACGTGATGATCGGGTGTACTTGAATCCACGAGCATATCTCGGGTGTAAGATGCTACACACGCGAATACTAAGGTTCTTACTTGCAGCCTAGCATATGAGACATGGCCTCGAACACGGACCGAAAGGTTAAGCATGAGTCATATGTTTTGATATGATGACCATATGGATGCTCGCTTTGAAGCTACAATCGACTCACGTGATGATCGGACTTGGTGTAGTGGATTTGGTTCATGTAATCACCAAAAGGCACGAGGGATGTCGTTTTTGAGGGAGTTCATTTCTAATTTGGATTAGTAGAACTCAATTTATCATAAATTAAATCAAAGTGAATTTGCATAATTTGTTGTAGTCATTGGCATTCGTTCACCACCTTATGCATAGTTGTAATTGAGATAATAGAACTATAGAATTCTGGATATATACTTTACGAACTGGTATCGTATTGTGTTGAGTGTCAATCTAAAGTTTAAAGTCCTATTGCAAACTTTCAGCAAACTCTATTTACTCCGTGAAATTTAATAATTGGTACTAAATCGAGAGTAACAATTCCAGTGTTAGTATCTTAAGTATCATGTTTGCCTCCACGATTCTTGATTGTTTTAATATCAAGTTTATCTAGGAGCTGAAAGAATTGTTTTAGAAACCATCATGTGTGGCAGATATAACGATATCTGAAACAATGTTTTGGTTGCAATATGATAGAGTATAATATATGTTCTCATATTGGATGAGAATTTACAAAGGTTGGAGATGCTAGACATCCTAATCATCCAAAAGGGTTTTGGAAAGTAACATTATACTCAAGATTCATCCTTATAAGCTACATTAGCTTGATCATGAAAGTCGTCATGATAAGGATGAATAGAAGATGTATGTAAAGTGTTTACTACACTAAAAGATTACTAAAGAATGGATTTTGAAAGAACGCCGATCATTTGATGATGGTGATCTACTTCAAAGTGCTAGTCCAAAGGTATTATTATTTGAATATACACGCTTTGGACTATGTGTCATGTAGATGGTGCCACTATTGATGTTGATAGATTCTTTTAAAAAAGGAAAAGGAAATGCTGAAAGAGAATCTATAAAATATATTTGGCAGAAAAGAAAAGATTGGAATTATCCAATTTAGGTATATAAATGATATACATGTTATGGTTGTATTCTTTGCTTGTTAAACAATGTGGTTCTTGGGTATTGGATACCGAATTAGTTGGTATGAAATTTCATACGGAACGACGCAATTCATGAACCACAATGGCCTAAGTAACTAGCAAGAGAATATGTGATGATGTTCATCGAAAAAAAAACGGTTGTTTGTATTTCTAGTTGACATCAAAGCTTGACTTCAAGATTTGTTTAAATAATTTTTATTTGAATCAGGTATTATGAGAACAAAGGTTGTTCAAATAATTACCGTATTCCATATAAGATGGATGATTTACAAATCTGGTTGGAGAAATCACATCCATAAAACCTAATGCTAAAATGTCGCAAGACAAATGATTGAAAGATCACTTACAAAGTGACATCGTTGTTTAAATTATATTGGAAAGAAAACATGAAGAATCTCCATATTCATTGATTTTTGGAGTCTTTGATTTGATCAAGTGACACTTGTGAGACTTTCCACGTGATAATTAAAACTTCGTTCAAAGGCCAAATAAGAACGAACGACTAAATTATTAGAATTTATACATATCGATGTATGTATTCCATTATGTGTAGTCGTAAGCGATGGGTTTCAACTTCATATGCTTTCTCCGGAAATTTGAGTGAATATTCACTTAATGAGAAAGAAGTATGAAATATTTGAAAAACGTTTCAAAGACTTTCAAGATGAAGTGGAAAATCATTGTAACAAGAAAATAAATGGTTTATGATTTTATCATAAGGGATTTGTTTGAGTTACAAGTGTAACAAGAAAATAAATGAATTATGATTTTATCATAAAGGGATTTATTTGAGTTGCAAGTTTAGCAAAACACCTAGATTTACATTTCCCGAAACACCATAGGAGTATGGAGTGTTTGAGATTTGTAATGAAACCTTGTTTGACATGGTTGGATCAAAGGTGTTATTTATAAAACTACCATTATGTTTTAAAAAGATTAAACCTTTAGAGACTACCGCTTTTACACTGAAAAGAGCTCCATCTTGATCTGTTGAAATGACACCATATGAGTTATGGTTTGGGGTAAAACCCAAGTTGTCATTTCTTAAATTTTGGTATGCTAAACATAAGTAAGATGTTTACAACCGAAGTCGGATGAGCGTGTCTTTGTAGGTTATTTCGAATAACAATTGGTTATTCGAAATAACACCAAGGACAAAAGGGTTTGTCGCTTGAAATGTGAAGTTTCTTGGAGAAGGAATTTTTCGTAAAATTTAAGTGGGAGGACAATAGAACTTTGATAAGGTTAAGAAACCTTAGCTATATGTGCTGAGTAGCGCAGTGCCGGAAATCGTTCCGAAGGCTGCCATAATGCTCATAGCTTATGTGCCTCAAAGGTTGTGGTCACGGAGATCTAAGTTCCTATTTAACCAAGTAGGTCGGTTAAACAATCTAATGCTAAGATTTGAGAGTAAATCATTATTGTTTAACAATGATGAACCGAATACATACAAAGAAGCGATGATGGGCCCTGACTCAGTCAAATGGCTTGAAGCCATAAAATCCGTGATAGTTTCATACACGAGAAATCAAGTTTTGAACTTGGAGGACCCTCCGGAAAGGTGTAAAAACCTATCGGTCGTATTTGGATCTATAAAGAAACAGACATGGATGTTTCACATCTATGAAATAGTCGACATGTCGTAAAGTATTTCATGACAATGTTCAAGGAGTTGACTATGACAAGATTTGATCTTTCATAGCGATATTTAGTCTGGACGGATTAAAGTAGCAACCACTACATATAATTTGGTATATGGTAGATGAATAAACAAAACAAAGTTCTTCTAATAGAATGGTTACCTAGGACGTGTACATGACACAATCCAAAGGGTTTTGTTAATTAAAAGGATGCTAAAAAGGGCATGCAAACTTCAATGGTTGAAGTAAGCATCGCGGAGTTGGAATCTTCATCGTGATGAAAAAGAGTTTTCATCAGGAGACGATGAAGATGCTTGCATTTGCAAGAAATTAAGTGGGAGCACTGAGACATATTTCTAATACATTATGTGGATGACATCTTGTTGATTAGAAATGATGTATATTTTATTGACAAAGGTTAAGAATTTCATTTTGATGAAAGACTTAGGCAAAACCCGAATATTTAGCATGAAAGTCTATAGTGGATAGACCTTGACGCTAATATGGTTATTCCAAATGTATATATATGAGATATTGAAGGAGTTCAATATAGAAACGACAAGAAACGGTTCCTATCGCATGGAAAGGAATTGAATCAAGATTCAAGTGTATTGACACTTGATAAGTGAAACAAGATTCAAGTGCTTTGACACTTGATGAGTGAAATCACAAGGATGTTTTGATCAATCATACCATGATATGTACACATCCAGATATGTCATATGCTCTAAGTGTTATGAGCATATACCAGAATGAATCATAAAATGATCATTGGACGATAGTGAGGATATTCTTATGATCTTTTGGAAGAACTAAGAATATATTTGTGTAGAGGTGACAAACAATTACAAATAGTTCATTGTAAAGCGTTACATTGATACTAGGTTTGTCACAAGATACAAATTAAGTTTATCTCAATTTAAACTATGAGTGGCACAATGAAATGGAAAGGAGTTTTCATGATGGATTTGGATGTATTCCAAAGTTAAGACATTGTGACGAATACTACAACAAAAGGCTAAGTATATGACTGCTATAGTAGCAGCAAAGGAGGGAATTTATGTCAAGTAGTTTGTTATCAAACTAATGTGTGGTTCACAATGGGCTAACACTAAAGATATATTGTATGACAATAGTATCGACATGTTTTAACCCCAAGGAACTAAAGGTCTCACCGAAAGACCAAATTTATACAATGCCATCTCATTGGAGAATGAGTGATGCGTGAAGACGCAAAGACATGCAAATACACACGGACCTAAGCCGATCCGTAGATTATGTTAACCACTTGCAATTGTATATGGAACACCGAAAGCCATAGGTGTTCAATACGCAAAGGTTTCAAACTAGATTATTGTCTCTAGTGCAAGTGGGAGATCAAGGGAATATGCCCGAGGCAATAATAAAGTGGTTATTATCGTATTCCTTATTTATGATAAATGTTTATTTTACATGCTATAATTGTATTAATACGGAAACGTTAATACATGTGTGTTTAATAAACAAAAAGGAAGTTCCTAGTTATGCCTCTCTTATAAACTAGCTCGTTGATTAACAAGATGATCAAAGGTTTCCTGATCATGGACATTGGACGTTGTTAATAACAAGGTCACAACATTAGTGTAATGGTGTGATGAACATTCATCCGAAGTATAGCATTACGATCAAAGTCATTGAGTTTATATTTGAAAGAACATGTTGGGCCCCCATGTGTGGTTTTGGTAATTAATGACAATCTTTATGGACTAATGTGTGTATTAAGTTATACTTATAGGATTTGTCCATTTGCATCGCTTGGAGCATGTGTTGGCTTCAAGGTCGACGAAGTGAAAAGAAGAGATATGTTGGGCAAGCTCAATATGCAAGGTCGATGATGAGGAATTAAGAAAGGTGTTCCATCTTGAGAAGGGCAAGACCGTCTACATCGAGCTCAAGTGGAATGCTCAAGGCAAAGGTATAATCTTGATAGGTTTTCTCTTTTGCCGGTCTCTTGTTGTGTGTAGGAGACCGGGTTTAGGATAGATAACCGTACTATCAAGAGGGGCTCTCGTATGAGTAATTCGGTCACATCGTTCGGAGAGAGCTCAAACCTTTGCATATTTGCATCATCATATTTGGTTGTTATTTTTTCTTATCCATGTGAGGATATATAGCTTGTGGTAATATCCATAATAAGCTCTTGTTCATCAAAATCGGATCTTCCGTTTGTATCTTGTTGCGATTTTGATCTTGGCAGCTTTTCGGTTTCTCACCAAGTGAGGTATCTCACATTATTATAGATGATACATTCTCACTTGGTGATAACCAATATTTTCACCTTTAATAGGGTAGCCCATGTCGTCCTTTTTCCAACGCAATTGGAATCGGGTCGATCGGAGTTACCAATCAAAAGTTATAGAGGTTTGAATTTTCCTAGGTACCAAAATGCGGTAGTACCGCATTTTAGTACCGGCGCAAGAGGTTTTGGCAAGTTGCAAAATGCCACTGCCCTAGGTACCAAAATGCTTAGTACCGCATTTTAGTACCTAGCAAGGCGTAAGGTTTTGGAAAGTTGCCAAAATCCTTCAGTTAGGTACCAAAAAGCGTAGTACCGCATTTTAGTACCTAGCGGTAGAAGGTTTTTACTTCGTCATTTGGATCTATTCTACCTTGATGGACTATGATTTTCTTTGCATGATCTTATAGAGGTCGTACTCTTCAAACGAGCCCAAGATCATCAAATCGAGTCCGGATGCAAAAGTTATGGTTGTTTGCTCGTGATGACCGGTAGTACTGCATCAGGATCCGGTAGTACCGGGTCTGGTTGTACCGCTTTTGGTACCGGGAGCGCAGATAAAATGCGTTGATCCCAGGAACCCAGAAATGTCCGGTAGTGCCGAGAAAGACCGGTAGTACGGGAAAAGTCCTAGTACCGGGAATCGCTTTTGAAGGGTTGGATTTTGGAGGGACCTATATAGGGCCTTCTTCCCAATGGTTCCTCAACCATTCTTGCAAGTTTTCCTCCATTGTTGACCTTCTTGAGCTTGTTTTCTCAATCCCTCCAATGATTCTTGCATATTCTTGAGGGATTTGAAAGAGGAGATCTAGATCTACAATCCCACCAATCAATCTCTCCTCTAAGTGAGGGAACATATTGGGATCTAGATCTTGGAGTCTTTGTGATTTCCTCCATTGTTCTTCCTCTCTTATTCCCCCATAAGCTTTTGTAGCTTTGGTGGAATTTGGGATAGAAGGATTTGAACACCTTTGTGGTGTTCTTGCCATTTGCATTTGGTGCATCGGTTTGAGTTCTCCTCGGAGGATTTGGTTTGAATTGCTCATTGGAGCTTGTCCCTCTTGGGTTCTTGGAACCCTAGACGGTTTTGTGGCCGTGGTAGCATTGTAGCCTTGGTGGCATTTTTTGAGACCTTTTGTGGCGTTTGTTGGGAGCCTCCAATTAAGTTGTGGAGTTGTGCTCCAACCTTGTGAGAGGTTCCGGTTGCCACCGACAAGTGCACCGATAGTGGAAGCGTGGATCGATCCCGTTGGGGTGAGATTCACCGGAGAATAAGGGAGGCCTTTTGTGGCGTTGGTGGTTTGATACCACCCCCTCTCCAAACGAGACGTACTCCATGTTGGGAGGAACTCGGTAAAATATCCTTGTCCCCGCGTGCCTCGGTTATCTCTATACCCGAGCTCTTTACTTATGCACTTTACATTGTGATAGCCTTCGTGCTTGAAGTAATATATATCTTGCTATCACTTTGTTGCTTGTATTGCTTAGCATAAGTTGTTGGTGCACATAGGTGAACCTTAGTTGTTCTAGGTTGTGCTTAACAAAGTAAACACTAGTTTTATTCCGCCTTTGTTGAGGCACTCTAGGAAAAGTTTTAATCGCCTATTCATCCCCCTCTCTAGGCGACATCCGTATCCTTTCAATTGGTATCAGAGCCCGGTCTCTCATTTTAGGCTTCACCGCCTTGAGAGTAAAGATGTCGGCTAGGGGATTAGTGCACAAGGACACGCTCACATTCGATGGCACAAATTATGATGTTTGGAAAATTCGCATGCTTAATTTATTTCGGGAAATTCACCCAATTATCGAGGGCTATCTATATGTGGGTTTCTCTTCTCCTATGGATACCCAAAACGAATCTTTAGAGGAGAAGTTGAACTCTCATATAGATGCTCTAGCTACTAAAATTATTGTGCATGTTGTGAGCAATGAAGTTCTTTCTTCTATCATGCCTTATTCAAGCGCTCGTGAGATATGGACCAAGCTTCAAGATAAATAAAGCAAGTCCAACATTATTAAGGATGATTGTATTGCTTCCACTTCCGGTCGAGATGAGTTCTCATCGTCTACCACTTCACCAACATGTGATTTTTCACAAGGTAATGATATGGTGAGTGGTGATAGAAATTGCAATATGAATAGTGTGTTCACTATTTGTAATCCCTCATATCTATCTAGTTGCAATGATCTATCTTTGGACCTTAACACTTCTAGCACTCAAAATTCCTCACATGCTTGTGTTAATAGTCCTTGCATATCATGTAGAAATGACTTGAAGAAATCTCATGATGATATGCTCATGTTGTCTTGTTGCCATGATAAAAAATGCTTCTATTTCCTCTAGTGCTTGTGTTGCTAACCATGTAGAGGAAAATGAAGATTCTATGGGCCAATACAAGGTCTTGAAGAGAGCTTCAAGTGCAATCTCATCATCACCTTCCTCCGGTTCTCACATGTGCCTTATGGCTAAGGGAACAAAGGTAACCTCTTTGAATCCCATTGTATCTCATGATGATGATGATGAGGTTGAGAATGATAATGATGATTATAGAGGTAAGTATGATGTTACCTCTATTAAGAAAATGGGAGAGGTTGTCTATAGTGCTCTCTACAAAAATAAACTTGCTTCCTCCAACCTTCTTGAAATCTTGAATTATGCTATAGAAGGCAATGATCTTATTGAGGAGCAAGAAAACATAATTGATGAAAAGTTTGCACTTGAGCGTGAATATGCTAATGAACTTGCTCAAGTAAAGGACTCCCGTGAAGAAGAACAAACCACCAAAGAATCTCTTGTGGAGACTTTTACTCTAGAATTTTCTAGAGTAAAGGAATACCATGATAGAGAACTTGCGGTGGCTAACTCCTTCAAGATTAAAAATGATGAACTTGAAGTTTCTTATGCTAAACTTGTTGAGGATTTTGAGCACCTCAAAAATGGCTCTAGGGTCATAAAGGGTGATCTCATCAAACTCACCGAGTCACATGAGCAACTTAAAGCCTCATATTCAAAAGAGCTTGACAAGTTGCCCTCACCTCTTGCTAATAGTAATGATGCCTGTGCTACTAACTCGATTTCTTGCGAAGCATCTATTTTGGAGGAGAATGTTGAGCTAAAGGCTCAACTTGCGTTGCTAACTAGCAACTATGGGAAATTAGAAGAAAGTCATGTTAAGCTCTCAAGCTCGCATGAGGATCTTCTAGTCTCCCATGGTAGGCTAAAGTTAGATCATGAGGCCATTATGTCAAAGGTAACATCTAGTGGGCCTCATGTGGACATTAGCACTATATCTACTCCAAATGTTATATTGCCATGTGCTAGTCCTTGTAATTCATCCTCTCATAACCATGCTATATCTCATGATGAATTACACTCCATGCCTTGTTGCTCTAACAGTGTAGCATCTACTTCCTTTAGTACTTGTGTTGAAACTAACCATGTAGAGGAAATCAAAGAGCTCAAGGCTCAAGTCACTTCTTTGAAGAATGACTTGAAAAAGGGTCATCAAGGGAAGGCCGCACTCAACAAAATATTGAGTGTGCAAAAATCCCCCAATGACAAGAGTGGGCTTGGATTCAACTCCAATGTCAAGAACAAGTCCACTATCAAGTTGAAGCACAAGGACAACAAGAATAATGGCCAAGATCAAGTCAAGAATCCAGCCAACATTGTTTGCTTCAAGTGCAAGGAAGAAGGGCATCATGTCAAACATTGCCCATTAAAGAAGAAGTCCCTTGGCAAGAAGCAACAAGGGAAATGGCCTCAAGCTCCACATATTGTTAGAGATGGGCCTCCTCCCAAGAAGACTCAAGCTCTTCCTCAAGTTGTTTCTTCATCCAAGAAGAAAGATGACAAGAGTAGAACTTGCTACATATGCCGCGAGAAGGGGCATATTTCTTCCGCATGCACTATCGGTATCTCCTCATCCAACCCTATCATTATTGATGATGCTTATTCTCTTTGTAAGGATGAGGTTGGCAATGTGTTTGCCAAATTTGTTGGTGCCCAATGTGGTGTCAAGAAAAGATCCATTTGGGTTGCCAAGCCTATTGTGACTAACCTCTTAGGACCCAACTTGGTTGGGGACCAACAAACCAAAACTTGATCAATAGGTGTGTTTTGGAGGGCATTGGAGACTTGGATACATTATGAAGAATTGAGGGATCTTCATCAATTATTATTGTCAAGCCAAGCCATTTGGATTATCATGATTCTATTATATTTCCAATGTTCCTCCTTGCGGTAACATATGCTTAACTCATTACATTGAAATTTACTCGCCTCTTGTACATGTGTTGGTTTTGTATCTTCCATGTTTTTGTACATGTTGTGCTTTCCACTTAATTATCTTGAGATATCAATCATATTTGTGTATGATTAAGTGGCACAACATGTATGTGTGTTTCTTGTGCTTGACCCTTAATTGTTTATATTTGGTATCTTATTTGGCTCTTGTGAGAGATTAATGGACTATCCCATTTTGGGGGAGTGTTATGCTTAGGCATTCCACAATCCTAAAAATGTGTGTACATGAGGATTACCACCTAGTATTTATATTGGATTATTGTCTAGTCTCTATGTGGTATAATTCTCATGAGAAATTTAATTTTATAATGTCCACTAATTATCTCTATTTGTATCCATTTCCCTCGTATTGGTTTTATGGTAGTATCACATTATGGGGGAGTCATATGCTTAGTGCATATTACAATCCTAGAAATTGTGAATATTCGAGGTTGTGTCACTTAGAATTGATATTGATAATTATCTAGCACCTATGTGACACATTTGCTCATACAAGTTCCAATTTGATTGAATGGCTTTATTGATCTTATGTTGGATCTTGTATATGAGAATGGTTCTTGGTATGTGTTTCCTCATATTTAGATATCTATATCATCATGGAAACCATTTGCTTCAAGTTACTCTAATCACTAGTGATTGTGTGACTATTGGAAGCTACCAAGAATCTTGTTCAAAGTATCATGCTCAATTCTTATATTTAGTTATATGCTTCTTGTGATGACTATGATCTTGGATATCTATGCAAGCTACCTTGGGAAAATTATTCCCAATATTTCTTGTCCTTGGACAATGAGTAATTTATGGTAGAATTTGTTGATCATATTCACTTTGGCCTTTGCTTAATATTATCCTATCTTTGGCCAAGTAAATGTTTTGTGTGCTCCCATTCCTTCCTTGCCTCTTATGAATCTTCTTATTTTTTGGTATTCTCGTGTGTTTTATTTAATGTAGGTAGTGGTGATGATCTCATTTGTGTGCATTTTGCATTCAAAAGCAAAATTCTATATAATGTACTACTTATGGGTGAGCTCTCCTATATTATCTATAACAATCCTTTTGTGCTTCCTTGTTTGATCCATATCGGGTTTTATGTGCTTGGAATCTCAATCTTTTCGTTTTGGTATTTTGTGCCATCATGAGAAGTTTGGGGAGTTTGGTTTCTTGTTGGAACATTTCTCCTTTTGGGAGTTGGTTTTGTCTCATTCCTTGCTTCTTGATTTGACCATTTTAGAATGAGATAAATCCTTGAGCATTTTTATTTCTATCTATTTTTGCTCTTTTGGCCTTAGCCTAGTTCATTTGTTAAACTTGTGATCGTTCATGTGTTGAATTGATTCTTTGATACAATTTGTACACCGCTTGTCTTTTCACACTCTTGTGTGTGCCATCTTGGTTTACTTGGTGTTTTTGTTCAAATTGTATCTCCTTTTTGGTTCTTGAAAGCTTTATGCATGCATATTTACTATATGTTTATATTAAGGCATGTTTGCTTTCTTTGATCCAATATATAAGGGAAACTCCACCAATTCCCATCGGCTAAGTTGTGCATGAAATTCAATTTCATATCAATATGCACATAATTATGTGGAGTCTCTCCTATGTATTGTAGTTTCTCTAACTATTGTGGACCCAATAAGTTTGGGGACCATTTTGTACTTAATTGAGTTTTAGGTACATTGGAGATATATTGGATGCTTGTCTTTCAATTTTGAAGAAGTGGTGCATTCATGAAAAGTTGAGTCAAGCTATAGGATGATCAACGAATTCATAGACTCTACATCCTACCAATTATATCTCGGTAACAAGTATCTCTTTCTCATGCTCATATATCTTGATTCCAACCGTTTGTCGGTTGCCTTCTAGCATGAATTCATGTATTTGTAATTGTTGTAGTTCTAGCCATGGTTTTAATAGAATTCTCTATTGTAAATATGTATAAGTTGAGATGAGTACATATAGTTGGGAATATACAAAATCATGCATATGATCCTCCAATCCCAAATATGTAAATTTAGCAATTTTATTGCCTATCATTTCATCAACTTCTCTCATATGCAATAGTGAGATTTTTGCTAGTCTATTTTATCTTATGATACTTGTTGCCTTTCTCCATATATTCCAACTTTCTCCTTTTCCCTTGGTGATAGTTGTAATATATGTAGTGTGTCGGTGTTTGAAGCTCATTAATGTACAATAAGATATATGTGAGCCTTTGGCCATGCTTTGAAGCAAAAATCTTATTGATATATGTTATGACTTCATTTTTGCCTTTCATGTGCTTTCTTGTATAATCTTCTTTATGTGTGCATCTTTCTTCTTTGGAATATGTCTTTGTGATATTTTCCACTTAGAGACATATACACATATGAGAAGATAATTTTAGTTGATTTTTAATCCTTGGAGACCACCTTTCTATTCCTTTTGATTCTTCGGTGGCTTCCAAATTTATTTTCCTATGAGTGCCTGTTCCTCTTTTTTGCATCTTCGGACACTCATATTTGTTCTTTCATGTCTTGTATTGTTAAATGAATTTGTATGAGTGAGGAGTCCATGACTATGCACCTCGTTCCCAAATGCAATTATCATAATTGGTGCATTCTCTTTGGGGAGCTCATCTAATTCATTTAATAATACTCATTTGCATTCTTTCACATTTGTTCTGTTTTAAATGCTTATGGGGGAGCAAGGATTCCATATTTGTGCATTATGTATTCCAATACATTTATTTTGAATTATGCACAAATCTTGTGGAGCTTTTCTATTTATTATTTAAAACACTCTTTTGCTCATATCATAATATCTTGTTGTCTCCATTTGGACTCATTTGTTGTTTTCAAATTGGTTTGTTGGACCTTGTAGTTGCTTGCATCATTTGACTTTATTTTTGCAATCTTAGGGTCCTCGATATAGTTCTACTCCCTCCCAAGTATTCATCATTGGATATGTGCGAAGGCACACCTTTGGAGGAATTATTACTATATTTGCCTTCTAGAACTTGTCACCCATTTCGGCAATCGATGCCAATGGGGGAGAAGTTTTAGAGGGTTTAAGATAAGTTGGTTTATGCATTGAGTTTGTTCTTGTGCATTTGCTTCTCATGCTCTTGCATCTTTGTTGTTGCTTAGCATGTGGTATATATAGAGGAAACTCCACCAATGATAATGATTGGCAATATATGCAATGAAATTCAAGTTCATCACACATGCATAGATTGTGGGGAAGTTTGCTCTATATATGGTGGTGGTACCAATATCACATACTCTTGTAGCATTTGATATTGGTATTACCATTTTATTCATTAACATTCCTTATATAAACCCTCTCAAAGGGATTGTCATCAATTACCAAAATGGGGGAGATTGAAAGAACATGTTGGGCCCCCATGTGTGGTTTTGGTAATTAATGACAATCTTTATGGACTAATGTGTGTATTAATTTATACTTATAGGATTTGTCCATTTGCATCGCTTGGAGCATGTGTTGGCTTCAAGGTCGACGAAATGAAAAGAAGAGATATGTTGGGCAAGCTCAATATGCGAGTTCGATGATGAGGAATTAAGAAAGGCGTTCCATCTTGAGAAGGGCAAGACCGTCTACATCGAGCTCAAGTGGAATGCTCAAGGCAAAGGTATAATCTTGATAGGTTTTCTCTTTTGCCGGTCTCTTGTTGTGTGTAGGAGACCGGGTTTAGGATAGATAACCGTACTATCAAGAGGGGCTCTCGTATGAGTAATTCGGTCACATCGTTCGGAGAGAGCTCAAACCTTTGCATATTTGCATCATCATATTTGGTTGTTATTTTTTCTTATCCATGTGAGGATATAGAGCTTGTGGTAATATCCATAACAAGCTCTTGTTCATCAAAATCGGATCTTCCGTTCGTATCTTATCTTGCGATTTTGATCTTGGCGCTTTTGGTTTCTCACCAAGTGAGGTATCTCACATTATTATACATGATACATTCTCACTTGGTGATAACCAATATTTTCACCTTTCATAGGGTAGCCCATGTCGTCCTTTTCCAACGCAATTGGAATCGGGTCGTCGGAGTTACCAATCAAAAGTTATAGAGGTATGAATTTTCCTAGGTACCAAAATGCGGTAGTACCGCATTTTAGTACTGGCAGCAAAGAGGTTTTGGCAAGTTGCAAAATGCCACTTTCCTAGGTACCAAAATGCGTAGTACCGCATTTTAGTACCTAACAAGGCAGAAGGTTTTGGAAAGTTGACAAAATCCTTCGCCGGCTAGGTACCAAAAGCGGTACCGCATTTTAGTACCTAGCGAGAGAAGGTTTTTACTTCGACATTTGGATCTATTCTCCTTGCTGGACTATGATGTTTCTTTGCATGATCTTATAGAGGTCGTTGTCCTCTCAAACGAGCCCAAGATCATCGAAATCGAGTCCGGATGCAAAAGTTATGTTGTTGCTCGTGATGACCGGTAGTACGGACAGGATCCGGTAGTACGGGGTCCGGTTGTACCGCTTTTGGTACCGGGAGCGCAGAGAAAATGCGTTTGGAGCCCCAGAACCCCAGGAAATGTCCGTAGTGCGGGAAAGACCGGTAGTACTGGGAAAAGTCCTAGTACCGGAATCGCGTTTTGGGCTGCGGTTGGATTTTGGAGGGACCTATATAAGGGGCCTTCTTCCCCAATGGTTCCTCAACCATTCTTGCAAGTTTTCCCCTCCATTGTTGACCTTCTTGAGCTTGATTTCTCTCAATCCCTCCAATGATTCTTGCATATTCTTGAGGGATTTGAAAGAGGAGATCTAGATCTACAATCCCACCAATCAATCTCTCCTCTAAGTGAGGGGAACATATTGGGATCTAGATCTTGGAGTCTTTTGTGGATTTCCTCCATTGTTCTTCCTCTCTTATTCCCCCATAAGCTTTTGTAGCTTTGGTGGAATTTGGGAGAGAAGGATTTGAACACCTGTGTGGTGTTCTTGCCATTTGCATTTGGTGGATCGGTTTGAGTTCTCCTCGGAGGATTTGGTTTGAATTGCTCATTGGAGCTTGTCACTCTTGGGTTCTTGGAACCCTAGACGGTTTTGTGGCCTTGGTGGCATTGTAGCCTTGGTGGCATTTGTTGAGGCCTTTTGTGGCGTTTGTTGGGAGCCTCCAATTAAGTTGTGGAGTTGTGCCCCAACCTTGTGAGAGGCTCCGGTTGCCACCGACAAGTGCACCGATAGTGGAAGCGTGGATCGATCCCGTTGGGGTGAGATTCAACGGAGAATAAGGGAGGCCTTTTGTGGCGTTGGTGGTTTGATACCACCCCCTCTCCAAACGAGACGTACTCTATGTTGGGAGGAACTCGGTAAAATATCAGTGTCCCCGCGTGCCTCGGTTATCTCTATACCCGAGCTCTTTACTTATGCACTTTACATTGTGATAGCCTTCGTGCTTGAAGTAATATATATCTTGCTATCACTTTGTTGCTTGTATTCCTTAGCATAAGTTGTTGGTGCACATAGGTGAACCTTAGTTGTTCTAGGTTGTGCTTAACAAAGTAAACACTAGTTTTATTACCTTTGTTGAGCCACTCTAGGAAAAGTTGTAATCGCCTATTCACCCCTCTAGGCGACATCCGTATCCTTTCAATTGGTATCGAGCCGGTCTCTCATTTTAGGCTTCACCGCCTTGAGAGTAAAGATGTCGGCTAGGGGATTAGTGCACAAGGACACGCTCACATTCGATGGCACAAATTATGATGTTTGGAAAATTCGCATGCTTAATTTATTTCGGGAAATTCACCCAATTATCGAGGGCTATCTATATGTGGGTTTCTCTTCTCCTATGGATACCCAAAACGAATCTTTAGAGGAGAAGTTGAACTCTCATATAGATGCTCTAGCTACTAAAATTCTTGTGCATGTTGTGAGCAATGAAGTTCTTTCTTCTATCATGCCTTATTCAAGCGCTCGTGAGATATGGACCAAGCTTCAAGATAAATATAGCAAGTCCAACATTATTAAGGATGATTGTATTGCTTCCACTTCCGGTCAAGATGAGTTCTCATCGTCTACCACTTCACCAACATGTGATTTTTCACAAGGTAATGATATGGTGAGTGGTGATAGAAATTGCAATATGGATAGTGTGTTCACTATTTGTAATCCCTCATATCTATCTAGTTGCAATGATCTATCTTTGGACCTTAACACTTCTAGCACTCAAAATTCCTCACATGCTTGTGTTAATAGTCCTTGCATATCATGTAGAAATGACTTGAACAAATCTCATGATGATATGCTCATGTTGTCTTGTTGCCATGATAAAAATGCTTCTATTTCCTCTAGTGCTTGTGTTGCTAACCATGTAGAGGAAAATGAAGATTCTATGGGCCAAGACAAGGTCTTGAAGAGAGCTTCAAGTGCAATCTCATCATCACCTTCCTCCGGTTCTCACATGTGCCTTATGGCTAAGGGAACAAAGGTAACCTCTTTGAATCCCATTGTATCTCATGATGATGATGATGATGAGGTTGAGAATGATAATGATGATTATAGAGGTAAGTATGATATTACCTCTATTAAGAAAATGGGAGAGGTTGTCTATAGTGCTCTCTACAAAAATAAACTTGCTTCCTCCAACCTACTTGAAATCTTGAATTATGCTATAGAAGGCAATGATCTTATTGAGGAGCAAGAAAACATAATTGATGAAAAGTTTGCACTTGAGCGTGAATATGCTAATGAACTTGCTCAAGTAAAGGACTCCCTTGAAGAAGAACAAACCACCAAAGAATCTCTTGTGGAGACTTTTACTCTAGAATTTTCTAGAGTAAAGGAATACCATGATAGAGAACTTGCGGTGGCTAACTCCTTCAAGATTAAAAATGATGAACTTGAAGTTTCTTATGCTAAACTTGTTGAGGATTTTGAGCACCTCAAAAATGGCTCTAGGGTCATAAAGGGTGATCTCATCAAACTCACCGAGTCACATGAGCAACTTAAAGCCTCATATTCAAAAGAGCTTGACAAGTTGCCCTCACCTCTTGCTAATAGTAATGATGCATGTGCTACTAACTCTATTTCTTGCGAAGCATCTATTTTGGAGGAGAATGTTGAGCTAAAGTCTCAACTTGCGTTGCTAACTAGCAACTATGGGAAATTAGAAGAAAGTCATGTTAAGCTCTCAAGCTCGCATGAGGATCTTCTAGTCTCCCATGGTAGGCTAAAGTTAGCTCATGAGGCCATTATGTCAAAGGTAACATCTAGTGGGCCTCATGTGGACATTAGCACTATATCTACTCCAAATGTTATATTGCCATGTGCTAGTCCTTGTAATTCATCCTCTCACAACCATGCTATATCTCATGATGAATTACACTCCATGCCTTGTTGCTCTAACAGTGTAGCATCTACTTCCTTTAGTACTTGTGTTGAAACTAACCATGTAGAGGAAATCATAGAGCTCAAGGCTCAAGTCACTTCTTTGAAGAATGACTTGAAAAAGGGTCATCAAGGGAAGGCCGCACTCAACAAAATATTGAGTGTGCAAAAATCCCCCAATGACAAGAGTGGGCTTGGATTCAACTCCAATGTCAGGAACAAGTACACTATCAAGTTGAAGCACAAGGACAACAAGAAGAATGGCCAAGATCAAGTCAAGAATCCATCCAACATTGTTTGCTTCAAGTGCAAGGAAGAAGGGCATCATGTCAAACATTGCCCATTAAAGAAGAAGTCCCTTGGCAAGAAGCAACAAGGGAAATGGCCTCAAGCTCCACATATTGTTAGAGATGGGCCTCCTCCCAAGAAGACTCAAGCTCTTCCTCAAGTTGTTTCTTCATCCAAGAAGAAAGATGACAAGAGTAGAACTTGCTACATATGCCGCGAGAAGGGGCATATTTCTTCCTCATGCACTATCGGTATCTCCTCATCCAACCATATCATTATTGATGATGCTTATTCTCTTTGTAAGGATGAGGTTGGCAATGTGTTTGCCAAATTTGTTGGTGCCCAATGTGGTGTCAAGAAAAGATCCATTTGGGTTGCCAAGCCTATTGTGACTAACCTCTTAGGACCCAACTTGGTTGGGGACCAACAAACCAAAACTTGATCAATAGGTGTGTTTTGGAGGGCATTGGAGACTTGGATACATTATGAATAACTGAGGGATCTTCATCAATTATTATTGTCAAGCCAAGCCATTTGGATTATCATGATTCTATTATATTTCCAATGTTCCTCCTTGCGGTAACATATGCTTAACTCATTACATTGAAAGTTACTCGCCCCTTGTACATGTGTTGGTTTTGTATCTTCCATGTTTTTGTACATGTTGTGCTTTCCACTTAATTATCTTGAGATATCAATCATATTTGTGTATGATTAAGTGGCACAACATGTATGTGTGTTTCTTGTGCTTGACCCTTACTTGTTTATATTTGGTACCTTATTTGGCTCTTGTGAGAGATTAATGGACTATCCCATTTTGGGGGAGTGTTATGCTTAGGCATTCCACAATCCTAAAAATGTGTGTACATGAGGATTACCACCTAGTATTTATATTGGATTATTGTCTAGTCTCTATGTGGTATAATTCTCATGAGAAATTTAATTTTATAATGTCCACTAATTATCTCTATTTGTATCCATTTCCCTCGTATTGGTTTTATGGTAGTATCACATTATGGGGGAGTCATATGCTTAGTGCATATTACAATCCTAGAAATTGTGAATATTCGAGGTTTTGTCACTTATAATTGATATTGATAATTATCTAGCACCTATGTGACACATTTGCTCATACAAGTTCCAATTTGATTGAATGGCTTTATTGATCTTATGTTGGATCTTGTATATGAGAATGGTTCTTGGTATGTGTTTACTCATATTTAGATATCTATATCATCATGGAAACCATTTGCTTCAAGTTACTCTAATCACTAGTGATTGTGTGACTATTGGACGCTACCAAGAATCTTGTTCAAAGTATCATGCTCAATTCTTATATTTAGTTATATGCTTCTTGTTATGACTATGATCTTGGATATCTATGCAAGCTACCTTGGGAAAATTATTCCCAATATTTCTTGCCCTTGGACAATGAGTAATTTATGGTAGAATTTGTTGATCATATTCACTTTGTCCTTTGCTTAATATTATCCTATCTTTGGCCAAGTAAATGTTTTGTGTGCTCCCATTCCTTCCTTGCCTCTTATGAATCTTCTTATTTTTTGGTATTCTCGTGTGTTTTATTTAATGTAGGTAGTGGTGATGATCTCATTTGTGTGCATTTTGCATTCAAAAGAAAAATTCTATATAATGTACTACTTATCGGTGAGCTCTCCTATATTATCTAGAACAATCCTTTTGTGCTTCCTTGTTTGATCCATATCGGGTTTTATGTGCTTGGAATCTCAATCTTTTCGTTTTGGTATTTTGTGCCATCATGAGAAGTTTGGGGAGTTTGGTTTCTTGTTGGAACATTTCTCCTTTTGGGAGTTGGTTTTGTCTCATTCCTTGCTTCTTGATTTGACCATTTTAGAATGAGATAAATCCTTGAGCATTTTTTATTTCTATCTATTTTTGCTCTTTTGGCCTTAGCCTAGTTCATTTGTTAAACTTGTGATCGTTCATGTGTTGAATTGGTTCTTTGATACAATTTGTACACCGCTTGTCTTTTCACACTCTTGTGTGTGCCATCTCGGTTTACTTGGTGTTTTTTTTCAAATTGTATCTCCTTTTTGGTTCTTGAAAGCTTTATGCATGCATATTCACTGTATGTTTATATTAAGGCATGTTTGCTTTCTTTGATCCAATATATAAGGTAAACTCCACCAATTCCCATCGGCTAAGTTGTGCATGAAATTCAATTTCATATCAATATGCACATAATTATGTGGAGTCTCTCCTATGTATTGTAGTTTCTCTAACTACTGTGGACCCAATAAGTTTGGGGACCATTTTGTACTTAATTGAGTTTTAGGTACATTGGAGATATATTGGATGCTTGTCTTTCAATTTTGAAGAAGTGGTGCATTCATGAAAAGTTGAGTCAAGCTATAGGATGATCAACGAATTCATAGACTCTACATCCTACCAATTATATCTCGGTAACAAGTATCTCTTTCTCATGCTCATATATCTTGATTCCAACCGTTTGTCGGTTGCCTTCTAGCATGAATTCATGTATTTGTAATTGTTGTAGTTCTAGCCATGGTTTTAATAGAACTCTCTATTGTAAATATGTATAAGTTGAGATGAGTACATATAGTTGGGACTATACAAAATCATGCATATGATCCTCCAATCCCAAATATGTAAATTTAGCAATTTTATTGCCTATCATTTCATCAACTTCTCTCATATGCAATAGTGAGATTTTTGCTAGTCTATTTTATCTTATGATACTTGTTGTTTTCTCCATATATTCCAACTTTCTCCTTTTCCCTTGGTGATAGTTGTAATATATGTAGTGTGTCGGTGTTTGAAGCTCATTAATGTACAATAAGATATATGTGAGCCTTTGGCCATGCTTTGAAGCAAAAATCTTATTGATATATGTTATGACTTCATTTTTGCCTTTCATGTGCTTTCTTGTATAATCTTCTTTATGTGTGCATCTTTCTTCTTTGGAATATGTCTTTGTGATATTTTCCACTTAGAGACATATACACATATGAGAAGATAATTTTAGTTGATTTTTAATCCTTGGAGACCACCTTTCTATTCCTTTTGATTCTTCGGTGGCTTCCAAATTTATTTTCCTATGAGTGCTTGTTCCTCTTGTTTGCATCTTCGGACACTCATATTTGTTCTTTCATGTCTTGTATTGTTAAATGAATTTGGATGAGTGAGGAGTCCATGACTATGCACCTCGTTCCCAAATGCAATTATCATAATTGGCGCATTCTCTTTGGGGAGCTCATCTAATTCATTTAATAATACTCATTTGCATTCTTTCACATTTGTTCTGTTTTAAATGCTTATGGGGGAGCAAGGATTCCAAATTTGTGCATTATGTATTCCAATACATTTATTTTGAATTATGCACAAATCTTGTGGAGCTTCTCTATTTGTTATTTAAAACACTCTTTTGCTCATATCATAATATCTTGTTGTCTCCATTTGGACTCATTTGTTGTTTTCAAATTGGTTTGTTGGACCTTGTAGTTGCTTGCATCATTTGACTTTATTTTTGCAATCTTAGTGTCCTCGATATAGTTCTACTCCCTCCCAAGTATTCATCATTGGATATGTGCGAAGGCACACCTTTGGAGGAATTATTACTATATTTGCCTTCTAGAACTTGTCACCCATTTCGGCAATCGATGCCAATGGGGGAGAAATTTTAGAGGGTTTAAGGTAAGTTGGTTTATGCATTGAGTTTGTTCTTGTGCATTTGCTTCTCATGCTCTTGCATCTTTGTTGTTGCTTAGCATGTGGTATATATAGAGGAAACTCCACCAATGATAATGATTGGCAATATATGCAATGAAATTCAAGTTCATCACACATGCATAGATTGTGGGGAAGTTTGCTCTATATATGGTGGTGGTACCAATATCACATACTCTTGTAGCATTTGATATTGGTATTACCGTTTTATTCATTAACATTCCTTATATAAAACCTCTCAAAGGGATTGTCATCAATTACCAAAATGGGGGAGATTGAAAGAACATGTTGGGCCCCCATGTGTGGTTTTGGTAATTAATGACAATATTTATGGACTAATGTGTGTATTAAGTTATACTTAGAGTATTTGTCCATTTGCATCGCTTGGAGCATGTGTTGGCTTCAAGGTCGACGAAATGAAAAGAAGAGATATGTTGGGCAAGCTCAATATGCGAGGTTGATGATGAGGAATTAAGAAAGGTGTTCCATCTTGAGAAGGGCAAGACCGTCTACATCGAGCTCAAGTGGAATGCTCAAGGCAAAGGTATAATCTTGATAGGTTTTCTCTTTTGCCGGTCTCTTGTTGTGTGTAGGAGACCGGGTTTAGGATAGATAACCGTACTATCAAGAGGGGCTCTCGTATGAGTAATTCGGTCACATCGTTCGGAGAGAGCTCAAACCTTTGCATATTTGCATCATCATATTTGGTTGTTATTTTTTATTATCCATGTGAGGATATAGAGCTTGTGGTAATATCCATAACAAGCTCTTGTTCATCAAAATCGGATCTTCCGTTTGTATCTTGTTGCGATTTTGATCTTGGCAGCTTTTCGGTTTCTCACCAAGTGAGGTATCTCACATTATTATAGATGATACATTCTCACTTGGTGATAACCAATATTTTCACCTTTCATAGGGTAGCCCATGTCGTCCTTTTTCCAACGCAATTGGAATCGGGTCGATCGGAGTTACCAATCAAAAGTTATAGAGGTTTGAATTTTCCTAGGTACCAAAATGCGGTAGTACCGCATTTTAGTACCTGGCGCGGCAGTAGGTTTTGGCAAGTTGCAAAATGCCACTGCCCTCCTAGGTACTAAAATGCGGTAGCAAGGCAGAAGGTTTTGGAAAGTTGCCAAAATCCACTGCCGGGCTAGGTACCAAAAAGCGGTAGTACCGCATTTTAGTACCTAGCGCGGTAGAAGGTTTTTTACTTCGTCATTTGGATCTATTCTCCCTTGCTGGACTATGATGTTTCTTTGCATGATCTTATAGAGGTCGTTGTCCTCTTCGAAACGAGCCCAAGATCATCGAAATCGGAGTCCGGATGCAAAAGTTATGGTTGTTTTCGTTCTGTGATGACCGGTAGTACCGGACCAGGATCCGGTAGTACCGGGGTCCGGTTGTACCGCTTTTTGGTACCGGGGAGCGCAGAGAGAAAATGCGTTTGGAGCCCCAGGAACCCCAGGAAATGTCCGGTAGTGCCGGGAAAGACCGGTAGTACCGGGAAAAAGTCCGGTAGTACCGGGAATCGCGTTTTTGGGCTGCAACGGTTGGATTTTGGAGGGACCTATATAAGGGGCCTTCTTCCCCAATGGTTCCTCAACCATTCTTGCAAGTTTTCCCCTCCATTGTTGACCTTCTTGAGCTTGCTTTCTCTCAATCCCTCCAATGATTCTTGCATATTCTTGAGGGATTTGAAAGAGGAGATCTAGATCTACAATCCCACCAATCAATCTCTCCACTAAGTGAGGGGAACATATTGGGATCTAGATCTTGGAGCCTTTTGTGGATTTCCTCCATTGTTCTTCCTCTCTTATTCGCCCATAAGCTTTTGTAGCTTTGGTGGAATTTGGGAGAGAAGGATTTGAACACCTTTGTGGTGTTCTTTCCATTTGCATTTGGTGCATCGGTTTGAGTTCTTCTCGGAGGATTTGGTTTGAATTGCTCATTGGAGCTTGTCCCTCTTGGGTTCTTGGAACCCTAGACGGTTTTGTGGCCTTGGTGGCATTGTAGCCTTGGTGGCATTTGTTGAGGCCTTTTATGGCGTTTGTTGGGAGCCTCCAATTAAGTTGTGGAGTTGTGCCCCAACCTTGTGAGACGTTCCGGTTGCCACCGACAAGTGCACCGATAGTGGAAGCGTGGATCGATCCCGTTGGGGTGAGATTCACCGGAGAATAAGGGAGGCCTTTTGTGGCGTTGGTGGTTTGATACCACCCCTCTCCAAACGAGACGTACTCCATGTTGGGAGGAACTCGGTAAAATATCGGTGTCCCCGCGTGCCTCGGTTATCTCTATACCCGAGCTCTTTACTTATGCACTTTACATTGTGATAGCCTTCGTGCTTGAAGTAATATATATCTTGCTATCACTTTCTTGCTTGTATTGCTTAGCATAAGTTGTTGGTGCACATAGGTGAACCTTAGTTGTTCCAGGTTGTGCTTAACAAAGTAAACACTAGTTTTATTCCGCCTTTGTTGAGCCACTCTAGGAAAAGTTTTAATCGCCTATTCACCCCCCCTCTAGGCGACATCCGTATCCTTTCAATATTGCTATAACAACTTACGAAGTGATCCTAATCCTTAGACCATGAGATCATGTCAATCACTAACACCGGAAGAGTTTCTTGATAACATCAAACGTCACACCGTAACAGGGTGATTATAAAGATGGATTCAGAACTACTAAAGTGTTATGTTGAGGCCCATGGATCGAGAGTGGAATTTGTTCATCCCGATGACGGATAGATATGCTCTGGGCCCTCTCGGTGATATCACATTGATTAGATTGCAAGCAAGTGATTTGATCACTAGAATGTTATATCACGGGAACGAGAAAAGAGTGCATGTCAGTAACGAGATCAAACTAGGTATGGAGATACCGATGATCGAATCTCGGACATGTAATATATCGTGAAACAAAGGGATTAAGATACTAGCGTAAAAGGTTCCGACGATCACAAGAAAGTCATCGTTGAATGTGTGGGAGTCGATGGGTCTCGATCCGCTTCTGATTATTGATCTGAGAGGGGTCTCGATCATGTCCGCATTATTCACGAACCGTAGGGTGACACACTTAAGAGACACTGACATCCATTTGGAGCAAAAGTTTCATGCCGAAAAGAGTAACAAGCGCATGAATTTATTTCACTAGATACCGAAACGGGTTTTCGGGTGAAATTGCAGAAAGTGTTTCTGCATGTGAAATGAAATACTAGCAATGGGTTATATGTGAATGTTTGTCATTAAAGTAATTGACAAAATTCTGAATAAATAAAAGGAGTTTTATTTAATGAGAGTTTGCATTAAATTTGGTGGAAATTTAATGGGAATTTGAGTGGGTTTTTGAGTGGAGGGAATTGAAAGGCATTTGAGTGAGTGGAGTGTCCACCCACATGAATGTGGAAGAGGTGGGGGCAGCCCCATGGCTGGGCGCATGGCCCCTTGGGTGCCCCCCTCTCCCTATAAAAGGAGCCCCCCTCCCTCTCTCTCACTCACACCTCCTCGTGAAGGATCTCTCTCCCCCTCTAGTATTTATTCCCCATGGTCTCGGACTAGCGAGACACATGTTCCCGGTGGCTTTTTGGCAAGAAAGAGTTGTGCTTCCGCTGCATCGCTGGAGCGAGGAGGCGGAGGTTGCTCGGTGCCTCGAACGTGTGTGCGAGACGGATGCGCTGCTGTTTTGCGGCGCTAGGACTTCCTCTCGATCTTGAGATCGGCAAGAGGTCGTCTACATCAACCACGAGTTTGGACTCGTTAAGCTTTGTCGGTCTTCAAGGGTATGTTCTCTACGGATATACATCCGCCCGTTGTTTGTATCTAGTAGAGAGATCTTGGTACATAGTTGTTCACATCGTAGGAATTTTTTTGTTTTCTATGCTGCGAACCCTACAGTACTCAAGATGTTGGGTTACACCGATAAGCTTGTGTCCTTGGGAATATCGATTACCATTGACTTAGGCATCCATCGTGTTCTGCAGTCTCTGCCACCTAGCTATAAGAGCTTGGTGATAAACTATAATATGCAAGGCATGAAGAAGTCTCTCCCCGAGCTTCTGTCAATGCTTAAAACTACAGAAGTGGAGATCAAGAAGGAACATCAAGTGTTGATGATCAATAAGAACACTGGTTTCAAGAAAGACAATAAGGGAAAACATAAGGGAAGTAAGGGCGGCAAGTCGGTTGCCGTGCCTGAAAAGAAACCCCGAGTTGGACCTAAGTCTGATACTGAGTGCTATTATTGTAAGGGGACTGGCCACTGGAAGCGCAATTGCCCCAAGTATTTGGCAGACAAGAAGGCCGGCAATGCAAACAAAGGTATATATGATATACAAGTTATTGATGTGTACTTGACTAGTACTCGCAGTAGCACCTGGGTATTTGATAACGGTTCAGTTGCTAATATTTGTAACTCGAATCAGGGGCTGTGGAACAAGCGACGGCTAGCAAGGGGAGAGGTCAAGATGCGTGTCGGCAATGTATCAAGGGTTGATGTGATCGCCGTCGGAATGCTACCTCTCCACTTACCGTCAGGATTAGTAATAAACTTGAATAATTGTTATCTGGTGCCTGCACTGAGCATGAACATTGTATCTGGATCGTGTTTGAATGCAAAGTGGTTATTCATTTAAATCCGAGAACAATGGTTGTTCTATTTATATGATTGAAATCTTTTATGGTCATGCACCGATGATGAATGGTTTATTTCTGTTGAATCTCGATAATAGTGATACACATATTCATAATGTTGATGCTAAAAGAATTAAACTTAATGATGATATATCCACATATATGTGGCACTGCCGTTTAGGTCATATTGACGTTAAACACATGAAGAAGCTCCATTCGGATGGACTTTGGAATCACTTGATTTTGAATCATTTGATACATGTGAGCCATGCCTTATGGGCAAGATGACTAGAACGTTGTTTTCTGGTTCAATGAAACGGGCGACGGATTTATTGGAAATAATACATTCTGATGTATGTGGTCCAATGAGTGTGTCAGCATGATGTGGATATCGTTATTTCTGTTCCTTTCACGGATGATTTGAGTAGATACAGTTATATCTACTTTATGAAACACAAGTCTAAAACCTTTGAAAAGTTCAAGGAATTTCAGAGTGAAGTGGAAAATCATCGTAATAGAAAGATCAAATTTCTACGGTCCGACCATGGAGGTGAGTATCTAAGTTATGAGTTTAGCACTCACATGAAAGAGTGTGGAATTGTTTCACAACTCACACCTGCCGGAACACCACAGCGAAATGGTGTGTCAGAATTTTGTAATCGTACTTTATTGGATATGGTTCAATCTATGATGTCTGTGACGAACTTGCCGTTGTCATTTTGGGGTTATGCACTAGAAACTGCTGCATTCACTTTAAATCGGGCACCATCTAAATCCGTTGAAAAGACACCGTATGAATTGTGGTTTGGAAACAAACCTAAGCTGCCATTTCTTAAAGTTTGGGGATGCGATGTTTATGTGAAGAAACTTCAACCGGATAAACTTGAACCCAAAGCAGAAAAATGCGTCTTAATAGGATACCCTAAGGAAACAATTGGGTATTCCTTCTATCACAGATCTGAGGGCAAGGTTTTTGTTGCCAAGAATGGATCCTTTCTAGAGAAAGAGTTTCTCGTGTAAGGCGTGAGTAGTCAGAAGGTAGAACTCGAAGAGGTTATTGAACCTTCTCTTCAAAGTATGGCGAGTAGCGCAGCGTCGGAAGTTGTTCCAGAGTTGGCTTCACCAGTTGAAGAAGGAACTAATGATAATGATCATGAAACTCTGAAAGAGAGTACTACCGAACCTCGCAGGTCTAGCAGGACGCGTGCAGCTCCCGAGCTGTACGGAAACCCTGTCATGAATTTCATGGTTGATGAAAATGATGACCCTACGACGTATGAAGAAGCGACGATGAGCCCGTATTCCGACAAATGGTTAGAAGCCATGAAATCCGAGATGGAATCCATGTATGAAAATCAAGTTTGGAACTTGGTGGACTTATCTCATGACCGAAAGGCCGTGGAGAATAAATGGATTTTCAAAATTAAAACTGATGCTGATGGTAATGTGACTGTCTATAAAGCTTGACTTGTCACAAAAGTATTTTGACAAATTCAAGGAGCTGACTACGATGAGACATTCTCTCCCGTAGCGATGCTAAAATCAGTTAGGATTATGTTAGCAATTGCTGCATATTTTGATTATGAGATATGGCAGATGGATATCAAAACTGCGTTCCTCAATGGCAATATTGAAGAAGAGTTGTATATGATACAACCAAAGGGTTTTGTCGATCCTAAGGATGCTAACAAGGTGTGCAAGCTTCTGCGATCCATCTATGGACTGAAGCAAGCATCACGAAGTTGGAATCTCTGCTTTGATGAGGTGATCAAAGAGTTTCGATTTGTCAAAACTTATGGAGAAGCTTGTATTTACAAGAAAGTGAGTGGGAGCAATGTGGAATTTCTGATATTATATGTGGATGACATATTATTGATCGGAAATGATATAGATCTTTTAAACAGTGTTAAAAGTTATCTAAATAGAAAATTTTCAATGAAGGACCTGGGTGAAGAGTCTTACATATTAGGCATAAAGATCTATAGAGATAGATCTAGGCGCCTAATAGGGCTATCACAAAGTACATACCTTGATAAGATTTTAAAGAAGACGAAAGTAAGAAGGGGTTCTTACCTATGTTGCAAGGCAAGACATTGAGTAAGACTCAAAGTCCGACTACGGCGGAAGAAATATAGATAATGGACAAAGTCCCCTATGCTTCAGCCATAGGCTCTATAATGTACGACATGCTATGTACAAGACCGGATGTGGTACATGCTATTAGTTTGACTTGTAGGTACCAATCGGATCCAGGTTCGGAACACTGGATAGCGGTCAAGAATATCCTTAAGTACTTGCGAAGAAAATGATATGTTTCTTGTATACGAATGTGAAGAAGAGCTCGTCGCTAAGTGTTATGTCGACGCTAGATTTGACACCGATCCGGATGACTTTAAGTCTCAATCCGGATACGTATTTCTCATGAATGGTGGAGCGGTTAGTTGGAGGAGTTCCAAATAACCCGTGGTGGCGGGATCAACAACAGAGGCCGAATATGTTGCTGCTTCGGAAGCGGCTCAGGAAGCAGTTTGTATGAAGGAGTTCATATCCGAACTAGGTGTGCTTGCAAGTGCGTTGGACCCAATGGTGATCTATTGTGACAACAATGGTGCCATTGCCAATGCAAAGAACCAAGGTCTCACAAGTATTCCAAGCATATTAAGCGCCGATTTCACTCCATCCATGAACATGTCAAGGATGGATATATAAAGATTTGTAAAGTACATACGGATCTCAATGTAGTAGATCTGTTGCCTAAAACTCTCCCTAGAGCAAAACATGATCAACACTAGAACTCCATGGGTGTTAGATTCATCACTATGTAACTAGATTATTGTCTCTAGTGCAAGTGGGAGACTGAAGGGAATATGCCCTAAGAGGCAATAATAAAGTGTTTATTATGTGTATTCCAAGTATATGATAAATGTTTATTTTGCATGCTATAATTGTATTGATACGGAAACATTAATACATGTGTGTTTAATAAACAAACAGAAAGTTCCTAGTTATGCCTCTCTCATAAACTAGCTCATTGATTAACAAGATGACCAAAGTTTCCTGATCATAGACATTGGATGTTATTAATAACGAGGTCACAACATTAGTGTAATGGTGTGATGACAATTCATCTGAAGTATAGCATTATGATCGAAGTCATTGAGTTTATATTGCTATAACAACTTACGAAGTGATCCTAATCCTTAGACCATGAGATCATGTCAATCACTAACACCGAAAGAGTTTCTTGATAACATCAAACGTCACACCATAATTGGGTGATTATAAAGATGAATTCAGAACTAATAAAGTGTTATGTTGAGGCCCATGGATCGAGAGTGGAATTTGTTCATCCCGATGATGGATATATATACTCTGGGCCCTCTCGGTGATATCACATTGGTTAGCTTGCAAGGAAGTGATTTGATCACTAGAATGTTATATCACGGGAACGAGAAAATAGTGCATGTCAGTAACGAGATCAAACTAGGTATGGAGATACCGATGATCGAAACTTGGACATGTAATATATCGCGAAACAAAAGGATTAAGATACTAGCGTAAAAGGGTCCGACGATCACAAGAAAGTCATCGTTGAATGTGTGGGAGTCAGTATGGGTCTCCAGATCCCGCTTCTGATTATTGATCGGAGAGGGGTCTCGATCATGTCCGCGTTATTCATGAACCATAGGGTGGCACACTTAAGAGACACCGACATCCAAATGGAGCAAAAGTTTCATGCCGGAAAGAATTAACAAGCGCAGAATTTATTTCACTAGATACCGAAACAGGTTTTCGTGTGAAATTGCAGAAAGTGTTTTTGCATGTGAAATGAAATACTAGCAAGGGGTTATATGTTAATGTTTATCATTAAAGTAATTGACAAAATTCTTAATAAATAAAAGGAGTTTTATTTAATAAGAGTTTGCATAAATTTAGTGAAAATTTAATGGGAATTTGAGTGGGATTTTGAGTGGAGGGAATTGAAAGGATTTTTATGAGTGGAGTGTCCACCCACATGAATGAGGGGAGGGAAAGGGTGCAGCCCCCATGCGTCGGCCACCCCCTTGGGGTCCCCCCTCTCCTATAAAAGGCACCCCCTCATCACTTCTCACTCACACCTCCTCGTGAAGGATCTCTCTCCCTCTCTAGAATTTATCCCCCATGGTCTCGGACTAGCGAGATACATGTTCCTGGTGGCTATTCGTCAAGAAAGAGTTGTGCTTCCGCTGCATCGCTGGAGCGAGGAGGCGAAGGTTGCTCAGTGTCTTGTACGTGTGTGCGAGCACGGATGCGCTGCTGATTTGCGGCGCTAGGACTTCCTCTCGATCTTGAGATGGACAAGAGATCGTCTACATTAACCACGAGTTTAACTCGTTAAGCTTTGTCGGTCTTCAGGGGTATGTTCTCTACGGATATACATCCGCCCGGTGTTTGTATCTAGTAGATAGATCTTGGTACATAGTTGTGTCCATCGTAGAATTTTTTTGTTTTCTATGCTGCGAACCCTACATCCTATTAGTCCACAGTTTGGTTAAAATCTTGAAGCTAACATTTAGTAGGCAAAATTGGCATATATTGTTGAATCTGTACCACATTTTATTTTTTAGAAGTAATAAGGTAATGACACCAAAGTTTAGTTTATACAGCAGCAATTCCTAGATATTTAATTGAACAAATAATGCCATGAGATCAACCTTAATAACCTCCCAAAACGTCTGAGAAAACTCCATCGGGAAACCATCCAAGCCAGGAGCTATGCTTCATTTTGAAAACCGTCATATACTTTCTTTTTCAAAAAAGGTGATGTAAGGATGACATTTACTTCATGTGATAGCTGCGGTATATCATGCGTTATATTTTCCATCAAAGAAATATTCGCCGGATTGACGCCCCAAACAACTTCTTATAAAATTCTGTAATATAAACTTCGAGATTTTTTTCACCCACTATGGTTCCTTCATCTTTCTCTAGTTGATTTTTTTTCTTTTTATGTTTATCATTGGCTAATAAGTGAAAATATCCCGTGTTGTTTCCACCCTCTTGCATATGTTTAACCTTCGCTCTATGTGCAAGAGGTACATAAACCAGATGTTCTCACAAAGTTAGTGCGTATGTGTAAATCAGAATCTTTACGTTGAAGATTTTAATATCATTAGAAACAGAGATGAGAAGAATAGTGATAATTTAATTTCGGTGTCCTTTTATTTTTAATGCCATAATTGAAAGCCTTAATCAAAGAAAGATTGCTCTCTCGGGTAGGCAATTTAGTTGGAAAACTCGTAGAGAGGTATCTACATATGAAATTAGACAGAATACATGGGAGTATTGAATGGAAACAAAAATTCCCTTTGGTATTGGTGTGTGCTCTTACTCATGCATGGTCTGATCCAACACCTGTTCTTGTTGATTCTAATATTAAAACATATATTGAAAATAAGTATCCTTTCTCTTTTAAAATTATCTTTGCTGCGTCAAGAAGGTTTTTCGACATGGTGGCTGCCGAATGGGCAGCAACCTGCAACCATGACATGGAAAACAACAACGGAGAGGTGGCAGAATAAGATAAGACACTCATGACGCATTTTGAGAGGTTGGGCAAAAAAACTAAAGTGGCAATATAAGAAAGGAAAAGAAAGACTATTATCCATTATAGATGTGTTGGATTTAAAGGAAAAAACAACCTATCTCGGTGAGGCCGAGTGGGCTACACGAAAAGAGGCAAACGATAAGATAACCATTTTAAGAAGAGAAGGTAACTAAATACATGTGTTGTGCTGCTGAATGCATGCCTTATTTTAGCGTGTTTCGAAAACCATTACAGGTTGCACGCTTTATTTTATTGCATCTTGAAAATGACTGCTGACCGCTGTATCCAAAACTGCTAATTTGGAAAAGGCTAGTGCAGCCGTCGACGGAAAACCATCAGCCGCCGCCTCCTGACCTAGTCGCCGTCTTTCCTCCGCTTTTTTCATATATCGGTTCCCTCTTTTTCGGCCGATCTCGCCGGCGTCAAGAGGGGTGAGGAACCCAATCTATGGAATGAAGTTTTTAATAAAATTAGCATTTTGACAGATTAGATTGGAGTTTTGGTAGTCATCTTTTTGGTCTATATGTCGATGGAGATGAGTTTGTCTACAATAAGTGATCTCCAGCCTTTCGTTCAAGGACGAGATCTTCTTTCCGGCGTCAACGACAGTGTTGTAAGATTACAGTTCTATAGGTAATGTACGGTCTTTCAGATCTTACTTCGCCAAATCGATTTTGATCCCGGCTGCTACGTCCTTGACAATGGTGGTTCATACTATCGGTTGTCAGCGAAGTCGACCAGGCTGTTCGGTTACTTTTGACTGGAATACTGGTGTTGATACTCTTGCCGATGTTGATTGATTACTCTAATGGATGTGCGCGTTCACACAGTCTTGACACTGCGGCTTAAATTAAAATTATGAAAGAACCCTCGTTAGTATTTACAGGTTATGGTTTGGTTTCTATCAGTTTTTAACCGCCTTCAGAAAAGTTTGATATGGTGTTTTGGAAGAAGAAAAAGTTTGAAGACCTCGGGATTTTACTAGTTTCTTTTAGACTTTATTTTGTAATTGCTGGAGACAGCCTATATATCTATATCATGTACTATATGCTACTATGAATATATCGTGATATTGATTGTAAAAAAAATGCTAATTTAGAAAACCAAAAAAATGATGCCTTATTATAATGCATATGTTGGAGATGCTATAAGACAACTAATTTGAGTCAGAAATGGAGAAAGAAAAAAATAACGTGCACGGGAACTATTCACCGAAATTGCTAACCTTTTTTTTTTTTTGGCTTTTGCACTTCTCGTAGATACCAAGTAGGCAAAGCTTTCCGCCCGTTGTTTAGAGAGAAGGTAAAAGTGAAACGAGTGCGGTCGGTCTTTCACCAAAGTCGCGACGTTGAGCTGTCGCTGCGTCGGTCCGGTACGGTACCGACTGAACGAAGAACACCCACAACGCGTTTCTTTATTTATTATTTTATTATCGCTTGACGCGATAATTAATCAACGCTGCTGCACGTTGTCCACATCTTAATTCTACTTAGTATACCATCACACACACTGAGCACCGGAGACGCACCGACACCGACAGTGTTAGTTAGGGGTCTGCGAGGGGGAGCTTTCATGGCCGGAAAAGAACTTTTCCCACCATTTCTCGAATCAGATTGAAAAAAAACCACCGGAAAACTTCACGTGCTCGCCGTAAAACATCCTGACATTTTCTCCTCCGTCAGTCTAATTCTCCGTCCTACTCTTCTTTCCTGCAATCAAGAAACAGTACTAAAATCATGGAGGCAACATTCACTCGCACTTTTTAGGACAGGCCGGAAGGTTGGAGGGGGAGGAGTAAAGGGCAAAAGAAGCGGCAGGTGGTTGGCGACAGGACAGCGACTCGCCGCTCGCCGCCTCCATTCCTTCCTCCTCACTCCCCCTATAGATACCTACCCGTGGCCGTGGGAGGGGGCGACAGGGCCGCAGCGAAGGATTCGGTGGGGGCAAGATGGATCCCAGGCTCTCCCTCTTCTGCTTCCTGGCCATCGCCTCCTCCCTCCTGCATTGCGCCAGATCTGACGGTAAGAACATTCGCTGCTCTTCTTCTTCTTTTTCACTCTGGTTCGCTTCAGTACTAGTAGAGCTTTGTGTGCTTGGTTGGGATCCATTGAGTTGATCCCCTAGTTCTTCCTCGTGGTGAGCCGGATCTGATCCGCCCGCACGGTGTAAAACTTGGTTGATCCTTGTAAGTATATATGCTTAGGATCAGCAGAGTGTAGCAGTATGAACTAATAACAGAGTGAGTGAACTTGCTCCTTGGGATATATCACTGAAGTGGTGTGCATCTATGCTGACGGTCTTCCAGGATCTTTTTGCCTCTATTCAAGTAACGGATCACATAGGGTGACTAGCCTGTGAATCATTTCTAGGTCAATTAGATCCTTCATACATATATGAGATCTAATTCAGGAATATTCCTTTCCCTCCAAATGATGCTCATGTTTTGTTGCACACTGTCCCTAACCCAGTCTGTTTGTACTAGGGATAATAATCCATGCCTGTTTCCTCTTGCCTCGGCAAGATCTGGCACTTACAAAAAAACCACTGTTTGTTTAGGCCGGAAATTAATTAAAAGAATTATAAGCGAATCATTTTGATGCTGCCTGCAGCCATCACATTGTGAAATTGTTTGCCTGATACCGGTTTCCGCTTTGCAGGAAGCGACGACAAGCTTCTCAAGGGCATCAACAGCTACAGATCATCTCTCAAGGTCCCGGCGCTCTTCGAGAACAGCAATGCCGACTGTCTGGCTGAGCAGCTAGCGAAGCAGTTCAAGAGCCATGAGTGCACCAACACCACCGGGGCCAACACCGTGCCCGGCACCGAGCCGCAGTTCCCCGACTTCCCCAAGTACCTCGACCATTGCCACCTCAACGCGTCGGTGATCGAGGACGGGCAGGTGATGCCGGCCTGCGTGCCCGGCCTCGTGTCAGATGTGGTGCTGACCAACTACACCAAGTCCCAGTACAACCAGTACCTGAACGACACCAAGTACTCCGGCGTCGGGATCGCCAATGAAGGAGACTGGGTGGTCGTCGTCCTCAGCACCAGCTCGGGGTCCGGTGACTTCTCGCCTGCTCCCCCGGGTTCCAACTGGGCTCCTTCGGTCCAGCCGTTCAGCCAACTGATCGTTTTGCTGGTAGGATTTGTAATTTTGCTGATGAAGTGAGATGATGTTGCTTTCATACCACCACACCACGGAAATAGTGTTATCGTATTCTTGCTGTCGTTGTTCATTTTTGTATCATCCAGATCTGAATTTCGACTTGTCTCATTGACAGCAAATTAAGTTTCTACCACGAAGTTTCAGATGAAAGTGAGCTTTTTTTTACTCTGTCTGCTTTTGGCCACAATTATGAGAGGTTTTATGCATAATGTGTTCAGATGATTTCGTTAGTGAACTACTCCCATCTGTCTCAAAATAGATGTCTCAGATTTATCAAAATTTGAACCAGCGACATCTATTTCAAGACGGAGGGAATACATCTTTGAACTTCTAGACTGAAGCTAGAACCTAGCTTCAGTTCCTTTGACACTGTGAATTCAGTTTTTCTTTTACATTTGTTCCATGCATTCAGTTTGTTATTACTGAGTGTATTAGTACTACAGAGATCTGTGAGTGAGTGTTTTTCTGTGAGAGATGAACTGCAGTTTTTTTTATTGAAAGATGGTTTGTACCTTTTTTGCTTTATTTTTAAGTCACATGTGGCCTCTAGACTATCTTGTTGTAAAATGTGCTTATAAAAGTTAACATAGTCTAGAATAGTACTTCAGCAGCGTCAAATTTTCTGGAATCATGATATTTACACGAGAGAAAATATTAAAGTTCGTTCTCCAAATAAAAGTTGCCCCAAAAGTGTGAAAAGAGAGAGGGGAATTGTGCGATGCACCTTGGTGCTCTGCGTTCCATTGATCTCGTATATATACGGGTTACAGGGTACAATATATATACAATATATAGGACGTGGTCATGTATGCGTGTGCAGCTAACTGCTAGTCAGCGTGGAGAGTGTGTGTTGACCCCCCGCCGCACACTATGGCACGTACGCCAATCAGAGGCACTCTAAAGTGCCTCTAATAGTTAAATTAGTGCCACAATTAATTTTTTAAGGCAATAAAAAAAGCGCCGGGACGGTCGTGTAGGTAAAAGTTATTAGTGGCAGTTTTAAAAAATACCTCAAAATCCTAATTATTTGTGGCATTTTAAAGAGAGCCACTAAAACTAAACATTTGAGGCACTATCGAGAGTGTCTCTAAAGCCTACCATTTGAGGCACTCTCAATAGTGCCTCTAAAAGCCAATCATTTGAGGCACTAGTGATAGTGCCTCTAAAAGTCAACCATTTGAGGCACTATTGAGAGTGCCTCAAAATAACCATTTGAGGCACTCTCAATAGTGCCTCTAAAGTAATCATTTGAGGCACTAGTGATAGTGCCTCTAAAATCAACCATTTGAGGCAGTCTATAGTGCCTCTAAAAGTCAACCATCAACCATTTGAGGCAGTCTCCATAGTGCCTCTAAACGATAACGGCAGTAAAGTTACAGTAACTATCTGGCTGACAGAAGTCAAATTACAGCAGTCAAATTTTCAAAATGGTTCACTCAAATTGTCAAATTACAGCAGTCACATTACAGTAGGCATTGCACTCAAATCACATCAATTCAAAATCACACTAATACAAAACAATACATAGCTCACTCAAATTACAGTAGTTTATGCAGAAGTTTAAATTTCACTCAAACTGTTACAGTCAAATTACAATAGCCATACACCTCCATAATGGGGGAAGATGACTTCAGAGACGAGTGTAGTAATGAGAGATCTTCAGCATCTAGACAGGTCACTTTGCCAACTGGGAATTTAGACCCATATCTCCTAGCTCTGCCTACAAAAAAATAAGACATGCAAAGTTTGCTCAGTTTCACCTTAAGGGGCATGTGCAATAAGCGGAAGAAAGAACTGCCAGGGAGTACCAGCAATCTGTTTGATCTCAGGCACAGGGAGTACCACCAAAGTTCCACTTAAAGTTCATTTTGAACTAGAAATCACAAATGAACTGTAAGTGGGATAATGGTGGGATCCCACTTGCATGTCTAGAGAGTCTAGACGCAGGACTGTCAAGCCATTTACAAATGACATGCACATTAACCACAATTAGCTTCACAAACCTGAAGGTCACTAAGGTAACGCCATTGTGGTTTCCACTAAATATATACATTTTGTCTTGCAGTATAGTTGATCCATGCTACAGCAGCCAAAAGTGAATAAGGCAAACAGAAAGGAAAATAGGGTACTTAGTTCTACAAGTTAAAAACAGGAGAGGCAAGGGAACATATGGCGAACCTCATAACGGGTTTAGGCCACTGGCGCTAACAGATAATGCAGTCCATTCTTCGTGAGCTGACAGTACTAAGACCCTCCAGAATAACAACTTTGTCTTGTGTGTCCACTGAACTTCCATTTTCAGAAATAGTTTTTGGTTCCGAAACTGATGATGTTCCATTTGTCAAAGCTGGTACAATGTTTGCCTCTTCCTTTGGTTTCTGTAAAGCGAAATACAGATAAATAACCGATAAACGCATATATAGTGAATTCTGAATGCTTAGGCAAACAGCAGAGAAGCAATTTACTTTGGTAGAGAGAAACTTGTATACATACATTATGTAATGTGACTTACATGCATTTCAATATCTACAACAGGCTGAGGGTTGAACTTAGGGACCCTAGAGTACCATCCAGGATCTTCCTCCTGCCAACATCTTGACATGTAAGTGTATAAAATCGAGAATGAAAGGAGAGCATATCAGTTGCGGGTATAGTAGTTTAGAAATCCAGTGATGCTACCTTGAGAATTTGTTCACCGTAAATGGATAGTTGGAGTTTCAAGTAGATAGAAGATAGACATAACTCATACCCCGGGGCAAATTAACTGCCAATGCACCAAAGGTTGTCAAGCTCGATATCAGATGAATCATCATCAGATGGAACATCCCCAGACCCCTCATCAGTCCCAAATGAAGTGGGCACAAAATCCCAATCTGGATACCTTGAACATGAAGAGGAGGCAGCCACATAAGAATCTCAGGAGGTAAAAGCAGGCGGACGCATTCCAGAATTAAGATCGAGCCACGGCCAGCCACTTAAGAGGAATGTCATCATCTATGAGGGCATCAAACATAGACAGCCAAACAGTAGATGGGTCGTCAGAAGAATCCATAGACGGCACTGCAAAGAACACATCATTGGAAGCGTGAGAACAGTCCCAGTTTCCTAAAACTATAAGAACCAAACCATAAGCAGCAATTATTAAAATGTTGAGTCTGACTATGTCTAATTCGACTATTATCCCAAATGTTGTAAAGATTTCAAGATTTCACATGGCTTCTTTCATCACTTGGATATAACCCCTTCACCGAGAGGCCCTAAACCAAGCGCATCCATGTTACTTCTTATTTCAGTGTTAGTACGACCAGTCAATAAGACAGTGTTATCACATGACTTCACCAATAAAAAATAGAGCATCGTTCTGTTACTTTGTTCTATATATATTGTGCTACTCGAACTCTTTTCCTATTGTTAATTTCTAAAGTGTAATAGAGGAAACGGCTTGTTCTTATGTGCTCATCTCGCTGTCAGGAAGTATTAACATTAGAATCATGTAGATTAATTGTGATACCATGAAAAATCATACACATGAACAATGAAATAAACATACTTGGGTTGGAGTATGATCACTGGATAAAACCATCTCAGTGCATGTTTATGCATAACAAGAAAATCCTCGAGTGCAATGACGATAACTAAAAGCTCTATAACATGATAACATTGAAATGTACCTCTCTTGAAACCGTAACAACAACATTGACAATCCTAGGGGACCCATACTTGCTCTCCAAAACAACATTTCTTCCCTTCGCTCCCAATTAACTCAAAAAGATCTGTAAGCTTATTGGCTCTAGCCTAAGACATAGAAACAGCGTATTAGCGTTTCTTCAAGACTCACCATGCATTGGCATAAAATGAAAACTCAAATAGGATGTGAAAGATATGTGAAGCTCACCTGGAGCTTATTGGTGGATGAGCCATCTTTGTTGAAGTTGCACTCCTTCGCCGCTTTTACTCTGAAGATGCATTTCCTCTGCGGGCGCACATTCCATGGGCGGATGTCAAGGGAGATAGATGCTACTGAAAACGACTTCTTGTCCGATATAATGCCATTAGGATCTGCCATGCGCCCAGCAGTAGAAGTGGCGCCAAATGGTGAAGCCATGATCTCTGTCAAAGCAACAATAACATCACAATGAAATAACGATGTGAAGCAAATACAAAACCCCTATAATGCGGAAATTTCGTAACACACACAAGCTTCACTTCGGATAATGGGAGTGAAGGTGGAAATATATAACTAAGGACTAAATGAACCAATAGATTTTCCATGCGCATGAGGCATCAACATAATAAAGGAACAATTCAACCAAAGTTGTGAATATACATTAGCCCCCATCAAAAACCTGCGGATATACGCATACACATAGTCCTAAAACAAGATATATAAAGCATGGTGTTCTGTGTACACTAAAGTAACTTTGCATGATCAATACTCTACTGCACTGAGAATTTGCTGCTAGCAAGATATTTTGCCAAAAAAAGAAGAAACTACACCGCTATGCGATAATCCACTGACTAGGCTAATTTTACAGAGCCCGAGCCTCTTGGGAGCCTAGCGAGCACCAGCAGCCCACGGCATCTGGGCAGAAGTGCTCTAATTCCAGTAGCAACCACACTAAATCCTACATCCGAGACCACGCGCTCATCGAATTTCGTTGGGGAACAAAGTGGAACCTCCTCCTTGCGCTTGAATTCACACCCTGGGGACTAGTATCGGAACACTCGGCATCTAGCCCATCTAATCGTCTGACAGCGGCGCCCAAATGCGACGACCCATCGGTCGAATTGCGCGGGCGGCGCCGCCAGGAGGGGGTTAGAGAGCGGCGGGAGGAGTTGGGGTCGTTACCTTAGCTCCTCGGCGGATGAGGTGTCGGCGGACGGAGAGGATAAGGTTGCCCGTTGCCGTCTAGACGACGGAGACCACACCGTGCCGGCGTAGGCACCCAACCCTCTGGTGCTCCTCGTGCGAGAGGCTCCCAACATGGCGAGCGGCCGGTGTTGAGCAGGAGCAGCCTGTGATGCGACGGCGGACGCATGTGATCGGAAGAGGTGCGAGCTCCCTCATGGAGGAGCCAAAATAGTGGTTCGAGCTTTGGAAGGGGAAGGAAGAGAAGATAATGGATCGGAGGAGCAGAGATCTAGAGTTGCGCCTGTGGCTGTGCGGTTGTGCTCCTGTGGCGGCGTGCATCGTGTTCTGGAGATAAAGTTGGGGATCGAGAGGAGAGGTTGTGTGCGTGTTATGCAGATAACCTTGGGCTAGCGTTGGAAATTTTCCTTGTTAGGCTAGGAAAAGTTATCTTACCTACCGAAGATATTTGTGCTTTATGTCTGTCTCAGATTGTTCGGGTACTATGGTCTGTAACTTGAATTTCCCGAATTTAAATCCAGTTTTTATTTGACACTGGAGTTATCAATCGATTTTTCGGGCTTATGGAATACGGGTTTAGAAAAAATATCCAGTCAGTGGCAGGTCTTTAGAAATATCTGTCACTAAAAAGATTACTATTTAGCCAGCCTCCATAAAAAATAATAATGACTGACATATTTTGAGCCCGTCACTAAATCATTGTGTCATTAGTGACAGGCATTTATAAATATCTGTCACTAAGTAATTTTTTTATCCAGCCAGCCTTCACAAAAAATACTAGTGACAGTCACATATATATGCCTGTCACTAGTTTTGTACTAGTGACAGGCTTATCCTTGCCGGTCACTGGTGATACTTATTAGTGACAGGCATGTTTTTGCCCGTCACTAACCACCTGGAGGATATAAGCCTTTTTACAGTAGTGACCTACTGTTTCACAACCTATAAGACCACGTTTCACAACCTATAAGACCACATTTCACAACCTATAGCGGCGGTTGCGTGCTCGATCCAGTTTCCTGGCCAGAATGGACATAGAAGAGAGAGCGCTGGGTGGGGGTTAGGGTTTCTATCGCGATTCCACCATACTGGCCTCCTCCCGTGTCCCGACCGTGTCGCCGCCTGTCTCCATCGTATCGGGTAACGGCGGCGCTAGGAGTAGTCAGTGGCAAGCTAGCGGGCACAAGTGAGGGCGCGAGAGGGAAAAGAAAGAACGAGAGCGAGGGGGCGCGTGCGTGCGTTGCAAAGGCGTCGAGTGCGTGAGCGAGGGAGTCGGGTCGAGCTCGGGGAGCGACCTGGTCCAGCCGGACCAGGAGGGCCGGTCCACTAGGGACTATGGGCCAGGCCCATCAGGACTTTTCACATTTTTTGTGAAGTTTTTTTTTAAAATCCCTTTTATAATAAATAATAAAATACTCCCTCCGATTCATATTAGTTGACTTGGATTTGCCAAAATTTGGATGAACCTATATAGTAAATAGTGTCTAGATTCATCCAAATTTAGACAAATTTGAGTCAACTAATATAAGTCGGAGGAAGTAATAAAAGCACTAAGGTTTCTCTCTCGGTCCTTCGTTTCTGTCGTCGGTCCGTTCCTCCTATTTCATATACGTTGTGTGATGTTTCCGTCTAATGCGAACGAGTTGGGCACAAACTCCTGAATAAATCCGGTAGAATAGCCTCCGTTTAATTTACTAGCAAAATAAACAAGCACTTCAAACTCAGTGTATTAAGCATAGAGAACATAATACCCATCTGATGTAGACCATATCAGAACTAAGGGAGAGGCCCTCCAGTTTCAGCCTAGATATATACGCTTGCAGCAGAACATTGATTGCACTGGGCTCCTCCAAACTCTCTTTTACAGGAATTGGCACACGATCCAACAGCTTCGCCAGCTCCATTTTCTCATCTTGCCTGACACTAACATACTTGAATTCTTCACTCAGAGAGAACAGTCGACACAGCTCAATATCACCCATGGTGGGCTTCAGATACTCATTGTACGTCGAAATACTCCCATGACTAATATAGTAGTAACTGGCAATCCTTCCAAGATCAGTAACTTGAAAGTATCCTGTTTTCCTGTCATACTTAATCAAATTATTCTTATCCAAAAAATTTGCAGCAGAGTGTACCTGCAACAGCAAAAGAGAACAAGCACATCAAACAGCAGAGTGTACCTGCAACAGCAAATAATCAGGTTAATCATTACGAAATTACCATTTCAAAAACATGAAAAAATGTTCATACATAACAATGGAAATTGCTCATCTAATAAAAATTGATTTTGAAAGTTGTCCGTGTAGACTAAAAACATAGTTCATGTTCTAGAAAAGGTGTTCACCTATATCCAAACTAGGTGAACATGCGCGCCTTGCCGCGCCGTCTACAATATCTGGAGGTATAAGGCGGTGGCGCTTCAAGACAAGGGAGCTTCCGCGACCAAGCAGCGGCGCTTGGAGATAAGGAAGCTTCCGCGACCCAGCGGCGCGCCGTGGCCATCGACCGGACGGGGAAGGGAGCGGCGATTTTAGGTTGGCAGCGGCGAAACTGAGAGGAGTGTGTGGTCGAGATGGGCTTAGCCCAGTAGGAGAGGATTGTGCTTCTCCATAGGCTATATAAAACGGCATTCCATGGCTGAGGCTAGATTTTAGTATTTTTTTTCTTAAAAATATATTGTAACTTCCAAAATTTCAAGTTTATTTATATATTATTCAACTCTAGGTGGTTTTGCATCCCAAAACCAAAATAGACAAGGTGGTTCCTAAATATAGAACTTGACCAACTTTGAACCTTCCACGACAAAAACAGAGGGCCCATATACATCCTCTCTTTACCTTTCTTTTTGAGTGCGTTCATAACATTTTTGGAGCAACATATTTATCATGTATCCATGTATCATTTAATCATATCTTGTTACAAACACTACTAAGAGCATCATAAATGTGCCTGGTTGGTTTTCATCATCACAGCAAATCAGAGTCTTCTCAGATGCTATCTTTACAAGAGCTTATACCGGACTAGTAATCAGAATACAGAGCTCAGAACATACTGTCCACTGCTGAGAAGGATTGCAAGCGCACCTCAAATCCTTCCCAAAAATTCGAGATCCCGATGGGTTGCAGGACCATGGAGAATCCTCCAGTCGTCACCCCATCTTCACATCTTCAGGAAACTGCACGGTGAAGAACAGCGTAAGAAAATGGTCGCTAGCTTGAAGAAAAGTACCTCAACCGGATGCTACGAGAAGGTAAGTAGTACTCCCTCCGTCCCAAAATAGATGTCTTAAATTTGTCAAAATTTGAATAAATCTAGACACTATTTAGTATATAGATTTATCCAAAATTTGAAAAACCTAAAACATCTATTGTTGGACTGAGGGAGTAATAACAAGCTTTGGCTTGGGAACACTGTACTGGATTAATTTTCCCCACCCTATCAACAAGAAAGTCAAGTTTAACATTTGACATATTCTGCTTCAGCTTCTTAGCGAATTCAATTGGTACAAATATATAATGTTACAAGCAAAAAGTCTAGGTACAGATTCAAAAAATATGACAACTGATCCAGAAACCTCATTTAGTTTGCTCAGAAGTCAAAATATATAGCCTTACCTACCATACAATCAAACCGTAAATGTTGCACAGCTCGTCTGTAACCAACAAAACTTGAATAGCGCCACGTACGTCAAGGTATTATGTAGTAAATCCAAGGAAGGGAAATATTACAGACCTGCTTGATACTGGGCATGTATATGCACACCTTTCGTCGTGTCGCTCAGTGGCCACCGCCTGGTAGTCTTCTCATGCGTTGTCCACATACTGATAGAATGTACATCTCCAGGTCTCGTTGTAAAACAAAAACGTGCCCCAGTACAGCCAGAACCCAAAGATGAACCCAACTGCCACAAAGCAATAGAACCACAGTAACTCCATGTCTTCCGCAGCCTGCCTCATTTCACTGCGACGAGTTCCTTGATATAAAGTCAAAATATAAGGTCAATAGAACTTATGACATTTCACTGTGAATCTTTACATAAAGGTCAATAGTACTTTTTTAAGAAATTTTATCTATGCCTCAAATGCTATATTTTTGTGGCATTTTATCAATAGCGACTCAAATGATCATTCATTTAAGGTATTTAAAATGCTACAAATGACCAACTATTAGAGGCATTATCATATGTGCCTCAAAAAATTGTCCATTGGAGGCTGTGAATAGTGCCACAATTGATCACTTATTAGAGGCATATTTTAGTGCCTCTAAATGGTAATGAATTGTGGCACTCTCAATTGTGCCTCAATTAATATATTTTTAGTGGCATTTTTATAGAAAGTGCCTCTAAAAGATCTATCTTTTTGAGGCACAAGTCAAAGTGCCACTAATAGTTCAACGTAGCGGCACTAAATTGTGCCTCTATTTCTCAAAATATTAGAGGCACTATCAATAGTGCCTCAAAATGCTAAACTATTAGTGGCATTTTAAAAACTGCCTCTAAAATCTCACATTTTGAGGCACTATTATTTAAAGTGTCACAAATAGTTACGATTAGAGGCAGTTATAAACAGTGCCTCTAAGAAAGTGCCTCTAATTCTTGGATGTGCCATAGTGGCAGTTGCAGCGTCCGGCGGCCGGATGCACAAGCTCGACCTGAACTCTTAGAACGCTGTTGTCGGCAGACCTTTTGTCATGACATCTGCGAACTGTTGCGCAGTTGGAACATGTAGCACCCGCAGTTGACCGAGTGCGACTCTCTTCCGGACAAAATGGAGGTCGAGCTTGATATGCTTGATGCGCCGGTGGTGCACAGGGTTGGCCGCCATGTACACTGAAGAGGTGTTGTCACAGTAAACAACTGTGGCCTTGGGTAGAACGACACGCAGCTCGCCAAGGAGTTGTCCCAGCCAACAGCATTCGGCGACAACGTTGGCGACAGCGCGGTACTCCGCCTCCACGCTAGAGCGTGACACCGTGGGCTGGCGCTTGGATGACCAAGAGACCAGAGCCTCGCCGAGGAAGACAACGTAGCCGGAGGTGGAGCGGCGCGTGTCGGGGCAGCCAGCCCAGTCCGCGTCAGAGTACGCCATCAGGTCGAGCGACGTGGAGCAATGAAGATGAAGCCCATGTGATGTGGTGCCTTGCAGGTATCGAAGGAGTCGCTTGACCAGCGCTAGATGTTGTTCCCGAGGATCATGCATGTAGAGGCATGCCTGCTGCACGCCATAGGCCATGTCAGGGTGTGTCATGGTGATGTACTGGAGCGCGCCGACGATGCTGCGGTAGTCCGATGGATCGGCGACTGGAGCACCAGCATTGGCCGAGAGTTTGGACCTTGTGTCCACTGGTGTGGTCACCAGTTTGCACCCGGACATGTTGGCGCGCTCAAGCAGCTCATCTGTATACTTTTGTTGGGAGAGGAAAAACCCCGCCGGCATCCGTGTCACATTGATCTCCAAGAAGTAGTGGAGTGGTCCCAGATCCTTCATGGAGAATTCTGCAAGGAGGCGTTCCTCCATGTGGCGAAGCAGGGTCGGCGACGAGGCGGTGAGTACGATATCATCAACATAGAGCAGGAGGTATGCGATGTAATTGTCGTGTTGTAGCACGAACAAGGACGGATCAGAACGTGCTGCAGTGAAGCCAATGGTGCATATGAAGGCCACGAACCAGTCGAACCAGGCGCGCGGCGCTTGTTTCAGCCCATAGAGGGATTTGTCGAGGAGGCAGACGTGATCAGGCCGTTGGGTGTCAACGAAGCCGGCAGGTTGTTGACAGTAGACGCGCTCTACGAGGTGTCCATGGAGGAAGGCGTTGTTCACATCCATCTGGTGAACTGGCCAATCCCACACGGCAGCGATAGTGAGCGCAGCGCGGATGGTAGCCGATTTGACGACGGGGCTAAACGTTTCGTCGAAATCGATGTCGGGCCGCTAAGTGAAGCCGCGGACGACCCAGCAGGCTTTATACCGCTCAAGCGTCCCATCTCCCTTGAATTTATGCTGGAACAGCCACTTGTCGGTGACAATGTTGGCACCGGGTGGCCGTGGCACCAACGTCCAAGTCATGTTCGCCATTAGAGCCATGTACTCCTCATGCATCGCTGTTAGCCAACAAGGATCACTGCACGCCGTGCGCATGGATTTAGGTATGGGAGAGATGTCTGTGGCGGTGGTAGCGACATGGGCATATTTTGGGTTGGGGCGGAAAGTACTGATCTGGGCTCGTGTGATCATATGGTGCATGGGTGCAAGGGGTGCTCGATACGGTGCAGCAGGACGAGGTGTGCACGGCTCGGAGGGAGTGATAGGGGACGGTGTGTGGCATCCCGCAAAACCACTACTAGAAAATCGCGTTGTTTTTGTGCATTGCATCATCATGACCGCATGCTCATGTCATCATGCCACATTGCATTTGAGCATCGTCATCATCTTGCATTTGCTTGCATAAAACTATTCTCGGAAAAACCTGTTTTTGTTTTCTAAACGCCCCGTCCTTGTTCAAACACAAAACCCGGGTCTCCGGATTATTTCGTTTTGGCTAGCAACGGTTTGCAAAATCCCGGTTTTAATTGAATAAAATATTTAATTATTTTTAGGAGGCAGCCGAACCGGGCCGATCCGACCCAGTTGGCCACCCCCAGTACAAAATCAGCCTACCCCAAAATCCTTTTCTACCTAATCCTAGTCTACCCAGCCCCCTCCACCTCACCCCCTCCAATCACTGCTTGCCACCTCACCGTGCACTCCACCTCCTCACACCACCCATCCACCTCACCAATCCACCAGCCACCACCATCCTCCCCGGTCCCACCCCGCAGCCCCCTCTCCCTCTCTTCCCCTGGGTCCCACCCCACCCCACACACCCCGGCCACACCCACACACACCGCTTGTCCCCCTACCCTCTATCCCTCCCCCGCTAGACCCGCTCCCTGGACCCGCTCCTGGCCCCACCACCCCGTGACCCGCTCCCTCTCTCCCCCTCTGGCCCCACCCACGCGACCCCGCTCCCCACCCCCGATGCTCCTTTTCCTCCCTGAACTCTCTCTCTCGACCGCCTCCCAACCCCGACCCGCCTCCTATGCCCCTTCCTCACCACGCCTCCTCCTCCTCGAGCCCGCTACCATGGCCAAGACCGGCCGGCCTCGCCCGCCACTACAAGGAATCAGTATATATGACCCTCCATTTTCGTCAGAATCGTCATAGTAGTCCATTTATGATTCTATGACGATTTTGAGATCGTCGAAAGTCGGCGTCAAAATGAACTATAACGACGTTTTTGTAAAAATCGCCATAGTACTCTATGACGATAATGGATCATCATAAGCGTTATGACGATCCAAAATCGTCATGAGCAAACTGGCATGGCCAGGTCAGATCCCACGTGGCCGATCCAACGTGGCAAAGAATCAGCCCGGTCCATTTCAAAATTTATATGGGCCAAGCCCAACAATTCAGCCCATTAATATTTTCCTATCAATTCTCGTTGCTGCATGGGCCAAGCCTAACATTTTGGCCTTTTATTTTTAGGGCCATGGCCTTTTTACTATCCAACTCTTTTTTATTTTGAACCATTTTTTCCAGAAATTGTAAACTGCTCCAGACCAATATTTTTTAGGCCGTGGCCTTTAACAACAAGAGTAGTATTTGGACGAACATAGAATCATTACACAAATAATATTTCAAGAAGCATAGCTCAAATCACATTCAATAATGGTAACCAAAATTGTAACATATATTACAATCGAGACATAATTCACATAACATATATTACAATGGACATATTCACATATTACAAACATTCCATAGTCCAAATCACCCATGGCCACAAAATATGAATATCAAATCTTGGCTAAGTATGAAGCCTTGATTCTTCCATCTTTAGCCTGGAGCTCATGTAAAAGAGAGGAAATCTTGGTTCTATGGCTATCGGTCAACTTTCTTTACCTATTCATGGAAAGGGGGGGATGTTAGTGCAGTTCATATCTGACTTCAAGAATATGATAACAGGAGTCTCGGAACGGATATAAAATGAACAAGAGGACATGGCACAATATCAAGACATCTTCCAACAACCACTAAATCTCTATATCACAAGTGCATGTTTGATATCAACAGCTCATAGGTGTTCTGGAGAAGACAATTCAATGAAAACCTATTTTTCTTACACTATATTGAGAAATGAACAAAAATTTACCTCTCTAATATGGCTAACAAACAATAGAGTAAGAAAAAATAATGATGGGAAATGCACCTAGATAATCAGGCTAGCCATGGATAAACTTGAATGTGTACAATAGGAGAGCTACCACACACAGATTCAAGCTTATTGTTGACTCTGTTACAACGTACTAGTTGCAAATCTAACTACTCTTTGTCAATAACATAATGATAATTGACATGATGCAAGAACTATGAATGTGCTTCATGCACAAACAACACCCAAAGAAGAAAGCACTATTGGATAAAAATACATGAATATATGGACTATATATGGTCTTTAATTGTATTTTAGCACGTAAAAATTTCAACAAAGATCAATACATATAGTAATCTTATATTTCAACAATTTCATCAAGAGAGATCATGCTAAATATAGGTTCTGATCTAGCAGCAAATTAGTACTCTCAAAATTAATTTACCAAGATGGGAGCTGACCACACATACCAAGTTTGTAGATCATATTCCTCAAGATTCCTAGCCCTGGGAGCATGTTGTCCCGAGCCTCCAATTCCAGTGGTGAAAACATGGATGGATAGCTCCTGCAGGCTACAAGCAAATAGCTAGATAAAATTTTGTAGAGATTTACATGCAATAACACATTCTTGGATTCTATCAGGTCAGAGTTCTTGGACAATCCTAAGCAGGTCAGCGTGAACATCTATCTAGAATCACAAAGGAAACGCAACAGAATAAAAATAATGCATGCAACACAACATAGATAATGTTCTCGCTCTTGTCACCGCAAACACAACAGTCGCCGATCTTACTATGCTCCTTCGGGATTGTTGGCGCTGCCACCGGTCCCAGACAGGAGGTTGGTGCAGCATTGGCGCCTCACCGCCTAGGCTTCCTCAAGTCGTGTCGCGCTATGCAGCCTAGGCGAGGAGGACGGAAGACGAGCTCGGGAGGAGCGGCGGTGGAAGGACCACGCAACAAGGATCTGGCGACGGACAAATAAATCCTCCTCCGGTACTTGCAAAATAAATCATATACTACCATTAGAATTTGGGAGTGACATAGTCACATAATACATAACCATGCCATCGGGTTAATGGTGCCAGAAAGATCGTGACCAAATACTTAGAATCAAACACTTGTAACTTTATAACTATGACAACAATAAAATGATTGAGCTCACAGATACACACCAGCTGGCACAATTCATCTACATGATTTTGTTCTACAAATTCATCTATCCCTAGTTCAATTGTTGGCTATAAAGTTCACGAAGACAAATACACTCGAACCAGAAAGTATGTTACTAGAATATAATATTTACTTCTCCAATGGTCATAGTCATGCATATTGATACTACTTGATAATACTCAAGAGAATATTTTAAGGGAAAAAATCAAGATTGATATGGTCTGACTAAACTAATGCAAGCATGGTCTGATCAAACATCTAGAGTGGATGCATTATTTATTGTAGCATAAATACAACCGTAACAAACAAATTAATGCCTTCATGCAAAGAAGAAAAGATAATAACAACACTTTTGCACCAAAGGATATAAAACAGGTGCGATTATTTCACACTTATCACAGTTATCACCCCTTCTTTCTAGCTACAACCATGCATACATGGACCTGATATGAAAAACAACATTAAAGCACTAGATGCATTAAGAACGATAACTGGTTCATAGTATCATGAGCTACACCCCTTGTTCACCAAATTTTGACACCACGGAACACCACGGAGGGCACCAACACCACCGTAACACCATTGAGGGCACCACCAACACCGAACAAAGAAGGTGTCATGGGAAAAACCGAATGCCAATAAGTATTCAACACATATTGGTTCCTAGAATACGCGTATGCATAAGAGAATCGAGGTATATACATATTTTATACCTATTTGGCTATACATGAACTAGTAGTACTACTACTAACAAAATAATCTGAGGCATTGACAAATATTCATGACAACATGGGTAATCGTTATGGATTGCATGTTTTAAGTAGTGTAAGCATGTTTAAACAATATCAGTTACTTTGTGCACTGGCCATGGGTTCCTCATGATTATTGAAAGTACCAACATAGATTATAATTACTTATCGTGAACCATATAAGTAGACCACAAGCAGATGGATTACATGTGTTTTGATGTATATACAACTAACTAAATCACATTAGACTTATCCATAATAAAGCATCAAAAAACAAAGTTGTTAAACAAACACAAACTAATCTGGTACCTAAATCCGATGTCTTATTCGAAAGACCTGCAGCAAGAAAAGCTTCCTACCCAAAGAAATCAATCAACAAAGAACTCATGCAAAGATTTACCAGTCTATAATCACACAACTATACTTTGTCATGTAATAAACACTAAAACAAAAATTAATTGGTACAAGTAGGCTCGTTCTTTCAGAGGTATCTAGACATGTGTATACCAAGCTAGTACAATATCACAGGAGTGCATAGTTTGCAGAAAACCAAAACTAGTACTCCTACTTGGCAGCAAACGCCCATACACGAACCAAAAGCTCCAACTCACGGGTCTGGCTTCCTTTGCATACAAGGGAAAAACTTTTGCAAGGTTTTGTAAAGCCCGTGAAAAGTGCAGAAACATTTGGGTTTTTTTTTTTACTTTGTGCAGAAACATTTAGCCGAGCTAAAATTTGGATGCCAGCAGATTAGCTCTAAAATCGACCGGACGGGTGAACGGCAGCCAGCATCCGAGCCAGCATCCGAGCCATTGACCACCGAGCTGGACGAGATTCTAGTTTCTAGATAATACCCGGGTAAGAAGGAGCCATCTGACGGCCAGAAACGAGCGGATCTACGGGCCGCAGATCCGAGAAGGAGAGATGAAGAGGCGACAAGCTCACCTTCTGAGATTGCGGATCTCGGCAAGACTTGACGACGACGTTGTGGTCGTTGAGGCCCTCCTCCTCCTTGATGAGGTAGTCCCCGTAGCCATTCTTGCCGGCCCCCGAGGCATTTGCGGCGCCCAGCGTGACCTTGACCTTGGAGACGGTGACCCCTAATGAAGATGGAGAGGGGATCTTGCTCGGGTGGTGCTGCTTACCGTGTTTGTCATCAGGAGGGGAGAAGAAGATGGAGAGGGAGATCTGGGGAGGTAGGTGGTGGCGGGCCATGTGAAATTGAGTGGAGGTGGAGATGGCGGAGGGAGGACGTGGCTTGGGGAGAAGGGTGGCGCCGGAGGGGAGCTGTCGGCCAGGGGAGAAGCAACAGCAGCGTTTGATCTGGAAGGAGGAGGAGGGGATCGCCTACAGTGAGGAAGGAGAAGGGGCGACCGGAGATGGGTGTGGTGTGGCGGCTGGGGAGATGGGAGTGGTGTGGCGGCTGGGGAGAGATTAGGGTTAGAGGATGGAGGGGGCGGGGGATTTTGTGTGTGCGCCGCCCTGCTGGATGCCATGTCACCGATCCACAACAACTTTCCACACTTCAGCATCCTATCCGTTTATTATGTTTACATCCTACGGCTGATATTGACCCTCTCTTATATCTCAACCTGTCTAGAAATTATGACGATTTTGTCCATAGAAATTACGACGTTTTTCACGAAATCGTCATAGTTTAATAAGGATTTGGCCCTCCAAAATAGCTTACGACCATCTAGTATAGAATCGTCATAAATTTATGACGATTTCATTCAGGGTCACTACCAAAACGTCATAGTTTGACACATTCCTTGTAGTGCGCGCCTTCCGCTCATCGTCCTCGCCGCCGTGCCCTCCTTCCCGCCGGGGCCGCCCCTCTGCTGCTCGGCCACGCCTGGCGCTTCTCTTCCGCCTCCCTCCTACAGTGACCTGCCACGGCCTCCCGCTTCCTCCCTGTCTGGCGACGGCCTTGCATGGCTTCCACCGCCGGTCTCCGCTACCACCAACCCCGCCATCGGCTCCGTGGTCGCCTCCTCCCGTCCGCCACCCCCGCTGCTCTCTCGCGCTCGCCTGGCTCCGTCGCCTCCCGCATCGGCCTTTATTTTTCTGCGCGCCCGGCCTTGCCTTGCAGAGCGCCGCCTCCCCCTCCTTGGCAGCTCCTCGGGGTCATGTCCCTCGTCGGCCTGCCGTCCATGGCTGCCCTCCGTTCCCTTGGTCAGCATCCTCCTCGTCCATCTCCCAGGCGCGTCTTCCTCTGTTGCCCCAAATCAAGATAGGCAAGGGTGTTGCCAATGCCGTTTCCACAAGTTGTTCGGGTCACTGGTTGCGTCGAGCTCATCCCAATGCATAACGCAGTGTTGTCGAGTTCTTGCTCCTATGACCTGGACACTGATCCCGATGCACCGCATGCGCCGATCCAAGATCCCCACCAACATGGAAACCGAAGAACCGGACCCCGCAGCCCGAACCACAAGATCTCCTTCATGAACATTCGAAGACACCAAGATCTCCCAGTGCCGAGACCCGAGTTCGACACCGACAATCGAAACCGCGGAACCGACAAGTTCGCCTAACCGGACACCGTGCGACAAGATCTTCTCGGACCCGAGGATCATCAAGACTTCCGCTCGGCAACGCCAAGTACTCCTTCCTGGCTTCGAAGCCCGACCCCGTGGACCGACATGATCTCCTTCACGGATACGACAAGTACTCCCTCGAGGACGCCGAGTACTTCACCCCGGACACCGAGACCCTGGACGACAAGTTCTCCTTCCCGGAAGCATTGACGCTCGTGCGACAAGATCTACTTGCCCGATCCGAAGACCCTAAATCCCGGAGTCCGAGAACGATCCCGTCGAACCCTGAACCCTGAGACCCCGAACCCCCGGACCAAGATCGCCGAACCCTAATGTGTGACCCTTTTCTCGAGCCCTATTTTATAAATGTAATATCAAATTGTTGCATATTTAATTGTCATACTCGCATACATATTCATGTGGTTGGGGGCCTTTTGCCGATTCATCTCATAATTAAATATGGGGCCCATATGCGGGAAAATCTAGTCTCATATTGGCCTCATTTAAATTTGTGTAGCGAACCCGGTGCTATCTTCTGCCATGATAAGACAACATTTAAATTGCGGGGGTTCTAATTAACTTGAACCGTTTAATTAATTGTCGGGACCCCGGTTCCGCTTAACCTGGCCTAATTGCATTGCACCTTTGCCATGTCATACATCATACATGCATCATGCCCGATCTTTTGCCGTAGTATTAAATATTGCATCCGGTGTTTATTCTAGTGTTTTGGTTCTTCGCGTATAAGGCCGTTGAGTTGATGTGAGCTTCGCCCCGACCTTTGGATGAACCTTCGGCAATGTTTTCAGGCGAGCATCTCCCCCTTTCTACCTATCTTACTTTTATAGTATTTATTACCTCCTGTTGATCTATTGCTATCTGTGTTGCGATTCTCTAGTTTTCGTACCCGTGATATCCCTCGCAGCCTTATATTGCCTTGGACACCTCCTATTACCTATTGTTTGGTAGATAGTTGGACCTGCGCGTCGTAGTCGCTTGCTCAAGTGTTGTTGCGTGTCGTCAAGTTCCACAGTTGTTGGAGTATTGCCGTGTGTTTATTGTTGGAGATGATCACAACTTTAATTATTGTTTAACAACTAAAATTGAAGTAGGTAAGCAGAGGCACAGGTGGGCAATAGATGTTTTTTGGTTGTTAACCGTCCACTTGTGTCCCGTAGGACCCCGAGTACTTGATACGTGTTCCTTGAATATTCGCGCTATCCACATCCGGGAGGATTATGGGACCCCCCTGAGCCAGAGCTTGATTCATTCTTATTTCTTGGGGCCACAAACTAGTTTGAGGTTTTATTTACTATCCTATACCTATGCCATGCTTTACTGCTTTATTAAGATTGTGCGAGGAGCACTGCATCGCTTAGGTAAGCGTGTTTTTTCGGTATCGACAAGCCCAGCTTTTGGGTTCCTGCGTTACTGACCACTAGCGCAAACCTTGAGTCCGTCTCGAGTCACTAGCTTCGCGGGTGTACTCAATGGGTGGCTGAAATATTTCGAATCCTGTGATTGCTTTGTCGTGAAGGCCTCGTTGGGTTTTGATTTGGTTTTTCCGAGGTTGATCGAGTGTGTGTTGCTATTTGTGCACCCTATAGGTAAAATTTCTGAAAGTCGTGTCCGCGGTTATGGACGACTTGGAGCACAGTATCTCGATCATAGACAACTATAACTAAAGTAGTGCTATAAATTTGACTTTATAATGACTAGTAATCAGCTTCACTATAATGGAATGGCTAAATAAAACTGCCAACAATTTCTTGTTTGGGTTGTCGCTTGCGACCATTGTATCTGACTAGTAAGTATTGCAACTACAATGGAATGGATAAATAAAAGTACCAACGACTGCTGGGTTTTGGGATATCTCATGCTAATTGTATCTGAATAGTAAGTGTTGCAACTACAACGGAATGGTTAAGTAAAATGGCCCACTGCTTATTTTATCAGGATGATTATCTATACCTGACTAGTAATTGCTGCAACGATAACTGAATAAATAAAACTGCCAACGGTGTGAGTTCCTCGGTTGACTTCCTCGTTTGGTCTCGAGGGGGAAATACCAGGATGGGATTGTTTGGTGTTAGATTCAGGTTGGATCCGAATATCTCTTTCTTATCCTTCTCTGATAGCCGTCAGTTGTATCGAGTCTCTATAGGTTGTTTAGTGCATGCTGCGCTGCCGCTTCAGTCCACCATATCTATGTAGGCGAGGACCGCCGAATTCTAGCCTCGCTGTCTTGGCCTCGATCGACGCTCCTCTTTTTCCTTTGCCCTTGTCGGCACCCCTTTTGTTTAAGCAGGTTTTGAGATCGACGTCGTTAGCAGGGTTACCCTTCCGGCTTGGCCTGGGCAGGGTTATGGACGCCATCGGTTATCCTTCAGGGCTCTTAGCCCCATTTGCATCTTGTCCGTACTCGGACGCTGTATCATTTTCAAGGTGATTTGGATCTTTGTACTGTATATCTGTATTCTTGACTCATGGAGTCGTGTTGTATATATATATCTGTTCTGTGGGTCCCATCGAGGACTGTTGTGTAATGTTATTACTTCGTTTTCCACCCGCACGCAAGTGCCTGGTAGACACCTTTGAATCGTTTCTATGCGGGTTTGGCGGGTTTCGCTAAAACTTGCATAGGTCCGATTCTGAGGGTGTTACACGGTGAGGGAGAGGTTGAATGCGAGCGCGTTCGGCGAGGATGTAGTTGGTGGTGGAGGGGCAGGGGTGGGAGAGGTTAGTGGAATCGTGAGCGGTGTGTGGGTCGCAATGAGAAGTGTACGGAGTGGCATGCGTGGCATATGCTCATCGTCATTGGGAAGGAGGACGGGCTTAGGAGCGGCAGCGGCTCGGAAGGGAAATTGGCCCTCATCGAAGTGAACATGGAGCGAGGTGATGACGTGGCCCGTGGCGCCATTGTAGCAGTGATAGCCTTTCTGATATGGGGAGTAGCCAACGAATGTGCACGGCGTGGAACAGGGCGCAAGCTTGTGCGGGGTTGTCGCCGAGGTGTTGGGGTAGACGAGGCAACCGAAGAAACAGAGAGGGGAGTAGTCAGGGTGAACACGGTGGAGGAGGTAGAAGGGCATGTGGTTGTGCGGTGACCCAGCATACCACTGCATGATGTAGTATACTATAGTCGTTGACATAACACCAATGAAACACCGTTCACTAGTATTACATCCCTCAGAGTGGTACAACAGAAACACAGCGGGTCCAATACATGGCTAAAGGTTACAACTCACTCTATACACAAGATCCAGAGAACACTCTAGGTTAGAGAGAGAGAAAGAACTTCTTACAAAAAAGAATCAAAGATAAACAACGGAAAAACTATTATACTATTAAGACTTGTATTCTTAACTAAGGGATTGGAATTGCTGCTATTGCAATGCATTACAGAAATAGGTTCTTTGGTTAGAGAGTATATTCCTATCTAATCAGTAACTTCGTCTTCACTTGAGTTGATGTATATGTTGACTTCCTTGTCTTCATTGAAGAGTTTTAGCTTTGCATGATGATTCCTAGAGCATAGCTTGATGTAAATGTCGTCTGCACTGGCTTCAGAATCTAGCAAGGGTTTAAGAAGATACGTTGAGTACGAGCGTACTCAGCAAGTCCACTAGAAAAAGAGTGGTTGGTGCACTATAACTACAGCCACAGACCGTAGGTCGTAGGCAATGCAAGTTTTCGTAAACATTTCTTCAAAGGTTGCTTCTATTCTGAAAAGCTATGTCCGTCAACCTTCATGGGTTTACCAGAACTTTCATGGAGTTCCTTTCCCGCCGCGTTCGCAGATCCTTCCCGGAACAGGAAGCAAAAAGTTACAGTTCTTACACTCTGCAGAGGTGCGTTACTTTACCCATGAGAGATCAACTCTTTGTTGCACAACCGGGCAGCTTATTCCTGTCCACAATTCCATGATGTGGGGCCCAGAAGATGATCCAAGCCAATCACTGCCCCCTTCGCAACCTCGCATGCCTCCTTAGTGTACACCATGCCCACATAATGGATTACGACAATGGTTTGTACAGACCGTTAGATGCCAGAACTATCGTGGGACGATGAGGGTTCCCACCCATATGCTTCATACCCTCCATGAATTACCAATTAATATGCACGCTACGAGTGATAACAGCCACGACCTGCACATCCGGCTACATGCGAGAGGAAGAAGATACAGCTGACTTCTCCGTCCCATTCCAAATCTTATGGTTAACGCGTAATATACGACACAAGAATCACTAGCGACAGGTTGTTAAGTCCTATATAATATGTTCCTTTACCAGTGGAACTTTCATAGTAGGTTATTACCTCAAGATAAAATGACCTATAATCACATTATTATGAAAATAGTGTTTTCGGACCTTTTTCAAATGCAGGTGATGACAACACTGAATTTGTAAAATACTTCACACAAAATAACCAAAGGACATGAGCAAGTGTGAACTTGCCTTTTGTGATTGCAAGATTATGCACTCACGGTCTTCAAGACAATATAAGATCTAATATCTAAAATCAGCATCATTGGTCCGGTAAGGACTAATGTTTAAAGAAGCAGGATGCTTTTATGCATAAATAATGTAATGCATTTTATAAATGCGAATCCCTAGGATAAAGTTGTTCTAGGGTTTGGATACTGGAAAGGGTTTCCTTGGAATGTGTTGTACTTTTAGTTTAGATTCACACTTGTGCTTCTTGTTAAGGTTTGTGAGTGTGTGAAACAACATGTAATTATAATAGCATAAAATGATGAGATACACACCAATGTGAAATGTTACTCAAGATTACTTACATTATAATTGTTTATCTTTGAATTTTACTTTAAAGGTAAAGGAACTTAAGTGTTTACAATACTGAATATACAAGTAAAGTTTGAAAAAATGTGATTGTGATTAATTTTCATCTGTTGATTATAATGATAATTCCTTGAATTTAATTTGTTAAGAGTTGGAGATATTATTATAAGGTTTGTTGATTGAAGTGGCAAAACGAATAACTTTTGAAGAAAATATTCCTTTTCTAAGGTCTACACAATCTTTGTGGTTAATCAAACATGGTTGAGGTTGTTTGTGCTTGCTTGAATAGCTTGGACTTGAGATGCTTCATAATTTAATTATAACAGACCAAAGTTAACTATAAAACATATAACAATGTCTTTAGTATTATATTTAAATTCTTGTAGACTAAAGTTAACTTTAAAACATATATGGGTTTAAGGTGCGTTGGAGATATGCCCAAGAGGAAATAATAAAGTAGGTTATTATCATATCTTCATACTTATGATAAATGTTTACATACCATGCTATAATTGTATTAAAGGAAATATTAATACTTGTCTGATTTGTAAACATAAAAGAGTCCCTAGTAAAGCCTCTTGTTAAACTAGCTTGTTGGTTAATATATGATCATGGTTTCCTGATCATGAACATAGATATGTTATTAACAACAGAGTCATATCATTAGGAGAATGATGTGATGGACATACTCCTATAGTTAAGCGTAGCATAAAGATCAAGTCATTTAATATAGTTCATTTGCTATAAGCTTTCTGATACATAGTAACCTAATTCCTTCGACCATGAGATCATGTTAATCACCATCACCGGAAGGATGCTTTGATGACATCAAACACCACACCATAACTGGCTGGCTATAAAGGTGGCATTGAGTGTTTGGAAAGTATGGGTTGAGGCACATGGATCAAGAGTGGGATTTGTCCATCCATATGACAGATAGATATACTCTGGGCCCTCTCGGTGGAATGTCATCCAATTAGCTTGCAAGCATGTGACTGACTCACAAGGGATCACATATCACGGGAACGAGAAAAGAGTACTTATCGATGTGAGGTTGAACTAGGTATGCAGAGATACCGACGATCAAAACCTCGGATAAGTAAACTATCGTGAGACAAAGGGAAATTGGTATCGTATGTAAGTGGTTCATTCGATCGCGAAGTAATCGTAGAAATATGTGGGAGCCATATGAATTTCCAGATTCCTCTATTGGTTATTGATCGGAGAAGTGTCTCGATCATGTCCGCATAATTCACGAACCGTAGGGAGACACACTTAAGGATTCAATGTTGTTGAGTAGTTATGGAATAATGAGTAAGAGACCGAATGTTGTTAGGAGTCTCGGATGGGATCCGGGATATCACGAGGAGATCTGGAATGGTCCGGATAATAAGATTCATATAAGGAAAGTCCTATTTCGGGGTTGGAGAATGGTTCCGGTGTTTTCATCGGGAATGTTCTAAAAAGTTCCGGAATGTCCGGCACTCCGGAGGGGAAGGGTACATGAATGTGTCATATCAAGTTGGAATGATTGCATCATGTACTAGGTGTCATCGCTGAACAAAATAAAGGATTTAATCAAATCCTAGTTTGAAAAAGTCAAACGCCAATTTGAAAAGTCAAACGATTATTTTGGGAGGTGGAGGGGAAGTAGGAAACCTACTTGGGGAGGAGTTCCCTCCCTCCACCGCCGGCCCACTTGGAGACCGAGATGGGGAGGGACTCCCCTCCCCTTGGCGCGCCCCCTCCACCTATATAAGGAGGGGCAGGGCTGCCCCTCCAAACACACAACACCTCTCTCCTCTAAACCTAACCCTAGCCGCTGGCCTCTACCCAAGTCGCCGCCGCCCTAGGGTTTGCCCAAGCCGCCGACTTGGGGCAATCCCCTTGCCCTAGCCGCCGGCCTAGCTCCCTCTACTTGGTGCCTCTAAACCCTAGATCGCCAAGCCTCTCTCATAGTCCACCATACTCGCTCCGGCTTAAGGCGAAGCCCTGCGAGATCTCCCCTCTACTTCCGATACCACGCCGTCGTGCTGCCGGAATCACGAGGAGAGTGCTACAACCTCCGCTGCCTGCTGGAACAAGGGAGAGGAAGGTCTTCATCGAGTACCGAACGTGTGACCGACTACGGGAGCGCTGCCGGAACGCGGCGCCGGAAGGATCGTCTACACGATCTTGAGATCGGAATGAGTACAACTACATCACCCATGAGAATCCGCTCTCGTTAACCGCTTTGAAATCTTCGAGGGTGAGTTCCTCTATCGACTCGTTGCTAAAATCTGGTAGATAGATCTTGGCTTGTTTGTTTGCATGCGGTAGAAAATTTTTGTTTTCCATGCTACGAATCCCTACAGTGGTATCAGAGCAGTGTCTATATGTAGATCTGTTGCACGAGTAGAACACAATGGTCATTGTGGGCGTTGATGCTTTTGTTGTCGATTGCTTCTTGTGTACTTTGCATCTTGCGGGATGGTGGGATGAAGCGGCCCGGGCTAACCTTACATGACATCGTTCATGAGACTTGCTCCACGCTTGACATGCAACTTGTATTGCATAAGTGGCTTTATGGTGCTGTTTCTCCCAACATAGTTAAGATTCAATTTACAACGGGTGATTGACAATACTAGTATCAATTTTGTGGTTCTTGTTCGTAAGTTAGAGCGACACTTATTGAAAGCCCCAAACCACGTAAAATATGCAAAGAAAATTAGAGGCGTCTAACTTTGTTTTGTAGGGGTGTGCTGTGATGTGATATGGCCATGATTGTGATTATATTTGATGCATGCAATGTTCCTTATTGTAAGTTGGCAACCGGCAGGAGCCATATGGTTGTCTTTAAATTCTGTTAAGACCCGCGTGTCTATTCAAAGTAGTTGTAATAGTTGAAGCTGGTGGACGACAACCATGGAGTGGCGTCATTGACCTTGATGCAATGCCGGTGATGATGGAGATCATGTTCGTGCTTGAAGATGGAGATCGGAAGCACAAGAAGAAAGCCAATATCATATCACATATTATGAATTGCATGTGATGTTAATCCTTTTATGCATCTTGTATTGCTTAGATCACGACAGTAGCATTATAAGATGATCCCTCAAGCACACAATTTCAAGTTTTAAAGTGTTCATCCTTAGTAAGCACCGTTGCTAAAGCTCGTTGTTTCGAAGCACCACGTGATGATCGGGTGTGTTAGATTCTGCGAGTGTATACAACGTGAGCAAGCCAGATTTGCTCATGCGGAAGCTAAGGTTGATCTTGACGAGCCTAGCATGTGCAGACATGGTCTCGGAACACGGATCACCGAAAGGTAAAGCATGAGTCATATAGTAGATATGATGAACATGTTCACTGTTCACCATTGAAGCTACATCAACTCTCGTGATGATCGGTTTTTGATGTGGTGGATTTGGTTCGTGTGATCACTAAAAAAATGTGAGGGATATTGTTTTGAGTGGGAGTTCAATGGCAATACGATTAAAAATAGAACACTATTTATCATAAATTAAATCAAGTGAATTTGCATAATTGTTGTAGTCATTGGCATCCGTTTACCACCTTGCGCTTAGTTATAATTGAGATGATAGAACTATAGAATTCTGGTTAGTTACTTTACGAACTGGTATCGTATTGTTTTGAAGTGTTAATCTAAAGTTTAAAAGTCCTATTACAAACTTTCAGTAAGTTATGGTTACTCCATGAAGTTTAATAATTGGTATTAAATCAAGAGTGACAATTCCAAGAGTTAGTGTATGAGTATCATGTTTGTCTCCATGATTCTTGATATTCAAAGAATTGTCTTAATATCAAGGTTATCTAGGATCTGAAAGAGTTGTTTCAGAAACCATGATGTGTGGAAGATATTGTGATATCTGAAACGAAGTTTTGGTTGCAACATGATAGAGTATAATATGGCAAAGGTCATGTTCTCATATTTGATGAGAATTTGCAAAAGGTTGGAGACACTAGTTGTCCTAATCCACCAAAAGGTTTTGGAGAGCAACATTATAACTCGCGATTCATCGTTATAAGCTAAAAGTAGCTTGATCATGGATAATTCCATGATAAGGGTGAATATTTGATGTAGGTAAAATATTTACTACACCAAGAGATTACTAAATAAAGGAATTTGAAAGAACACCAAACATTTGATGATGGTGATCTACTTCAAAGTGCAAGTCCAAAGACATTGGTATTTAATTATACACGCTTTGGACTATGTGTCATATGTATGACTCCACTATTGATGTTGATAGATTCTTTCAAACAGAAAAGGAAATGCTGAAAGAGAATCTCATAAATATATGGCAGAAAAGAAAAGACTAGAATTGTTCAGTTTAAGTATATATATGATATACATGTTATGGCTATATTCTTCGCTTATTAAACAATGTGGTTCTTAAGTATTTGATACTGAATTTGTTGGTGTGAATCGTCATTCGAAACAACACAATTCATGAAATACAATGGCCTAAGTAACTAGCAAAAGAATATGTGATGATGTTCATCGAGAACAAATAAAGGGTTATTGTGTTGCTCGTTAAACATCAAAGCTTGCCTTCAAGATTTGTTTTATCAGGTATTATGAGAACAAAAGGGTTGTTCAAATAATTGTCGTAATCCATAAAAGATGGATGATTCACAAATCTCGTTGGAGAAATCACATCCATAAAACTAGTGCTAAAAATGTCGAAAGACAAATTGATTGAAAGATCACTTAGGAAGTGACATCGGCGTTTAAATTATATTGGAAAGAAAACATGAAGAAACTCCATGTGGATGGAATTTTGGAGTCTTTTGATTTTTGATCACATGACGCTTGTGAAACTTTCCTAAGAGATAATTAAAACTTCGTTCATAGGCCAAAAGGGAATGAATGACTATCTTATTGGAACTTGTACATATTGTTGTACGAAGTCCATTATGTGTAGTAAAGAGCGATAGATTTCAACTTCATATGCTTTCTCCGAAAATTTAAGTGAATATATGAATATTTACTTAATAAGGATGAAGTATGAAACATTTGAAAAGTTCAAAGACTTTCAAGATGAAGTGAAAAAATATTGTAACAAGAATATAAATAGTTTATGATAAGATCATAAAGGAAGATATTTGAGTTACAAGTTTAGCATAATACCTAAGATTTAAGGAATCGTTCCGTGGATTTGCATGTCCTAAAACACCATAAGAGTATGGAGCATTCGAGATATGTATTAAACCTTGTTTGATATGGCAAGATCAAAGGTGTAGTTCATAAAATGCCATTATATTTTAAAAGATTAAAAGCTTTAAAGACTACCGCTTTTCCACTGAAAAGAGATCCATCATAATCCGTTGAAATGACACCATATAAAATTATGGTTTGGTATAAAACCCAAGTTGTCCTTTCTTAAACATTGGTATGCTATGCATAAGAAAGATGTTAGCAACCAAAGTCGGATGAACCTGTCTTGGTATGTTATTTCGAATAATTGTTAAGTAATCCTCCATAACATCGGAGACAAAAGTGTTTGTCACTTAGAACGTCAAGTTTCTTTGAGCAGGAATTTTTCGTGAAAAATTAAGTGGGAGGACAATAGAACTTTGATAAGGTTAAAAGAACCTTAGCTATATGTGCAAAGTCACTTGTGCTGAAAAGTGTTCCGGAGGCAGCAACAATGCTCATGGCTCACGTGCCTCAAAGGTTGTGGTTACGAAGGTCAAAGTTTCTATTGAACCAAGTAGGTCGAGTAAACAATCAAATACCAAGATTCGAGGGTTGAATCATTATTTGAGAATAATGAACGGACTACATGCAAAGAAGCGATGATGGGCCCTAAATCCGTAAAATGGCTTGATGCCATAAAATCCGTGATAGTTCCATACACGAAAAATCAAGTTTTGAACTTGAAGGACCCTCGAGAAAGGTGTAAGACCTTACAGTTGTGTTTGGATCTATAAATAAATAGACATGGATGTTGCACATCTATGAAATAGTCGACATGTTGGGAAAGAGTTCACAACAATGTTCAAAGGTTGACTATGACAAGATTTGATCTTTTATAGCGATATTTAGTCTAAACGGATTAATGTAGCAACCACTACATATAATTTTGTTATGTGGTAGTTGAATAAACAAAACAAGTTCTTCTAATAGAATTGTTATCTAGGACATGTGCATAACACGGTCCATAGGGTTTTGTTAATTCAAAGGATGCTAAAAGCATATGCAAACTTCAATGGTTGAAGTGAGCATCGCGGAGTTGGAATCTTCACTATGATGAAACTGTTAAAAGAGTTTAATTTCATCAGAGACAATGAAGATGCTTGCATTTGCAAGAAGTTAAGTGGGAGCGCTAAGACATGTTTCTAATACATTATGTGGAAGACATATTGTTGATTAAAATGATGTATCTTTTATTAAAACATATTAAGAATTTCATCCCGATGAAAGACTTAGGCAAAACCCAAATATTTGGCATCAATAGACGCTAATATGGTTGTGCCGAAAGTACATAGATGATGTATTGAATAAGTTCAATATAGAAACTACAAGAAAGGTTCTTGTCACACAGAAAGGATTGAATGAGTTCAATATTGATGATATATTCAAGTGTATTGACACTTGGTAAGTGAAACAAAGATTCAAGTATAGATTGATACTTGATATATGAAATCACAAAGAGTATTTATATCAATCATACTGTGATATGTACAAATCCAAATATGTCCTATGCTCTAAATGTTATGAGCATATACCAGAATGATTCCTAAGATGATCATTGGACAATAGTAAGGATATTCTTATGATCTTTTGGAAGAACTAAGAGTATATTATTTGTAGAAGTGACAAATAGATGGTTAGTTCATTGTAAAAGTACTACATTGATACTAGTTTTGTCACAAAGTACAAATTAAGTTTATCTCAATCTAAACTAAGGGTGGCACAATATAATGGAAAGTAAGTTCCATAATGGATTTGGATGAGTTCCAAAGTTAAGACATTGTGACAGATACTACAACAAAAGGCTGAGTATATGACTGCTATTATAGGAGCTAGAGAGGGCATTTTTGTCAAGTAGTTTGTTATCAAACTAGGTGTAGTTCATAGCGGGATAATACTATGAAGATATATTGTACGACAATATTATCAACATGTTTTAACCCCAAAGAACTAAAGGACTCACCAAAGGACCAAATTTATACAAAGCCATCTCATTAGAGAATGAGTGATGCGTAGAGACACAAAGACATGCAATTACACACGGACCTGGAAGTGTCAGATCCGAAGATCAGTTGACCACTAGCAAACGTGTACTTACAACACCGGAAAGCCATAGGTGTTGAATACACAAAGGTTTAAAACTAGATTATTGACTCTAGTGCAAGTGGGAGACTGTTGGAGATATGCCCAAGAGGCAATAATAAAGTAGGTTATTATCATATCTTCATACTTATGATAAATATTTACATACCATGCTATAATTGTATTAAAAGGAAACATTAATACTTGTGTGATTTGTAAACATAAAAGAGTCCCTAGTAAAGCCTCTTGTTAAACTAGCTTGTTGGTTAATATATGATCATGGTTTCCTGATCATGAACATAGAGATGTTATTAACAACAGGGTCATATCATTAGGAGAATGATGTGATGGACATACTCCTATAGTTAAGCGTAGCATAAAGATCAAGTCATTTAATATAGTTCATTTGCTATAAGCTTTCTGATACATAGTAACCTAATTCCTTCGACCATGAGATCATGTTAATCACCATCACCGGAAGGATGCTTTGATGACATCAAACACCACACCGTAACTGGGTGGCTATAAAGGTGGCATTGAGTGTTTGGAAAGTATGGGTTGAGGCACATGGATCAAGAGTGGGATTTGTCCATCCATATGACGGATAGATATACTCTGGGCCCTCTCGGTGGAATGTCATCCAATTAGCTTGCAAGCATGTGACTGGATCACAAGGGATCACTGTGGCATCCCGCAAAACCACTACTAGAAAATCGCGTTGTTTTCGTGCATTGCATTGTCATCATCATGCATTTGTTTGTCTGAAACTATTTCCCAATAAGCCTATTTTTGTTTTCTAAAAATGCCCTTCTCTTATTTCAAAATAAGTCTTATAATTACCTGTCAAATTATTTGCCTACAAGTTATTTCCTAAAAAGATTTGAAACAAAAACAACACCGTAAATATTTACAACTAACACAAGCCCCAAACCCTAAACCTATTCCCACCCAAATCTATCCTACCCACCTCTCACACCGCCACCTCACCCTCTCCCCAATTCCTACCCACCTTGCCACCTCACCAATCCTCTTCTTTTCCCTCCTCTCCTATCTCACCCAACCCCTCTTACCTCTCTCTTACCCTGGCCCCGACACACACAACACCACGCCCACTCCTACCCCTCTCTCTTCCTGGGGCCCACCCCACCCCACACGCCCTGTGCTGTCCCCCACCCCACTGCACCGGTCCACCCTCTCCCCAGCAGGCCTGGGCCCCACCTGTTGTCCCCTGCCTCTCTCTCCCTTCCTCTTTCCTCAGACCCCCATGACACGACGCCTGGCCCACCCTCTCTCCACCTCCACGGCCTGGGCCGCATCCCATCCCCCATGGTCAACCTTGGCCCGCTCTGTCCCCCACCTGGCCCCTTCCCACCCGTCGTCCTCCTCTTCCTCACGCCCAGCCTCCCTCTCCTCCTGGTTCTCTCCTCCCACCTCTTCCTCCTTTTCCCTTGCTCCCGCCCGCCTCCATGGCCACGCCACCAACCGCCTCCTCGCCTCTGCGCCACCGCGCCCCGCATCCCCGCCCTCATCTCCCTCTGCCTCGGCTGCCCGCCGTTGTGGAGCCGCCTCCCGTCGACCTCCGCCCGCCACCCCCGTCCTCCTGCGCCCGAGTCGCCTTCATCCTCCCTGCCCGGGCGTGTCCGCCTGCACCCCTTCCTCGCGCCGCCCGGTGGTCCCTCATCCTTCCCGCGCGCCGGTGTCCCCAAGCTCCCGCCTCGGCGCGCCACCCGCCTCAGGCGCGGCGCCTCCGGCCGCGTCCCAGCCGAGCCTCCTCCCGTGCCCGCTGGCACCCGCACCTCACTGCCTCCTCAGAGCCCTTCCCCGCCGAGGCCCTGCCTCCTCCTTCGGCCCGGCCGTGCGGAGCCTCGCCCGTCGCTAACGACCCCCTCCTCGCCGGCTTTTGCCTCGACCCGCATCGCGACCCGGCCCGAGCTCTCCTCGTGGCCGCCTCCTGCTTCGCCGCGCCGCCTCCATGACCTCGCCCGCTTCGCCTCGGCCGCCGCCTGGCCGCCTCGCCTCGCCGCCGCGCCCTCCCGATCGCCTCCCGTCACGCTCGTGTGCTCTGCTAACGCCCGCGTCGCCTCGGGCAGCGTCCCTGCCGCCGTCCCTCGTCCTCGCGCTGACCGCGACGAAGTCCGTCCCAGTTTCCGTTCGTCTCGACTCCGAGGGCGTCGAGAATACCGCGCATGCCATCAAGGTCCTCAGCAGATCAGGGCCTCTGACGCCGAGAAGGCCAAGGACTCGTGGGCATCCGCCCGGTGTCGATGAATCGCAACCGCAGGATCTCCAACACGGCCGCTAGTAACCTCATCGTGGAACGCCAAGCTCTCCTCGGGGACCGAGAACGCTCCCGCTGAGACCGAACCCGATAACCGCCAAGAACCTCGACACGAAAACGTCGAGTTCCCTTCGCGAGCACCAAGCCCTTTGACCCTGGATCCATAGAACGTTCCGCCAGAAGCCACGGACCCTCGGGATGACAAGTTCTCCACCCAAGGGCGACAAGGCTTTCTTCACGGATTTCAAGACCCCGATATCGAAACGGCAAGATCGTCGTCATGGAACCCGAAGACCACATGTGCGACAAGTACTCCCTCGAGGACACCGAGTACTTCACCCATAAAAGAGACCGGACGACAAGTACTCCTTCTGGATGCGATGCTCGAGAACACGGCGGTAAGGACACCGACGCAGAGCGACAAGCACTTCACCGGACGCCAAGTCCGTCCCCGATACGGACCCGACAAGATCAAGCAGCGGCAAGATCGACCGCTTGGACCCAAGTTCTCCATCTTGAACCGAACCCTGCCGCATTGAACCACGAACCACGAGACCCGACCGAACCGGAACCCCAAGTTCGTCGAGACCCCCTAATGTGTGAATCCCTTCCCGAAACCCTATTTTATAATATAATACAACTTGTCGCATATTAATTGTTCATCTCGCATGCATATTGTGTGGTTTGGGGGCCTTAGGCCGATTCACCATATAATTAAATATGGGGCCCATATACGGACAAATCTAGCCTTATATTGGCCTCATTTAAATTTGTGTAGCGAACCGGTGATATATTTTGCCATGCTAATACAACATTTAATTTGCGGGGTAGATAAATAACTTGAACCGTTTAATTAAATGTCGGGACCCCGGTTCCACTTAATATGACCTAATTGCATCGCACCTTTGCCATGCCATGCATCATACATGTATCATGCCGATCTTCTGCCGTTGTATTAAATATTGCATCCGATGTTTATTCTAGTGTTTTGCTTCTTCGCGGATAAGGCCGTTGAGTTGATGTGAGTCGCCGATCTTGGTTGAACCTTACAATGTTTTTCAGCAGCATCTCCCTTTCTACCTATCTTACTTTTATAGTATTTATTCCTCCTGTTGATCTATTGCTATACGTGTTGCGATGCTCTAGTTTTCGGACCCGTGATATCCTTGCAGCCTTATATTGCCTTGGACACATCCTATTACTGTTTTTGGTAGATAGTTGGACTTGCGCGTCGTAGTCGCTTGCTCAAGTGTTGCGTCGCCAAGTACCACAGTTGTTGGAGTATTGCCGCTTTGTTGTTGGAGATGATCATGGCTTTACTTATCGCTCACTTTAATTCTGCTTAACAACTAAAATTGAAGTAGGTAGCGAGGCAAGGTGGGCAATAGATGTTATTTGGTTGTTAATCCACTTGTGTCCGTGGGACCCCGAGTGCTTGATACATTCCTTGATTTTATCGCTTATCCACATCCGGGAGGCTTATGGGACCCTGAGCGAGCTTGATTCATCTTATTTCTTGGGGCCACAAACTAGTTTGAGGTTTTATTTACTATCCTATACCTATGCCATGCTTTCGCTTTATTACGATTGCGAGGAGCAAATGTACTATTTAGGTAGCAGAGTGTTTTCGTATCGACAAGCCCATTTTGGGTTCCGGTGCGTTTCTGACCATGGCGCAAATCTTGAGTCCGTCTCGAGTCACCTAGCTTCATTATGGTGTACTCAATGGGGTGGCCCCTGAAATATTTATGAATCTGTGATTGCTTTGTCGTGAAGGCCTCGTTGGGTTTTGATTTGGTTTTTCCGAGGTTGATCGAGTGTGTGTTGTTATTTGTGCACCTGCAGGTAAACTTTTGAAAGCGTGTCCACGGTTATGGACGACTTGGAGCACAGTATCTCGATCATAGACAACTATAACTAAAGTAGTGCTATAAATTTGACTTTATAATGACTAGTAATCAGCTTCACTATAATGGAATGGCTAAATAAAACTGCCAACAATTTCTTGTTTGGGTTGTCGCTTGCGACCATTGTATCTGACTAGTAAGTATTGCAACTACAACGGAATGGCTAAATAAAAGTACCAACAACTGCTGGGTTTTGGGATATCTCATGCTAATTGTATCTGACTAGTAAGTGTCGCAACTATAACGGAATGGTTAACTAAAAGTGCCCACTGCTTATTTTATCAGGATGATTATATATACTTGACTAGTAATTGCTGCAACGCTAACTGAATAAATAAAACTGCCAACTGTGTGAGTTCCTCGGTTGACTTCCTCGTTTGGTCTCGAGGGGGAAACACCAGGATGGGTTTGTTTGATGATAGCATCAGGTTGGTTCCGAATAGGTTTTTCTTATCCCTCTCTGATAGCCGCCAGTGGTATCGAGTCTCTATAGGTTGTTTAGTGCATGTTGCCGCTGCCGCTTCAGTCCACCATAACTATGTAGGCAAGGACCGCCGAATTCTAGCCTCGCCGTAATCGGCCTCGATCGACGCCTCTTTTTCCTTTGCCCTTTGTCGGCACCCTTTTGTTTAAGCAGGTTTTGAGATCGACGTCGTTAGCAGGGTTACCCTTCCGGCTTGGCCTGGGCAGGGTTATGGACGCCATTGGTTATTCTTCAGGGCTCTTAGCCCCATTTGCATCTTGTCCATAGTCGGACGCTCCATCTTTTCAAGGTGATTTGGATCTTTGTATATTATATCTGTATTCTTGACTCATGGAGTCGTGTTGTATATATATATCTGTTCTGTGGGTCCCATCAAGGACTGTTGTGCAATGTTATTACTTCGTTTTCCACCCGCACGCAAGTGCCTGGTGGGCACCTTTGAATCGTTTCTATGCGGGTTTGGCGGGTTTCGCTATAACTTGCATAGGTCCGATTCTGAGGGTGTTACAATCACATATCACGGGAACAAGAAAAGAGTAATTATCAGTAACGAGGTTGAACTAGGTATGCAGAGATACCGACGATCAAAACCTCGGATAAGTAAACTATCGTGAGACAAAGGGAAATTGGTATCGTATGTAAGTGGTTCATTCGATCGCAGTAATCGAGAAATATGTGGGAGCCATATGAATTTCCAGATTCCTCTATTGGTTATTGATCGAGAAGTGTCTCGATCATGTCCGCATAATTCACGAACCGTAGGGAGACACACTTAAGGATTCGATGTTGTTGAGTAGTTATGGAATAATGAGTAAGAGACCGAATGTTGTTCGGAGTCTCAGATGGGATCCGGGATATCACGAGGAGATCCGTAATGGTCGAGAATAAGATTCATATAAGGAAAGTCTGTTTGGGGTTGGAGAATGGTTTCGGTGTTTTCATCGGAATGTTCTAAAAGTTGGAATGTCCCAAGACGCCGGAGGGGAAGGGTACATGAATGTGTCATATCAAGTTGGAATGATTGCATCATGTACTAGGTGTCATCGCTGAACAAAATAAAGGGTTTAATCAAATCCTAGTTTGAAAAAGTCAAACGCCAATTTGAAAAGTCAAACGACTATTTTGGGAGGTGGAGGGGAAGTAGGAAACCTACTTGGGGAGGAGTTCCCTCCCTCCACCGCCGGCCCACTTGGAGACCGAGATGGGGAGGGACTCCCCTCCCCTTGGCGCGCCCCCTCCACCTATATAAGGAGGGGCATGGCTGCCCCTCCAAACACACAACACCTCTCTCCTCTAAACCTAACCCTAGCCGCTGGCCTCTACCCAAGTCGCCGCCGCCCTAGGGTTTGCCCAAGCCGCCGACTTGGGGCAATCCCCTTGCCCTAGCCGCCGGCCTAGCTCCCTCTACTTGGTGCCTCTAAACCCTAGATCGCCAAGCCTCTCTCATAGTCCACCATACTCGCTCCGGCTTAAGGCGAAGCCCTGCGAGATCTCCCCTCTACTTCCGGTACCACGCCGTCGTGCTGCCGGAATCACGAGGAGAGTGCTACAACCTCCGCTGCCTGCTGGAACAAGGGAGAGGAAGGTCTTCATCGAGTACCGAACGTGTGACCGACTACGGGAGCGCTGCCGGAACGCGGCGCCGGAAGGATCGTCTACACGATCTTGAGATCGGAAAGAGTACGACTACATCACCCACGAGAATCCGCTCTCGTTAACCGCTTTGAAATCTTCGAGGGTGAGTTCCTCTATCGACTCGTTGCTAAAATCTAGTAGATAGATCTTGGCTTGTTTGTTTGCATGCGGTAGAAATTTTTTGTTTTCCATGCTACGAATCCCTACAATGCTTACGATTTTTGCACCTTGTGTACTTTATAATGTTTCCTTAAGGTTACTTAAGAATGGTTATTCTTTTACTTGGTGTAGTGGTTTCTAGATTTTATAATGGAGTAGTATCATTTATTTCCTTATAAAGGTGTGATTATAGTTTATGGATAGTAAATAGTACTAGTGACTACTCATGAATTATCTTTGGATTCAATCCATTATAAGGTTGTGAGTGGAACAATGGTAAAGGTTGTATTTGATTAAAATATCATTCTTGAAGATTTTATAATTGTTAAAGATCTTCTTAGAAAATAAACTACACATATGGTTGAAAGATAATTCAATAAAATTGTATTTATAATGTCTTGAACCATTATAATTTCATATCATTAATATTTAAGACTAATACTATTTATTAGACTCAATTTACTAATTTTTGAAATATTAGCAATTTTTATTTACCCTTAGATGAATTAACAACTAAAGAAATGGGTTTAAATTTAAGTTATTAAAGTGTTTATATTTTTATTTATCTCAAAAGTGAAATAATATATTTTTAACATGTAAGTATTATTTTTGTGATTATTTTGGTATATTACATTTATTTTTGTGATTTATAAATAATAAGATATGATTTTTATAAGGTTTATTACTTAATAAATAATAAATATTTAATTAAGTGAAACTAGAATACATGATTATAGTTTTTAAATTATAGTTCTTATTTTTATAAATTTTTTGTATTTTATTTATATTTTTAATATTACCAATATTAATATATGGATTATCTAAGTTTTATTACTTATAAGACCTTTATTAAATAATATTTATTTAAATAATTATAACAATAATATTTGATAATAGTTTAATGTTATAGATTTTATTTTTATAAAAACATTCATATGTTATACACATTTTTCTGAATTACAAAACAAAAGTTATTAATTAAACAAGATTTAATCATTTATTTCATTTCTGGAATATTGATATTTGAATTTATATTGTTTTATCAATTTCCTGAACAGAGAATACTTTTTGCACCGAGGCTAAACCTACCCAAGGTCACTGACTAGTGGGCCAGTGGCCACATCATCAGCCATGCGTGCAAAGACTAGGTCAAACTGGCTGACTGGGTCAAGAGTGGCGTCGACATGACGTCGCTACGACGTCAGCACAACCACCGTCGTCAGTGGTTGGTCGCCGGCGACGATCTACGGCGCCCCAGCAAACGAAACTAGCCTAGTTCGAATCAGCACAACATGCTGAACCCTAAAGTGGCGGCGCCGCTCGGAAATGGTCATCGGAGCCTCGGCTCCGACGAGCTCCGACGAGCTCCGACGATGGCATACAGTGTGATGGTGATTTACAACGAGATGATGCAATTTAGGGGTACTGGAGGATTCAAAAACTCACCCTGATAACGATAGAGAGGTCGACAAGGACCGGCGCGGTCAGAGATGAGCACACGGTCGACTTCTCCGGCGAACCCCGGCGGAAAGGAATGATAAAATTCACACCCACCCGAGCTCCCCTCGATCTATAGATGCTACTAGGATGAAGAGGGGAACATGGCGGTTCTCCTCGACCACTCCATAGGTTCTGAGGTGGACTCTATCGACGGCGATTCGTGGCTCCGACGAGCTAGGGTTTCGGTAGAGGAGGAATCCTGGAGGAAGGAAGGAAATGGGGATAAGGACAAGAGAAATGATCTCCATGGCGTTCTTATCCCTCCCCGGCGTCGGCAGTGAGAATCTTGGTGCAGACGCGGTGGCGGACGGCATCGCCGGCGTCCAGCGAGCTGCTTCCAGCTGGAGGAGGAAGACGATGACGTCACTTTTGCGATAAAACCCTTGGCGATTCTTTCAACTCAACCCATAGTCCTTCTTCGGTCCCACCTGTCAGCCAGAGAAGAGGACGAGCTGGGCTGGCTGCTGGGCCTTTGCAAAGTGAGCGGTAGATAGAGAGAAAGAAATGGGCCACAACCAGAAACTGTTTCTTATTTGTTTTTCTTTTCTGTTTTTTGTTTTGCTTTTCAGATTTGTATTTTAAATCTTTGATTTGAACTTTTTTTAACAAAGTCTATTTGTTGAATACTTACAGCAACAATTGATATTGATTGAGATTCATTTTCTTTATATGAATCCCTTTTAATCTATTATAGAAGTCTTTGTTATTAATTTTCTTTTTATAATAAGCCATGGATTTTTTAGGATATTTTCTTATTTGTTTATAAAACTTAATTTTAGTTAGCTCTTAGTTTGGAGATAAAATTTTATATAATGATCCTATATTATTATTTGATGCATGATATCCTAAGGATTTAAATATTATGGTTAATATCATTCCCATGAATCTAGTAAATACCAAGGTTTATATTTTGTTAATACTAGCCTAAGAGTTAGGGTGTGAATTGTAATTGCTTACCCTAGGGTTTAGGGTTCTTAATATACTTATATTCTTTTGTTGATGTGAATGAAGATTAATGGCTAAACATATTGTCTTTATGTTTGTGATTTTTAATGATATCACCATAAAAGTAAAATAGTGGAATTGTTTTCTAGGCTAACTTATGAGAAAGAATTAATAAAGATAGTTCTTAAGTACCTAGGATATTGATGGTTGAGAATGACAAAGATGTGCTTAAGTGATTTAATATAGGAAATTATTCCTATCAGCTATTATGGAAATAAGATGATTGATCCAACAGCTGGGATGGATGTTAAGCTTGCTTACCCTAGGGTTTAGGGTTTAGTATTTATCAAGAATTCCTATCTTCCATAATTCACAATCCTGGACTTCAGTCACATAGAGTTAAAACTCTTGGTAATGATCGGAATTGCAATCATACTAAAGAATTATCGCACTAGCAACATGACAGGATTATTATCAAGTGAATATCCCTCATATCACTAGAGAACTCTTTATTATTGCAAATATGTGTCCTACGGGTTCTACCCATTTATTAGGTTTCCAACCTAAGGTCAAAGCATAGGCTCTGATACCAGCTGCGGTGACCCAGCATACCACTGCATGATGTAGTATACTATAGTCGTTGACATAACACCAATGAAACACCGTTCACTAGTATTACATCCCAACAGAAACACAGCAGGTCCAATACATGGCTAAAGGTTACAACTCCCTCTATACACAAGATCCAGAGAACACTCTAGGTTAGAGAGAGAGAAAGAACTTCTTACAAAGAAGAATTAACGATAAACAACGCAAAAACTATTATACTATTAAGACTTGTATTCTTAACTAAGGGATTGGCATTGCTGCTATTGCAATGCACTACAGAAATAGGTTCTTTGGTTAGAGAGTATATTCCTATCTAATCATTAACTTCGTCTTCACTTGAGTTGATGTATATGTTGACTTCCTTATCTTTGTTGAAGAGCTTTAGCTTTGGATGATGATTCCTGGAGCATAGCTTGATGTAGATGTCGTATGCACTGGCTTCAGAATCTAGCAAGGGTTTAAGAAGATACGTTGAGTACGAGCGTACTCAACAAGTCCACTAGAAAAAGAGTGTTTGATGCACTATAACTACAGCCACAGACCGTAGGTCGTAGGCAATGCAAGTTTTCATAAACATTTCTTCCAAGGTTGCTTTTATTCTGAGAAGCTATGTCCGTCAGCCTTTACGGGTTTACCAAAACTTTCATGGAGTTCCTTTCCCGCCGCGTTCGCAGCTCCTTCCCGGAACAGGGAGTAACAAGTTATAGTGCTTGCACTCTGCAGAGGTGCGTTACTTTACCCATGAGAGATCAACTCTTTCTTGCACAACCGGGTAGCTTATTCCCGTCCAAAATTCCATGATGTGGGGTCCAAAAGATGATCCAAGCCAATCATTGCCCCCTTCGCGACCTCGCATGCCTCCCTGGTGTACACCATGCCCGCATAATGGATTACGGCAATGGTTTGTACAGACCGTTAGATGCCAGAACTATCGTGGGACGATGAGGGTTCCCACCCATATGCTGCATATCCTCTATGAATTACCAATTAATATGCATGCTACGAGTGATAACAACCACGATCTGCACATCCGGCTACATGCGAGAGGAAGAAGATACAACTGACTTCTTCATCCCATTCCAAATCTCATGGTTAACGCGTAATATACGGCGCAAGAATCACTGGCGACAGGTTGTTAAGTCCTAGATAATATGTTCCTTTACCACTAGAACTTTCATAGTAGGTTATTACCTCAAGGTAAAATAACCTATAATCACATTATTATAAAAATAGTGTTTTCGGACCTTTTTAAAATGCATGTGATGACAACACTGGATTTGTAAAATACTTTACAGAAAATAACCAAAGGACATGAGCAAGTGTGAACTTGCCTTTTGTGATTGCAAGATCATGCACTCACGGTCTTCAAGACAATATAAGATCCAATATCTGAAATCAACATCATTGGTCCGGTAAGGACTAATATTTAAAGAAGCAGGATGCTTTTATGCATAAGTAATGTAATGCATTTTATAAAAGCGAATCCCTGGGATAACGTTGTTCTAGGGTTTTGATACTGGAAAGTGTTTCCTTGGAATGTGTTGTACTTTTAGTTAAGTTTCACACTTGTGCTTCTTGTTAAGGTTTATGAGTGTGTGAAACAACATGTAATTATAATAGCATAAAATGATGAGATACACACCAGCGTGAAATGTTACTCAAGATTACTTACATTATAATTATTTATCTTTGAATTTTACTTTAAAAGTAATTCCCATGAATCTAGTAAATACCAAGGTTTATATTTTTTTAATACTAGCCTAAGAGTTAGGGTGTGAATTGTAATTGCTTACCCTATGGTTTAGGGTTCTTAATATACTTATATTCTTTTGTTGATGTGAATGAAGATTAATGGCTAAACATATTGTCTTTATGTTTGTGATTTTTAATGATATCACCATTTAAAGTAAAATAGTGGAATTGTTTTCTAGGCTATCTTATGAGAAAGAATTAATAAGAATAGTTCTTAAGTACCTAGGATAATGATGGTTGAGAATGACAAAGATGTGCTTAAGTGATTTAATATAGGAAATTATTCCTATGATCTATTATGGAAATAAGATGATTGATCCAACAACTGGGATGGATGTTAAGCTTGATTATAGATTTAGGTTTAGTATTTATCAAGAATTCCTATCTTCCATAATTCACAATCCTCGACTTCTAATCAAGGAATTCCTTTCCTAGATATATTACTCCTTCATGTCCATCATCATGTGTTAACATGATGAGCTTTACTTCACAAAATATACTTATCCACCTTTTATTCTTCTAAATCCATTTATAATTCCAATGAGCTTAACACTGAAGCTTTCATAATCTTCTCATATCCATACTTGGTTATATCAAACTATTCTACTACTAATAATCTCCAATCCAACAAGTGATTACTTCTAACTCCATTCATGCTCTTCCTTTATCATCCTTCACTAGTACTACTCCAGTAGGTGTATATATCAAATTCTACTCTCCTCAAGTGTTTAGTATTTCCCAAGAGGAAAATACTACTTCTATAATCCAATGTGCTCTAGCATCATCTTAATCATACAATCCTATCTTTACTTGACTCCAATATCTCATATTAGAGTTCAATCATGTTTTACCCACCAATGTTACTTATACTGGATATAAGCATTCAATCTTGGTGACTAAAGCATGATCATTACAATCCTTTGATCCTTTATGGTTTAGGTTTCCAATTGGCTAATCCAGGTTTCATCAATACAACATTACAGTTGTATTGGAATTATCTTCTTAATATATCTATTGGATTAATAAAAATATGATTCATTGCCTATACATACTTGATCCCTTAAGATTACTCCTATTAACTATCTTCAATATTCATCATTGTAAACTATACCCCAGATATTCTTCTATCATTTCAGGAATGAGTTAACTCCATCAATAATCCTATTGATTTAATTATCTTCAATCACTCCCATCCTATAGATGATATCCAAAACTAGCATTACCAGTTACCTTTCCTTACTTCTTTCTCTAAAGGATTTTAAGTGAATGCTATGATAAGAACAAGAGGTAATAGATCAAGAATTGATAGGTTAAGAATTGGTGAATCAATAGTTGATTACTCAACATTGATGAACAACAGATATTGAGATAGGATTCTATAAGGATTGATATGGAAAGAAAGATATGTGGTAAATGATCTTAACTTGATTTCCTTGCTACTTAATCTCACTAAAGGTTAAGGTTAGATATTACCATGATACTCATGATAAGAATAGATAAGAATAAGATAAGTCGGGATTAGTCATTACATTCTTATTACTTGAGTTGTAGTCTTAACTTGGTATTCATGAGTTGTTGTGATGAATATTATGATATGATCCCTTAAGGATCAAATATCAATCATTTAAGCAATGCATTATAATTTACATTTTATTATATTTGATCTACCCTTAGGTCAAATCATGTTTACCCAAATAAGGTTTTAGCAAAGGTCATATTGAAACTTATCGCAGTCAACTTGATGATCTACTTCAATTCCATCAAGTTGAGAGAAGCTTCAATCACTTTGACAAGTTTTATTCAAAAGCGCGAAAATTATTCGGATTTTCTATGCATGAATGCAATGCACACATCTGGATTCAGCTTATTTCTAAGCTCTAATGCTGGGATGTTACAGGTTGTGTTGTGGGCGGCACGATCGCCTGTTGAGGAGGAAGGTCGCGGTGGACAGGGCCTCAGCCTAGAACGAGAAGGGCATGCCGGCATGGAGGAGCATGGTTCTGACCATGTCATTGAGCATTCGCAGGACACGTTCAGCTCGCCCGTTCTATGGTGATGTATAAGGACATGACATGCGTAAGACGATGTCGTGTGAGGAGAGGAAAGAACGAGAGGCGGCGTTGTCAAATTCCTTTCCGTTGTTAGTCTGTAAGGCGAGTAGGTTTAGGTTGAACTGGCATCGTACGAGGGCATGGAAAGTTTTGATATGGTGGAGAGCTTCAGATTTAAAACGTAAAGGGAAAGTCCACACAAAATGACTATAATCATCGAGGAGTGCGAGATAATATTTGCAACCTGATAAACTGGGTACAGGGGATGTCAATATATCACAATACACTAATTGAAAGGAAAAATAGGAAACATGTCTAGAATCTGGAAAAGGTAAACGAGAATTTTTTCCTAAGTGACACGCGTGGCATGTGGAGGCGAGCGAGTCATCTGATGCAGCGGGAGCATGACGAAGGCACTAGATCAGGGCATCGCGGCCTGGTGTCTCTAAGGCGTTGATGCCAGAGATCCATGGTGATGACGGAGAAGCTATGGTGAGGACGTGGAAGTGCGATGGGGTACATATTGCCATCGGAATCACAGCGTAGGAACACCATCCTTGTTCGCCGATCCTCAATAGAAAAGCCAAGATGATCAAATTCTATATTAACAGGGTTATCTCGACATAGGGTTTAGGTTGGTGATTAGTTTGGGAGAGACAAGGATGTTTCAGAGATGAATGGGTGTGGTTCGGGTGGGTAGGCTATGGCTGCCGATGTGCAAGACGAGCAATGATGATCCGTTTCCAACAATTATGCAAGAAGAAGAGGGGGGTCTGAGAGAGGCGAGGTTACCCGTGTCCAAGTACCAGCCAGAGTTAGGCTGATGCTGTTGCACGGACATGTTGTTGAGGGCGTTGATCAGCCCAGCTTGGTCCCAGGTGGAGGGTGAGGAGCGTTTGACATCACGGTGATGAGTGATGACCAGAGTGGGCAGCGGAAGCGAGAGGTTTACAGGCGCGAGGAGTAGCTCGCGTCTGATACCATGTGAGCAGAAAGAGAGAGGGGAATTGTGCGATGCACCTTGGGTGCTCTGCGTTCCATTGATCTCATATATACTAGTGTATGCTCAACCTGACCCAAGAATCCACGTGCATATGCTCAACCAGACCCATACGCCGGAAGAAACTGACTCACCGGTGGCAGATCAGAACCACGCAGCCACGCGCCAGGCGATCGACTTGTGCGCTGAGAATGCGTCCTGCTCACCACGCTTAATGATTAGAATGATGTGAGCAGAAAGAGATAGGGGAATTGTGCGATGCACCTTGGGTGCTCTGCGTTCCATTGATCTCATATATACTAGTGTATGCTCAACCTGACCCAAGAATTCACGTGCATATGCTCAACCAGACCCATACGCCGGAAGAAACTGACTCACCGGTGGCAGATCAGAACCATCGCAGCCACGCGCCAGGCGATCGACTTGTGCGCTGAGAATGCGTCCTGCTCACCACGCTTAATGATTAGAATGATATAGGTTACATGGTACAATGTAGAGGACGTGCGTGAGTGGAGGACGTGGACACGTTGTTTGTGCGTGTGCAGCTAACTTGCTAGTCAGCGTGAAGAGTATGCGTTGACAAAAAGTAAGCCAATTATGCCCTAAAGTATAAGTCGGCACAAAAAAAAAATCCCTAGAGTAGTTTTGCAGGCGGTTTTCCATAGTGGCTGCAAACGTTCGCTTACTGAAGGTTGCTCCAACATTTGTACTGCAAAGATATAATTTGAAGGTTTCAAAACGTCCTTAGACTAACTAAAACATGCATGACATCTTTTCTATTTAGTCGTTGCTAGACTACAATCATCAATGTGTCATTAAGTAATGTAGAACAGAATAAATCAAATTTATTTCTGACCATATTTTTTTCTTCTAATATATCTGGAGTGTGTTAAGGTGTCAAAACCATATAATTTTTCCATGTCATTGTCCACACAGGCAAAACCATTGTATCGTGTACATGTATTAGTTTTCATACTTTAAGCTGCCAACCTCTTTGCAATTCCTGATATTTACGAGTAATACAAGTCTTTTGCCAAAAAAAATGACCTGTACTTTTTTAGGATAGCCTTTTTTTTATACGAGTAGGACTTTTGTTTCAGTTTTGGCTGGAGATTTTAAAGGAAAAATAGATTCGCATGGGCCATCAGGACACACTCAAGTGAGAGACCAAGGCCCATCAATAGACACCCAGTGGCCAGCACAGCAAAGACGGCCACTTCAAAGAAATTAAGAGAGATGCCACGAAAATCCAGGTGAGGCGGCGGCCGCCGACGCCGCTAGGTTTTCGGAGCCGGAGACTCAGCGGGGTAGCGGAGAGCAGCATCCGACAGAGGTGCGTGACGCGGTGGTAACGGAGGCCGGCCAGGGAGAGGAGCGGCCGGAGTGAGGATTCTGTGTCGGCCGTGTTCGGATGAGTCATCTAGGCATGGAGGGGCGTTGCACTTCGGTAATTGCTCTCGATTCTTCTTTTCTCGTGTGCATCACAGGTTGATTCGGCTTCGGTGATTGGTACTAGTTCTCGCTGGAAATGGTGGATTTCGGTATTTCAGTCTGTTCTTAGATCGGGAATAGTTAGATATATGAACTTCCCTTGGAAATTTCAAAGTGCATTTGGTAGGCTTGCTTACGTTAGGGTCCTTTCAAGCATATTAATAGGGACACTTAGAAATTAAGAAACGGCCGTATCGCCATATCCGTATCGCCATATCGGTGCTTTGTAGACGGCAAGCACCTGGTGTATGTTAGCCCCTAGGACAGAGATGATGAACACACGCACAAGCTCAAAGGGAGAATGAACACAAGTAGTGGGAGTGAGGGAGTCGGAGAGTGAGGCTGAATGCTCCTTTTCATTGCTTTGAACTGATACAAATGACCCCTATTTATACTAGTCTGAGCTGAACAATCCAGCCCAGCGACGGGTAAGATGACCTGACAGATGACCTGACTACTAGCTTATCCTGCAGCTATAACCTTACACATTGCTGCTACTACTTATCCTGACAAAGAGCTAAGATTCTTATCCTGAACTCGGAAAATGCTCCCGAGCCCACCAATCCGAACGCCCCCCGCTCCTGCGCTCGCTCCCCGCGAGCGACGCAGGGGCCCCCTCTCCCCGCCCTCCTCCTACCCACCTTTTTCCTCCTCTCCCCGCCGCTGCAGAGCGCCAGGCCAGCCAGGTGCCAGGCAGCGGCGGATCTCTACCGTGCGTTGGTGGGGCTGCGGGGGTGGCGGCCAGCGGTGCAACCAGGGGATCCAGGAGCTTGTTCCTGTGGCACACGAAGGACATGGCGGTGGCATCCCTGGGCGGTGACGAGCAGCAGCGGCTGCTGGCGGAGGACGGCGGCGTCTGACCCCGGATCTAGGCCGCCCGATCTGGGCGGGCCCGACCTGGGCAGGCGGGCCTCGGTGGGAACAGCTGGTGCTCCTGGGCACCTCGTGGCTGGTGGCCTCCTGGTGGCTGTGTGTGCTTGCTTCGGTGCTGCTTCTCCATCTCGGTCCGGTGGGTGGCGGCGTTGTCTTAGTGATGTCAAAGGCGAGACCTTGGGTACCACGCGAGGCTTGATCGGGCGGCGTGTCGCGTCAACGATGTGGCTGTCCCCGGTGTTGTGGTCGGGTGCTTCTTTGCGGCGGTCTCGGCGGCCTATGAGGAGTGGCGGCGGTGGCCATCCTTGGCGGCAGCCGAACATGGCGGACTCGGTCGGTGCTGGCGAGAGACCGGTTCGACACAGAGCGGCGGTGGGCGGCGACAGCGGCCGAAGCGCCTTGGCGGCGGGCGATAGGACCTCTTCATGGCCAGCGGCGGCCAGGCGGGCTGTCCTCGACCTTGCTATTGCGTCCGGACAACGAACACCTCGGTGGTGGGCGGATCCTCCCTTGGCTCTATGCAGCCCGATGGCTGCTATGGTGCTTCCCTACCTTGTCCAATCCGCCGATCTTGCCGTGTGATGTTTGCGGGTTATGGGCTCAAGTCCGTGGATCGGGCGGCGGCCTGAAGGTGGACTGCGCGATCGGCTCTACGGCGAGCGACGTTGCGGTGGTGGTGGTTTCTCTCTTCGGTCATGTGGATGGCGTGGAGCGGACGGTGGGGGATCCTGGTGTTGGCGGTGCTCCGGCTCTGCCAGCTCCCAGATCGCGGTTCGGAGACCTAACTCGGGGACAGTGGGCGGCTGAGTTCTCGGGCGCGGGGTGAGGATTTTTCCGGGCGAAAGCTCAGCGCTTCTGCGCCAATGGCGGCGGTGCCTGCGGGTATCGTAACCCTCTTGGGGGCGTCGTTGTGGCTATCCTCCCCGGCGCGGCGGCTCCGGGTGAAAACCCTTGACCTCACGGTCTCGACGGCGGCGGCGTTGTGCGTCGTTACCCTCTTGGGGGCGTCGTCGTGGAGCCTAGATACCTCTCGGTTTTGTTTCTCTGTCTTCGGTGGCAAGTTTTGGTTTTTTCCGTGTTTTTCTTTTCTTTATTTTGATCTGCTTTGTAAGAGGTTCTTCTCACCACCTTGTATCAGTTCAGCCGTTGTGGCTTTATTTATAAAGCAGGGCGAATAGCCTATTTCGAGAAGATTCTTATCCTGACCCTCTTACTTCTTAGCAGCGTACATACTTGACTTTGGTGGCAGATGTTCACAAGCATTGCTAGTGTGAACATGCACGTACTAGTACTCGCATGCATGCACGTACTACATTAAGCAACAACTTAATTAATCAACAATTCTCCCCCTAATTAGTTGTTGCAAATCTTGGCAACCCCAATTCTATCTCGCAGACTCTGAAACTGAAGGCGACCGAGTGCCTTAGTCAGGATGTCCATATACGCTCACAGTCCGGATGAACTCCACGGCAATGGAGCCATTTTCCACGCAATCACGGATGAAGTGGTAGCGCGAATCGATGTGCTTGCTGTGATCATGGAGAACGGGTTCTTGCAGCGAGATCGCAGATTTGTTGTCGATGAACAATTTGACGGCATGACTTCTTGGTTTAGTAGCTCGCCGAAGAGACGGGCAAGCCAAATTCCTTGGCACGCCGCCGTCGCTGCCGCTATGTACTCCGCCTCGCACGAAGAAGTGGCGACAACCTTCTGCTTCTGAGATTGCCAGCTTACTGGACTGTCCCCGAGGAAGAACAACACGCCAGAGGTGCTCTTCCTGGAATCCACGTCGCCGGCGTGATCGGAGTCGCTAAAACCAATCAATGTCTCGCCGTCACCGCGGCGGTACACACACCCGTGGTTTAATGTACCGGCGATGTATCGAAGAAGATGCTTCACTGCTGCAAGGTGATCGCCCGCCGGCGCCTCCATGAACCTGCTCAGGAAGCCCACGGCGAACGCAATGTCCGGGCGGGTATGAACCAGGTACCTGAGGCTGCCGATGACACTGCGGTAGAACGTTGCGTCCATCGGCGTCTCCTTGCTATCCTTGCTTAGTTGGCATCGTGCTTCCATGGGCGTGTGCGCGGCGTTGCAGCCCGCCATGCCCGCCTTGTCGAGCAGTTTGCTCGCGTACGCAGCCTGTGTGATCGTGGTGCGCCCACGCTCCTGCTTCACCTCTAGGCCGAGATAGTATCGGAGCAAGCCGAGGTCACTCATGGAGAACAACCGTTTCAACTCCTCCTTGAAACAGTTAACTTCTTGCTTCTCAGCACCGGTGATCACCAGGTCATCGACATAGACCCCGACAATCAACAGCGCATTCCCAGTTCCTCGTGCGTACACGCCGTGTTCCGTGACACTGCGCGTGAAGCCGAGTGAAGCTAGACTTGCATCCAGTTTGGTGTTCCATGCCCTTGGTGCTTGTAACCCATATGGCCTTGTGGAGCTTGTAGGCCGTGTTCGTGTCCATCTGCGATGAACCACGGTGGCTGGGACACGTAGACCTCCTCCTCGAGATCTCCGTTTAGGAGCAGCGGATTTAACATCCATGTGATGAACCTCCCAGCCACGGTGTACCGCGAGCAAGGATGAGCCGCCGCGGACTCGAGCCTTGCCAGCGCGAATACCTCCTCGAAGTCCACACCTTGGCTGCACACATCCCTTTGCGACAAGCGGGCCTTGTGCTGACGATGTGCCCATGCTCATTTTCTTCACCTTAAACACCCATTTGAGGCCGATCGCACGGTGGCACGGAGAGAGGTGAGAGTCCGGTGTTGTTGTCGTCGATGGTGAAGCTCATCTAACATCGTGGCGCCAGCGATCCTCGCGTTCGCCTCACCAAACGATGTCGGTTCTTCTCCGTCCACGAGATGCAACACCTCGTCGAAGAACTGCTGCTCGTTCGGTGTACGGCGGAGCTCAAGCAGGTCATCGACGCGAAACCGGTGTGGTGCGGTGGCGCTGTCTTGGGCGTCGAAGAGGCGATTGCGGGGCGGGCGTCACGAACCTCACTTGAGTAGAGCGGATGGGGAATCTCAGCATCCTTGCTAGACGTCGTTGTCGGGAGCTTTTGCCGAGGCGGTGTGCTGGCGTGGCGACGACACGGCGCTATGGAGTTGTGTCCGGGAATGAGTCGTGGTCGATGTGGCGCATGCGTGGCGTGGGCGGTACTCGCGTGAAGGAGCTGCTTGCGGGCTCCCGGCGCCTCGAGTTCCACCGTGCCTCTTCGTCAAAGATGACATCACGTGACACATGTAGGCGCTTGGAGACAGGATCGTACATCCTGTACGCCTTAGAACCTGTCTCATAGCCGATGAAGACCATGGGGGTGCTCCTATCATCGAGCTTCTGCAGGTGCGGGCGCGCCACCTTGATGTGTCCAACGCAGCCAAAGACGCGGAGGAAGCGCACGTCCGGCTTCTTGTCGTGCCATGCTTCATAGGGCGTCATGCCATCGACGCTCCTCGTGAAGCACCGGTTGAGGATGAACACTGCCGTGAGTATCGCCTCTCCCCAAAACAGGTTTGGCACCCGTTTAGCCTTGAGCATGCTGCGCGCCATGCCCAGCACCGTCTGATTCCGCCGTTCGACAATGCCATTCTGCTGCGGCGTGTACGGCGCGGTGAGGTGACGTTGCATGCCGCTCTCGGCGCAGTGCTCGTAGAAAGTGGCCGACGTGAACTCGCCACCACGGTCAGTGCGCAGCACATGTAGCTTGTGCCCACACTCCACCTCAGCTGCCGCCTGGACCTTGACGATGGCGCGTGCAGCCTCGTCTTTGGAAGCCAGAAGCTCCACCCACATGTACCTTTCACGATCGCCGATCGGCGCAAGATGTAGCGTCGGCCTCCTGGCGTCGGCGGCGTGATCGGGCCACACAAGTCCCCGTGTATGAGCTCAAGCGGCTTCTTGGCCCTGTAGTGTGCCTTCTGCGGGAAAGGCAGACGCCGCTGCTTCCCGGCAACGCACGCCTGACACAGCTCGTCGGCGTGCTCGATGTGCGGAAGACCGCGCACCAAGCCTCCACGAGCCATCCTCTGAGCCATCAAAGTGCGGTGCCGAGCGCGCATGCCGGCCGCATCGAACACGTGACCCATGGCGAGGCACACCGGACGCAGGTGTGAACCGAAGTTTGTACTGGCGATTAGGCGGCGTTGTACCTTCATCGTGAGCGATTTATGGTCTCGCACGCTGAGGATTCCACGACGTATGTGGATGTCATACCAGCTCTCGTCGAGCTGTCCGAGGCTCACGACGCTGCTCTTGAGCGCCGGGATGAAGAAGACCTCGGTGAAGGCGCGGTGATCTCCCCCGTCGATGGCAAACACAACGGTGCCACGCCCGTGGATATCCACCACCGAGCTGTCCGCGAAACGCACCTTGCCGGTGACCGAACGGTCCAACTCAGCAAAGGCATCAATGGAGCCTGTCATGTGGTTCGTCGCGCCAGTGTCGAGGAACCATACTTCGCCACCTTGGTCGTCTCCGTGGGCAGGGGTGATGATGGCCCTTTCCTCGTTGAGGAACACTTGACCACCGGTGCGTGCCATGGTGTTCTCGGGGCGTTCGAACGCCTCCTCGACGCACGACATCATCAGTCCAGGGACTTCGTCTTCCTCGGCACGACAAGATTGGCGGCGAAAGTCTGTCGTTGCCGCTTCATCCCGCTGCTTCTTGCGGCATTCATGGGCCCAGTGGCCCTTTTTCCCGCAGTACCGGCAGTTGTTCCTGCCGATGTTGCCAGAACCTTGCGTCGGCGCGGCCTGCTGCTAAGGCTGCTCGCCCTTTCGCCCACTTCCGAGACGGCCATTGCCAGGGCCATCCCCTTTGCCGCTTGTTCTGCCTCCACGCGGTTGTTTCTTTCGCGCCTCCCACTGCTCCTCAGTGAGTAGGAGCTGGCCGCTGGAGCTGCCTCCTTGATCACCGTCCAGCCGTTCCTCAACGGCTCGGAGATGGCCAACAACCTCCTCGACAGTGAGCTTTGCTGGGTCGAGGAGTGTCTCGATGGAGAAGGCAATTTGCAGCGTGTAGGTACAACGAGAGAATTTTCTCACAACCTTCTCTTCGCCGACCGAGTCGCCGAGAGAGCGCAGAGCGGACGCGATGTTGGAGATGCGCATCGCGAACTCGTCGATCCGCTCGTTGGCCTTGAACGTGACGGTTTCGAACTCGCCGGAGCCGTCACGCCGAAGTCGCGCACGATCGTTCCTGATCAATTGGGCGGATTGCCTCCCAGGCCGCCTTGGCGCTCCCCTTCCCCACGAGCATGCAGTGCATCTCCGATGGGGTAGAGCGGAGCAGCGCCGCCAACGCCTGCTTGTCCTCCCTGCGAGGTACGGTCTCGTCCTCGATCGCTTCCCAGAGCGACGCCGCCTGGAGGTTCACCTCCATCACCATTGCCCAATTGGTGTAGTTGGAGCGCGTCAACATCGGGAAGGAGAGGTTGGTGCCGCTGCCGCCTCCGGTCTCGCGCACCACTTGTTGCACGGCAATCTCACCGCCATTGCGCCGCACCCTGCTGCGACCACGGCTCGGCGATCGTCGTCGCTTCCCGGGCGAAGGTGTTGCGGATTGGCGTGGCGGTGGTGTGCAGTTATTGCCTCTCCCATTGACTTGCGACATGGCTACTAACTTGGCTCTGATACCAATTGTTAGCCCCTAGGACAGAGATGATGAACACACGCACAAGCTCAAAGGGAGAATGAACACAAGTAGTGGGAGTGAGGGAGTCGGAGAGTGAGGCTGAATGCTCCTTTTCATTGCTTTGAACTGATACAAATGACCCCTATTTATACTAGTCTGAGCTGAACAATCCAGCCCAGCGACGTGTAAGATGACCTGACAGATGACCTGACTACTAGCTTATCCTGCAGCTATATCCTGACACATTGCTGCTACTACTTATCCTGACAAAGAGCTAAGATTCTTATCCTGACCCTCTTACTTCTTAGCAGCGTACATACTTGACTTTGGTGGCAGATGTTCACAAGCATTGCTAGTGTGAACATGCACGTACTAGTACTCGCATGCATGCACGTACTACATTAAGCAACAACTTAATTAATCAACAGTGTATCCAAAAACTGGATTAGATAGGCAAAGGGGCAACATTAGGGTTTGTGACATAGATATCCCCAGAAACCGTGGATAAGTGTAGCAAGTGTGCATTTGGTAGGCTTGCTAACATCATGGATTATTTACTCATGAAGAAACAACGGGAAACTTAATAGAAATTAAAAAAGGCAAGCACCCGTTGTATCTAAAAAACTGGATTAGATGTGCAAGTGGCAACATTAGGGTTTGTGACACAGATAGGGACACTTAGAAATTAAGAAATGGCAAGAACCTGGTGTATACCAAATACTGGATTAGATGGGCGGGCAAAATTACGGTTTGTGGCGCAGATATCCCCAGAAACTGTGGATAAGTGTACCAAAGAGTGCATTTGGTAGGCTTGCTAACATTGATGGATTATTTACTCATGAGGGTAAAAAATGGAAACTCAGGAACTAAAGGCAAACACCTGTTGTATCTCAAACTGGAATAGATGGGCAAGTTGCAACATTAGTGTTTGTGACACAGAGATCCCCCCCAAAATGTGGATAAGCATGCAGAATGCCAATTCCAGTGGTTCTGTGTCAAGAGTGCGCCAATAAGTGTGGATTTCTGTAATATACTCATCTTTTTTTCCTTCAACAGCAGGCGATTGATGATGATAGGCTCAGCGAGCTGACTGATGACATTATACTGTCTATCTTGATGAGAGTCGACATAACCATGGCAACACGCACTAGTGTGCTGTCGAAGTGGTGGAGAAATTTTCCTTGGTTGCTTTCTGAGCTCAAACTTCTTGTCTCAGATTTTCTGCCCACTCCATTCCCAGAACCCTTTGAGGCACATCACGTAGAAAAAGCAATGTCATGTCTAACCAAAGCAACAAGGAGTTTCTTGGCTGATCCCAGGAGGAAATCCACCAACATCACATGGCTATTGCTTCAGCAATATTTGAATAGCAATTACTCACGTGAGATTGGCCCACTGGTTCGCGACGCCATTGACAGTGGGTTGTTAAAAGAACTAGGCCTTGGATTTTTCCATGAGAAGAAGGAGCCTAGACAATGCCCACACAAGGAGATGGTACAGCAAGCCCGGGATGTGATTGAATTTTTTACCACCTATCCCTGTGTGCATAGTTACCTTGTAAGGCTTTTTGTGCATAATGCGCGTTTTGCTGAGCAGGATATACACATCTCCTATTTGACTCCTGCAAGGAACTGAAGCAGTTAATTCTGTTCCACTGTGATGTTGGGGACTGTTCAGTATGGCAGATAAATGCACGGGATTCCAAACTCAAGCTCCTCCAAGTCTCCATGACCTTGTTGAGAGTTGAGGTGCTCTGCCTACCGAAACTGGAGCGTCTATATCTGGACCATTGGTTTTATTGCGAGCCCCCCTTGCGTTTTGGGTTTGTTCCATCTCTCAACGAATTGGCCCTTATCTGTAATGGAACCCTTAAGAACCGAGAGTTTAGTCTAAGTGCGGTTCTACGTGGTACCACAAACATACATACTCTAACTTTGGACTTTGATGGAGGAGGGCTTTGGATACAACCTGAAGGAAAGCAACTCTGCCCTGCATTCAGCAAGCTAAGAAAGTTGAGTATTTGTGGCATGTTTGTTGATTTTGACCTGTTATGGACAATAAATCTCCTTGAAGCTGCTCCATCTGTTGAAGCCATGCAGGCGCTGCGAGGCAATGTCCACTCCATGTCCTCCTCCGAGAGGAGGCTTCTTTCCAAGGGTGCAAGAGGAGCAAGACGCAATAGTGAAACAACTCAGAGAGGGGGTCTCTTCCTCCGCGCGGATAATCTTTTCAAGTAGTCATGCTACTGTTAAATGCGCCGTGTATCCTTGAAGGGAGTGCAGTTTGCTTATCATCACCTTTCTTCCTCTAGTTCTCCTTTCTCACTGATGGGTCTCTGTTGTGATGCACTTATTCGAACTATCGGTTTAGTAGACGTTCTATGATATTGTAATCATCAGTTGCCGTCTGTGTCACCTGTACTGTGTACCCTGGAATGAATGTTGATCCTATGTTAACAACATGCACCAGTATCTATGCTACTGTCGTTCTTTTTTGTACCATCCAGATTTGAGTTGTACTGGGTCTCATTGACAAGATACCAGTATCTTTCCATGAGGGTTGGGATAAAAACATTCTTTAGTTGACATTTGAAAAATGCCTGGTCATCTTTCTCTTGCCTGTTCTTACTGTGCTGTGACTTTTTCTAGCGTCAAAAGGGGCAATTAAGGGTTACCTTTTAGTTGCCATGGACTGAAAGAATGATCACACTTTACAGCACATTTACCTGAACCTTTGGCGTTAAAGTAAATTCATCGTTAGTCACTGAACTTGCTTACCGAAGTCAATGCGGTCATTGTACAACGGAAATCCTTCATCACCGAAGACTTGTTGACGGTCACCGCCATAACGTAGCGATGTATTTTATGACATGGCTGAGTAGGGCCCTGACAGCCATGTTGTTTTTCAAAAGGCCCTCAAATAAAATATATCAATAGGCCACCTCATCCCCTTCTCCAAGGGTCGCTCGCCTCCCTACCCAACCTCTAGAGCTGCGCCGCGCGCCCCCTCTCTCCACTTCTTCCTTCCCCACAACCTGCACGAGCTCAGCTTCTTCGCCCATGGCGGTGAGGGAATCGAGAATCAAGGTCCCGCTAGCCAAGATCGAAACGCCGGCACCAATCTTGCCACCACACATCGGCCATAGCACGTGGTCCTCGGCGAGATGAGCGAATAGCATAGCGATGCACTCGGCGAGGACCTCGCTTCCATCGTCATTAGCGTCCTTGGCGTTCCCAAGCCACGGAGGGCGAGCCAGCGTCGTTGGTCTTCCTCATGGGCGATGTGGAGGAGCACGGAGGCGGCGTCCACAAGAAGAGCGAGAGGAAGGCGTCGGTGATGCGGCGAGGAAACCATCGATTCAGATTCAACTTGGTCCACCTAATCGATTGAATTACATGAAATTCATAGAGCGGCGGTGATTTGAAGGCAAAAACTACGGGTATTGTGGTCGGACTAGCCCTGCTCTTGTACCACCACCGGCGCGGTCAAGGAGTATTCATAACGGCAGATGTAGCTAGCTATAATTTGTCGATCTCTCTCTTACCCGCCACAAGTATTCATAACAGCAAGGCAGGAGCTAGCAAGAACCGTCACTATGGTTGACCAGCGCATTCATAACATCAGGACATGAGCTAGCTCGACCTCTCCACAGTTTTCGCTTGTGTACCCAAAAAACTGCTCCAAGACCCGAGCCATGGAGGAAAGTGGGCACCGCAGGCGGCGATGGCTAAGAAGGAAGCATGCGCGAGTCTAGTTTGGACGGGAAGAGAGGAGAGATGAGGAGGAGAGGTTTGGGTGAGACCGACATGTGGGTCCAACCGCCTCATGGCTCAACCACTAGGCAAAGTTAAGCAATTGACGGGAAAAAGTAAATTTTGGGGTTTTGCAAATGAAACAGACCTAAGGCTGTCGGTGGGTCCTAACACCCGTCATCAAATACATCTCTCGCTAGTGATGAATGACCGTATTGACTTTGGTAAGCAAGTTTAGTGACTAACGATGGATTTAACTCTTTATTTTTCATAACTAAATCAGCTTGGAACCACACTTTGAACTGGCAAATTGTTGCCTGGGTACTCATTCATGTACCAGGAGCAGGGCAGATGCGTCAGGAATCTTCCTTTGCAAATTGTTGCCTGGGTACTCATTCATGTACCCGTCCCCAACTCCCAAGTCCCCCCGCTTTGCCAGGACCCAACTCACGAGCCCCCACCGTTCCCCTCCTCCTCTCGTGTCTAGCGACAGGCGGCGGCGGATCCAGATCTCCTCCGGCCAAGGCCTTGGTCCCTCCTCCGCTTGCTCGTGCGGAAGGAGGGAAGGATCTCGTTCACCGATGCGTAGTTAGGGTTTGTTTTCTCTGGTGCGTCATTGGGATGGTGGGAGCGGCGTCCGGACGAATAAATCTACATCAACTCTACTCCCACACCGGCGGTGACCTTTACGGCGGCGTCTCGGAGTTGATGGCAACACGTGCTTGTCGATCCTTCGGATGGGCAGCTTGGTCTTCTCGCCGTTCTTTGGATCTGGCGAGATCTGTTTCTTGAAGTGTCGCCGGTGTTCGTCGTTATCCATGGCAACACTAGGGGCCGGAGCGAGATGGATGCTCTGGAGCGAGGATGTTGGTCCGGAGGTGGTGGATTGGCCGTTATTCCCTGACTTCGTCGGTGGGAGGCGGTGGATCTTGGTCCAAGACAGCACGGGGACGTTCCTCGGTCGACGTGCCACAGCGACACGTGACTAGCAGGCCTGTTCATCGACTCACAAAGCCTCGTTGGTGATGGTGCTTTCTTGGATCTGGCAATGGTGGAGTCTCGTTGTCTCTTTTAGCGTACGTCTAGGCGGCGTTGGACGGGGGCGGCGGCCGCTAGCTTCGGCGAGTGCAGAAAACCCTAGTTTTGTATTTTTCTATCCATTAGGTATACATCTGCAATGTTTTTAGGACAATTGTTTTTTTCCTGGTCTATTTTTCAGTTTCCATGTGGATTCTTGTAACTTGTTTTTCTATCAATGAAATTTTGTGGTTGCTCTAAAAAAAAACATTTACATGATGAATGAAGTAGTTCCAGTGATTCATCGGTGCAGAACCTGGAAGAAGCCCCACTCCTCTTGCATGATACTACTGCTATCACTTCATTTGTCACTCTCTAGCCCAGTGGTTTCCACTCACAACTTGCAATTAGCAGCAATAATCTAATGGTTTCTGCTTTTGTTCGTTATTTTTCTCCATTATCGGCGAATTTGTGACGCAGGAGACTGAGTCGGATGCTTGTTTGCTAATTTCGGAGGTCGAGATAGGCACGGACTTGGGTCAGTGTGGGGTTAGATGAAATTAAGACATCTCGCCATGATTGTTGCGGTTCATGATTCATGTAAACCTTTTCAGCGCCATTTTAGGATCTCTTTTGCATTGAAGGTGTAAATTTATAGTTTTAGTCAGAAGCTATCATTTCAATCATATTAGGATGCTCTTTTTTATGCGACTCTTATATCATGTTCTTAGGGGAATTTGATTCAGAGTTCAGATCACAGTTTTTGTCAAGGGGGACTAAGATTCAGATTGTAGATGGGATGTGTAGGAGACCATGTTTTGGGCCTCATGTAGCCCACTTGATACAGTGGCGGGCCAACCTAACCAGAGAAACCAGAGACCATGTTTTGGGCCTATAGGTCAATAAGTCCACGGATGAATCAGCCGGCTTCGGAGGCCCAGAAACACACCCCCAGCCCAGCAACTGGGCGAAAGTATAAAGACAGAACGAGAGAAGCCAGGAAATCCAGGCGCAGCGGCGGCCGTCGAGGCGCGGGGAGCAGCCGGCGAATCCACGAGGAGTTTTAAGCCGGCGATTCGCAGCGAGGCCTCAAAGCAGCGCGCTAGCGGGGAGCAGCGTCCGAAGGTCGGCCGGGAACGCCGGTTGGCTCGGAAGAGGAGCGTGGCGGCTGCCGGCTGGTATCCGCGTGCCCTGCGCCACATTGCTAGGGCAGGAGCGACCTTACGGCGGCGGGCCTGGGATGAGCCAATTAGGCATGGAGCCGCATTGCCCTCCGGTAAATCCTCTCCATTCTGATTGTACTGTGTGCAGTTCTAGGTTCTAGCCGTTCGATTTGGACTCTGTAGCTCGTAATTTGGAGCGAATGCCAGTACAGTTTATTCTTAGATTGGGAAAAGTTAGACATGAACTTACTTTAGATTTTTCACTAGTAATTTGTGAGTTTGCCTTTAGTACGCTTGCTCACGAGTCATGTGATTACATACCAAAAAATCAGAGCTGGATGATTTTTTTTTTGAATCCACTCATCTTGTTCTTGACAGATTTAGACGTCTTAGCTTTTCTTACAACGTGCACCCACATAACGGGCACTTGGTTATTGGTATAGTTAGCCGGATTGCTCATGGAATCAAATGATTTGCACGATCACATAAGTTTTTTTTCTTATCCTCTGTTTAGGTTTCAGTCTACTGCAGTAGCTCCTTTTACTTATTACTATTGGATTTTCCTTTACTCCTTGAATATCAAGATTTACGCAACAAGGTCATTCTCTATTTGCTCATCTATTTTTTTCCTTTCCAGGAAGCAAGGCATGAAGATCGGCTCAGTGCGCTTCCTGATGACATTATATTGTCTATCTTGTTGAGACTCGACACAGCTATAGCAACACGGACTAGTGTGCTGTCAAAGCGGTGGAGGAATTTGCCTTGGTTGCTTCCCAAGCTCAACCTTTGTGTCCGGGATTTCCTGCGCTCCTCGCTTACGCTACCCATTGATGCACATCAGATGGATCAAGCGATGGCGTGTCTAACCAAAGCAACTAGGAGTTTCTTGGATGACCCCAGCAGAAAATCCTCCGTCACAAGGCTAAGGCTTCAGCTCTGTGTGACCAGTGATTACTCGCATGAGATTGGCCCCCTGGTTTGTGACGCGATTGACAGCGGGGTGGTAAAAGAACTGGACCTTTCTATTGTTGATGAGAAGGAGCCTTGTGATTGTGAACATGAGGACAGGCTACAGCAAGCCCAGGCCATCGATGGATTTTTTACAGCCTATCCTTGTGTGTTTCGTTGCCTCACAACGCTTCTTCTGCATAATGTATGGTTTTCTAATTGGGATATGCATCACCTCCTATTTGACTGCTGCAAGCAACTGCAGCACTTAAGTCTGGACCACTGTGATGTTGGCGGTTCAGTATGGCAGATAAATGCGCCAAATTCCAAGCTCAGAATCCTTGAAGTCTGCATGTCCTACTTGGTGACTGTTGAAGTGCTCTGCCTTCCAAAACTGGAGCGGATCCATTATGATGAATGGTTTTATTTCGAGCCCCCCTTGCGTTTTGGTTCTGCCCCATCTCTCAAGGAATTGGCTCTTTTGTGTGGTGCAACCCTTGATCATCCAGAGTTTAGTTTAAGTGAGGTTCTACGTGGTACCTCAAACATACACACTCTGACTCTGAACTTCCAAGGAGAACGGCTTTGGATACAACCTGAAGGAAAGCAGCTCTGCCCTGCATTTGGCAAGCTAAGAAAGCTGTCTATTTGGGGCGTCTTTGTTGAGTTTGACTTGTTATGGACAATAAATCTTCTTGAAGCTGCTCCATCTGTTGATATATTTTCCGTGCAGGTACTTTTTCAGCCATTCTTTCTTCCTTTAGTTTAATATACCATATGTATGTTTTGGAATTTAGAACAGGCTCTCAAAACAGACAAGTATGTGTGGCCATGATCCTGTTGTACTGAATGTGTTGATGCTTTATGTAGGTATGGAATCATGCTTGCCTAGATGATGACGAGGATATAAGAGCAGATATTTTCTGGGCTCAGAGAATAGAGCCGCGATGGAGCACCCGTAAGTTCACAAGCTCTAAACCATGGCGATTGAAAGAGCTTGAAATTGTTGGCTTTAGGCCTCTAGAGCAACAGTTTCTATTTGTAAGGTCTGTGATGCAGCGAGCTCCAAACTTGAAGGCAGTTCTTCTCAAAGAACATGACAAGCCATGCCAGGACTGCGATGCAATGAGCAGGCCACATCCTCCTCCAAGAGGAGGTTTCTATCCGAGGGATAAAGATGAGCAAGAAACAGTCGTCAAGCGGCTTAGAGATGGGGTCTGCTCCTCCGCACGATTTATTTTTTTATAAGAGTTGTTATAATTGAATGTGAATCGTGGTAGTTGGATGTATCTGTGTTGTATTCAGTGTTTCTGTTCTCTTTTCTAATTGGAGCCTGTCTTGGAGAGTCTGTTGGGAGTAGGGAATCTGTCTTGGAGGATTAACATATGGAAATGGCCTTGGGCATAATTAGTGTGTGTTGTCTTATTATAACGATGAATGTATCATGGTTTCAATGTATGTTTTGAAGTCTTTTTACTAATATCTGTGCAAGCATATGTGCATATGTGCTACAAAGATGCTCTTGGTGCCTGTGCCAGCATATGTGCTACATGCACGAACCTTTTACTAACCAAGGCCATTTGTGTGGTTAGACTTGTCACATCATCACAATAATTTGCATCTTTTTTCATGAATGTTAGGGTTCTGTCTTGTTTATATTCCTCTAATGTTCTCCAGTTAATGGTCAGAAAGATCAGATGAGATAATAAAGTTATATTCATTTATAAAATTCATCCAATTTATTCAATTTTTGAAGTTGTATCCCTTCATCAATTTTATTTAACCTTAGAGTCGTATTTCAGAATTAGAGTCTGCATGGATTCATGGAAAGGCAGTAGCAAATAGAGCAATTTTTGGCATGTACTGTGTTAGGTATTCTGATGGGTCCGTTCTTTATGGGGTTAATTGGATAGATGAAACACCATTACAACTTTTAACTTCGCCACTGCAATTATTACACCCATTTATCCAACATATACGAATCTATACCTGGTATTCCCAGCGTCCACCGGACCCGTTAAAAAATGTAAGTTGATGAGAAATATTACAGTAAAATTACAACAATATTACAATGTAAAATTCACATGCATGCATTTGCATAAAAATATGTCATAAAAGCTCCAGGTCAACACCTTCTTTACGTTATATCACTCGACAGATTTTTGTTTTCAAATCGCATATTTGGTAAAGATTTTGCATCACCTGACAGTATAGGATTGTCCTACTTAGAATCCAGCAAGTTGTTCTTACAAATTAATTGCTATCAGTATATGTTAAGATTCCACACAAAACGAAGGTACAAAGGATCTTGGTGTGTTCGATGCAGCTGAAATGGTTTTCATAGACCTAATGCAATAAAATTTTGTGATTATACTCTTTCAAAAACAAAAAATGCCTTTTTTTCTTGGATCAAATTTTTCTTCAGTTTTTTGACAAGATACATATATGAATGCGCCACTCTTTTCATGGCTGTTAGAACGAGGCCGCATTCAAAACCAAGGTTCAACACTGAATGTGTAGTGTTACTGTACCTATTTTGAGTGTTGACCTGGAGCTTTTATGCCACATTTTTATGCAAATGCATGTGTATGATCTCCACTTTGTAATATTGTTGTAATTTTACTCTAATATTTCTCATCAACTTACGGTTTTACGAATCCGGGAGGACCCCACCGTGGTATGTATATATATACGGCTAGGAATACCAAGTATATAGATTATTATATGTTGGATAAGTGGGTGTAATGGCGTTTCTCAAACGTACACAAAATTGCAGTGGCGTTTTTCCAAAGTTGAAAGTTGTAGTGGCGTTTCTCAAATACGCGGAAATTGCAGTGGCGTCTATCCAATTAACCCTTCTTTATGACTTAGTGAAATCCATACAATTTACTACTACCGGTCATAATACTCCTTTCGTCCAAAAATAACTGATTTGGTTTTATTTAGATTTAAATGTATCTAGACGCATTTTGTAGATATTCAAATCTAGACAAATTCAAGTCAGTTATTTCTGGACGAAGGTTATTATTGGAGGAGGCCGCCGCGAGTACGCAGCGGGGAGGCCGCCGTCGACTGCTAATAAGCGCCTATACTACTCCGCAACGTCAACTCATAACTCTCAGTTTGAGACAAGATTAATCACCACAACAACTGTTAGAGATTACTACCACACATGTTAAGTTTTACACTTGGTGTTTACTTCAGAACAAGAACTGGACAGCGGACAGATTTACAGGCTCGAGGATGGAATCATGATGAACCGATGCAGCAGTGCGCTCCATTGTTCTTGAGGTTCGCGAAGGAAGTTTGGCACCAGTGCGCTGCGACAAATCCTCTTGTTTTGCTGATCAAGCTACTTCTACCAGGGCTTGGCAGAGGATGATGAGCTTAAACAGGAAATGGGAATCCAGGTCAGCACTGGTAGTATATCGCGTGTCACCTGTGGAATGATGAGAGAAAGCAACGTAATTAGGAAACAGAGTAGTGATGACTGATGCCACGGGAGGCGCATCCTTAATTGGAGAAGACATTGGACTCCTCTTGGAGGTGTTTATCAAGATAAGTGTAATTTTAACTTTTATTTTAAGATGATAATTTTTTTACTCCCTCCGACCCATATTAATTGACTTGGATTTGTTAAAATTTGATGAATCTAGACACTTATATAGGTTCATCCAAAATTTGACAAATCCAAATCAATTAATATGGACCGGAGGGAGTAAAAAAAAGTAGCCACATATAAGACGTTAAATTGGTATATTATGAAAATACATTTAACTTAGTGTCATAAATGCTGAAACTTTTTTCTAGAGTTAGTTTCTTTTTGCGGGTTTTTCTAGAGTTATTTAATTTTTAATAAATTTGTTCTCTGTGATCTGCTAGACAGTCCTTAAATGCAACTGCCTTGCTATTATTTCCCTTTGTGATTATTGTATATGCAATTGGAGCAGATGCGCTAGGTAATAGGGGAATTGCGCTATCATGCTTTTTAGTTGAATTGAATTAATGCGAAAATTGATAGTACTAATCATTTCAACAGGTGATCCTGTCTGGGAAAATTGATGCGAAAATTGATAGTACTAATCATTTCAACAGGTGATCCTGTCTGGGAAATGCGAAAATGCTGATCATATCATGTTCTCAGTGTAGAACTAATGCATTGGAGGTGTTGATGTCAGGGGTCCTCACTTCTCATATACGGTCTGGATTGTAATGCATGTCCTGTGACCAGCTTTAGCAAAGGTAATCTGTCAGGTGTAACTGATTAAGAACTCACCCAATTTTGAACCGGCAAATTTCGATCCCTGTTTACATGTTAACACGATGTTTTGTCAAAACACAGTGTTTTCAGGGGACTTCGTAATTATGGCTGGAGCAACATCCTGACCATATATAATGTACAGTTTTGTGTATGATACATATGATATGTCATGGTACATTTGACAGATATTACAGTCCTCCAGAGGGAGGAGAAAACATTGGTAAAAAAAAGACCACCGGTTTATATGCACTTCGGCAAACCTCAGGTGACTTCACGGCCCAGAGTGCCTCAAAACGCTAACACAGCTCCTCGGGGCTTTAAAAAACCTGGAGCAAAAAAACCTTCCACGTCGCAAAGAAGCACTTTCTGAAAACTTCAGCGCAGTTGAAACGACGGTAGGAGAGCAAACCAGAGGTCATATTCTGGTGTAACACCAGTCAGAAAAAAATGTAAATGTATAAGGTAAGGCGTCAAAGCTTTGCTCATTGAACTCTTGCTTCAGATCTTTCTTTTTGTGAGGATAAGTTTGGGGTTTGGAAGATGGCGAAGGTTGTTGCTGTCAACTGCCAAGTTCATTTCTTTGGATAAAGCTGGCTGAGGCTGCACCTGCAAGTTAAAGTTCCAAATAAATATTAGAAATTTAGAATACAAATTTACAAGGGTTAAAACTGTAAAGCTCGAGAGCGTAAGACCCATCTAGTCAGTCAATCAGATTCTACAATAACTGCTAACAATTTTGAACAATTTCTTACTACACTTCATGAAGCTCATATTAATCCGATATGCGATGAAGAGCTCAAATGAACAGATGCCAAGAAGGAAATCGGCACTTGTACCAGACGTCCAGACATGTAACAACAGTAAGCATAACAATTCACCACAAACCTCGTAGTTCAAGAGAAGAGAAGCAAGCAACATAGAGATCTCAAGAATTGCAAACTTCTGCCCGACACATGCTCGACTCCCAGAACCAAATGGAAGGAATGAGTCAGCCTTATCACAATCAGTGAAAAGCTTGATTCCGTTTGAGCCTTTATGCGCTGCTAATATTTCTACAGTAAAAAAATGGTCAGAAAGGAATTGGGAAGGTCTCAAACTTGCATAAAATAAATAAGACGGAACAAGTATAGATTGAAGTCCCCAGGAGATTCTTAGACATGCAGTCTCCAGAAGATTAATGTGCCATGCTTTATATGTACATTCTCAGTATTGGTGATCAAGTACTTATGGCTTTTGCTTAAATGCACCACAATAATGAGGTACGGCCTTGGGCACAACATGGAAGTGGAAATAAATGAGGGGCAGGGCAGACCTCCAAGATCAATGCCCTTTTCGAGCAAACGATTAGGATTGAACTCGCAAGCATCATGCCCCCAGATAGAAACATCCATTTGCACCAGATGCAGAGGAACAACCAATGCCGCTCTAGCTGGTATAATGATGCTAGATTTGAGAGTCAAATCTGCAAATGGAATCAAAAGAAGATCAATAATACAACAAACACATAATAGAAATATATGTCACTATAGTACAGTAATACACCTGAGGTCTCTTGCAATAGATGCATAAATGAATTTCAGGATCAAAGCATAATTTCAATGCAACAAGCAAGGGCAAACAAAAGAGTATCCATTTTACAAAATTGTGTGATATTTGGATAGGTTCTCTTAGTGGCATAATGAATGTGCAAGCGAAATAGGGATAAGCCCTGTAATATTACAAGTAAACAAGCTACACAGCTCAGTGTTGCTGAAATAAAAATCCTAACATGCTACCAGCATGTTTTATTTCTCTTTTTCCACAAAAAGCATGCATACCGTGTTGCATAGAACAACGCTGGAGAAGAGGTCCAGCAGGTAGAAGGCGAGCAGATTCACACACAGTGGCAAGTAAGAATTGCATCTTAAGCACATCCTCCACCTCCAGCTCAGATGATTGATTGCAAACTGCAACAATATCTGCATATAGCTGTAGAAAGGGCATCATGTGTAAGTCAACAAATGTGTAAAATTGCTGAAGCAAATGAATGGAAACCCTTGGAGGCTATGCAACAAATGTCAAATGTTAAGAACATATATATTTACATATATGAACAACGAAACAACAGCCATTTTTAACACCACACAAAGAGCAACCAGGACAATATGTAACTGAGAGAAATAAAACAAATAATGTGTACCTGGTCTTTTAGCTTTGGATACAAGACAAGTCTCGTTAAAATGCTGCCAACAAGATTAGCAGATGCAGAAATTCCATGCAACATCAAACCCACGATATTACCACATATTTCCTCTTCTGAACTGAGAGGCCCTTCAACAGCCCCATAGAGACAGCGACCTGATATTACCCCATCTAGTAGAGAAGTACATCCAAGTGGACCTGTTACAACCCCTTCACTTTTATTACAGGACCTCAGATCGTTATGTCTAAGTAAACTACTTTGATCTATGGATTTTCTGATAATGCCTTCTGTTAAGATCTTCAGCTTAGCACATAGGCTCCGGTACTTCCTATAAGCAGGTTTCCAAAATGGGGGAACTCCATAAGAAGCCCAGAAGCAGCCATCCTTTGCAACAATCATCAGAAGCTCCTCATATGCAGCAGCATCAGACCAATCAAAGAAGACTTCACCAAAAAGAGCTGCGCCGATAATGTTAAACGCCATGTGTTGGGAAAAATATCTGCAATCCAGAGAGTCCTTATCCGTAGTATAGTCGACTCTATCGAGGACAGCTTCAATGATCTTGAAAGAACTTGCACTGGCACCAACGTTAAGTTTTTCATTCAAGAACATTTCCAGTAATTCCCTACTACTTTTGACCTGAAAATAAGGACAAAAGCATTTAGAGAAGTAAAAAATATCAAAGCAGCAGTGATATGTTCCATCTATCAATTATAGCTAGCACAAATAAAACATACGTTAAGGCAGAAAGAAAGTGTAACACTGCAGATCCACATGGTTTTACATCACACCCATACACATACCTTCTCAAATGAGGAAATGAACAGGCCAAGTCTCCCACAAGCTAAATTATATGTCCGCTCAGTCAGTGGTAACTTATCTTCAGCTTTTGCCAGAATCTCTTTGATTAGGCTAGCATCTTTAACAGAGATAAGTAGTTGAGAGGGTCCTACCCAGAGTCGAACAACTGGTCCAAAACTGCCATGTAATTTTGATAGATAGCCTGTAAATAAAGCAATCCAAAGGAACATGTTACCTTCATAGAAGCACAATCAATCTACTGAGGATCAAACAATCACAGCACGATGATGACACAGAGATTTGTTAACGCGGTTCGGCAAAGTCGCCTACTCGCAGGGCATGATTACGGGCGCTCATCCCCTCTGATACTGCGAAACCGGCCACCCTAGGCGCCAGCACATGTTGTTGGCTCACCCTGTGCTCTTGCTTCTATTAAGTCGTCATGGTTTATATTGTGTGGCACCCCACACATTATATTAGGAGTCCTAGGCTACAAGTGTTCAACTCCAATACTACGCGTATCCTATCCACACTACAACACAAGTACAAACCTAACCCAACTTGTACACAATATTAGACAAAAACTCAACAGAATATATCATGAGAAATCAAGCTATACACTAACAATGTACAGAGTGGAAATTTACAGAAATAATTCTGCTAAAAATGCACATTAGATAATTCCTAGAATGATTCTGTATAAAGCTTTATAACCGACTAGTATCTGCATGAATTATTTGATGGACCATGTGTTTGAGCCTTGGATAATATGGTCCCCATAGAGTTGAGCTGGGCTAGCCTGGGACCATGCTAACTAACAAGGAGAAGAAAAGGCTATAAAATAAAACAGGGAAAGGACAAGAAGTGACACAAATATAGATCGGAAGGGGTAAAAAACTATTCAGAAGGAAAAAACAATAATTATAATTACTAGTAATAGCTTGTGTATCAATGTCTAATATTACAATTGCATAAGACATGTTCTTGTTCTTAGAAAGTTCTTCTGCAAAAAGTGCCATTTCCAGGAAAACTAGAATACATGGTGTAGTTAACGTAGTGGACATCCGAATGAATATAAAAAAATGATCATGTTAGAAGATATGCCAACACAAGATAACTAAGCAAAGTTACTTGATTTTCTCTTCTGGAAGAACTGTTTATACAAAGGATAAAATTTCACATCCAGGCAGGATGAACCTTATATATAGTATGCGAGGAATTTTATTCCAACATCTCCGTTGACCCTAACAGGGAAAAACTATCGGAATCATATTATTTTGTACAAAATTGAGCACGTATCGTTAGAAAATCTTGCAACTTTATGTCAGGTTAAAAAGTCAACTGTGCTAGTCATTCGGTGGCCTAGTTCTGGGTGTACAGGGTGCTGGCAAAGCATCATATTGCTTCAGGTCGTCAAGGCTAGCCTAAAAGCAAAATAACTAAACCCCAGTTACCGGCAAATAGAGCTGCCAAACAACAGTTATCACCACCTTACAGACCGAAAGCTACAAATTTGGCCATAAAAACTTGTGACTGATCAACCAACGCCTTGAAATCCATCAAACTGATATGCCGATCAAACTGCGCCCAGATCACACCCCCACCTAAAGCAGATCTCGTATCATCTTAACAGAAGCAAACGAGACCAGATTCCCAGGGCTATCATGTAGTAACACGGGGCATTCCGGCGTCTCAATGAGGGCTACTAAATTCGGAATCACGCTGCAGAAATCACAACTGGTCCCCCTGCTTATGTCTATCTGGGCACTAGAGCATCGCAAGAAGGACCATGCCGAAGATTGTACTAGCACGTGGAGGGGCCGCCGAGCTCACGCGAAATCCGGTTCCAGTCCCCATCCACCGACAAGAACCACCACGCAATCCAATCAAACGCAACCAACCAACCGAACGAAGTCATGATTAGTAAGGAGGTGGAGGGGACGCGGTGAACCTACCGGTGATGTCGCCACCCGCGCGGCAGACGGCGGCGAGTCCGGGGTCGGCGAGGAGGGCGGGCGGGCCGGGGAGACGGGAGCCGAGGGCCCAGAGGCGGAGGAGCGCGGCGATGCGGCGGAGCAGGACCCACGTGACGGCGAGCAGCCCCGCCCACAGCATCGCGTTGGTGCCGCGCTGCGCGTAGTCACGGAGGAAGGCGCGGCCGCCGCACGCCGGCCAGGACGGGGCGTAGGAGCCGTCGCTGAGGAGCGCGCCCAGGAGTGTGTACGGAACTGCGGAGGCGCCGCAGGAGGGGGCCATGGCCGTGAGGGTGCGTGGCGGCGCGAGCTGCGAGAGCTCGAGCTCTCCTGTCCTCTGTGCGAGAAGAATAGAGGGAACGGAACGGAACATTCGCCTGTGACTGCTCTAGTAGAAGGAAAGATCTGGAGGCCACTTGACTGGAGGCGGGTCGTTTTACGTTCAGGTCCATGTGCATATGAGAAATCGGAAACGTGGTCCTTCTTTTTGTTGAGAAAATAGGCAGCTGCATTCATTCAAAACATAGATTGTCCAGTACAAACAATGTTCCTGATTATCCGAGGGACATCATCAGCTAAGCCAGGAAGACTCCAGATCAGGTTCTGCAGATCTTGCCAAAACATGAGCTTTTTTGGCGATCAACTTCCCTCTTTATTAACTTATAACATCCAGATTACAATCAGCCAGTAGGCTATATGACAGGAAAGCCGAGCTCTCAGTGAGCCAGTGAGCCACTCAGATGACACCCCATGAGCACATGTGGCACACTTATGGGCCACATTATTCGAAGACCTTCTAACAAAGACTATCTGAAAGACCTCAAAACTAGCACTAATATCACTAATTTCACTAATGATGGGGGAAATCAGAGCACGATGATTCCCTCTCTCGAGCCAAAGACGGGCAGCTCTGAACTGTCGGTCTCAGCAACAATTCTGGCAAAACCAAGCTGTTTTGCCATCACAACTGCATCCCTCATAGTTAGGGCCTCGATGGTTAAAGGATCTGTAATACCATGATAAACTCGGCACCACGCACTCCTGAACCCATCAGCGTCACGAGCGACTCTGCCACTCGCCGCTAATCCTTCTTCCAACCTAATCGCACCATCAGAGTTGAGTTTAAAAACTCCCGGGAAAGGACTCCTCCATGTGCTTATCGGTGGTTTAGCTCTTCCCTTCTTCCCTTTCATCCCTTGCAGCAGCGAGAGTGTCTCTGCAATGAGCTGAACTGTGTTTTCCGGGTTATAACCTTGATCATCGTGGATCCACTTATTCCTGGAATCCCAGATGGAAGCCATAATAGAAATAGTCATGTCCCAGTCCAGGCTTGTAAATGAACTTTCGCTAAGAATGTCTTCGGCCCACGTGAGAGGATGTAAACGTGGTAACTTCAAATTGAGAGCACCCTTTGCAGCAGTCCAAAACAGTTGCGCATGTGAGCACTCCACAAGCGCATGCATCAAAGACTCTGATGTCGATTTGCACACTGGGCAGGTACTTTGTTCTCTGACATGCCGTCTGGCAAGAGTCGCGTAATTCAGCACAATGCCTTTGAGGACTCTCCACCAAAATACGCGTACCCTCGGTTGAACATCAAGCTTCCATAACATCTTCCATTTGAGATCATCGTCCGCAGAAGAAGTAGTAGCACCACTCCTCCGTTCCTCATCATCTTGTTCTCGGTTTGAAACTAATTGGCGTGAGCAGGCCCCTGAGAGGATCACGACTTCTCATGAGAGCAATAAATATATGCGCCACACGACTTATAGCGGAAATCGCATGATCTCGCCTTCTGGGGGGGCCAAAAATAAAGAGCGAATCGGACCTTCATTCCATTGATGAGTTTCTTGTGTTAACAATTCACTCACAAGATCCTTGTATATTTCTCTCAACCTTCCCATGGGTTGCATTGTCCTTGATCCCGGAATCCAGTTATCGCGCCAAATTGACACCGTATCACCAGATCCAACCCTCTTTATCAGCCCCACCTCCAGCGCTGCCCGTCCAGCTAGGATGGTGAAGGGTTTCGCGGCATAGTAAATCAAAATTTTCTACGGAGCGAACAGAGGGAAAGCCAAGATCTAATCTAGGAGATACAAACAACGAGAGAGATTGGATTAGATCTTCATACCCTTGAAGATTCGCACGGTGAGCGTTAAATCGAACGTGGGTGATGTAGTCGTACCGCTTCTCCTCCTCGCGATCCGATCCGATCTAGCACCAAGTGGCGGTGCCTCCGTGAGATGCACACGTCGAAGACTCGATGTCTCCTCCTTCCTCGGACCAGTAGTATGGTGGAGAGATAGATTGTATCTACAACACGGCGTGGTGTATATGGTGGAGAATTTCTGCTGCTTCGCCTACAAATAGTCGGGAGGAGAGAGGAAGGTAGCAAGGTCGCTAGGGCTTGGAGGAAGGTGTGTAGTAGGGGAGGCGCACCACCCTCTATATATAGAGGGGGCGGCCAGCCTGCCCTCCTCCAAGCCTATCTCTAGTTTAAACAATTTAAACTCTACCTTATCTAGAAATCCTATCTCTAGTTTAAACGATTTAAACTCTTCCTTATCTAGAAATCCTATCTCTAGTTTAAACGAGTTTAAACTTATCTAGGATCTATTTGGGCCCTATGGGGCCTTGTGCCTGGCCCAATGGCCAGACACTCCCTCATAGGCCCATGCCCCTCCCGAAGATGGGGCCACGTTGGTCCCCTTCCGGAAGGTTCTAGACGCTTCTACAATACCGATTAACTTGGAACAATTCGAACTCCAAAAACTGCATTGCCTTATATGAATCTTATTCTGGACCATTCCGAACCTCTCGTGATATCCGGATCCCATCCGAGACTCGAACAAAAATTCATAAACCAATTATCCAATCTATCCTAGCGTCGAGATCGTTAAGTGTGTGACCTGCGGTTCGAGAATATGCGACATGATCTTCTATCAATAATCAACAGCGAAGTGCAGGCACCCATATTGACTCCCACACATTCATCGATGATCATATCGGATGAACCACGATGCCGGATTCAATCAATACCATATATATTCCCTTCGTCTCGCGATATTTTACTTGCCGAGATTCGATCGTCGATGCAAGTCATACCTAGTTCAATCTCGTTCACGTGAAGTACTTTACTCGTTCCGTAATCCGATATCACTTTGTGATTAACTCCTTAACCACATGCTTGCAAGCGGTGTTGATATCGACACCGAGTGGGCCCAAGTATATCTCTCCGACTTGGGAGGACAAATTCCATCTCGATACATACAACCCAACAGATACTTTTCGATCACCGAGAGACACCTTTATGATCACCCTCTCATAGGATGACGCGTTTGATGACCTCAAAGCTTTCTTCCAGGGAGTTGCATTATCTCATGGTCTAAGGAATACAATATTTGACATAGGAAAAGCTTCGCAAAGATGAACACGATGAACGATCTAATTGCTTCGCTTAGTTTGGTGCATCCATCATATCATTCTCCCAATGATATGATCTCATTATCAATTGACAACTCATGTCTATGGTTAGGAAACCTTAACCATCATTGATCAATGAGCTAGTCCTTAGAGGCGTACCAGGGACACAGTGTTGTTCACAAACCACACAAGTATTAAAGTTTCCGCTTAGTACAATTCTAGCATAGAATATAAACTTTATCATGAACAAGAATTATAATAATAACATCTTTATTATTGCCTCTAGGGCATAATTCCAACAGATGGCCCTCCATGTTTTGGAGGCAGTACTAGGTGCCACTGCATCCATAAACTCCCCACTGGGATAGTACCTCCCCCTTAGTACATGAGCACATAACGAATTTGGGTTGGTCATCAGTCGCCATCCTTGTTTACCCAAGAGAGCTAGGTTAAACAGGTGCATCTCTCTAAAACCCATGCCTCCACTTCCTTTGGGTTTAGCTATCTTATCCCAGGACAACCAATGCATGGAGCGGTTGTCCAGAGATCCACTCCACCAAAATTGGGCCATGAGAGACGTAAGCTTTTCACACGTCCCCTTTCCAAGCAGGAAACAAGCCATACTATAAGTGGGCATGGCCTGGATAATTGACTTAATCAAAACCTCCTTCGCGGCATAAGAAATATTCCTCTCAGACCTGCCATTTAACTTGCTACGGATTCTTTCTGCAATATAGTCAAAGGACTCACTAGTAAACGTGCCCACCGCAGTTGGGAGTCCCAGATATTTCTCACTGAAAGCCTCAAGCTGAATATCCAATTCTCCTTTAACAGCCACCCGCTGATCTTCTGGAATTCCTGGGCTAAAGAAGATAGAACTCTTGTCTCTATTCACCAGTTGCCCCGATGCTTCGTGATACATATTAAGAATCGCATTGAGCCTCGCAGCACCTCGTGGTGAAGCATTAATAAAGATCAAACTATCGTCGACAAACAACAAGTGAGTAATCCAAGGAGCTCTGTTACAAACACGGATGCCCCTATATACAAAACTCATGGAAAAATTGTTCAACAGAGCCGACAAACCTTCTCCACACAATAATAATAGGTATGGCGAGATTGGATCTCCCTGTCGTAAGCCCCGGGATGGGACAAACTTAGGCTGAAGTTCTCCATTCACTTTAACCGAGAATCTTGCTGAAGAAACACACTTCATGATCAGATGAACAATAGAATCATAGAAACCCAGTTTAAGCATGATAGCTTGAAGGAACGACCATTCTACCCGGTCGTAAGATTTTATCATATCAAGCTTGACCGCACATGCTCTCTTCTTTGCCTTCTTCCTCCTTTTCATGCTATGGATACATTCAAACGCCACTAAGGCATTATCTGTAATTAACCGCCCAGGTACAAACGCACTTTGTTCCTGACTAATAGTATCCTCCAGCAGTGGTCGTAGACGGTTTGCAATCATCTTTGTGAAAATTTTATAAATAACCGTACATAAGGAGATTGGCCGATACTGGGAAATCGATTGAGGGTGTCGTACCTTTGGGATGAGAACTATGGAAGTTTCATTAAGTTCCGGTGGTAAAACCCCTCCATTCACAACCTCTAGGACCGCTGGTACGAGGTCATGTCATACCAATTCCCAGTGTCGCTGGAAAAATCCCGTAGTATAACCATCAACGCCAGGGGTTTTAGATGGGTGCATCTGGAACAGTGCCTGCCGCACTTCCTCTGCCATAAATGGCTTATCCATCTCCTCCCGCATGGGCTGTGTTACCTTTTCCTTAACAAAATGCAGACAAGCTGTCATATTTGGCTCTCCTTGAGATTGATAGAGATGTTGATAAAAGTTCTAAACTTCAGCTTGCACATCCTCCTCACTTTCACAGATGGATCCATCAGCACGTTGGAGACTAGAAATCCGGTTCCGTCGTTTTGTCTGAGCAACTTGCGCATGGAAAAAGGCCGAATTCCTGTCACCAGCCCTTAGCCATTGGACTCGGGTCCTCTGTTTCATCCATATCTCCTCCTGATGTAGGACTCGGCTAATGCAGCCCATGATCTCCTGCTCTTCTTTAGATGGGCCGCGACCCACAGAAGCTCTACGCATAGATTCCAATTCCTTGTGTAGCACAACGAGTTTCTTCTTAAAATTTCCAAGCTCAGAGTTGCCCCAACCAGCTAACTCTGCTTGCATATTCTTTAGGGTTTTTGACACTCCAGCTGTAACACCCTCAGAATCGGCCCTATGCAAGTTTCAGCCCTTCCCGCCAAACCCGCATAGAAACGATTCAAAGGTGCCCACCAGGCACTTGCGTGCGGGTGGAAAACGAAGTAATAACATTACACAACAGTCCTCGATGGGACCCACAAAACAGATATATACAACAACGACTCCAAGAGTCAAGAATGCAGATATACAGTACAAAGATCCAAATCACCTTAAAAATGATACAGCGTCCGTCTACGGACAAGAGGCAAATGGGGCTAAGAGCCCTGAAGAATAACCAATGGCGTCCATAACCCTGCCCAGGCCAAGCCGGAAGGGTAACCCTGCTAACGACGTCGATCTCAAAACCCGCTTAAACAAAAGGGGTGCCGACAAAGGGCAAAGGAAAAAGAGAGAGCGGTCAGTACTGAGGCCAGTACACGGCGAGACTAGAATTCGGCGGTCCTCGCCTACATAGGTATGGTGGACTGAGCGGCAGCGCAGCATGCACTAAACAACCTATAGAGACTCGGTATAACTGTCGGCTATCAGAGAGGGATAAGAAAGGCCTATTCGGGACCAACCTGATGCTACCATCAAACAAACCCATCCTGGTGTTTCTCCCTCGAGGCCAAACGAGGAAGTCAACCGAGGAACTCACTCAGTTGGCAGTTTTATTCATTCAGTTATCGTTGCAGCAATTACTAGTCAGGTATAGATAGTCATCCTGATATAATAAGCAGTGGGCACTTTTAGTTATCCATTCCGTTATAGTTGCGACACTTACTAGTCAAATACAATTAGCATGAGATATCCCAAAACCCAGCAGTTGTTGGTACTTTTATTTAGCCATTCCGTTGTAGTGAAGCTGATTACTAGTCATATCAGATACAAGTCAAATTATAGCAGTAAACTTTAGTTATAGTTGTCTATGATCGAGACCTGTGCTCCAAGTCGTCCATAACCGCGGACACGGCTTCTCGAAAAGATTTAACCCTGCAGGGGTGCACCAAAGTTTCCACACGCACCTACACCCTTGTTGTCGGATCAGGTAGGTACAAGATCACAAAACATACACCCAACGGTATGTCGACGGGGTTTCGGACACGACGTTTCCCAGACCCAAAGCAAGCACGGGGGCCACCCCACTAAGCTACCCGCAACGAAGTCGGCCGGTCTCCGAGACGGACTCAGGGTTTGCGCCAATGGCTGTAAACGACTGGGAACCCGAAACTCTCGGGCTTGTCGATACCGCGAAAACACTCCGCAATCCTAAACAGTACACGTGCAGTACATCGCACAATTTAAATAAATCAGTAAAGCATGGCATAAGTACAGAATAGTAATAAAGCCCCAAACTAATTGTGGCCCCCGGTACAGTACTTGGAATCAGGTACTAAATCGATGGGGGTGCCCATACACCCCACATGTGGTTAGCGCGCTCGATCTCGGAACAGGTGTCAAGAACTCGGGGTCCTACGGGACACTAGTGGGCGGTTAACAACCAAATAACATCTATTGCCCACCGGTGCCTCTGCATTTACCTACTTTCAATTTTAGTTATTAAACAATAATTAAAGCCATGATCATCTCCAACATTAAACATGCGGCAATACTCCAACAACTGTGGTACTTGACGACACGCAACAACACTTGAGCAAGCGACTACGACGCATAGTCCAACTATCTACCAAACAACATGTAATAGGATGTGTCCAAGGCAATATAAGGCTGCAAGGGATATCACGGGTACGAAAACTAGAGCAACGCAACACAGATAGCAATAGATCAACAGGAGGGAATAAATACTATAAAAGTAAGATGGGTAGAAAGGGGGAGGTGCTCGTCTGAAAACATTGCCGAAGGTTCATCCGAAGATCGGGTCGACACTCGCATCAACTCATCGGCCTAGTCCGTGAAGAAGCAAAACACTAGCATAAACACCGGATGCACTATTTAATACTACAACAGAAAATCGGGCATGATGCATGTATGATGTATGACATGGCAAGGATGCGATGCAATTAGGCAATATTAAGCGGAACCAGGGTCCCGACATTTAATTAGGTGGTCTATGTTGTTTAGATACCCGCAATTTAAATGTTGGCTTAACAAGACAAAACTTATCATCAGTTCGCTACACAAATTTAAATGGGGCCGATATTAGACTAGAAAAGCCCGCATTGATCTCCATATTTAATTATGAGGTGAATCGGCATAAGGCCCCCAAACCCCACAAATATGTATGCAACATGAACAATTAAATATGCAACAGTTATAAATATCATATATTATAAAAATATGGGGCTTGGAAAGGGCATCACTCGTTAGGGATTCAGCGATCTTGGAGCCTGCCGAGGGTTCGGGTTCGGCCTTCGGAGAACTTGGTGTCCGTGAAGGAGGCCCCAGTGTTCCATGTAGATGACCAACGGGTTCGGGGTCTTCGGTTTCCTATCGGCGGCCTTGTAGATGGTTCATCAGGTTTGTCCGGCTCGATGTCGATCTTATCGGGTGGCTCCACTTTCAGAGCATCGGCATCATTCTGGCAACAACGCTAGGTAGAACTCGACGGGCACCTCTGTTGGAATTATGCCCTAGAGGCAATAATAAAGATGTTATTATTATAATTCTTATTCATGATAAAGTTTATATTCCATGCTAGAATTGTATTAAGCGGAAACATTAATACTTGTGTGGTTTGTGAACAACCGTGTCCTGAAATGCGCCTCTAAGGACTAGCTCATTGATCAATGATGGTTAAGGTTTCCTAACCATAGACATGAGTTGTCAATTGATAATGAGATCATATCATTGGGAGAATGATATGATGGATGACCAAACTAAGCGAAGCAATTAGATCGTTTCATCGTGTTCATCTTTGCGAAGCTTTTCCTATGTCAAATATTGTATTCCTTAGACCATGAGATAATGCAACTCCTGGTACGGAAGAAAGCTTTGAGGTCATCAAGCGTCATCCTATGAGAGGGTGATCATAAAGGTGTCTCTCGGTGATCGGAAAGTATCTGTTGGGTTGTATGTATCGAGATGGAATTTATCCCTCCCAAGTCGGAGAGATATACTTGGGCCCACTCGTGTCGATATCAACACCGCTTGCAAGCATGTGGTTAAGGAGTTAATCACAAAGTGATATCGGATTACGGAGCGAGTAAAGTACTTCGTGAGCGAGATTGAACTAGGTATGGCGGTAAACGATCGAATCTCGGGCAAGTAAAATATCGCGAGACGAAGGGAATATATATATGGGATTGATTGAATCCTGGCAGCATGGTTCATCCGATATGATCATCGATGAATGTGTGGGAGTCAATATGGGTGCCCAGACCCCGCTGTTGATTATTGATAGAAGATCATGTCTGCATATTCTCGAACCCACAGGGTCACACACTTAACGTGTCTTGACGCTAGGATAGATTGGATAATCGGTTTATGAATTTTGTTGGAGTCTCGGATGGGATCCGGGATATCACGAGAGGTTAGGAATGGTCAGGAGAATAAGATTCATATAAAGGCGGTGCAGTTTTGGAGTTGGAATTGTTCGGTTAATCGGTATTGTACCGGAAGCTTCTAGAACCTTCCGGAAGGGGACCAACGTGGCCCCACCTTCCGGGAGGGGGCATGGGCCTATGAGGGAGTGTCCTGTCCGCATTGGGCCAGGGGCACAAGGCCCCATAGGGCCCAGCCGATTCTAGAGAGATTTGACTCGTTTAAATCTCGGGATAGAATTTCTAGAAGAGGGAGAGTTTAAATCGTTTAAACTAGAGATAGGATTTCTAGAAGGGAGAGTTTAAATTGTTTAAACTAGAGATAGGCTTGGAGGAGGGGAAAGGGCTGGCGCCCCCCCCCCTCTATATATAGAGGGGTGGTGCGCCCCCTCCCCCCCTACACACACCTTCCTCCAAGCCCTAGCAGCCTTGCTACCTTCCTCTCTCCCTCCCGACTGTTTGTAGGCGAAGCCCTGCAGCAGAAATTCTCCACCATATACACCAAGCCTTCGTGTTGTAGATCCAATCTATCTCTACACCATACTCGCTGGTCCGAGGAAGGAGGAGACGTCAGTCTTTGCACTTGTGCATCTCACGGAGGCACCGCCACTTGTGGTGCTAGATCGGATCGGATCGCGAGGAGGAGAAGCGAATGCGACTACATCACCCACGTTAAGCCGAGCGTTCATTGTCGCGAATCTTCAAGGGTATGAAGATCTAATCCAATCTCTCTCGTTGATTGCATCTCCTAGATTAGATCTTGGCTTTCCCTCTGTTCGCATCCGTAGAAAATTTTGATTTACTATGTCGCGAAACCCTTCAACCTCTTATAACACATTTGCGGGCATATCAACACCACTACACCCATCCATCAACACTCCATCTGTGTACATACATACCACAGCATCCACCAAAAGGAGGCATCAACTGAACGTCAGTTAGGATGAGAAGTTGTTGAACCCAACGTCCGTGGTCGGTCGCAGGCGCAACAGAGAGGCACGCACGCGCGGCCATGCAAGGTTCTGGAACCAAAGGCTGGCCCCAGGGCGGAGACGATGACCAGGCGTCGAGGCGCCCGGTGGTCGGAGGAGCACCGTGAGGATAGACAACGAGGCGTGAGCGATCACAAAGCCAAGCGGAAGCGAGAAGAGGAGGTCCTGGCGGCCTCCGGGAAGCGGCGATGGCGGCAGGAACTCGGCGGCGAGTGCAGCGGTCGGGTTCGCGAGAAGATCAACAGGAGGCGATGTTCCGGAGTGGCCGAGGCCGACCAGAGGCGGCCAAGGCGGCGACGAGAGGGAGCATGCGAGGCTCACCGCGAAGGAGGCCGTGACGGTGGCACCGCGGATGGGCGGGCGGCGGGGGCCGGGAGGACGAGGAGGCGGTGGCGGGCGCGACCGCGTTGCAGTGGTGGCGAGGTTGGCAACGAGGTGGCGCGGGCAGGCGGAGGAAGACGGGCGGAGGCCGAGATCGTCGCGGCAGCTGCCGGACTGGGGAAGGTAGCCGGCGGCGGTGAGGCACTGGGAAGAAAAGCGGCGCGGGCATGGCGTCGTCGGGAGGCCGAGGCGGGCTGGGCTGACGGCACTGCTCGGCGGCGGCCGGAGGTGGGCGAGGGAACCGCCAGGTGAGGGAGGCGCAGAGTGGGGGTCGGCGGGGAGAAAGAGAGAGGCAGACAGCGTGGGGGAGGGTGGTGGGCAGGCAGGGTCGCTCGGGGAGAGAGGGGCGTGTGGTGGGGCAGCTGGAGGCGGGGATGTGGGACGGGGGACAGGGAGAGGAGGTGAGGGAGTGGGTCGGCGTGTGTTGCTGTGTGCGTGCGTGTGTTGCTGTGTGGGGCCGATGGGGTGAGAGAGGGAGTGAGGGTGGGGTTGGATGAGGTGGCGGGCTGGGATAGGATAGGGGAAGGGAGGTGATGAGGTGGCGGCAGGCTATTGGGTGGGGTGAGGTGGAGGGGGTTTGGGTAGACTAGGATTGGGTAGGAATAGATTTTTGGGTAGGCCGGTTTTATTCTGGGGGTGGCCGACTGGGTCGGATCGTGTGGCATCCCGCAAAACCACTACTAGAAAATCGCGTTGAATTTGTGCATTGCATCGTCATCATCATGCATTGTTTGCATAAAACTATGTTCGCAAGCCCGTTTTGTTTTTCTAAAACGCCCCATCTTATTCAAACACCGAAAATCTGGGTCGCCGAAATATTTTTGTTTTGCCGATTTCGGTTTGCAAAATGTTGTTTGAAATAAATAAAATATTACATTAATTTTAGCGGGACAGTCGAACGGGCCGATTCGACCCAAACGACTGCCCCAGGTTTTAAATCGGTCCACCCCAACCAGCCCCTCTAAACCTACAGCTACCTAAAACTCTACCCCACCCCTACCTCCACATCACTCCACCCAATCAGTATGCGCCACCTCACCTCCTCCCTCTCCCTCAACCACTCACACTCTGCCAACTCAGGCCCCCACTCTCTCACCACCACACTCCCTCACACCCTCCCTGGACCCTACCCACCCCACACCCGACGCTACACGCTGCACTCTGGCGCCCCTCATCTCCTGACAGCGTGGCCCCACCCAGCCCCACGACTCCCCACCTGCCCGCGTGTCCCGTCCTGTTCACCATCTCCTACCTCTGCGCCCACCCGCCTCCGTCGCCCCGCTGCCCCTCACCGCCTCGCCTCACCCCTCCCTCTCCCGCTACTGTGCCTCTCCCGGCTCCGCCTTGCCAACCTCTCCGCTTCTCCCTCATGAGCCGCCGGCGTCCCGTCCACGCCGGCCCTGCCCGCCACGAGCTTCCCCTTACCCCGCCGCGTCCGCCTCCTGGCCCCGGCCCGACCCCAGCTCCGCGGCGCTCGGCAACCCGGCCATGAACGCGCCGCCGCCCGCAACCTCCTCCCTCCGCAGCAACGGCCTCGCGCCTCCAATCCTTCGAGCTCCTCCGCGGCCCTCCCGCCTCGCTCCCTTCCTCCGCGGGCTCGCGCCTCCGCCGGCGTGCGGCTCCGCTCGCCTCCGTCCGTCGCGGCCTCACCTCCGTCGACCCAGCGTGCTCCCGCCTCCGCGCCTCGCGACCTCGCCCTTCCCGGCCCGCGAGCACCTCCCGGCGTCGCTGCCCTCGCCGTCCGCCCGCGTGCCCGGGCCGCAGCGCCCTCCGCCTGCGACCTCCCGCGGCTCGCCGTCCCGAGCCCGACACCGCCACCGTCCGCCCCGCCTCCAGACCGCGGCCGCCGCCGGTGCCCTCGCCGCCTCAGCGCGTCCAAGCCACGGCTGCCCCACCTCGTTCTGCCGCGGGCCCCCTCACCTCGGCCGCAACCCCGCGAGCATCCGAGCACCGCCCGTTGTCTCCTCCACCTCGCGCCCGCCACGCGCTCGGAGGCCTCGCCATGCCACATCGCTCGCCGGCCTTCATCGGGCCGCCTCTGGCCTCGCTGCCCCGTCCCCGTCCTCAACCTGTGCGGCGCCCTCTGTCCAGCGACCTCGTCCGCCCGTGCCCGACCTGAAGCAGCCTCCTGACGGCTTGACTAGGCCGCGACGTCTCTGTTTTGTATGCCGCGCCGCAGTGCTACTCGAGGCTCCGAGTTTCGGTTTGATGGAAAGTTGCTAACAAGATCTCCTGCCGGGCAAGCTCGACCACGAACGAGTTTTACAAGGACTGCCGACGAGTTTTCTGAACCCGAGCGACGCGGTCTCCTTCACGAACCCGAAGGCCACCAAGTGCTTCGTCATGGATCTGATGGCCGAGACCCCGAGCCCCGAGCCCCGGACGCCAAGACCGACATGAGGCCCCGACAAGATCTGCTTCATGGATTCGAGACCGATTCCATACGGCGCCACCAAGCAGTGCCCTCGGACGCCAAGACCCGAACCCTGTCGAATTCCTCGAAGCGTCCCGCCAAGATCGCCATCGACAATGGAACCAAGACCGGCTCCACGGAACCCCAAGGTCTACCGCCATCGGACAAGCTCGCCGCGGACCATTGAAGCATGGGCTCGATGGCCGAGGTCTCCCCCTGAACGCCATGATCGTCGACATGACCCCAAGACCGTCGCGCTGACAATAACATCGGCGGAAGAATTGACATACGACACGAACCAAGACCGCTTCTCGGACGCGACAAGAACTACCCCGATCCGAGACCCTAACCCCGGAGTCCCTGAACGATCCGTCGAACCCTGGACCCCGGACCCTGTCGAACCCCCGGAACCCCAAGACCGTCGAGCCCCTAATGTGTGACCCTTTTTCCGAGCCCATTTTATAAATGCTAAATATAAAACTTGTTGCATATTTAATTGTTCAGGCATGCATATTTGTCTGTGGTTTGGGGGCCTTCCGCCGATTCACCTAATAATTAAATATGGGGCCCATATGCGGGCAACTCTAACCTTATATCGGCCTCATTTAAATTGTGTAGCGAACCAGCACTATCCTCTGCCTTGTTAAACAACATTTAAAATGCGGGGTTTCTAAATAACATGAACCATTTAATTAATTGTCGGGACCCCGGTTCCGCTTAATATGACCTAATTGCATCGCACCTTTGCCATGACATACATCATACATGCATCATGCCGATCTTCTGCCGTTGTACTAAATAGTGCATCCGGTGTTTCTTCTAGTGTTTTGCTTCTTCGGCCGTTGAGTTGATGTGAGCTTCGCCCCGATCTTCGGGGAAAACCTTCGACAATGTTTTCAGGCGAGCATCTCCCCCTTGCTACCTATCTTACTTATAGTCTTTATTCCCTCCTGTTGATCTATTGCTATCTGTGTTGCGATGCTTTAGTTTTCGTACCTGTGATATACCGTGCAGCCCTATATTGCCTGGGACACATCCTATTACCTGTTGTTTGGTAGATAGTTGGACTTGCGCGTCGTAGTCGCTGACTCAAGTGCTGTTGCGTGTCGTCAAATGCCACAGTTGTTGATGTATTGCCGCATGTTGATGTTGGAGATGATCATAGTTTTACTTATCGTTCACTTTAATTTCTGTTTAACAACTAAAATTGAAATAAGCAGAGGCATCGGTGGGTGATAGATAATATTTGGTTTCGAGCCCACTTGTGTCCGTAAGACCCGAGTACTTGATACTGTTCCTTGTTTTATCGCGCTATCCACATCGGGAGGTATATGGGACCCCGACAGGAGCTTGATTCATCTTATTTCTTGGGGCCACAAACTAGTTTGAGGTTTTATTTACGATCTGTACTTATGCCATGCTACTTTACGTATTTAAATTGTGCGAGAGCACGCTGTTGTCTTTAGGAAGGCGGAGTGATTCTGTGTATCGACAAGCCCAGCCACACTTCGGGTTCCCGGTCGCTTACAGACCATTGGCGCTAACCTTGAGTCCGTCTCGAAGCTAGCTTACTTCGTTCGGGATCTACTCAAAGGGTGGCCCCTGAAATATTTCTGAATCTGTGATTGTTTCGTGAAAGCCTCGTTGGGTTTTGATTTGGTTTTCGAGGTTGATCGGCGTGTGTTGCTATTGGTGCACCGGCGGGTAAAACTTTCAAAGCCGTGTCCGCGGATATGGACGACTTGGAGCACGATATCTTGATCATAGACAAGCATAACTAAAGTTCTTGCTATAAATTTGACTTTATAATGACTAGTAATCAGCTTCACTATAATGGAATGGCTAATTAATACTGCCCACAACTACTTGTTTGGAGTGTAAACTTGCGACCATTGTACTGACTAGTAAGTATCGCAACTTCTAGCGGAATGGCTGTTTAAAAGAACCAACAAGCTCCGGGTTTTTGGGTTTATCTCATACTATCATGTCGACTAGTAAGTGTTGCCACTATCACGGAATGGTTAACTAAAAGTGCCCTTGCCTACTTTATCGGATGATTACCTATACGACTAGTAATTGCTGCAACGATAACGAATAAATAAAGCGCCAAGCTGTGAGTTCCTCGGTTGACTTCCTCGTTTGGTCTCGAGAAACACGGGATGGGTTTGTTTGGTGCTAGCTTGGTTGGATCCGGTTAGGTCATTCTCATCCCTCTCGATATCCGCTTGATTGTATCGAGTCTCTATAGGTTGTTTAGTGCATCTTGCTGCCGCTTGATCCACCATACCTATGTAGGCGAGGACCGGAATTCTAGCCTCATGAGTGTCTTGGCCTCGATCTTGACGCTCCTTCTTTTTCCTTTGCCCTTTGTCGGCACCCCTTTGTTTAAACAGGTTTTGAGATCGACGTCGTTAGCAGGGTTACCCTTCCGGCTTGGCCTAGGCAGGGTTATGGACGCCATTGGTTATTCTTCAGGGCTCTTAGCCCCATTTGCATCTTGTCCGTAGTTGGACGCTCTATCGTTTTCAAGGTGATTTGGATCTTTTATATTATGTTTGTATTCTTGACTCATTGAGTCGCTGTTGTATATATATATCTGTTCTGTGGGTCCCATCGAGGACTGTTGTGTAATGTTATTACTTCGTTTTCCACCCGCACGAAAGTGCCTGGTGGGCACCTTTGAATCGTTTCTATGCGGGTTTGGCGAATTTTGCTCAAACTTGCATAGGTCCGATTCTGAGGGTGTTACAGATCGGCCCGGTACGGCTGCCCCCTAAAAATAATATAAACTTTTGTAAATAGTGTTTAGACAAATAAAAGACCCGGAAAAGCCCGGCGCTTTAATTTGAAATTGAGAGGGGGAATATTTAGAAAACCAAACTAGGCTTTTAGAAAATAGGTTTCGACAAACAAATGCATGATGACATGACGATAATCAAATGCAATGCGGCATGATGACATGAGCATGTGGTCATGATGATGCAATGCACAAAAACAACGCGATTTTCTAGTAGTGGTTTTGCGGGATGCCACAATTCGACACCACTAACAATGGATCTCGCCCTCGAGATCCGCCTCATGGTATGGGGAAGAAGGCCGACGGTCTGAATCTTCTCGCTTCATGTAGACCCTCGCGACACCACTAGCAAGGGATCCTCCTTCGTCTTGAAATCGGCGACACCACCAACAAGGGTCGATGCTCCCGTTCGTCGAGCGAACACACCGGACAAACAATAGAGGAGTTAAAGGTAAGTCCACCCTTAACTTCCATGGAAGGAGTAAGAATTGCATCGATCCACCATTCAATATACCAAAGCAAATGATAAGAGTAGTGGTATGGTCGCGACTCCATCCCGCACTCAAAGCATTACTCTCTACACGAACAGATGGATTATGCAACCAACCCTTAGAATTTAGACTGAAGATCTCGACAAACAAGGTTCGGAAACAAAGGGGTGATGCAGACTCTGCATCGGATCTAGCGTAGATGATGTCGTCGCGTCGGAAAACACCGGAAGGCACAAACAAGGAACAAAGAATGGTACCACAGTAGACGGATTCCTCAGACAGCATGAACACCGGATGGTAGAACACCGTTATCCAAGGAGGAAGCGAAACCTTGAAGGTACGACGGAAAACCCAACCACGAGAAGTCCTGGACTTGAATAAAAGATAAGGGTAGATTCAAAACACGCAAAGGTAAGAGGAGAATAGCAGAGGGGTAAGGAGTAAAATCAGACCTAATCAGAACTATCCAACCGATTTTGCAGAAATAGTTTTGACACTCTACTTCGGCCGTTAGCTAGGTTATCCTCTGATTTGGACTTGTGGGGTATCAACCGCTGAGCTCGATACCACTCTGTAACACCCTCGAGAATCGACCTATGCAAGTTTCAGGCGCTTCCGCCAAACCGCATAGAAAGCGATTCAAAGGTGCCCACCAGCACTTGCGTGCGGGTGGAAAGCAGTAATAACATTACACAGTCCTCGATGGGACCCACGAGCAGATATATACAACAACGACTCCAAGAGTCAAGAATGCGGATATACGACAAAGATCCAAATCACCTTGAAAATGATACAACGTCGCCTCACGGACAAGAGGCAAATGGGGCTAAGAGCCACGAAGAATAACCAATGGCGTCCATAACCCTGCCCAAAGCGGAAGGGTAACCACCTATAACGACGTCGATCTCAAAACCGGCTTAAACAAAAGGGGTGCCGACAAAGGGCAAAGGAAAAAGAGAAGCGATCGATCGAGGCGATGCAGCGAGACTAGAATTCGGTCCTCGCCTACATAGGTATGGTGGATGGCGGCGGCCAACATGCACTAAACAACCTATAGAGACTCGGTATAAGCGTCTCATCGAGAGGGATAAGAAAGGCCTATTCGGGACCAAGGATGCTACCATCAAACAAACCCATCCTGGTGTTTCCCCTCGAGGCCAAAAGTCAACCGAGGAACTCACTCGGTTGGCGCTTTATTCATTCGATTATCGTTGCGGCAATTACTAGTCGGTATAGATAGTCATCCTGATATAATAAGCAGTGGGCACTTTTAGTTATCCATGCCGTTATAGTTGCGACACTTACTAGTCAAATACAATTAGCATGAGATATCCCAAGACCCAGCAGTTGTTGGTACTTTTATTTAGCCATTCCGTTGTAGTGAAGCTGATTACTAGTCATATCGGATACAAGTCAAATTATAGCAGTAAACTTTAGTTATAGTTCTCTATGATCGAGACCTGTGCTCCAAGTCGTCCATAACCGCGGACACGGCTTCTAAAAGATTTAACCTGAGGGTGCACCAAAGTTTCCACGCACCTACACCCTTGTTGTCGGATCGGTAGGTACAAGATCACAAAACATACACCCAACGGTATGTCGACGGGGTTTCGGACAGCGTTTCCCGGACCAAAGCAAGCACGAGGCCACCCCACTAAGCTACATAGCGAAGTCGGCCGGTCTCGAGACGGACTCGGGTTTGCGCCAATGGTATGCTGGGAACCCGAAACTCTCGGGCTTGTCGCCACTCCGCAATCCTAAACAGTACACGTGCAGTACATCGCACAATTTAAATAAATCAGTAAAGCATGGCATAAGTACAGAATAGTAATAAAGCCCCAAACTAATTGTGGCCCCGAAGACAGTGCCGGAATCGGTACTAAATCGATGGGGGTGCCCATACACCCCACCTGTGGTTAGCGCGCTCGATCTCGGAACAGGTGTCAAGAACTCGGGGTCCGACGGGACACTAGTAGGCGGTTAACAACCAAATAACATCTATTGCCCACCGGTGCCTTTGCATTTACCTACTTTCAATTTTAGTTATTAAACAATAATTAAAGCCATGATCATCTCCAACATTAAACATGCGGCAATACTCCAACAACTGTGGTACTTGACGACACGCAACAGCACTTGAGCAAGCGACTACGACGAGCAAGTCCAACTATCTACCAAACAACAGGTAATAGGATGTGTCCAAGGCAATATAAGGCTGCAAGGGATATCACGGGTACGAAAACTAGAGCAACGCAACACAGATAGCAATAGATCAACAGGAGGGAATAAATACTATAAAAGTAAGATGGGTAGAAAGGGGGAGGTGCTCGCCTGAAAACATTGCCGAAGGTTCATCCGAAGATCGGGTCGACACTCGCATCAACTCATCGGCCTAGTCCGTGAAGAAGCAAAACAATAGCATAAACACCGGATGCACTATTTAATACTACGACAGAAGATTGGGCATGATGCATGTATGATGTATGACATGGCAAGGATGCGATGCAATTAGGCAATATTAAGCGGAACCAGGGTCCCGACATTTAATTAGGTGGTCTATGTTGTTTAGATACCCGCAATTTAAATGTTGGCTTAACAAGACAAAACTTATCACCAGTTCGCTACACAAATTTAAATGGGGCCGATATTAGACTAGAAAAGCCCGCATTGATATCCATATTTAATTATGAGGTGAATCGGCATAAGGCCCCCAAACCCCACAAATATGTATGCAACATGAACAATTAAATATGCAACAGTTATAAATATCATATATTATAAAAATACGGGGCATGGAAAGGGCATCACTCGTTAGGGATTCAGCGATCTTGGAGTCTGCCGAGGGTTCGGGTTCGGCCTTCGGAGAACTTGGTGTCCGTGAAGGAGGCCCCAGTGTTCCATGTAGATGACCAACGGGTTCGGGGTCTTCGGTTTCCTATCGGCGGCCTTGTAGATGGTTCATCAGGTTTGTCCGGATCGATGTCGATCTTATCGGGTGGCTCCACTTTCAGAGCATCGGCATCATTCTGGCAACAACGCTAGGTAGAACTCGACGGGCACCTCTTATAACACATTTGCGGGCATATCAACACCACTACACCCATCCATCAACACTCCATCTGTGTACATACATACCACAGCATCCACCAAAACGAGGCATCAACTGAACGTCACTTAGGATGAGAAGTTGCTGAACCCAACGTCCGTGGTCGGTCGCAGGCGCAACAGAGAGGCACGCACGCGCGGCCATGCAAGGGTTCCTGGGAACCAAAGATGGGCCCTGTGGCGGAGGACGATGACTAGGCGTCGAGGAGGCGCCAGCGGGGGTCGGAGGAGCACCAGCGGGATAGACAACGAGGGCGCAGCGGACGCAGTCACAAAGCCAAGGCGGAGAAGCGAGGAAGAGGAGGTCCCTGGCGGCCTCCGGAAGAAGCGATGCAGCGGCCGACCGGGAGGCTCGTGGCAGTGCGGCCGGGTTCGGGTTCGAGAAGATCAACATGAGGCGATGTGCCGGCGTGGCCGAGGCCGACCAGAGGCGGCCAAGGCGGCGACGAGAGGGAGCATGAGGGCGGGCTCACCATGGCGAAGGAGGCCAAGACTGGCCGCAGATGGATGGCGGGGGCCCGGAAGGACGAGGAGGCGGGACGCGGTGTGGGCGCTGACCGCGTTGCCGGTGGTGGCGAGTTGACGACGAGTGGCGCGGGCCGAGCGGAGGAAGACGCGGCGAGGCCGAGATCGCTGCGGCGGCGGACCGGAGGGGAAACCAGCGGCGGCGCGGGAGCGGAAGAAGGCGAGGGCGCGGGCGTCGTCGGAGGCGCCGGGAGGCGGGATCTGTGGCGGCGCCGGGCGCGACGGAGGGGGAGGCGAGGAACCGCTGCAGGAGGAGGCGCGGTAGGTGGGGTCGGCGGAGAAGAGAGAGAGGGACGGACGTGGGGGGTGGGCAGGCGGGTCGCCGGGGAGAGGGAGGCGTGTGGTGGGGCGGGCTGCCATGAGCGGGGGCTGGGGGTGGGACGGGGACAGGGAGAGGAGGTGAGGGAGTGGGTCGTCGTGTTGTGTGCAAGGCGTGTTCTTTGTGTGGGGCCGATGGGGTGAGAGAGGGAGTGAGGGTGGGGTTGGATGAGGTGGCGGGCTGGGATAGGATAGGGGAAGGGAGGTGATGAGGTGGCGGCAGGCTATTGGGTGGGGTGAGGTGGAGGGGGTTTGGGTAGACTAGGATTGGGTAGGAATAGATTTTTGGGTAGGCCGGTTTTATTCTGGGGGTGGCCGACTGGGTCGGATCGGCCCGGTACGGCTGCCCCCTAAAAATAATATAAACTTTTGTAAATAGTGTTTAGACAAATAAAAGACCCGGAAAAGCCCGGCGCTTTAATTTGAAATTGAGAGGGGGAATATTTAGAAAACCAAATTAGGCTTTTAGAAAATAGGTTTCGACAAACAAATGCATGATGACATGACGATGCTCAAATGCAATGCGACATGATGACATGAGCATGCGGTAATGATGATGCAATGCACAAAAACAACGCGATTTTCTAGTAGTGGTTTTGCGGGATGCCACACCAGCAAGTCCACCTGACCCCCTCTTATCTCTCCATAGCTCAGCTATCTTTGCGTCATACTCCCCAATAGTCTGCCAAGCAGTTTCGTATTGAAACATTCTACCCCTAGGCTGGTTCGTCTGCTCCTCCTTACCCCGCATCCGCATAGAAAGGAGACACTGATCGGATTCAATCAGAGGAACATGACGCACCCGACCCACTAAAAAGGTCCCAAACAGCGCATCATTCCCAAAGGCTCGATCAATCCTTGCTTTCACGTTGGCCTGCCTGAAGGGTTTTGCAGCATAGTAAATCAAAAAAATTCTACGGATGCGAATGGGAAAGCCAAGATCTAATCTAGGAGATGCAATCAACGAGAGGGATAGATGAGATCTTCATACCCTTGAATAAATCGCACATCGGAAACGTTCAACAGAACGTGGGTGATGTAGTCGAACTAGCCTTCTCCTCCTCGCGATCCGATCCGATCCAACGCCGCAAGTGGCGGCACCTTCGAGAGATGCACACGTACGGTGCCGCGACGTCTCCTCCTTCCTTGGTACATAAAGTAGGGTGGAGAGATAGATTGGATCTACAGCACGACGGCGTGGTGCAATGGTGGAGAGTTTCAAGGCAGGCTTCGCCACTGTGATCTGGAGAGAGAGGTGGAGGGCAGCAGGTCGGCGGCTAGGGTTGAAGGAGTGGGGGAGGGGTGCGCCCCTGCCCACCTTATATAGAGGGTTGGCCGGCCCCCTTGGCCCCTCCTCCAAGCCCTAGAGCGGCGGCCCCAAGGGTTGGAGTGGGGGGCAAGTTTCCCCCCTCCTTCTAGAAGGGTTCCTAGGGTTTTGGCCGGCTAGGCCTATGGGACTTGTGCCCCTGGCCCAATGTGGCCAGGGCACTCCCCTTAGTCCCACACAGGCCTCCGACAAGTGGGGCCATGTTGGTCCCACTCCGGAAGCTTCTAGAACCTTCTGGTACAATACCGAATACTCCGAAACGATTCCGAAATCCAAAAACTGCTTTCCTTTATATGAATCTTATTCTCCGAACCATTCCGAAACCTCTCGTGATGTCCTGGATCTCATCCGAGACTCCGAACAAAAACTCATAAACCAATTATCCATTCTATCCTAGCGTCGAGACACGTTAAGTGTGTGACCCTACGGGTTCGAGAATATGCAGACATGATCTTTTATCAATAATCAACAGCGGGATATGGAAACCCATATTGACTCCCACATATTCATCGATGATCATATCGGATGAACCATGATGCCAGGATTCAATTAATCCCATATTTATATTCCCTTCGTCACGCGATATTTTACTTGCCCGAGATTCGATCGTTGGTATCTGCATACCTAGTTCAATCTCGTTCACAGCAAGTAGTTTACTCGTTCCGTAATCCGATATCACTTTGTGATTAACTCCTTAACCACGTGCTTGCAAGCGGTGTTGATACCGATTACTGAGTGGGCCCGAAGTATATCTCTCCGACTCGGGAGGGACAAATCCCATCTCGATACATACAACCCAACAAGTACTTTCCGATCACCTAAGAGACACCTTTATGATCACCCTCTCATAGGATGACGTTTGATGACCTCAAAGCTTTCTTCCGATACCAGGGAGTTGCATTATCTCATGGTCTAAGGAATACAATATTTGACATAGAAAAAGCTTCGCCAAGATAAACACGATGACACGATCTAATTGCTCTGCTTGATTTGGGTCTGTCCATCATATCATTCTCCCAATGACATGATCTCATTATTAATAGACAACTCATGTCTATGGTTAGGAAACCTTAACTATCATTAATCAATGAGCTAGTCCATAGAGGCGTACTAGGGACACGATGTTGTTCATAAACCACACAAGTATCAAAGTTTCCGCTTAATATAATTATAGCATGGAATATAAACTTTATCATGAACAAGAATTATAACAATAACATCTTTATTATTGCCTCTAGGGCATAATTCCAACAGTCTCCCACTTGCATTAGAGTCAATAATCTAGTTTACATCTGGCAACAATATAACACCCATGGCATTAAGGTGCTGATCATGTTTTGCTCGTGGAAGAGGTTTAGTCAATGGATCTGCGACATTCAGATTCGTATGTACTTTGCTAATCTTCAGATCTCCATCTATTATATAATCTCGAATTATATGAAATCGGCGGTTGATGTGCTTGGTCTTTGGATGATATCTTGGTTCCTTAGCCAGTGCTATGGCGCCAGTGTTGTCACACAATATCTCCAGTGGGTCCAAGGCACTTGGAACCACACCAAGCTCAGTGATGAAGTTCCTGATCCAAACTCCTTCACTTGACGCTTCTGCAGCAGCCATGTATTCCGATTCTACTGTAGATCCCGCGATCACGCTTTGCTTGCAGCTTCTCTAGCTCACAACTCCTCCATTCAAAATATAAATGTATCCTGTCTGAGATTTAGAATCATCCGGGTCAGTGTCAAAACTAGCGTCGACGTAACCTTTTACGACGAGCTGCTCATTACCTCCATAGACCAAGAACATTTCTTTAGTCCTATTTAAATAGTTTAGGATGTTCTTTACGGCTGTCCAGTGTTCCACTCCTGGATCACTTTGGTATCTGCTCGTCAAACTAAGAGCATTGGACACATCCGGTCTAGTACATAGCATGGCATACATGATAGAACCTATGGCCGAGGCATATGGCACTTTTCTCATGGTTTCTCTATCGTTTACCGTAGCCGGATACTGAGCCTTGCTCAATATCTTACCTGACAACATGGGCAATGAACCTTTCTTTGCTTTATCCATTCTGTATCTTTTCAGAACTTTGTCTAGGTATGTACTTTGGCTTAAAGCTATTAGGCGTCTTTGTCTATCTCTATAGATTTTGATGCCTAATATATAAGCAACTTCTCCTAGGTCTTTCATTGAAAAACATTTGTTCAAATAACTCTTCACATTGTTAAGAATATCAATGTCATTTCCAATAATCAGTATGTCATCCACATATAGTACTAAAAATGTCACTAAGCTCCCACTCACTTTCTTGTAGATACAAGCTTCATAGCAATTTGGAACAAATCCAAAGCTCTTGATCACTTGATTAAAACGAATGTTCCAACTCCGAGATGCTTGCTTCAGTCCATAAATGGAACGCTGAAGTTTGCACACCTTATTAGCATCCTTAGGATCGACAAAACCTTCGGGCTGCATCATATACAACTCTTCATCAATGTTGCCATTGAGGAACGCAGTCTTGACATCCATCTAACATATTTCATAATCATGCAATACAGCAATTGCTAATAAAATCCGAATGGACTTAAACATCGCTACGGGAGAGAAAGTCTCATCGTAGTCAACATCTTGAACTTGTCGAAAACCTTTCGCGACAAGCCGAGCTTTATAGACAGTAACTTTACCATCGGCGTCTGTTTTCTTCTTGAAAATCCATTTGCACTCAACGGCCTTTCGGTCGCTAGGAGGATCAACCAAAGTCCATACTTGGTTTTCGCTCATGGATCCCAATTCGGATTTCATGGCCTCTTGCCATTTCTCAGAGTCTGGGCTCATCATTGCTTCCTCATAGTTCGCAGGTTCACTGTTGTCTACCAACAAGACAGTTAAGACAGGGTTGTCGTACCACTCAGGAGGGGCACGTGACCTTGTCGACCTGCGATGTTCAGCAGCAGCATCGTTTGAAGTTTCATGATCCTCATCATTAGCTTCCTCTCTTGTTGGTGCAGACGGCACTAGAACAATTTCAGGTGCTGCGCTACTCTCCAACTCAAGAGAAGGTTCAATAACCTCGTCTAGCTCTACCTTCCTCCCACTCACTTCTTTCGAGAGAAACTCCTTCTCAAGAAAGGATCCGTTCTTTGCAACAAAGACTTTGCCTTCGGATCTGTGGTAGAAGGTATACCCAATCGTTTCCTTAGGGTATCCTATGAAGACGCATTTCTCCGCTTTGGGTTCGAGCTTGTCCGGCATCAACTTCTTGACGTAAGCTTCGCATCTCCAAACTTTAAGAAACGACAACTTAGGTTTAGCACCAAAACATAGTTCATACGGTGTCGTCTCAATGGATTTAGATGGTGCCCTATTTAAAGTGAATGCAACGGTTTCTAATGCATAACCCCAAAATGATAACGGCAAATCTGTAAGAGACATCATTGATCGCACCATATCTAATAGAGTTCGATTCCGGCGTTCAGACACACCATTGCGCTGTGGTGTCCCGGGTGGCGTGAGTTGCGAAACGATTCCGCTTGCTTTAAGATGCGTGAGAAAATCATAACTCAAATATTCACCTCCACGATCGGATCGTAGAAATTTAATTTTCCTGTTACGATGGTTTTCCACTTCGTTCTGAAATTCTTTGAACTTTTCAAACGTTTCAGATTTATCTTTCATTAAATAGATATATCCATATCTACTTAAGTCATCAGTAAAAGTGAGAAAATAGCGATATCCACCACGCGTCGAAACACTCATTGGTCCGCATACATCGGTATGTATGATTTCCAACAAGTCCGTTGCTCGCTCCATTATACCGGAGAACGGGGTTTTGATCATCTTGCCCATAAGGCACGGCTCGCACGTGTCAAATGATTCAAAATCAAGAGACTCCAAAAGTCCATCAGAATGGAGTTTCTTCATGCGTTTTACACCAATATGACCTAGACGGAAATGCCACAAATAAGTCGAATTATCACTATCTACTTTGCATCTCTTAGCCTCAATGTTATGGATGTGTGTTTCATTGCTTTCGAGATTCAGAAGAAATAAACCATTCATAGCAGGTGCATGACCATAAAAGATGTTACTCATATAAATAGAATAACCATTATTCTCCGATTTAAATGAATAACCGTCTTGCAATAAAAACGATCCAGATATAATGTTCATGCTCAACGCAGGCACATAATAACACTTATTAAGGTTTAAAACTAATCTCGAAGGTAAAACTAAGGAGAGCGTGCCGACGGACATCACATCAACTCTTGATCCATTGCCAACGCGCATCGTCACCTCATCCCTTGCTTGCCGCCGTCTATTCCGTAGCTCCCGTTTCGAGTTACAAATATTAGCAACCGAACCAGTATCAAATACCCAGGCACTACAACAAGCGCTAGTAAGGTAAACATCAATAACATGTATATCAAATATACCTTTAATGGTGCCAGCCTTCTTGCCCGCTAAGTACTTCCGGATTTGCCCAAAGGACCCTTGTCCTTGCAATAGAAGCACTCAAGGTCCGGCTTAGGTCCAGACTTGAGCTTCTTCTCAGAGGCAACGCTTGCCACGCCTTTCTTGAAGGATTTCTTTGCACCCTTACCTTTCTTAAAGCTAGGGGTCTTGTTGACCATCAACACATGATTATCTTTCTTGATGTCCACCTCCGTAGCTTTCAGCTTAGCGAAGAGCTCACTGATCGTATCAGTGGAACCAATCTGATTGTGAGTAACTACAAAACCTTTGTAGCTAGGAGGGAGTGATTGCAAAACTCTGTCAATCTTGAGATCTTCTGGAATCTTGCAGTCCAGTTGCTCAAGACGTTGAGTGTAGCCCGACATATTAATGGCGTGCTCACTAACGGAACTCCCTTCCTCCATCTTGCAGTTAAAGAATTTCTCAGAGATCTCATATCTCTTAGAACGGGCATGAGTCTGAAACATGGTTTTCAGTTCCTCAAGTATCTCAAAGGGCCCGGCAAACTCCTCAAAACAATTTTGAAGGTCCGATTCCATAGCAAACAACATGGTACTCTTATTCACTCCATAATCATCTTTGCGCGACTGATAAACAGCTTTTTCATCAGCCGGCGCATCAATAGTAGGGGCGTCATCTAGCGCTTTCTCAAGGACATAGTCCTTTTGTCCGTCAGCGAGAATGATTCTCATATTGCGGAACCAGTTGGTGAAGTTAGACCCATTGTTCTTAAGCTTTTCTTTCTCAGCAAAAACGTTGAAGTTGAAGTTGGACTTAGCCATTTGATCTACAAAATTTGCAAGTACAATTTAGACTATGTTCATGATAACTAGTTCAACTTAATCAAATTACTAGATGAACTCCCACTAAATTCAACATCACTCAAGTTGTTTAGTGAACACGATCCAAATTCACCACACCTAATCCGATCTTCACAAGAAGAGATGTGGTTTCAATGGTGGACAACAAAGTGTCAATCATATCATTCATATGACTCATGCTTAACCTTTCGGTTCGTGTGTTCCGAGGCCATGTCTGTACATGATAGGCTCGTCAAGTCAAACCCAAGTATTTACGCTTGTGCAAAACTGTCTTGCACCCGTTGTATGTGAACGTAGAGTTTATAGCACCCGATCATCACGAAGAACTTTCGCAACGGTGCATACATGGGGAGAACACAATTTTATCTTGATCTTTAAGTGAGGAATCATCTTATAATGCTATCGTCGCGATCTAAGCATAATAAGATACATAAAAGGATAAACATCACATGTATATTATTTTATGTGACATGGTATAGCCAATCTCCGCGCAATGATCTCCATCTTGTGCGCACCAGCATGATCTCCATCACTCCACCATGATTGCCTCCACCACGAATAACAACTACAACTATTGCTAACTACTTAGCGATAAAGTAAAGCTATTACATGGCGTATAAGAAGTTGACACACAGGTCATACACAATTATAAGGACAACCATATGGCTCCTGCCGGTTGTGAACTCATCGACATGCAAGTCGTGAAATATTACAAAACATGATCATCGTATACATCATACACATCATGTCTTGGGCCATACCATATCACAAAACACTCCCTGCAAAAACAAGTTAGACGCCTCTACTTTGTTGTTGCATGTTTGACGTGGCTTATGGGAGTAACAAGTTAAGAACGATTCTTACCTACGGAAAGCCACAACGGTGATATTATGGTTGTCAACATCCGGTGTAAATTCCATGACTACTATAGTGAGAGAAACTGGCATCCACCAGCCGCGTGTGTGGAACAAGCCACACGTCAAGTGCGGAGCCGGTCTCGCGAACGAGGTTGCGTAAAGTTGGCCTGGACCGCTTCGATCTCACTATCCCGCGTCATATGAAGTACACAACAAGAGGCTTGCAACATAAACATCAACGCCCGCAACAAGCATGTTGCGTTCTACTCGTGAAACACATCTACGCATAGATCTAGCTCTGATACCACTGAAGGGTTTCGCAACATAGTAAATCAAAAAATTTCTACGGATGCGAACGGGAAAGCCAAGAGCTAATCTAGGAGATGCAATCAACAAGAGGGATAGATGAGATCTTCATACCCTTGAAGAAATCGCACAACGGAAACGTTCAACAGAACGTGGGTGATGTAGTCGAACTAGTCTTCTCCTCCTCGCGATCCGATCCGATCCAACGCCGCAAGTGGAGGCGCCTCCGAGAGATGCACACGTACGGTGCCGCGACGTCTCCTCCTTCCTTGGTCCAGCAAGTGGGGTGGAGAGATAGATTGGATCTACAGCACGACGGCGTGGTGCAATGGTGGAGAGTTTCTGCGGCAGGGCTTCGCTTACGCGCAGTCGAGAGAGAGAGGTGGAGGGCAGCAGGTCGGCGGCTAGGGTTGAAGGAGTGGGGGGAAAGTTTCCCCCTCCTTCTAGAAGGGTTCCTAGGGTTTCCCCTAGGGTTTTGGCCGGCTGGGCCTATGGGCCTTGTGCCCCTGGCCCAATGCGGCCAGGGCACTCCCCTTAGTACCACACAGGCCTCCGAAAAGTGGGGCCACGTTGGTCCCAGTCCGGAAGCTTCTAGAACCTTCCGGTACAATACCGAATACTTCGAAACGATTCCGAAATCCAAAAACTGCTTTCCTTTATATGAATCTTATTCTTCGGACCATTCCGGAACCTCTCGTGATATCCTAGATCTCATCCGAGACTCTGAACAAAAACTCATAAACCAATTATCCATTTTATCCTAGCGTCGAGACACGTTAAGTGTGTGACCCTACGGGTTCGAGAATATGCAGACATGATCTTTTATCAATAATCAACAGCGGGATCTGGAAACCCATATTGACTCCCACATATTCATCGATGATCATATCGGATGAACCACGATGCCAGGATTCAATTAATCCCATATTTATATTCCCTTCATCACGCGATATTTTACTTGCCCGAGATTCGATCGTTGGTATCTGCATACCTAGTTCAATCTCGTTCACAGCAAGTACTTTACTCGTTCTGTAATCCGATATCACTTTGTGATTAACTCCTTAACCACGTGCTTGCAAGCGGTGTTGATATCGATTACCGAGTGGGCCCGAAGTATATCTCTCCGACTCGGGAGGGACAAATTCCATCTCGATACATACAACCCAACAAGTACTTTCCGATCACCCGAGAGACACCTTTATGATCACCCTATCATAGGATGACGTTTGATGACCTCAAAGCTTTCTTCCGATACCAGGGAGTTGCATTATCTCATGGTCTAAGGAATACAATGTTTGACATAGAAAAAGCTTCGCAAAGATGAACACAATGACATGATATAATTGCTCTGCTTGATTTGGGTCTATCCATCATATCATTCTCCCAATGACATGATCTCATTATTAATCGACAACTCATGTCTATGGTTAGGAAACCTTAACCATCATTAATCAATGAGCTAGTCCATAGAGGCGTACTAGGGACACGGTGTTGTTAATAAACCACACAAGTATCAAAGTTTCCGTTTAATACAATTCTAGCATGGAATATAAACTTTATCATGAAAAAGAATTATAACAATAACATCTTTATTATTGCCTCTAGGGCATAATTCCAACACTGCCCAGTTTGCCTGTTATCCCATGTGAAAGGCAGGCCTAACCAACCTGTGTCGATCAGCCCACAATCTTCAATACACTCTCTAAACGCCCTCATTTGTGTTTATGTTCGTTCATTCGTGCTAAAATGCTCTGAACCCGCTAACGTCTCATTAAAATCTCCTATGCACAACCACGGATATGTCAACGCATGTGACAGTCTGCGCAATAGGGTCCAACTAGTATGCCGATCCTCACGCCGCGGTTCTCCATAGAACCTGGTAAACCTCCATTGTACACCTCCATCACGAGGTTGCACTAGCACATCAATGTGGTTGGAATTAAAACTTTTCAAATCGACAACAATTGCTGAAGACCAGAACAGGACAATCCCTCCACTGAGTCCAACACTACTCACAACAAAGCTTTCTGAAAAACCCAAAGCATTATAGAGCTTCTCAGTTTGCTTCTTACTGATTTTCTTCTCCATCACAAAAAGGAGACCAGGGCCTTCCCGCTTCACAATCTTGCAAAGCTCTCGAACTTTAGCTTGGTTCCCAATCCCGCGACAGTTCACAGATAAGCAACTCATTGGGCCTCGCGGGACTAAAGATCAGTCGCCGCTGTTTGTTCAGATGATGAAGCATCCCCGATCATCGAAGGTTTAGCATGCACCCTTGTCTTCTTGGGATCAGGAGATGAGGCTGCAGAGTTCACTAGAGGAAAAAGGGCCATCCGTTCGCGACCCCTCGGAGCATTAGTCACGGTTGCGCCACCAACCGGGACTAATGCTGGCACGTGTCCCAGTTGGAGCGCGCACGGGGCATGGGTCCCGTTGGTAGGGGCATGCGTCCGGTTGGAGCCACCAACCGACTAAAGGTTTGTCCACCACGTGGCTGGCACGCACCTTTAGTCCCGGTTTGGCTTCAACCGACTAAAGGCCCTTGCCCTCTATAAATGCAACGCCCCCCTCTGCCTCCACTGTTTTTTGAATGGTGTAAGGTGTGAGGGTGTGTGCTAGTTTTTTTCATGCATGCATTGAAGGTGTTTGTTGAAATGTTTGAGTGAAAAATCCGTTGAATTTCTCATAGAACAAAAATATAGAAGGTGTTCGAGACGCACTTGAGCTTTCTCCTCTTTATTTCCCTCGATCGAGGTTAGCAATCTTATCTTTTCTAGGTCATTGATACAATTCATGTGTCGGTGTGAATTGGTTATTTCACTATTTATGATGTCCTGTTTTGATAAACTTACTTATATGATGCAGATGAGCGGTCGGAATGGATGTACGGTGACCGCGGGTAGCCGGGTATATCAAAGGCGTGGATAAATTTATCGATGTGGCTACGGCAAACAAAGAGAATGGATTTATCGTTGTCCATGTGTTCAATGTCGGAACAACAAGGAGTACTCTTCCTCGAAAAGCATTCGCGCCACCGATTATGAAAGGTTTCATGCCCAACTATAATTGCTGGACCAAGCACGGGAAAGAGGGGTTATGATGGAAGATGGTGAAGAAGAAGATGATGATAACAACTATCATCATATGTTTCTGAATACGTGATACCGCAATGGAAGATAATGGAGAGGAAAAAGGTGAAGAACGGGCATCGATGAGCCGGTGATGAACTTGGTAGGGTCATTTCGATGCAAAGCGAGGTGAAATGTAAAATGAGAAGTTGAAGTTAGAGGGCATGTTAGAAGATCACAAGAAATTATTGTACCCAAATTGTGAAGATGGCAGACAAAGCTCGATGCGACTTTGGAATTGTTGTGATGGAAGGCGAGTGTGGTCTAACCGACTCTCATTTGAAAAGATCTTGAAAATAATGAAGCCAAGTTTCCAAAACATAACGAACTTCCCGAGAGTACCTACGAAGCAAAGAAGACTCTCTCGTCCTCCGGGATTAGATGTGCAAAAGATACATGCATGCATTAATGATCGCATCTCTACCATGTAAGGAGTATGAGAATTTAGATAAATGCCGGTATGCAACGCTGCGGTATAAGATCGACGAGATGACCACGGTGATGTTGAGGAGAGCCCTCCGGAAGAGGGTTCTGCTAAGGTTATGTGGTATGCTCCTATAATACCAAGGTTGAAACGCATGTTCGAAACAAAGAGCATGCCAGTTGTTGCGATGGCACAAAGAAGACCGTAAGAAAGACGGGAGTTGAGACACCTGGCGATGGGTCACAAGGAGAAAAATCGAGAGAGATTTCCCGGACTTTGCTGCTGACCCAAGGAACTTATGGTTTGGTCTAAGTACAGTTGACATGAATCCTTTTGGGGAGAAGAGCTGCAATCACAACACCTGGCCCGTGACTCTATGTATCTACAACCTGCCTCCTTGGTTGTGCATGAAGAGTAAGTTCATTATGATGCGGTGCTCATCCAAGGCCCAAGCAACCGGCAACGACATTGATGTGTACCTTAGGCCATTAGTTGAAGAACTCTTACGGTTGTGGGGCAAACCAGGTGTACGTGCGTGGGATGAGAACAAACAGAGCCATTTAATCTACGAGGGTTGTTATTCAGAACCATCAATGATTGGCCTGCTCTTAGTAACCTTTCGTGATGGACAAACAAAGGATATAAGGCATGCACCCACTGTTTAGATAAGACCGAAGGTACATATTTGCATAAATGCAAGAAGGTTGTGTACCTAGCGAATCGACGATTTCTTCCGACCAATCATCCCGTAAGAAAGAAAGGCAAGCATTTCAAAGGTGAGGCAGATCACCGGAAGAAGCCTGAACTTGGCGGGAAAACTTGGCGGGAAGAGGTGGGAAATGGCGGAAAATATTTTTAGTCCCGGTTTCAGAATACATCCGGGACTAAATTTGTGCCGAACAATGATCATGTTTCGAAAAAACCCTTTTCCATTTTCCGAGCGCAAAAAAGGGTCGTTTTGTGAAGTAACCACCAAAATGCCGTTTCACAATGCTACCGTCCCATTTTCCTAAAATACTAGACCACCTTACATGGACTATCTCCCAACCGGTACATCTCAAACCTTTTCGTCCATCCGGGTAAAGGACAAATGTCTGCCGAATCGGAAGTGGGTCGGTTTGTACTACAGTACATGATCTATCGCCCGTGATTTTTGAAAAAATCATTTTAGACTCGCAATATGTGGTTTCTTCAGAGATCCAATGCAAGTTCTAACGATGCATCCCCTATCTTCATGCACACGGTTCGACCATAGTTAGAAATTCAGATAATTCAAAAGCATAATAAATTCAAAAAAATCCGAACAATGAAAATCCTTGGCGTGGTGTCATATTATGTTACATAGTTGAAAGGAAAAATACCAGACTTGGTATATTGATCATGTTTGAAAAACCTTCACAAAATGACCTATCATGTTCGAGGTTTCATGGCTTTCGGTCCAAATGACCGATGTTATATCTTGAATCACGGCATAGTTTGTGATGTTGTGCCCATATTATGCATGTGTGTGGACATTGGTATGGAGAACAATGTTGCGGAGGAAGTTTTCCTTTTGTCGCACGGAAAAGCCCTTTTCCATTTTCCGAGCGTAAAAAGGGTCGCTTTGTGAAGTAACCACCAAAATGCCGTTTCACAATGCTACCGTCCCATTTTCCTAAAATACTATACCACCTTACATGGACTATCTCCCAACGGTACATCTCAAACCTTTTCGTCCATCCGGGTAAAAGGACAAATGTCTGCCGAATCGGTAGGAAGTGGGTCGGTTTGTACTACTGGTACATGATCTATCGGTGATTTTTGAAAAATCATTTTAGACTCGCAATATGTGGTTTCTTCAGAGATCCAATGCAAGTTCTAACGATGCCCATCCCCTATCTTCATGCACACCGGTTCGACCATAGTTAGAAATTGGATAATTCAAAGCGGACATAATAAATTCAAAAAATCCGAACAATGAAAATCCTTGGCGTGGTGTCATATTATGTTACATAGTTGAAAGGAAAAATACCAGACTTGGTATATTGATCATGTTGAAAAAACCTTCACAAAATGACCTATCATGTTCGAGGTTTCATGGCTTCGGTCCAAATGACCGATGTTATGTCTTGAATCACGGCATAGTTTGTGATGTTGTGCCCATATTATGCATGTGTGTGGACATTGGTATGGAGAACAATGTTGCGGGAGGAAGTTTCCTTTTTCGCACGGAAAAGCCCTTTTCCATTTTCCGAAGCATAAAAGCGGTCGCTTTTGTGAAGTAACCACCAAAATGCCGTTTCAGAATGCTACCGTCCTATTTTCCTAAAATACTAGACCACCT